>CM041645.1:22392017-22518401 GCA_023333625.1 Bothriochloa decipiens
TCATTTTTAATGGGACAGAGGGAGTATGTATTAGCCCAATGCTGCAAAGGAAAATAATGCACAATGAAGGACCTAGGTTTAGAGCCAGCTAGTCAGTAAGTCGGGAACCCCGCGCTTCGCGCAGGCAGGAAATCACATGATATAGCTAAGGTTTTCATGAAGGAGGAAAGGACCAAAGTAATATGCGGCATTGTTCGCTTGAAACGTGATGGGATGGTTGTCTGAATTCAAGATGCAGCTCGATCCTAGTATTGCACCAGAAGAGAATATCAACAGCAGGTGAACAGAGCAGCATGGCTGGAGCCTCAGGCCTTGAGGGCATCATTTATGTGGCAAAACCTCCAAAATCATATGGCCCACATGCTTCATTATTTTTTAAACAGACTCCTAATAACTATGAATGTGTGCCATGAGACTTAGAAGGTCTATCGGGTAAATCCTGAATCATCCACGATTCTTGGAGCAGGATCAATCATTACAAAGAGACATTGCAGTATTACAACAATTTTATACAAATAAGATATATCGGAGTAAAATAGCGGAAGGATTACAATAACATAAATTTACAAACCATTTAGTTCAAAACTTACAAACCATAAGTTGGATTATTACAAACCATAGTAGTAGTGGAGTAGCGATAGATAACTTTATTACAATACCAGGTGATAAGCTCTGCCCAAGAGCCAAACATCCTACTTGTTGTCACTTTCTGCAATACTGTCATGCAGCAGGATGCGAAGCACTCCTGCCCATGAAACTCACCTGCAACAAGGGTTCAACAAACCCTGAGTATAAAAGTACTCAACAAGACTGACCCGACGAAAAAGAGGGGTGAGGACTCAGAAATGCAGGCTAGAGGGACAAGGTAAGGTTTGCAAAAGATAGGAATTTTTGCAGAAAAGCTCGACAAAAAGTAAAGTTGTCTTGCTCTAGATCAAGATTACCAACCAACTTCATTCTTAAACCTTACGTATTATTCAAGTTGTTACTACGATGATGAACAACGATCGAGTCTTCTTCTCTGATAAGCAACAGCGATTCGAATCCATTTTCGTATCCAGCTGGGACCTAGATCTCAATATGCATGAGGCTCCAACCAAATTGCATACATGAGCACTTCGACCCAGGGTACCGATATACATGGGAACTTAAACCCACACTATAACACACTATGACATATGTGGGGGCTCTGACCCACTATATATCACTCCATAACATACTTGGGCTCCAACCCTTAGTATATCACTCATGCATGTGGATTTCTAGTTTCTTGATATCAGCAGATCACCATCGACACGGGACCTAGGGCATCAACAGACGGAAACACTATAGAGGGACTCCATTCCCAGTGCAAATTACCCATCCGGACTCGATTTATTAACTATCATCATGATTCTAATAGGTAAAGCCATCCTCATCTTTTTCATTCTTTTTCTTTTTGAAAACCTACTAATCAAGCAGAGCTAAGCATAACTAAGCATTTTCCAAAATCAGGTAACAAGGAATATGGAAATAAGACAGGTAATGCAATTGGTGGGTTATCACTCAACTCATATAACCTAATGCAACATAACATAACTGAAGAGATAAACTTTTATAAATTAAGGGTAGGGTTTGAAATGCATCCGGGGCTTGCCTTGGTGGTCGGAGTAGACGGTATCGAGCTTTGGATCAACTCCCGATTCCTGAATCTGCTCTTCCTTGGGATCTGGTGCGACAACGTTAAACTCTCCGTTAACGAAAACTATACGATAAAATGATATGCTTCAACATGATGGAATAGTAAATATGATGCTCGATGGATGCATGACCAGATTAAGGGCTTCAGTACAACTTTCCTTCACGATAAAGTTGCAAGCCAACCAAGACTTACTCACTAAGTTCATTAGGGTTAACTACGTCATTTAATAAGGTTATTAAACACATGAAATAACATTGATTAGACCCTAATGACATGGTTAAGATAAGCGCAAATAATTAATTAAAGTGCCAAAGGTCATTAGGGTTAATAACCCAAGGTCATCAATCAATCCCAAAGTCAAACAACCCTATAATGATTAAACATGATTAAAGGGGTTAATTAATTAATTAAAAGCATTTAAATAAAGGCATAAAATTAGAGTTGCCTAAATCAGCTCAAAATTTTATTTTGAAAATTTTTTGGTCGAATTAGGTGGTAAAACAAATTTTAGAATTAAAAGCCAATTATTTATTTATTAAAAATCATAGAATATGCATTTTTCAATTAAAAGGACTAATTTTAACTCATGCAAAAATTATTAAAATTTGGTATTTCATATTTTTTCTAGGTAGATGACATCATAAAGAACATACATAAAAATTTTCAAAATTTTTGGAGCTATACATGAATTATTAGGAATTTCTAAACAAAATAGTATTTAAATGATTTTTTGGAAATAAATAAAGAAAAAGGAAAATTTCTCCCCGAGTTGACCACGCCGGCGGCAAACTTTGACTGGCCGGTGATCGTCGGCGGCGAGGTCTTGGAGCGCGGTAAGGGCACCAACGTGACCTAGTCAACCTCGCGAACACGATGGGGTGGTTAATGCGGTGGCAAAGTCACGGTGGCATGCTCGTCGGCGGCGATGGCGGACATGGCGGCGTGGCTGACTGCGAAGTGGCGGCTGTGGTGCATTAAAGAAGAAAAGGAGGGTGCCATAAGCACCAGTGGCTCACCGCGGGACTGATGCGCAAGCTGGTGAGGTCGATGTTGGACTGGAGCGAGGTCGACTGTGTACGGCGGCGGCAACGACGAGCTACGGCGGCGGCAAGACTCGATTCGGGCGTCTCCTGGGCATCATCAAGCCAACCAAGGATCGCATGAGCACTAGGACATCATGGCAAGCATGATGGGGTAGCATATGAAAGAAAATGACCAGCAATTACGGCGGTCGACGGTGTCGAGCTCACGGCGGCTCGGACGGCCGGACCCGAGGAAGACGACGGCGCGGGCAGCTCGGGCAGGGAGAGCGAGCAGGAGCTAGCTCAATCGAAGCGCAAGGACATTGCGGAGCTTCTGACAAGACAAAATGAGTAGAGGTGGATCGGCGGTGATGAATTTTGGGCGGCAGAGTGAGGTCGGCGGCGGCGAGCAGAAGAAAGAAAAGAAGACGGCGGCGGTAGCCGACCTATATTTATAGGCCAACGGCGAGGAATGGACGGTTGACATGACGACAATGAAACTTTGAGTGTCCGGGGGCGAGCTGGCGGCGGCAGCATGACAGCATGTGTGCGACGGCCACGGCGGCGGCGATGAACAGAGCGGAATTGAAGGCGATGACGTCAGCAACTACAGTAACCAGTGATGTCACCCAGAAAAATCACAAATTATTCTAGATTTTTCATAGCAACATGAAAACCTCCAAAAATAAAGTTTGTATAACTTTTCATGAGCTACATTTTTCATTTAACAAGTATTTTCAAATTTTGCATAGTTTTTGAAATTTAAATTCAAATTCAAAAGGGAAACAAACCCTAGAAAAAAATATTTGAAATTACTTTTGATTTTTCAATAAAACTTGAAAATCTTCAAAACTATGAAATGTTTATCTTTTCAAACCAAACATTTTTCATATATAAAGTTTCCCAAATTATGCATAATTTTTGAATTATGGTTTTAAAATCAAAAGGGGAAAATTTGCTGAAAAACTGTATTTTCAAATTCATTTGAAATTCCTTTTGGAAACTTGAAAAACTTTAAATACCAACTTTGTAGATCTTGTCAAGATATACAAACTATCTTTTTAGAGTATTTCCAAATTATTTATAGATTTTGAAATATAGAAAAGGGGATAAAACCAGGTTTTAAAATAAAGGATTTTTAAAACCGAACTCAAATTCAATTTGATTTCTAAATTAATTGGTTGGTCATTAGTGAGCACAAACATCATCCAAGGGTATTTTTAGGTCAATGACCCAATGACACCCTTGGTTTACAAAGTTGACTTTTGAAAAACACATTATAACTTTCCAATTTGAATTTAAATTTGAATTGCAAAACTTGGGAATAAGCTTTGAAATCCAAATTCAACTTCAAATATGGAAATCACTTTTAAGGGTTGGACTTAGATTTATACACTATGCTTGACACTAGTGTAAACACGGTTTACACCTCAAGTACATAGAGTATAAACTAAGTATTTGAGATGACATTCGAAAGTAGGGTTTTATTATTTCATGTGACAAAACATTCCAGAAACACAATCAACCTATGAAATGTAAACTTATTTTAATTGATGCACATTAAGGTTGACTTAAACATGAATGCTTTGCAATGCATATGATGACATGGCATGTTTTAGTTAATATAACACCAGAGGTGTTACAGCCCTTCCCCCTTAAAGAAATCTCGTCCCGAGATTTAAAGATGTGGGTAAAGTAATGGAAAAGAAAATGTGTCAAGAAAACACACTTCAACTAAATACATAAGGGAAAAGGGGTTTTACAACTCACATTAGACTAGTTACAGCTCATATAAGGAATTGTAATTTAGAGGGAAGCATAGAATTCTGGGAAGTTCTCCAACAGGTAATCTTTCGATTCCCAAATAGCTTCTTCTTTTGAATGTTGATTCCATTGTATCTTGTACCACTTAATGGTTCTGCTTCTAGTGACACGGTCTTTCTGATCCAATACTCGAATTGGATACTCAGAGTAAGTCAAATCTGGTTCAAGTTCAATTCCTTCAACATCAACAATCTTATCGGGTATCCGAAGACACTTTTTGAGTTGTGATACATGGAATACATTGTGTACGACCGACAATTGTTTAGGAAATTGCAGACGATAAGATACCTTTCCAACTTGTGCTAAAACTTGAAATGGTCCAATGAAATGAGGTGCTAGCTTTCCTTTAACTCCAAACCGAGTAACTCCTTTCATTGGTGACACCTTCAAATATACATAATCTCCCTTATTGAACCACAATGGTTGACGCCTTTTGTCCGCATAATTCTTCTGACGAGACTGGGCCACTTTCAAGTTTTGTTGTATTTGCTTAACCTTTTCTTCTGTTTCTATTACAAGATCAACTCCAAAGAATCTTCTTTCTCCAGGTTCTGACCAGTTCAATGGGGTTCTACATCTGCGACCATATAGTGCTTCAAATGGTGCCATTCTAATGCTTTCTTGGTAACTATTGTTGTAAGAAAACTCCGCTAAAGGCAAACACTCATCCCATTTTTCTAGAAAATTAAGAACACAAGCCCTTAACATGTCCTCCGGTATTTGATTCACTCTTTCAGTCTGACCTCCAGTTTGAGGATGGTAGGCTGAACTGTGTAAAAGATCAGTACCTAATGATTAATGCAATTGTTTCCAGAATTTACTGATGAACTGCATGCCTCAGTCCAACACAATAGTCTTTGGTACACCATGAAGACTGATGATACGTTCAAAATATAGTTTAGCGTAATACGAGGCTGTATAGGAATTTTGCACTGGAATGAAATGTGCAGATTTTGTAAGTCGATCCACTATGACCCAGATGGAGTCAAAACCTCTGGATGTCCTAGGTAGACCTACTATAAAATCCATACTGATATCTTCCCACTTCCAAGCTAGAAAGACAATGGCTGAAGTTCTCCTGCTGGCTTCAAATGCATAGCTTTGACTCTCTGACAAGTATCACACTGAGCCACATATCTAGCAATTTCAATCTTCATCTTGGTCCACCAAAATTTCGGTTTCAAGTCATGATACGTCTTATTACTTCCTGGGTGAATGGAAAACTTTGAAAGATGTGCTTCATCTAGGATCTTTTGGCATAGCTCAGGAACCTTTGGTATGACCAAACGATCCTTATACCATAAGACATCTGTTTCATCAATGGTGAAACAAGAAACCTTTTCTTTTCTGACTTTCTTTTTGATATGCTTAATCCCCTTATTACTTTTCTAAGCAGCAATAATTTGATCTCTGAGGCCTGACTTAATAGTAATATTTGACAAACTTCCTTGTTGCACCATTTCTATTCCCAACTTTTCTATCTCATGACATAAAGAAATATCCAAAGGCTTCACCGTTAAACAATGACAATGACTCTTTTGGCTAAGTGCATCGGCAACTACATTTGCCTTACCAGGGTGGTAATATATTTCCAAGTCACAATCATTGATTAGTTCTAACCACCTTCTTTGCCTCATATTCAACTCATCTTGCATAAAAATGTATTTCAAACTCTTGTGATCACTATAGATATTACATTTATTACCCCACAGATAATGTCGCCATATTTTTAATGCATGGACAACAGCTGCTAACTCCAAATCATGTGTTGGATAATGCTCCTCATGTTTCTTCAACTGTCGGGAAGCATAAGCAATAACCCTCCCTTCTTGCATCAATACAAATCCAATACCAATACCAGAAGCATCACAATACACATCAAACGACTTTTCAATGTTTGGCTGTGCTAGGATAGGGGCAGTAGTCATTAATTTCTTTAATTTCTGAAATGCCTCTTCACATTCGAGTGACCAAACAAACTTAACATCATTCTTTAACAACTCGGTTATGGGATTTTATACCTTTGAGAAATCAGGTATGAAACGACGGTAATAACCCGTAATTCCTAGAAAACTACAAACTTGATGCACTGTTTTTGGTGGTTCCCAATCAAGTATATCTTGTACCTTGCTAGGATCAACAGCAACACCCTTGTCTGATAAAACATGCCTAAGAAATTTCACTTCTCTCAACCAAAACTCACACTTACTAAACTTAGCATATAATTGATGTTCTCTCAGACGCTATAATTCAATTCTGAGGTGTTCAGCATGTTCTTCTCCATTTTTGGAATATATTAGAATGTCATCAATGAAGACAACCACAAACTTATCAAGTTCTGGCATGAACACTGAGTTCATCAGGTACATAAAATAAGCTGGTGCATTGGTGAGTCCAAAAGACATGACCAAATACTCATATAGACCATACCGAGTGGTAAAGGCAGTCTTTGGAATATCATCTAGGAGAATCTTGATTTGATGATACCTGGATCGAAGATCAATCTTGGAAAACACTTTTGCCTCCACCAATTGATCAAAAAGCAGATCATTGCGGGGTAGAGAATACTTATTCTTGATTGTTACCTCATTCAAGGGGCGATAATCCACACATAACCTCAAACTTTTATCTTTCTTTTTCACAAAGAGGGCAGGACATCCCCAAGGTGACGAACTAGGTTGAATAAAACCTTTATCCCGTAACTCTTGCAATTGAGTCTTGAGCTCTGCTAACTCAGGTGGTGCCATCCGATAAGCTCTTCTGGATATTGGAGCAGTACCAGGCTTCAAATCAATTCTAAACTCCACCTTTCTATCAGGAGGTAAACCCGGTAACTCATCAGGAAACACATCAGGAAACTCACAGACCACTGGTATATCTTCGATCTCTTTCACAGAAGTTGCACATACCTTTTCAACAGTCCTCTTAAGTGTCAAGAGTTGGATAAGAAGTTGAGATTTGCAATTAGGTATGTTCACTCTCACAGTTCTATTCAGGATGTCTATCACAGCACCATGCCGTTTCATCCAATTCATACCTAGGATCACATCTATATCTTGGTCCTTTAATATTATCATATCAGTGGGAAAAATATACCCATCCAAACTTATAGGCACATCATGTACCATTTCTTTAGTACACATACGCCCCCTAGGCGATTGTATAAAGAATTATTCTTTTGTTCTCATTGTTGGTATTCATGTGTCTTAACAAATGTACCATTGATGAATGTATGAGATGCACCAGAATCGAAAAGCAGAATTGCAGGATGATCAGCAACAGGAAACGTACCCATCATGACGGTTTCTCCTTCTGGAATTTTCCCAGCTTGAGTGTAAAACACCCTACCAACCTTCTTATCACTCTTTCCCTTCTGCACATTCTGGTTAATAGCCCTATTTTGATTCTGTGGTTGTTGTTGTGGTGCAAAAGCTCTGGGAACATAAGAATTATACTGCCTTGGATGTGGGCAGTATTTTGCAAAATGACCAGGCTTACCACAATTGAAGCATGGGAGACTTTGTGGCTGGAAATTGGGGTTCCAAATACCAAGGGCATTCGGCTGTCGTGGATAAGAAGGAGTAGCAGCAAGACGGACAAGTGTCTACTGCTGGGCTTAGTATTGTGGTGGACGGTAAGAAGGACAGAAATAGTTTTGGGGATGATAGATTATTTTCTAGCGCTTTTGATTGCCATCAGAAAATCCTGATGTCACCGTTTTCTTCTTCTTAGCTTCCATGTGTTGATGGTTCTTTTCTTCATAAGATATGACAATATTAATCGTCTCATGGAAGGTAGCATTTGGGTTCCTAGTCATCATCCTCTGAATCTTGCTATTCAAACCCCTAAGGAAACATTCCTTCTTTTTGCGGTCAGTACTAACATGGTCAGAGGCATATTGGGATAGGTGATTGAATTTTCCAAAATACTGCATCACTGACATATCCCCTTGTCGCAAAGAAAGAAACTCTTCAAGTTTGATGAACATAATTCCCTCAGGAATAAAGTGTGCACAAAAAGCTTCACAAAATTCATTCCAGGTAATAAGATGACCTTCTGGTTGTGCAGCAACAAAATTTATCCACCAAGCCCCTACAGTACCTCTTAGCTGCTGTGCTGCAAACAGAGGCTTCTGGTATTCAGTACATTCAATTAGACCAAACTTTTGCTCCATAGTACGGAGCCAATCATCTGCCTCCATTGGTTCATTAACTCTGGTGAAGACCGGAGGACGGGTGTCGGTGAAATCCACATATGTGGTCTCATTCCTATTATTCCAACCATGATTCCCTTGATGTGCATTTTGATTCTATTTATGGGCCATCATGGTGGTTGCATTGACCAAGGCCGCAACTGCATCGGCCAAGGTTGGTGGAACTGGTGGAGGATTTGGGACATCACTTCCATCATGAGATGTACCGGTAGTATCATGGGAATGAGTGTGAGCAGGCATCTGTTGATAAACAAACTATACTTTATTAACAAAACTTTAATGGATTTCATAGGTAGATATTACAAACATGCAACACACTTATGATACATTATTTTTGGTTACAACAGTCCGCATTCTAGTAAGACTTTCCATCCCTTCTAGGGTTTAGAAAACAAGAAAAGGATATGTTACACAACTCACTACTCCAACTCCTTACTCATCTTCTTCACTATCATCCACAGGGACAACATCCTCCTCTTCTTCCTCCTCCTCGGGTTCCTCTTCCTCTTCAGGTTCTTCTTCTACTATCTCAGGATCTTCTTCTTCCATAGGATCCTCTTCGTTCTCATTTTCTACATCCATAATATTTTCTTATTCCTCATCAATGACATCCTCATCGACGGGCTCTACTTCCTCAGGGTCTTCTTCTTCTTCTTCCGGACCCATTATAAGACCGAGATCATTTTGTGCGGCCTGTCGTTGGTATTCAGGATCCAACAGATGGCTCAGCCTTTGATTCTCATCATCAGCTTCATTGGCATATTCCTCCAATTCTTCCACGTAATCCTCAAGTTCTTGGATACGATCATTTGCTGCATCTTCTCGTGCCCAAGAATCATTTCTTTGGTGCTCCATATATCTCCGAGATCGCCTCAGCTGAGTAATCTCGGCGGCTTCTTCAATCCTATTAGCTTCTGCTCTTTCTAGTTCTGCTCTAAGTCTGGTTATTTTAGCCTGAGGATCTAGATTGGGGTTACTACTTTCACCAATCTCGTATCTGGGAGTTAATTGGTGTCGAGGTACTCCCTTTGGTGCAGTGCTCTTGCGAGGAGTCTTCTTAGTAAGGGCCATCCTAAAGAAAGATAGGTCATAAAAATAAGGGTAGATAGGGAGAAATCTGAAGGTTAGCATGAATAGGATTGATACTACTTAACCCAAACCACTTTAAAGGGGAAGGTATTTAAAACAGGTTAATTAAACATGATGCATGAATCGAACTTACGATCTAAGCATAAAAGATTTTTTTTAAAGTAACACATACACAATTGTAACTTTTATAACATAGGGCAATATAATATACTATTCCACCACCACACTTTGGAATAAGAATAAAGGACGATAGAATGAATCATAGGTAAGAAATAAGCAATTTGGACCCAAAATAATCAGATTAACATTATTTGACTCAAAACCTTTGAAGTTTTCGCAAAGAAATACTACAACAACTCTTTTTAACAACGAAGCTGGCTCCGATACCAGTTGTGGCAGAACCTCCTAAATCATATGGCCCACATGCATCATTATTGTCTAAATGACTCCTAATAACTATGAATGTGTGCCATGAGACTTAGAAGGTCTGTCGGGTAAATCCCGAATCATCTATGATTCTTCGAGCAGGATCAATCATTACAAAGAGACATTGTAGTATTACAATAGTTTCATAAAAATAAGATATATCAGAGTAAAATAGCAGAAGGATTACAATAACATAAATTTACAAACTATTTAGTTCAAAACTTACAAACCATAAGTTGGATTATTACAAACCATAGTAGTAGTGGAGTAGCGATAGATAACTTTATTGCAATACCAAGCGATAAGCTCTACCCAAGAGCCAAACATCCTACTCGTCGTCACTTTCTGCAATGACTGTCATGCAGCAGGATGCGAATCACTCCTGCCCATGAAACTCACCTGCAACAAGGGTTCAACAAACCCTGAGTATAAAAGTACTCAACAAGACTGACCCGACGAAAAAGAGGGGTGAGGACTTAGAAATGCAGGCAAGAGCAACAAGGTAAGGCTTGCAAAAGATAAGAATTTTTGAAGAAAAAGCTCAACAGAAAGTAAAGTTGTCTTGCTCCAGATCAAGATTACCAACCAACTTCATTCTTAAACCTTACGTATTATTCAAGTTGTTACTACGATGATAAACAACAATCGAGTCTTCTTCTCCGAGAAGCAATGGCGATTCGAATCCATTTTCATACCCAGCTGGGACCTAGATCTCGATATGCATGAGGCTCCAACCAAATTGCATACCGAACCACAGATATACCGAGATAACAACCGCAACCATATATCACCACATGATACACATGAGCACTTCGACCTAGGTACCGATATACATGGGAACTTAAACCCACAGTATAACACACTATGACATATGTGGGGGCTCTGACCCACTATATATCACTCCATGACATACTTGGGCTCCAACCCTTAGTATATCACTTCATGCATGTGGATTTCTATTCTCGATATCACCAGATCACCATCAACACAGGACCTAGGGCATCAACAGACAGAAACACTACAGAGGGACTCCATTCCCAGTGCAAATTACCCATCCGGACTCGATTTATTAACTATCATCATGATTCCAACAGGTAAAGCCATCCTCATCTTTTTCATTCTTTTTCTTTTTGAAAACCTACTAATCAAGCAGGGCTAAGCATAACTAAGCATTTTTCAAAATCAGGTAACAAGGAATATGGAAATAAGACAGGCAATGCAATTGGTGGGTTATCACTCAACTCATATAACTTAATGCAACATAACATAACTGAAGCGATAAACTTTCATAAATTAAGGGTAGGGTTTGAAATGCATCCGGGGCTTGCCTTGGTGGTCGGGGTAGACGGTCTCGAGCTCTGGATCAACTCTCGATTCCTGAATCTGCTCTTCCTTGGGATCTGGTGCGACAACGTTAAACTCTCCGTTAACGAAAACTATACGATAAAATGATATGCTTCGATGGATGCATGACCAGATTAAGGGCTTGAGTATAACTTTCCTTCATGATAAAGTTGCAAGCCGACCAAGACTTACTCACTAAGTTCATTAGGGTTAACTACGTCATTTAATAAGGTTATTAAACACATGAAATAACGTTAATTAGACCCTAATGACATAGTTAAGATAAGCATAAATAATTAATTAAAGTGCCAAAGGTCATTAGGGTTAATTACCCAAGGTCATCAATCAATCCCAAAGTCAAACAACCCTATAATGATTAAACATGATTAAAGGGGTTAATTAATTAATTAAAAGCATTTAAATAAAGGCATAAAATTAAAGTTGCCTAAATGAGCTCAAAATTTTATTTTGAAAAGCTTTTAGTCTAATTAGATGGCAAAACAAATTTCAGAATTAGAAGCCAATTATTTTATTTATTAAAAATCATAGAAGGTGCATTTTTCAATTAAAATGACTAATTTTAACTTATGCAAAAATTATTCAAATTTAGCATTTCATATTTTTCCTAGGTAGATGAGATCATAAACAACATACACAAAAAATTTTAGAATTTTTGGAGCTATACATGAATTATTAGGAACTTCTAAAGAACATAGCATTTAAATGATTTTCTGGAAATAAATAAAGAAAAAGGAAAAATTTCTCCCCGAGTTGACCACGCCGGCGGCGAACTTTGACCGGCCGGTGATCGTCGGCAGCGAGGTCTTGGAGCGCGGTAAGGGCACCAACGTGACCTAATCAACCTCGCGAACATGATGGGGTGGTTAATGCTGTGGCAAAGTCACGGCGGCATGCTCGCCAGCGGCGACGGCGGACATGGCGGCGCGGCTGACTACGGAGTGGCGGCTGTGGTGCATTAAAGAAGAAAAGGAGGGTTCTATAAGCACCAGTGGCTCACCGCGGGACTGATGCGCTAGCTGGTGAGGTCGATGGTGGAATGGAGCGAGGTCGACTGTGTACGATCGGAGCGAGGCCAACAAACGATCGCATGGGCACTAGGACATCATGGCAAGCATGATGGGGTAGAATATGAAAGAAAATGACCAGCAATTATGGCGGTCGACGGCGAGCTCACAGCGGCTTGAACGGCCAGACCCGAGGAAGACGACGGCGCACGGGCAGCTCGGGCGGGGTGAGCGAGCATGAGCTAGCTCAATCGGAGTGCAAGGACATTGTAGAGCTTCTGGCAAGACGAAATGGGCAGAGGTGGATCGGCGGTGACAAATTTTGGGCGGCGGAGTGAGGTCATCAGCGGCGAGCAGAAGAGAGAAAAGAAGACGATGACGGCGAGCAGAAGAAAGAAAAGAAGACGACGCAGACCAGTTTCTGGGCAACGCCGAAGCCCGGGCTCTGTGTCTCGATGCGAGCTTCCGCACCTTCGTCCAGGGTGACCTCTCCGTTGGTGAATTCTGCCGCTAGATGAAGGGCATGGCGGACTCCCTCGGCGACCTTGGCTGGCCCATGGAGGACCGCATCCTTGTCCTCAACGTCCTCCGTGGGCTCAGTGACCGCTACGCCCACCTCCGGATGTGGATCAGCCAGCAGCGGCCCTTTCCCACCTTCCTGTAGGTCCATGACAACCTTGTCATGGAGGAGCTCACTCAAGGCATCGCACCTGGCTCCACCTCTATGTCAGGCTCCACCTCCATGCCGAGGTCCTAGTCTTCCTCGATTGCCCTTGCTGCTACTCCTCCGCCACATCCGTCTGCTCCGCCATCATCGTCTCTTCTTGGTTCTCCTCCCCTCGGGCTGAGCGGGGGTGGGGGGCCGTGGTGGCTGCCATGGGGGTTCGGGCCGCAGGAACAACCAGGCGCAGGCGCCTCCATGGGGTGTGCCGTGGCCCTCCTTCCACAACCCGTGGTCGGGCGCATCTCCATGTGGCCTTTCCAGGCTCCCGGCTATGAGCCTCTCCCGCCGACGGCCATGCTCGCTGGTGCCCCTCCGAGGTTCCTCTCAGCTACTCGGTGGGCTACACCTCTTGGCACCTACTCCACATCCCTGTGGGCTCTATCTCCCGGCACCTCGCCCGGGCCTGTCGGCTGGGACCCGGCGGCCTTTGCCAACTCCTTCAGCACCATCGCCCTGACACCACCTGTTGGGCCAGAGTGGATTGCCGACTCGGGAGCCACTTACCACACCACTGCCGACCCTAGTATACTCTCTTCCGTTCACCCTCCTTCCTCTCTTCCTTCGTGCATCATGGTCGCAAATGGGTCGTGTCTTCCTATCACGTCCGTGGGTGCTGCCATCACTCATGGCTCTTTTTGCCTTCCTGACATTCTTGTTGCACCTTCTATGGTTCACAACCTTCTTTCTATTAGTTGTTTTACAGCTGACAATTCTTGTTCTATTGAGTTTGACTCTTCTAGTCTTACTGTGAAGGATTTGGCTTCTCGGCGTCCTCTTCTATGATGTGACAGCATGGGACCCCTTTACACCCTTCAGTTTTCGGTGCCTGCCTCGCCCTCTTCACCGTCCACTTTGTCAGCTGCTTTCGCTGCCACTACTTCCTCCACCACTTGGCACCATCATCTCGGCCATCCTAGACATGATGCTTTGATGCAGCTTAGACGTTGTTCCGACATTCATTGTACTCGAACTCATGATGAGCCTTTGTGTCATGCATGCCAGTTGGGCCGTCATGTTCGTCTTCCTTTTCAGTCTTCTTCTTCACATGCTACTCATGTGTTTGATCTTGTACACTGTGACCTATGGACATCTCTTGTCATCAGCATTTCTGGCTATAAATACTATCTTGTGGTGGTTGACGATTTTTCTCACTGTTCGTGGACATTTCCCTTGCGTGCGAAGTCTGATGCTTTTCCCGCACTTCTCCACTTCTTTGCCTGGGTGTCCACTCAGTTCCATGTGACAATGGCCGTGAGTTTGATAACACCATCAAGGCCGTCCAGTGTGACAATGGCCGCGAGTTTGATAACACCACCTCGCATGTCTTCTTCCTCTCTCATGGTGTCTAGCTGCGCATCTCTTGCCTGTACACCTCCTCCTAGAATGGCAAGGCTGAGCACATGATTCGCACCACCAACGATATCATGCATACCCTTCTGCTCCAGGTGTCCCTCCCTACTCGCTTCTGGGCTGAGAGCCTGCACACCTCCACCTATCTCTTTAACCGCCTTCTTTCCGCTGCTTATCCAGCTCCTACGCCACACCATGCTCTTTTCGGTACCCCTCCTCGGTATGACCACCTTCGGGTCTTTGGGTGTGCATGTTACCCTAACACCACTGCCACCGATCCCCACAAGCTGGCTCCCCGTTCGACTCTATGTGTCTTCCTCAGCTATTCCCCTGATCATTAAGGGTTACCGATGCTATGATCTCACCTCTTGTCATGTCCTCATCTCTCGCCATGTGGTGTTCGATGAGTCTGTCTTTCCCTTCTCCACCACCACCGCCACCACCACCTCCACCCCTGACGCTAACCCCTTCTCTTTGTTTCCCACAGACATGGTGGTCCAGCCACCTTTACTGCTATCTCCTGCAGGTACTGCTACTTTGTGCTCGGTGCCGGGCCCGTGCCCTGGCTCTCCGCCTACCAGTGACGCCCCTGGCCCTGCACCCTGCCCGGGTCCGGCGGCGTCATCCTCCGGTGCTGCTCCTGCCCCTACGCCCGACTCGGGTCTAGAGACACCGGTGGCCCTGGCTCCCGCGCCTCCTGCGTGTTTCGCCCAGCCGGTGCACATCTACCAATGTCTTGCACGGGCGGCTCCGCTGCCTCAGTCACCGCCGGTGGCCTCTTCTCCACCGGCGCCGCCTCCACCGCCGGAGGCCTCTTCTCCACTGAGGACGCCTACACCACCGCCTCGGCGGCCGCAGGCTGCCCGTGTCATCCCACCGATGTACCACCCACTGCTCCTTCACCGACACCCATGGCATGTTCACCCTATGGTGACGTGGCACGCGGCTGGTACCCTGCGGTCCCGGGCTCTTGCGGCGATGCCCGGTGCCCCGCAGGTCTCTCCTGTACCCTCTTTCATCCGCGACACCTTGTCAGACCCTCACTGGCACCGCGTGATGGAAGAGGAGTACGCGTCTCTCCTCACTCACCAGACTTGGGATCTGGTGCCCCGTTCGCCCGGTGCCAACGTCATCACCGGCAACTGGATCTAGACTCACAAGCGGTGGGCTGATGGTACCCTTGAGAGGTACAAGGCTTGCTGGGTTCTCTGGGGTTTCACTCAGCGCCCTGGGGTCGACTATGGTGAGACTTTCATCCCAATGGTGAAGCCGACCACCGTCCATACGGTGCTCTCACTGGCTCTCGCTCGCTCCTGGCCCGTGCATCAACTGGACGTCAAGAATGCTTTTCTGCATAGGACTCTCAATGAGACAGTCTACTGCAGTCAGCCGGTGGGGTTTGTTGACTCTTCTCATCTCGACCTGGTCTGCCAGCTCAACAAGTCTCTCTTCGGACTCAAGCAGGCCCCTCGGGCATGGCACTCTTGACTTGTGGCTTTCCTGGTGTCAATGGGATTTGTGGTGGCCAAGTTAGATACGTCTTTGTTCATCTATTACCGCGGAGCTGAGACTGCCTACCTGCTGCTCTATATTAATGATATTATCCTCACAGCCTCTAGTCCGTCACTACTCCACCGCTTTATCAGCGCTCTTTAGCAGGAGTTTCCTATGAAGGACCTCAGTGTGCTCCACCACTTCCTCGGGGTCACTATTGAACTTCGTCCCACCGGGCTACTTCTTCACTAGCGGTAGTATACTCTTGATATCCTAGAGCGAGATGAGATGACTAACTGCAAGCCCTGCTCCACTCCGGTTGACACACAGGGCAAACTGTTAGAGGCCAAGGGCACCCTGGTGGCAGATCCCACTGCCTACCGGAGTCTTGCCGGTGCACTTCAGTACCTCACCTTCACCGGACCAGACATCACCTATGCAGTGCAGCAGGTATGTCTTCACATGCATGATCCTCGAGAGCCCCACCTTCACTGCTCTCAAGCACCTCCTCCGCTACCTCCGCGGCACCGTCAACTATGGCCTGCTCATTCACTGATCTCCCTCCACTGAGCTCATCATCTACACTGACGCTGACTTGGCCAGGTGTCCAGACACGCGATGCTCCACCTCCGGCTACGCTATCTTTTTGGGCGGCAACCTGGTGTCCTGGTCGTCCAAGCGCCAGCCGGTGGTCTCCTGCTCTAGTGCCGAGGCGGAGTACCGCGCTGTCGCTAACAGCGTGGCTGAGGCCTCCTGGCTCTAGCAGCTCCTCATCAAGCTCACAGCACTCTCTCCCGGAGCACGCTGGTCTATTATGACAACATCAATGCTGTGTACCTCTCCACCAACCCTGTACAGCACCAGCGAACCAAGCATGTAGAGATTGATCTACACTTTGTCCATGATCGGGTCTCCATCGGTGATGTTTGGGTCCTCCATGTTCCGACCACCTCCCAGTTTGCTAACATCTTGACCAAGGGCCTCCCGTCCTTGACCTTCATCGAGTTTCGCTCCAGCCTTAACATCACCGGTGGCTAGTTGCATCTGTGGGGGGCTCGTGTGTGTGCTTCTTTTCATGTTCAGTCTGTAACTCCGCTGCGCCGGTAGTTCCGACTGCGGGGGGGTGTTGGAGTATGAGAGTATTAGGCCCATGAGACTTGGCCCATGAGGCCCATGTATGGTCTTCTCTTTTCTTGCTTTTGACTACCAAGTCATCCACATATGCAAGCAAGTTTCTTGGTATTTGATCTTTGAGGACTGTGGAAGTCATTCTGATGAAGGTTGTTCCTGCATTATGAAGCCCCTCGGCCATTCTTTGGAAACAGTAAGTTTCAAATGGTGTAATGAAACTTGTGTATTCTTCATCTTCTTTTTTCATCCAAATTTGGTGGTAGCCTAAATAGTAATCTAGGAAACTGAGCATTTCACTTTCTTCTACCTGGTCTACTAGAGTGTCTATTCTTGGTAGAGGGAAATTGTCTTTTGGACATGCCTTGTTGAGATCTATAAAGTCTATGCACATTCTCCACTTCTTGTTTTTCTTCTGTACCATGACTATGTTTGCAAGCGATGTTGTGAACTGAACTTATCTTATGACTTTTGCATCTAACAATCTTTGGACTTCGGTTTTAGCAGCTTGTGTTCTGTCTTCCGATAACTTTCTGAGTTTTTCCTTTTTCGGCTTAAAGTTTGGGTCGATGTTTAGCTTGTGTTCTATGATGTCCCTGCTTACTCCTCCTAAGTCTTGTGCAGACCAGGTGAAGATATCCTTGTTACTTCATAGGACTTGTACTATTCTTTCTTCCTCTTCTTTTGATAGGTTTTTGCCGACAAAAACTTGTCTTTCTAGCACCATTGGGTCGATTGGTACTTTCTTTGTGTCTTCGCAAGGCTTCGCTTTTTCTTGTGTCTTCACATTTTTAGTTTCAAACTCGTCATCTTCTTCTTCTTCTTGTATCACATGGATATTTTTGAAAGCTGGGCTTGCATCTTTTTCAATGTTCCTTGCCTCTGTTTGATCACCGAAGACGGTTATGATGCCATTGACTGCTGGCATTTTCATGCATAAGTACGGGTAGCTTACTATGGCTTCGAAAGCATTTAAACTTCCCCTTCCAAAGATTGTGTTGTACTGGCTGTGCATTTCGACAACATCTAATGCTATTTGTTCCATTCTTGCATTATTCACAGTTCCGAATGACACTGGCAAGACAATTCTGCCAATAGAGTTTATTTTCTTTCCGCCGAAGCCTACTAATGGGTGCTCGGCTCTTCCCAAAGTTTTTTTCTTGATTTGCATTGCGTCTAAAGTTCTTGTGAATATGATATCTGCTGAGCTACCACCATCTATCAGAATTTTTGTTACTGACCAACCTTCGATGTTTGCTTCTATGACCATTGCGTCCATATGAGGGTAATCTTTGGGTCTGAGATCTTGTTCTAAAAATATGATTGGCATGTGGGACCATCTTGTTTTCTTGAGTGGACCTTGAGCTTCTATGGAGTTTACTCTTCTAAAATAATTTCTTCTTTCATTTCCTGTATCGAGCTCTATGCTGTTTCCTCCGAAGATTGTCATAATTCTGCCTTTGCTTGGGATTACTGCGTTCCCATTGCTTGTTGATACTTCGGGTATGTTGTTGTATTGAATTTGGTGGTTGCTGCTAACTACTGAACTTTCAGGGTGAAAACTTTGCTGCTGATTTGAGCCCCATTGATTTTGCGGGCACATTGCTAACGGTTGACAATTATAGATTGGCGGAGGTGGTGGCAACATGTGTTAGGGGTAAGTTATTGGCGTATAACTTGTTCTTTGAGGAGCTAGATGGTTGACAATTTTCAGCTGCGAAGTTGCTCTATTCTCTTCTTGCACTTCTTCAATGCTTTTCTTTACTTTTGGACACATCTTTGATGTGTGACCAGCCCCTTTGCCATGTATAATGCAGTACAATTCTTCAGGCCTCAAAATTTTCCTTTCAAAGTTTCTGCTTTGGTTGTTATAGCTTGGTCGTTGTTGGAAATTTTCCTTGAAATTTCTGCTATTTTGGAAATTTCTTTGATCACTCGAGCTTGGACCTTGGCTGTTGACTTCGCTTGTGTTGTTGATATGGTTTATTCTCTAAAATGATCTTCGTTCTGTGTTTGTCACTCTTGAGTGTTGGAACTTGTTGCTTGCTCTTGACATGTTTCTTTCTCCATTTTCTTCTTCTATTCTTTTTCTGTAATCTTCATCGGATTCACAGTATTTTCTCATTTCTTCGTATAATTTTTCAACTGTGGTTGGTCTTTCCCTTTTGAAGTGTGAGGAGAGTTGGCCTGCTCGTAGTCCTTTGATTGCTACTATGATGACAACTTCGTCTAGTATGTTTGGTATTTGAGCTTTTGCTTGTATAAATCTTTTGTAATACTGGCTCAGCGGTTCTTTTGGTTGCTGCTTGATATTGAAAAGATCATCGCTTGTGAGCTCAAATCTTTGTAAGCCTTGGAAATCTAAGAGCAGGGTTGTGCGAAGTTGATCCCAAGATTTGATTGACCTTGGTTTTAGCGAAGAGTACCACTGCTGCGCTGGTCCTCTTACTGCCATGATGAGTGACTTCGCTAAGGTGTTTGCATCTCCCTCACTTGATGCAACTGCAGCTCCAAAACTCATAAGAAATTGTCTTGGGTCGGACATGCCATTGTAAGTTGGGATGATGTTGAATTTAAAACCTGCTGGCCACTTCGCTAGCTGAATGTCGATTGATAAGGGCGACTCTGTGTCAATTGTTGCTATTTGGCTTTGGTTTTCTTTGCTGTTGGTGCTTTTGTTTGCTGAGTTTGGTTCTTGAATCATGACTTCGCTCTCGTTTTCTAATTCATCATTGAGCTTTCTTAATTTAGTTCTGCTTCTGCAATTCTTTGTTTTAAAGATTTTTCTCTTATCTTTTTTCTTGCTTCTTCCAGCTGTTTTTTCTTGACGATGAGTTGATCTTCAAGTTCTTCGAGTCTTCTTTCTTCGTTCTGAGTTTCTTCTTCTTCTTGAACACGTCTGTTTTCTGTTTCTGTCTCGTCTTCTAAAAGTGGGTCTCTGTCCTGGTTTGAATTGTCTCCAGCCGAAGTTGCTTTTTTGCTAGGTCTTGCCATTTTGCGTTCGCATGATGGTCGTGGATGTCTTCGATCACACAAACGGACGGCGCCAAATGTTGGGTTATGATTTCACATACATATATCAAATGAAAACAACACTCAGGTTGCAATTATATTTCATTCTATCCCCAAAACATACATCCCAGGGGGTATTTATAGACCCCCTGGCTTCGCCATTCTAAGAGTCTTACAAGATTTGTCATGGAGCTTCCTATACATTTCTGCTAGAAAGCAAGTTGGCAAAGTGATGAGATACACTTTGCCTTTTTTATTCTAATTTTTTGAGGCAACTTCGGACTTGGTGGTGACTTCTTAGTTTGAGAGGCAATCTCACAGGCCTCCTATGCAAAGACGCCATGTTGGCTTCGCCAGTCACCGAAGGTCCAGCGAAGCTGTCTTTCGCTTGATGACCTGAAACATGTAAAATCACATGTGCGAAGTTTGATAGCCACAGCGAAGTGTCCACGTCATCTTCCCTGGGCATTCAGTGTACAGCGAAGTTACCTTCGCCAGTCGATGCAAAAATACATAAGCGAAGTCGAAGATACATACAACGAAGTACCTTCGCTGTCTTCGCTGCGCATGTTGGCATCTCAAATGTTTGTAATAAAATTTTGTCTCCAAAGTTTGGAAAGGATGTTTGTGCATCAAAGTTGATCCCCAACAATTCCTTTATCATTTTATGTGATTCTGCAAATGTTTAAAATAAACTAAAATTTGTTTTGTCTTCTTATACTTTGTAATTTTATGTATTAGGTTAACCATGATATGTCTCTACTAAAACAAGTTTACATTTGTAGTTTTTTTGCGCTTTTGAAATGATGAGTTGGTTGATAATTCAAAAAAACTATTTTCAACACCATGTTTTATTCCCCTTTTATACATTTCAAAATATATAAAGAATTTTGGGATACTCTCAAAATATGGTTTATAGATCTTGACAAGAGCTACAATAATGGTATTCAAAGTTTTTCTAGTTTCCAAAAAGAATTTCAAATGAATTTGAAAATATAGTTTTCCAACATTTGTCCCCTTTTTATTTTAAACCCATAATTCAAAAATTATGCATAATTTGGGAAACTTTTGTATATGAAAAATGTTTAGTTTGAAAAGTTAAGCATTACATAGATTTGAATTTTTAAGTTTTATTGAAAAATCAAAAGTAATTTCAAATATTTGTTTCTAGGGTTTTGTTCCCCTTTTGAATTTGAATTCATATTTCAAAAACTAAGTAGAATTTGAAAATGTTTGTTAAATGAAAAAAAGTTATGCAAATGATATTTTGGGATATTTTCAAGTTCTTATGTAAAATCTGGAGTAATTTGTAATTTTACTAAGTGACATCATCTGCTACAGTGGTTGGTGACGTCATCAACACCGATTTCCCTCACTGTTGCCGTCACCGTCGCCGCCGTGTCCTACCGCCCATGCCGGTGTGTCGCGGCCGTGCCTTCCCGCACCCGCGCGAGGGAACACCTGGCCGAGCTCGCGAACCCGCCTGCCACCTCATCACCCCGTCCTCTGCTCTATAAAAGCCGAGCACCGGCCATCGTCACACTTTTTCCTCCTCTGCAGTCGTCACCGTCGTCCTTCAATTGCCACCGTCTAGCCTCGCCACCGATCCGCTTCTAGCCAAATTGAGTACACCGTCGAGTTCGCCCCGTCCTTGCGCTTCTCATGAGCACGCTCGCGAAACCTCGCCTCCTTGGAAACGGTCGTACGCCGCCATCTTATTCCCGGTCAGCCACAGCGCCGTCGCAGTCCGCCTTGCCGTCGTCATCCCTCCACCGTGTGCCACAACCTATTTTACCTGGTGCTATAACTTCGCCTTGATTTCATTTTAGTGGTCAGCTCGATCTTCTCCGCCGACGAGGTTTAGAATCGTCGGAACGTTGCCGCACAGCCGTGTGCAGCCACGCCGAGCCGCCAAGGCCGCGGGCAAGCTCGCTTTAAGCTCTAATTTGGCCATCTAATCCCCTGGTTTGGGCGTGTAGTCGTCAGGGGCACGGCGGTGTCCTTTCCGTCGCCAAAGTCCTCGCCGACGGCTAGTCCGTCGCGCGGCCGCGCGTCCAGAGCACGCGCTCTGCTCAGGGGTCCTTCGTGGACCGGTGTTTGTGAATTCAAAGAGGTGCAGGGGGTTAGTGCAAATTATATGTCACATTTGAATAGTGTCAAATAGTGTTTGGACTTTTATGTAAATAGGTATAACTACGAGGTCTTTTCTACAAAGTTGCCAGGCCAGGCCGAGGCAGGCCACACTGAGCTGGCTTGTTCACACTCTGGGCTGACCCGGCCACATTGTTGGGCCAAGTTGGGTCAGATCCGGCCCAAGTGACCTTTTTCTTTCTCTAAAAAGCTTTTCTATTTTCTGATTTATGAATAGTTCTTATATTTGTTTATTTCATACAAAAATAATTATAGCTCCCAAATTTCTAAAAATTTATTTGTGTGTTCTTTATGATGCCCTCTACCTAGGAAAACTATAATACACCAATTTTGAGTACTTTTTGCATAAATTCAAATTAGCCCTTTTAATTAAAAAATGCTACTTCTATGATTTTTAATAAATAAAATAATTATTTTTTATTTCTGAAAATTATTTTGCCATCTAATTAGACCAAGATCTTTTCATAATAAAATTTTGAGCTCAATTAGATAATTTAATTTTATGCCTTTATTTTATGCTTTTTAATTAATTAATTAACCCCTTTAATCATGCTTAATCATTATAGGGATTGTTTGACTTTGGGATTGATTGATGACCCTGGGTCATTAACCTTAATGACCTTTGGCACTTTTATTAATTGTTTGAGCTTACCTTAATCATGTCATTAGGGCTTAATCAACGTTATTTTATGTGCTTAATCAACTTCATTAATAAAGTAGTTAACCCTAATGAACTTAGTAAGTTTTGTTGGCTTGCAACTTTATCGTGAAAGTAAAGTTGTTCTTAAGTTATTTAAGTTGTTATGCTTTCATTCATATATCATTATGCATCATGCCATGATCTCATCATACTGAAACATGCATCATTAATACGTGTAGTCGTATCGAGAGAGTGGAGTGGATCGTGGTATACGATCTTCGGAAGATGTTATCCACCATTGAAGTTGAAGTCGTGGATCTATGATGTTGGTGTCATCCATCACTGTTGGTGGTGCCAAGTGTAATATCAATGATCCCGACGAGAACTAACCACCGCTGCAACACAGGCAAGCCCCGGATGCATTCAAACCCTACCCTTATTTTATAAAAGTTTTATCACTTCTGTTATGTAATGTTGCATTAAATAATAGGAGTTGAGTGAAAACACACCAATTGCATTACCTGTCTTACTACCTTATTCCTTGTTACCTGTTTTTGAAAAATACATAGTAATGCTTAGCCCTGTTTAATTAGTTAGGTTTTCAAAAAGTAAAAGAATAAAAAAGATGAGAATGGCTTTATTTGTGGAATCATGATGGTAGTTAATAAATCGAGTCCAAATGGGTAACTTGCATTGGGAATGGAGTCCCTCTGTAGTGTTTCCGTCTGTTGATGCCCTAGGTCCCATGTCGATGGTGATCTGGTGATATCAAGAAATTAGAAAATCCACATGCATGAAGTAATATACAGTGGGCCAGAGTCCCCACGTATGTCATGGAGTGATATATAGTGGGCCAGAGTCCCCACATATGTTATAGTGTGGTATACTATGGGTTTAAGTTCCCATGTATATCGGTACACTGGGTCTGAGTGCTCACGTGTATCAAGTTCATATCGATGGGCTCGACTTTATTTTCACGATAAAAATGCAAGCTAACAAAACTTACTAAGTTCATTAGGATTAATTACTTCATTAATGAAGTTCATTAAGCACATAAAATAACTTTGTTTTAAGCCCTAACGACATGATTAAGGTAAGCTCAAACAAATAATTAAAGTGCCAAAGGTCATTAAGGTTAATGACCAAGGTCATCAATCAACCCAAAAGTCAATCAAACCCTAAGTCATTAAAGCTAATTACTTAATTTATAAACTAATCATAAACCATTAAAAAGCATTAAACAAGATAAATATAAAACTCCACATATTCTGAAATCACATAGCCATATAAGGTGTTAATATGACATAGCAATATCATATAAAAGAAAAGGAACCATATTTTCCATCTCCGCAACAGCTTGGTGGTGCTTGATGGCGTCCGCGGCTGCCCCCTTGGTGTCGAGGAGGACAGCCCACATGTAGCGGGACACGTTGTCGATGAGGAGGAGGAAGTAGCATCGTCCTCTAGGTGTAGCCAGTGTCACGGGGCCACAAAGGTCGTCGTGCACGAGCTCCAACTTCTCCTTGGCGCGGAAGCTTGCTTGGCGGGGAAAGAACAGCCGTCGCTGCTTGGTGAGGACGCAGGTGCCGCAGAACTGCTCCACGTGGTCGATGCACGGCATGCCTTGCACCATCTCCTTGTTGCCGAGCTGCTTTAGGGCCTCAAAATTGAGGTGCCCAAAGCACTCGTGCCACCGCCAGGCGTCATCATCCCGCCGAGCTGCAAGATAAAAGGGTTGCGCCACCTGTACATGAAGAACATAGAGGCGGTTGCTCCCCTGTTCACCTTGGCGAGAAGTTGGTGACGGGGATCCCAAATGCGAAGCACGCCATCCTGGATCTCCACGCGCAAGCCGTTCTCATCCAGCTGTCCTAAGCTGATAATGGAGTTCCTCAGCGCAGGGATGTAGTAGAGCTGGTGAGCAGCCGGTGCTCGCCGTTCTTGGCGATGAAGATGACGGAGTCGACGCCCTTGATCTCCACGGCGGAGGTGTCCCCGAACTTGACAGAGCCTCGAACGTCGGAGTCGAGCTCGGAGAAGATCTCCCGCCGGCCTGTCATGTGGTGGGTGGCGCTGGTGTCAAGGCACCACCCATCAATCTTGCTGCCGCTGCCGGACCCGCTGCTGAGGAGGGAATGTGCCTTGGGCTCGTCGAGATGGAGAAGAGTCGCTGCAGCCGGTGCTGCTGGAGGTAGCTCGGTGCTCGCATGTGCCATGAATAGAGCTAGATGCTCCTCCTCTACCTGCGCGACGTGGGCCTGGGCGCGTCGTGGCTGTCTGCAGTCCCTGGCCCAATGGCCAGCACAGCCACAGTTGTGGCAGGCGTCATCTTGTGCCGGCTTGGGATTCTCCGCGGCGCAGCCCTAGGAACCTCCACGGGTGCCGCCCTCGGCACGCCCTTGCGTCCCGGCCTGGGCGCCTTTGCGTGGCTTGCCATGCTTGCCACGCTTGCGGCCGGCTGTTGCGGAAGAAGGCTCCCCCTTCTTCTTGTCACCTTGGCCGGCAGCCCACTGCTCCCGGGTGAGAAGGAGCTTCCCACCAACAGTGGCAGGCCCTGAGAAGGGTTGTGTCTCATCACCGTCGACAACCTTGAGGCGACCTATCGCCTCTTCGATCGACATCGTGGAGAGGTCCAGCAGGGACTCGATTGAGCGAGCCATATGCCTGTACTTCTCGGGGATGCAGCGGAAGAGCTTCTCGATAGCTCTCTCTCCTCGCTGTAGGTGTCGTCGCCAAATTGCACCAACTTCTGCAACAGAGTGTTGAGACGGAGAGCAAAATCATCAACGTCCTCACCTGGCTCGAAGGCCAGGTTCTCCCACTCCTTACGAAGTGCCTGCAATGTGGACTTGCGGGCGCGGTCGCTGCCGATGCGTGCTGCAGCAATGGCGTCCCAAGCCTCCTTGGCAGTCCGCTGGCTGGTAAATGAGAACTGCATCTCGGATGGGACTGCAGCGATGAGGGCATTCAATGCCCATCGATCTTGGTCGTAGTCGACGTCGCCGTACCGGACTGCCTCCCACATGTGCACCACCTAAAGTCTCCCCTTCATCACCGCAGCCCACTCAACATAGTTGGTCTTGGTGAGGGTAGGCCACCCACCACCGGGGCCAATGTCCCTAGCAACAGCCTGGTACCCGTGGTGGCCACGGTACCGGTCCGGGGAGAGAGAGCCACGCTGCCTGCGATGGCAATGCTCTTCCTCGACCCGTCCGCCACGCCGGTGCTCGTACTCCACCTCCGCCTCAAGCTGGGCCGCCCGCTCCCGCAGCCGCCGGGCCTCTAGTGCGAGGTCCTCGCCACGCGGATCGCGGTCGCCGCGTCCGCCCGGAGCGCGGCCATCACACGCACGTCCACCGAGAGCATCGCCGGCGCAGCCACGCCCATTTGGGCTGCCGCCGCCGCGCCTGTGCTCCTCCGGGTTATCGCTGTCGCGCCACCTCCTGACGAGGCTGCCGTTGCGCTCACGGCGCTGTGCGACTGCCCACCGTGCCGTCCGCTCATCCTTCACCATCCTGGCTGCGTCGGCCTCCACGTCGACGATGCATGCGTCGGAGGCAGCGTTGCTGGAGCTATCGGCGCGCAGGGACTTAAGCTTCGCTACGGCCGTAGCTGCAGCGTTTGCCGCTACCGCTGCCTCCTCCTCCACCCTTGCTGCTGCCAGCTCCGCCGTCGCTAGGCTTCCTCTCCGGGCCGCTGCCACAGCGAGCTCTGCTGCTGCTCGCTCGCGCTCTTCTGCCGCAGCGAGCTCGGCATGCTGCCAGCACCACGCACTCGAGCCAAGCGAGTGCTGAGACGCACCTGCGGACATGAGGAATCTCCGGGCTGCTGCGTGGGGGGGAGAGGGCCTCCGTTGAACTGTTGCTGCTCGTCTCCGCTAGGGAAGGTGTTGGACAGGAGCTGCTGGCTGAGAGCTTTGGAAAATTGAGCAAGAGATGCTCAGGCAACAGGATAGTAAGGCTCCGATGCCACTTGTCAGTCTCTGGATCCTTGCTCTGGGTGTGAGCAGGATCCTTACTCTCATCGAGAGAATAGCATACAGAGAACTCAGAGTTGAGGCAATTTTCTGGGTTTATTTTCTCACACAATGCTATGCCAACCTGAGGGGTTGGGGATACAAATTTATAGGCTGCTAACTAGCCAAGCATATGCTAAGATGCTAGTCTAAGATGCTATCCTAGATGCTAGTAAAGATGTTGTGCTAAGATGCTCCTAAGATGCTTGTCCTAAGATGCTAACTGTTATCCTAAAAGCAGTCAAGGATGCTGGTTACAAAGGACATAAGGACACAATGACCATGTGCTGCGTACTGCAACCCACACACACAGACTTATCCATCAGTTTACGGGGCTCTGAGTTTCATTTGCAATAAGTCTGCCAACATCCGCACAAAATAATTTCACTCTGAATAAAAAAGAGGAATTATTTGACTAAATTGGTTTGTATTGTGCTGGAAATATATAATGCATTCAGTTTTCAGTACAGGGAGTTTAGCATTATCAAGTTAACAATTTCCTCCCACTAGTAATTTTCCCAAGATGAATCTTGCTTAGGATCTGCAACAACGGGACATAGTATTTGAGTTTGAGAAGAAAATCCACGAAGTCAAACCAAAACTTGGTTCAGCAGGGTCTGAAGGATAACAAAAGCATGTGAAATGTATTGGGCTGGTCAACACTATCAAAAGTTACCAAATAAATCAGGCAACAGAGAGGTTCTGCGAGCACTTCTCTCTTGATGTGGTACCGGATTTTATGTTACCAAGCCATTGTGTTAACCAAATGGGTTGTACAAGATTGTCAGAAAAAATCTCTTTCTGGCAGCATGAACTCGCTTAAGATGCAAACGAGAACAAAGCACGACACAAGTAATTTTGGTGTTATGCAAACCGCTACAGCTTTTCTCAGTACATTAGTTAACTCTTTATATTATAATGTTGATGCTAAAATAGGAAAGCTAGAAATAGAAAATACAAGATGCATACGTAAGAAACAAGCAAGCTAGTCTTGCCGTTTACCATGTACGTGCATGCACACGTACGTATACCATACTAAGACTTTCTAAACTCTACGCTATCTCCTATCAGAAAGATAATAAGCGAACTCAAGATTACAATGTATTGCTTACAAAGATTTGAAGTTACAAAGTATTAGGCACCAAATCATGAAAGTTGCTAAACTGGAGCCCAATTGAGGGGAATCCTGGGCGCACCATTAGCAGGTGCTAATATAGAACATTAGCAAGGCTGATTGGAGAGAATTAAGGGGTGATTGGGCTATGCCATGGCCTCTCGATAAGGATCGATTGCATAGGTGTCAAGTAAGCCTCTCTATATAAGGAGAGATGTATCAATCTAATCAAGCAAGAGGAAAAAAAACATTCTCTTGCTCGACCGTGGGCAAGGTCCCCGGCTGACCCCCTCTCTCCCTCTCGAGTCTCGACCCGAGCTGCTGCCATAACATCTGGTATTAGAAATGCAAGTTCCGATGAGCCGCTGCCGGATCCCATCGCCAAGGCGCTGGCCGACCTTACCTAGCAGGTGGCATCTCTCTAGGTGCGCTTAGAGGCTCTGGAATCCCAAAAACCGGCGACCAACATCACCACCATAACAAGCGCCCAGCAGATCCAAGCCAAGGGTGAGAAGTTGCAGCAGATCAAGCAGCAGATGAGATGTTTAGTCATCAGGTGTTTGCGCGGTGCGGTAACAGGGTGCTAGGCGCGGCCTCCTACTGTGTTGGCAGGTGCAGGAGATGTGGGACCTGCAGCCCATTCAGCCCCGCACCCCTTTGTAGCTCCTCCAAATTGCGTATCACCGCATGGAGGACCTCAATCTCGTCTGCCACGTCGGGGATCTTGGGCATATGGTTCCCCACGCTGACGGTGGACATGTTATTTCCCCCGCGGGTGGTGGACTGAGAGCTAAGTTGCACGGATACGGATACGTGTATCGGTATCGGAAGGATACGGATACGTGTATCGGTATCGGAAGGATACGGATATACAGATACGGCAATTTTCTGAAAAACTCGATACGCAGATACGTTTACTATTTAAAAAAATAAAAAAATAATAATAATCGTGGTTTCATGACAAAAATCATAGAAAAGCCCAAGGCCCATCTAAGCACCTATGTGATACGGAGTGCCACACCCTTCGATTGCCATCCATTCGTCTCCAGTTCAGCACTCGCACAGCCGCACAGGCTTCTGCTCCCCGTGCCCCATCCCCATCTGCTCCACGCCCTCATCCCCGGCCACCCTCTGCTTCATGGCACCCCACCTCCGCTCGCAGTGTTGGAGCATGGATTCGGTGGACGTGGAGCTTGAATCGATGGCAGAAGAGGTTGATCCGGCGGTGGCGGACCTCAAATCAGCAGTGGTGGAGGTCGAATCCCGCGGCGACGGAGCTCCAATCAGCATCGGCAGAGGTCAAATCGACGATGGCGGGGTCGAATCGACCACGGCGGCGTCGATCCGGCGGCGACTGTGCTCCAATCGGCGGCGGCTCGGCGGCCGACACGAGCACGCGATCAACCTGCTCGTGAATGACTCTTTCTCCTTCTGCTCCCCTTCGTCCACTCTCCTCGGCGGTCGTATCCATATTGCTTGATACGCGTGTCCAAGTGCTTGATACGTATCAGGCAAACGTATCGTATTTTTGAAAAAAAACAAAATTCAGATACTCCCCCAGTACGTATCGACCGCGTATCGGTGGTGTATCCATATCGGATATGGGATACGCGCCTACCCTAAAGTATCTGTGCAACTTAGACTCAGAGTCTGCGGCGACAAGGTGGGGAGGCGCACCCACAGTGTTCTCCATCAGAAGGCCTCCTCTCTTCCCTGTGCGGCCCAGACCAGTAGGCATCCAGTGGGGAGAAGACATCGGGTCACCGGTAGGTAGGCATAGAGTAGCGCCACCGTCAGGGCGCCCCACTGGTCGCTTTTGTGACCACTCCAAGGTCTGGACACCTGCCAGACTGCGCCATGGGATCCAGGTGACTGTACACATGCATCTCCAGTGTTTGGACGACGTCCACCTTATGTTCCAGAGGCAGCAAGTTAGGTTGCAGCTCGAGGACAAGCTGCTTGTGCAGGAGGGGTGTAGTAGTGTTGAGGCATTAAATCAGGAAAGTGACTAGATTTACGCCCAATTGAGGGAAATCCTGGGCGCACCATTATCAGGCGCTAATGTAGAAGCTTAGCAAGAGTGATTGGGAGAGAATTAATGAAAGATTGGCTTTTTCATGGGCCTATCGATAAGGCTTGCTTGCTTAGGGGTCAAGTAAGCATCTCTATATAAGGAGAGATGTATCAATCCAGTCAAACAAGAATTAGAAGGAAAAGCCTTCTCTCTTGTTCAGCCGTGGGCAAAAGGTCCCCCAGCCGGCGCCCTCTCTTCCTCTCGACCCAAGCCTCCATAATAGCACCAAACCAATCAGTTAACCAAATGGATTGTAAACGATCCACAACAAAGGCTGTAATAAGCACGCAGACTAGCCATAAATGATAACCTAATTTGTTATAGGATAAACTGTGCTAAAGTTTTATGGAATAATCCAAATCAGAGTTCAACAAAATTGGTACTGATGGCTTCGGTATAAACATATTATAGAATGATACTTCCTCCGTTCCAAATTATAGTTCACTTTGACTTTTTTAAGCATACATTTTGCTATGTATTTAGATATATTATTTATCTAGGTATATAGTAAAATGCATGCACCAAAAAAATTAAAGTAAATTACAATTTGAAAAGGAGGGAGTAGAAGGTAAGATATTCACTACTAGCGCCTAAAACCGGTAAGATTTAATTACGCTTCAACTAAGAAACATGAGGAAATGCTAGAGTGCTACAATAGTAGAAGGAAAGACAAGACTAGCAAGGTAAAACATTATTGCACGCCATAGAACAGAATGCTTTGCACCAGATGTTGGCTTACTGACTAGATATGTAAAATCAGAACATGAAAGTCAGAAAGAACACATCATAACTCATGACTAAATTAGAGTGGGTCTTCAACAGTGTACCCATCTAGCATCAGGAAGTAAACGTCCAAGTCGTTGAATCGATACGCGAGAGAAGTTGTCGAAATTTTCTTTTATTTCCAAGCCATCAAGTCTTAACTTCTCCAAGATGGAATCTATAGATTCTTTTCCCTGAAGAACAGAGAGTTAGGATGGGCGCACTACAACATATTCACAGATCATAACAAATTTTATAATACCTTTACGATTGGAAAATACACACACCTCAATCGTGCATGGGCTTTACAAGAAGCTATTGAGGCAACATGAAAACAAATTAAGGCAACGGAAAAAATATCATGTCCTAGATTTAATGGAAGAGGATAATTTACCTGTGGTTTTTTGTGTAAATGTCATGTGCAAAATGAAATCAGGACCATGTGAAGTGTGCATATTAGTTACTGTGACTTCACCCTCTTGTATCTCAGATAAATTTACACCATTAACCTGAAATACATCCACAAAAAGGCATCTCTCAACAAAATAAACTGGTAAATAAAAGCTTTACATTTTGTGGCATGTGGATCGTTCCAATTCAACTGTGCCAACTTTTCATGTCAACAATTTGATGAGAATTGGGTAGGCTAGATTCTGGGCGGCCAGGATTATTCATTGCGCCACACAAGGTCCAAATGTTTAATGAGCATATGCATACCTCTATGGCACACATGATGAATGAGAAAGATGATTCTAGGGGATTACACGTAGGTTCCACATTGTTTTTACTTTCCATTTTCTGCCATGTGTGGCCAAACAAGATATGCAAGATGATGGAATAAATTGGGTGACATCAATGTCATGTAGGCCCATCACTATCAGCATTCATAAAAGAGATTCGGACCTCCAGTTTTTTATTTTTTTAACATTAAATACAGCAGGGGAGGCCCCCACTGTAGATTTGGACCTCCAATGATCTAATTAGCAAAGTTCGTGGACCTAAAACTGCAAACTAAAAGTTCAGGGGAATATGTGACAATGCCGATCAAGTTTGACCACTAGTGCACTTTCCTCTTTCAGATTTAACTAATCAGTAATGGTCTGATACTGAGACTTTTAGCACTATCAGGGAACGCTAGACAAACCTCAAATTCCACTGGGTTCCTTGTATTTCTCCCTTCATTATCCTCATCATGCTGTACAAATTAAAAACAAATCTCATTAGTATAACTGCACTGATTAGGATATAATCCTAATTTGCAAACAGAATATTACCAAACCCTCCACAGATCTGGTCAACCACAAATAAAAACATGTAAAAGTGAAGTGCATCAGTACAGCAGTCAGATGGATGATGGATTCAACTTGTAGCCAAGCCACATTTTGAGACCGGTGGTAATGTTACTGTTTTGAATAAAAGAACTTTGAAAACATTATTTTCAAAAAAAGACTTTTGGGCCACCAATAAGGCTGGTAACAGGTGATTATCTGGATACCAGATCTCAAGCTTTAGTTTCAAGCTTGGAGCTACTTTAATTGGATCTTGAGAAACACACCAATTAAGCTTGGTTAGCCAGACTGTATAAGTTCATTACAACAACAACAATAACATAGTCTTTTGTCCTAAGCAAGTTGGGGTAGGCTAGACAAGTCACAGAGTAACACATAAAAGTCATGATTCAGGCACGTAGATGGCTAGTCTCCAAGCGCTTCTATCCATAGCTAAATCCTTGGAGATATTCCACTCCTTAAGGTCTCTCTTAAGGGACTCGTCCCAAGTCAGTTTAGGTCGACCTGTGCCACTCTTTACATTGTCGACCCGCTTTAGAACCCCACTACGCACCGGCGCCACAAGAGCCCTTCGTTGAACATGTCCAAACCATCTCAACCGATGTTGAATCAACTTCTCCACAATTGGTGCTACCCCAACCCTATCCTGAATATCGTCGTTCCGGACTCTCCTTCCTAGTGTGCCCACAAACCCAACACAACATACGCATCTCCGCTACACTCAGCTGGACACATCAGAACCTGTATGTATGGAAAATATATGTCCTTCAGAAAACCACGAAGTCTAGCTTCTTCCAAGTGTCCTTTGATCCCATGGATCTCAACCTGTGAATGTGAATTAAAACATAAGTGCAGGAAGAGTTATACGTTTGCAGAATGGAAGTTAACAAGAGACAGAAGATCAGTCCATTTTCTCTATAATCCCACTAAGTATGTTTAAAAGGTGAACAACTTGACAAAACATTATCAAACTACATAAGCTCCAATACGGATTTAGTTCTTGAAACTTGTATAGAACACAAAGGTGCAAACGGGTTCCAAAACAGACACTTGGAGAAGTATATATGACTAGTACATTAATGAGTAAAATACTTTACCAACCAGTCATGACACTGTTTAAATATTTTAGATCAAAGTAGGGAAGGTTCACTCATTTCTACTAGATAGGAGGGCGTGAGACAAGCATTCCCACATGCCCTATAAGGCTGCACACAACATAGCATAATGATTACATATAAAAGTTCCCATTAGAAGATGAATGGCCATAGAGAAAGGGTCCTTCTCCAGGAAATATTAAGTGAGCACATATACCCTAGAAAATTGTTATTGGAATTTCCTATTTAAGACTGAATTATGGCAACAATTTCTTTTGAAAACATATTCAACACAGGACACTGTTTAGGGACACCAGAACATTCAGAAAGTAGTTCACCTGGGTAAAACTTTGATGTGGTGACAACAAGATCTCTTTAGATGGATCCCTAAGTCCTCCAGCAGTATGCAATCCAGAGGGTACTGATCTCATCTACTTTGCAATTTACAGCAAGTACAATAGCAAAAAGTAAAAATTGGAGAGCAAAAGAAACCTTCCAAGTGTGTTCGGAATTCTTAGACGATTGGTTATTCAGCAAGGCTTCCCTTGAAAGGTGCAAGGTAAACACTTTCTTCGATTCCTTGGTTTTAGAGGATACTATAGCACTTCTGTTGCAGAGAAGAATGTGAACAAACTCATGACGCATAAAAAAACTCTATCTAGATTATGTGACAAATGCATACCTTCCAAGATGCATTGAGGCAATAGTTCCACCAAAACCAAACATGCCAAAGAAGGGCTGCAAATATGTAACAAAATCAATGCATAAGTACAATAACAACAAAGCCATTTAGTCCAAGCCAGCTGGTTACACTAGAGATGAAACCCAACATGAGCAACTAATACGATAGAAAAAGGAAAATAAACTTATGTAATAAATAATAAAAATACAAAAGGCATCAATATATATAAGAAATATCTTTAGGCCCTTCAAATCTTGTCAATGGCTTTGAGAGCCCAAGGTGGGAGATCTGTTGCCATGGCCACAACAACAACAACATAGCCTTTTTTTACCAAGTAAGCTGGGGTAGGCAAGAGATGAAACCCACAAGAGACAAGTCATCTGTTGCCATGGCCACATAGATCAGAATTCCTGTGAGGACATACTGCACTTGAATAACTCTACCAGCTCGGGTCATCAAATCCTCCTTCCATCCACGAAGCTGATCTGCAATTTTGTCAATGATGGGTTGGATCTGCTCCTTAGTCAACTTCTTGATGGTCAGGGGCAGCCCCCAAATATTTGAAAGGGAAATCCAGGATCTCACAGGGCAACAAATTCTGAACGAGGACCAGATTTTCCTCAGCACAATGGATTGGCAGCACATTACTTTTTTGAACATTAGTCCTAAGGCCAGATGCATCACCAAATAAATCCAGTAGCTGTAAAGACAAATTGATATCTGCTGCATTAAGCTGAAGGAAAATGGCTACATCATCGGCATATAAGGAGATTCGATGTTGGATAGGCCTCCTCGATAAAGGTTGTAGCAGCCCAACTTCAGCAGCCCTTGTGAACATCCGATTTAATACATCCATAATAAGAATAAAGAGCATAGGAGATAGCGGATCTCCCTGCCTTGCCTTCGTGTGGAGAGGCCGAAAAGAGGCAAAGGGTGGTCACTGCCTCATTGCCTGGCCTAAAGTTTGCCGCTCCCGCGAACTTGGTGGTCTTGGGATTGCTGATCTAAAGGCTTTGAGTATTACCTTAAAAGCACGCTCGCCGTGGCTCATGTGGACAAACCGTGGGCAAATCTACCTATCCATGTCAGTACAGAGGTAGCTAGCCTCATCTCTATGGCAGTAATAACTGAAGTTGGAAATGGTTCTAATACACTCTTTTGGAAGGACAAATGGATAGATGGCAAAAGTATCCAGGACATCGTGCCTCTGGTATATGCACCGGTTCCTAAAAGAAGGTCAAATAGGCGTACTGTGTTGGAAGCACTAACGGGGAAAATGGACAGAGGACGTACAAGGTGAGATCTGTCCTACTGGCTTGTTTCAATATTTTCACCTTTGGGATATTCTGAATGGGGTGGAGCTGAATGAGGAAATTCCTGATAAGCACATCTGGAGGCCGTCTCCTACAGGAAAATATACAGCAAAGAGCGCCTATGATATGCTTTTTCAGGGTGCTATCCTCTTTGAACCTTATGAGAGAATCTGGAAATCTTGGGCTCCCCCCGAATGCAAATTTTTTATGTGGCTTGTCGCTCATAATAGATGTTGGACAGCGGACAGATTGGCAAAGAGGGGGCTCCCTCATCTAGATCAGTGCCTTCTTTGTGATCAAGAGGAGGAGGACATTCAACACCTTCTTGTGGGCTGCGTTTTCTCAAGAGACTTCTGGTTCTCCCTCCTGTCGTGGTTTGGTCTTGCAGCACTTGCTCCTCAGCCTTCTGACCAATCTTTTGATAATTGGTGGAGAAAAGTTGATAGTGTTGCTAGTGGAGATGCTAAGCTGGGTCTGAATTCTCGTCATTTTGGGAGCTTGGAGTATCTGGTAGCATCGAAATGATTGTGTTTTTAATGGGGCAACCCCAAATGTTAACTTGGCTGTGGCTCTAGCTAGGGATGAGGCTCATTGGTGGAGCCTGGCAGGAGCCAAGGGAATTTCCTTGCTCACTACTGGAGGATCAGTCTAACGGACTGCTGTAGAGTCGCCTTTGTGTTCTTTTTAACCGGTGATCAAGTGTCTTTGTAGTGGTTGGTGCGTGTGTGGGGTTTGGGTCTATGTATGATTCTTTTTTTCTTCCATTAATACAATGATATGCAGCTCTCCTGCGTGTTCGAGAAAAAAAGAAATATCGTTAGGGGATCTAAAAGCCTGGTGTAGGTACAAGGATAGATGATTCAATTAATACATGAGCAGCCTACACAATGAATTCTTTAACTGCATCACATTTTTTTCGAGTTATAAGATACTCGTTAAGTTTTATCTAAAAAAATAAAGAAGATTTACGAAAAGGCATATAAAAGGAAATTGTAAAATATGGAGACAAGCAATTTCTTTAACTCAAGCCGTTGCCATGATAATATGAAATGACACCGCATCCATCTTTTGACAGCCAGATAATATGAAATGAAGAGAACAAGTATATTCTGTTTTGAAAAGGAGGACTGAAGGAACTTAGGTTAAGCATTTTAAAAAAAAGGTTGGACTACCAATATTATTTTTCCCACAGGACATAAGTTTGGATATATTTAAAGAGTGAATTGCATCCACAATACAACAACTTGACAGGTGGTTACAACGCTCAAACAACTGTTAAATTGGTCAAATAGATACAGCTTAGTAAATTGATGCATATAAGGTCCAAGCATTGCTAATATAGCAAAATACATACTCATCATCAGTTAAGTGACAGAATTAACAATAATCCAATCAGTATGAACATCCCAAATCAAACCTGAACAGTAGTAGATGGTTGCAATCTACAAAAGATTATCACATTTGCACTATAAATTTTCAACCTTCTATTTTGGACAGAGAAGATATACTATTTCCATCTGGCCTACTTATTGATAAAATTGAGTAGCAATATTCACATGATAAAACCATGACCACAAGTCCACATTCTTATCAATACCCTAAGCTATCACTCCAGCATCCGACAATAAACTGTTGATCACCTTTCAGTGCAAATTGGCCAATAACAAAGTAATTGCTGCAGAAACAGAGAAACACCGTGGTTCCAGTCCTAAAAGCTTATGAACAAATACCAGTATAAACAAGATTTATGTTGTAAACCAACAATCATCCTCATGTGAAAAGCGCACCTTGGTATGATAGAATAGACATTTGAAGTTCAAGACCAAAAGACGCTAACTATATTCACGAGGAGTAACACTAGATTATCTGTGATGAGACTATCCAGCTAAGGTGATCAACGTAGTGGAGCACCTACTTCGTGATAATGTCTGTCTTATAGTTGCCAAAATCATCTTAAAACAATTCCACCACACATAATGCATGTGCCACAAACCCACTATTAACCTTTACGTCTAATATGTGAGTACATATTTTATCACACTAGCAGCGTTTGTACCATATATGCACGCTGCCAAGAGAGCAGCTCGCTACGATTTTGGGTTGGTGAGGGGACCTAATCCTGGGCAATGAATACTATGTCGAAAACATAATGAAATTGGAGGAGCCACCAATCCCATTGTGGGGGTTCCTTTCATATATATTGCCATGTACAGGGATAGTACAACAGAAAACCCCCACAATGGGAGTGTGGTTATTCCTCCAACCTCATTCTGCTTCCTACAGTGAGGCTGCCAGGATCTGGTTTTTGTTCCTATTCCTTTTAAAGAATCCTAATCCAAACAACCAAATGTGGACGTAAATCTACTGTCCACCAATTTAGTCAACTTCAAATCTGCGCATTTGCACAGCCAGGATGCTATCCAAACAATAATAGCCTTACTGTTTCATATACAACACAATGCAACTGAAATAAATCGAAGTGCAATCAGTGAAGTGTTCTCACCAATAAGTATGGCGCTTTCCCACCAATACCTTCTTTCCGAAATACTCTATGGTTTGACGAACCCATTGTCCCCCTGCACAATATGTGAGATTTATTTTTAACAGACTATTATAAATTATAAATGGAGAAAATAGTATGAACAAACATAAATGCAAGTACTACTGAGGTTCATATGTTTCATGTATTGGAACTTGGAAAAAAGCTAAAATGTTCATAACTTGGACGTAAATCTTTTTCTTCTCAAGGATACTTCAAACAAACATAGATCTATCGAGAATCAAATAAAAAATAAAAGAGTGAAGTGAGCTCTTATTCATTTGAGCAGAAAAATTCACAGAAAGTGTGTATTTTCTCAAGGATATCCAATCCAACATTGGAGCTTTTGTTAAGAAGCCTGAGCTTGTATCCCAATATTATTCAATGACACACACTACACCACCCTAGAACTCCCACCATGGTTCACAAAATGAAAAATTACCAATCCAATTATACGGTGATTGAGCTACCCACATTACCATTTAGAGATAGAGTTCTCATCAGAACCATCCATTCCCCTACCAGTGTCAGAAATCACGATCTTTTCTTTGTCAAGTGTTATCCTACAAGAAGGTTCAAATTTCAGTAACAATACCAAGTCTGCAGACCAAAAGACATGTATGCCCCAGAGAATAAATACTATCACTGCAGAGAAAGTAATAAAGGTCACAAACTTGAAGACTGACAAGGTTGAGAAAATGCGTAGTCTAACTATATGAAAACTTGAGGACAAAACTCAGAATAATGTAAGGTCACAAAACATGACCCATAAACACCGACAGCAAAGAGCATCATGACGTATTAACTTTTTACTTGGAGGATAACATCAAAACCAACACTCAACTCACTCCCTTCATGTTGAGTACTCAGTAGAAAAATAAAACAAGCTAAAAACAAAGTGCAGCACAGCAACACCTTTTTATGTGTTAACCTAACACACTAGAGAACAACCTTGCACACTACTTCTACCAGAAGTAGTAGCATTTATAATGGTCAGCTCATTTTTTCTAACTGTTCAACTCATCCTTTCTAACTGTTCAACTCATCCTTTTTAACTGTATTAAGATGGTGGTGCAGGTGTATCCATTAGCCTTTTCTTTTAGCATTACTTGCTAAATGCAGCTTAATAACTACAAGAGGATATAGATAGGTGTAGTGACAGGTTTGTTGAACGTATAAAGGAAACAATATCAAAGATTGATTTTTAGACCCTAGTAATTTGATGGTAATAATACAAATGCAAGGGTACTAACTTGATGAGCTTTCTTTCTCCTTGGCCATTTGACCATAAAGCTTGCAGTGCATTATCCTGTGGTAAGGGAAAGGAATGAGAAAGGTAAATGGACAGGACACCATCAGAAAGAGACAGAAATCAGAATATATAGGATTCTAATAAGAAAACTAACGGTAAGATCAGCAAGAGCACTCTCAGTGCTATATTCTGCTGGAAGCTCCTGAAGCAGATCAGTCGTAGGGGTAAGATCCCACATATTCTGCAGATAATGCAAAAACTTTTTATGTAAGAAATAAGCTTGGATTATCCATGCTACAGCTTAATCTGGTCAACTGATTCACGAATACTTGAGACACAACACGAACACAAGGATCTTGACCCTTATCAAAAAAGAAAAAGGGAACATGGGATCTCGATGGTATGATTATGCAGAAATTGTATCTTAGCATGATAGGATACATGCATCAATCAATTCTTAAAGAAGTGTACAGTGATCAGTATTTTATATGAAGAGTAGGTAAATAAAGTTTAAAGGGTAGAAGTGCATTACATAAATAACTCACCTCAAATATACTGGTTGATCTGTCCTTTCCATCCTGGTAAAATAAACAACCATGTCATGAGTTAAAAATTGTTAAGACAAAAGAAATGGTTAGGGACTTACATGGAGTTTTAATATATTGACACTCCTGGTGTCGAAGTTGCTCAACTTGATCTTGTCCGTTATTATTCTGTCAAGCCTGTCAGATAAACTCTGTCATTGACATCCCAGTGTGTATTGCCTAACTCCCTCTTAATCCTAAGCAAGAGCTCAGAAACTGATATCTCAGGGTCATGCAATGTGAGCCTACTGCTCACGCCACTTGGCAGCAAGACCTGAAATCTGTATACTCTCGAAGGATCATCTTCCTTGATCCTATCACAATACTGTGCTAGCGCATTTGCCTTGGATCCTCTGCTTGTCTCTGCCATCCTACTGAGAAACCTGCTCATTAGGCAGAACAAGTTGCAAAAAATAAATTCAGTTGAGTTTTACGCAATTCAGTGCTATCCAGAAAGAGGGGCAAAAATCCCCCAAAACAAAGCGCAGTAAACAAGAAATCCACGCACAGTAATCGAATGGAAGGTAAGGAAATCCCTCGGAGCAAGATGAAAATACTAATATTTTCACTTCGATCACAAATATTTCCAGCACAAGCGTTATCCATTGCAGGAACCGACGCGAAAACCCCAGAAACAGAGCACAGAGACAACAAAAGTTCCACACACCATAATTGAAAGAATGCAAGGAAAGCACGCCAAGCAGGATAAAAACACAAATATTTTCGCTTCGATCACAAATATTTCCAAAACAAGAGCTATCCTTGCAGGAAGAGGCGGGTGAAAACCCCAAAAACAGAGCAGCCGGATCAAGTCTTGATCCTTGCAGCCGGATCAAGACTTCCATGCACCAAATCGAAGAAAAAGAAAATGTAAGGAATCCCCGCCGAGCAGGATTAAAAAAACAAATATTTTGGTTTTGATCATAAAATCCCGCCGAGCGAGATAAAACAACATCGAAAAAAATCGCTCCGATCACAAAGATTCCTGACACAAGAGCTATCCATTGCATTGCCCCAAACACAGAGCGCACCAGAACAAACTCGGTAAGAAAACCCCAGTGAGAAGAAGAAGGAAGTCGATCAGCGCACTTTGCTTGCCTCGCGGAGGGGAAGTCGGAGCACAGTCACACGGAACGCGGTAGGTAGCCACGTTCCGCGTCCCCCAAACTCTCGCCCCGGATGGTGGGAACGAGGCGGACGGGTCGACGCTGGGGACGCTGGTGAGGACGACGTCCCAGAGCACGCTGGATCAACGATGGGCGCGACAACAGCAACGCAGCGGAACTGCGAAGATGACAGCAACGCAGCGGAACTGCGAAGATGACTAGATGAGCGGCACGGCACTAGGCGCTGGTGCTAGCGGTGGAATCGGCCACACCTAGTGGAGCGCGCGGCGGCGTGGTCCTGATCCTTCCTCACCAAGGGACGAGATTTTTTTTAGGGAGCTCTAACTTTATTTATTCAATAACATGAGAGTTACATACCCCATCATAAAGTTCCAAAAACCAAACATATCTACCTATTGATAAGTTTATAGAGCTTCTAGCTAATAAGTGACCATCAATACTAGATTTTCGTCCTTCATGGACGAACTCCGCTCTAACAAAGCTCCTTCTTCTGATGTTGATCTCCCGAACAATTAGCCCATATCTGCCAAAACCTTCGCCCAGTAGATTCCTCACCACATTAGCACAATCGCTTGCTATCCTGAAAGAGTGCAAGCCAAGATCTTTGGCCAATACGAGACCTTCGCGGCAAGCCACCGCCTCCATCACCTCTGGGTCGGTATTCCCTTCCACCACTAGGGCAGACGACCCCAAATAGTTGCCAACATCGTCTCGGGCAACAGCTGCCGCCGTCGTATAACCAGAGTTCTTTGACATCGCCAAATCAACGTTAATCTTTGCCAAACCACTCGGAGGTCTGACCCAGCGCGGAACCGATGCTGCCACTGGGTGCACCTCCGGGCTGCCTTGGTTGCTCTCCTCAAGTTCCCCGATGAACCGTTCAACAAAAGTATGTGTCGAGAACAGGTTCTGGAACTGATTCTCACAGATCGCCTTGCGTCTTGCAAACCATATCGCCCACAAGCGAACGACCACCCGTGTGATCTCTTCCTGTTTAAGTGAACTCATAGCCTCTGCTAGCCAAGCACGTGCATCCAAACAATGAAGCTGGCCTAGGAATTCAATAATACTCTCATTCTCAAGAGCCCACACACATTTAGCCAGATTGCACTCTAGAAGAGCATGCCTCCACGAATCAGTAACACCGCATAGTGCACAGGTTGCATCCGGAGCCATGTTCCTATGGTGTCGCACATCTCCAGTTGGGATTGATTGTCTGGCCAATCGTCATAAAAACACCCGAACCTTTGAGGGAACCTTTGTTCTCCATAGCTCGGTCCATTCTTTCTCCTGAGCGCCAACATTTGATCCGCTCGGCCTCCCTTCAGTCCAAGCCGCCCACGTCTCTCGGCTTTTTCACAAGCAATCTGTAAGCTGAACGCAATGAGAAGATTCCGGATTTTTCATAGTGCCATGCCCAGTAATCTTCCTGCAGACAGGTGCTCAGTGGGATGTTTCCAATCAGCTCCCAATCCAAAGGACTACATGAATCCCTCATTTTTTGCATATTCCATCTCCGGTTTGATTGATCAATGAGTTCACTCACCATCAGCTGTGAGTCCGCTCTCTTTGTCCCCATTGGTAGCATCAAGCCATCTCTTGGAATCCACGGCATCTCCCGAATTCTTGTCGACGTTCCTGACCCAATCCGCCTAATTAGGCCTTGGCAAAGGACATGTATGCCATCAACAATAGCACACCACACCCTTGACGGTGTTCCTCCGACCTCGGCCTTTAACAAGTCGCACTCAGGATAGTACACTGCCTTCAGAATTCTTGCACTAAACGAGTCCGGGTCCTATAACAGACGCCAAGTTTGGCGTGCTAGTAGCGCCAGGTTGAAGAGCTCTATGTTTCTGAAACCTAGACCTCCCATGAACTTTGGCTTCGACATATCATCCCACGCTACCCAGCAAGTCCTCCGTTTTCCTTCCTTGCTTCCCCACCAAAAATCACGCAGAACACCATCAATGTGCTTGCATAAACCTCTTGGTAGTCTGAAGCAAGACATAGAGTATATCGGGATGGCTTGAGCAACGGCCTTAATTAGGACTTCCTTGCCACCGGCCGATAGGCATTGCTCCATCCCTGCACCTTCTTCCACACTCGGTCCTTGAGATAGGTAAAAGCACCATTCACCGAATTGCCCACATCTGTTGGCATACCCAAATACTTCTTACTCAAGGCCTCGTTGTGGACATCTAGAATTTCCTTGATCTCATTTCGCACCCCAGCATTGCAACCCTTGGCAAAGTGGATTGAAGACTTGTCCAAGTTTATCTGCTGTCCTGATGCACTGCAATATAGATTCAAAACACTCTTGACCTCCTCCGCATTCTCCCTATTTGCCTTGAAAAGCAGCAGACTGTCATCCGCAAAGAGCAAATGGCTCACCATCAGAGCTGATGGAGCCACCCTTATACCCATAAAATTCGATGACTGAATTCTTGAATTTAACAGGCACAAAAGGCCCTCTACTGCCAACAAGAAAAGATAGGGGAAATAGGATCTCCATGACGAATACCTCTTGTAGGTTTGAAGCTCTCCAGCTTCTGGCCATTAAACATCACTGAGAATGACACTAAACTGATCAATCTCATAATCATCTGCACCCACAGTCTATGAAAGCCCAGCTTCATCATAACTTTCTGCAAAGTACTCCGACTCCAATCTGTCGTAGGCCTTCCTCATATCTAGTTTTAGAGCACAACACCTACTGTCACGTGCCCTTTTCTTTTTCATAAAGTGCAAGCACTCGTAGGCTGTGATAATATTATTTGTAATTAGTCGGCCTGGCACAAAGGCCGACTGTTCCTCAGAGACAATTTTAGGCAAAATCTTGCGTAAGCTATTGGCCACCGTTTTTTATGCGATTTTGTAGACCACATTACACAAGCTGATCGGCCTAAATTGTCCTAGTTCCTCCCACTTCTCCACCTTTGGTATTAGAACAATGCTGGTATCATTGACAATTGCCGTATCATCCTCTCCTCTTAACATCTTCAACACGGCCGTGGTCACTTCATCCCCACAAATACTCCAGTGTCGCTGGAAAAAGTGTGCCAAGAAACCATCCGGACCTGGCGCTTTAATCGGAAACATCTAAAACAATGCCGCCTTGACTTCATCGGGACTGAAAGATTTCAAAAGCTCATCGTTCATTGCCCCGGTTACTTTAACAGGTACCGAGACCAGTAACTGGTCCGTATTCTCCGTCCCCTCCGATGTACAGGTTTCTATAGAACAACGTTGTGAGGGTAGCCATTTCCTCTTCATCCTCCGTAAAACTTCCATCTGCTCTTTTGAGCTTTTTAATTCTATTCCGCTTCTTTCGTTGACTTGCTCTCAAATGAAAAAACCTTGTATTTCTATCTCCCTCCTTGAGTCAGGTGACACGTGAACGTTGTTTCCACATTACTTCCTCTCTGTAATTCAGCTCGATTATCCTGTCCACTGTTTTGGTCTCCTCCTGGGTCGGGCCAGTTCGCTGGGGTTCAGAGCGAAGATGCTGGAGTGGTGCGTACAAGTTCTTAAGCTCCCGCTTCACATTACCGAAGGACTTATTATTCCAGCCCCCTAGACTTCTTGACACAGCTCCAAGTTTCCTGTGCAAACCTTCCAGGTCCGTCACCCGCGGCTGGTCGCTCCATGTTTGTGCAAAAACATTCCTAAACTCTGAATGTCTTTCCCACGTAAGCTCATACCGGAATTGTCTTTTTCCACATCTACCTGATGAGCTTTGTGATCTGATATCCCATCGCAACTCAATAGGCCCATGGCGGATGCCGCTGAAGTCGAGTGCCCAACATAAGCGAGCGGAAATCTGGCATTCCACTCGGCACACGCCAACACTCGATCCAGCCGCACGCGACAATAGGAACCACCGGCAACCTTCTTCTTGTAAGTCCACTTGCGTCCTTCGAACCCGAGGTCTACCAGTCCACAAACGTCAACCATCTCTCGAAAGCCAGCAATCTGGCTTTGGCTACGCTCTTGTACCCCTTCATGTTCCGACTGAAGGAGGACTTCGTTGAAGTCGCCAATACACATCCATGGTAGATGGGAAGAGCCACCAAGGGACGAGATGGAAGACGAATGGGCTGCAGTAGGGTAGGTGACTAGTTTATGCGCCTGCAGCCCAGGTATTGATATGCTGTTAGTGTGCAATCTCCGAAATAAAATGATTGATCCAGAATCTTAAATGGCAAAACCAGCGCAGTTCGCTCTTCCATTGGTTGCCCATGCAAGTGATATTGTGTTGTATTTATGATTCTTTATATATTACTAACATTTGTTTGAGTTTAAATTTGTAACTAGCAAATATGCCCTTGCGTTGCAATGGGAGAAAAAAACTAATAAAATTCTTTCAAAATGATAACATGAAGAGAAATCCTATATAATATCCAGCTATTTTAAGCCTTCCTAATAGCCAGATTTTGGACCGTTGGATGTAACACGTATCACTCGCTCACAATTCTTCCGCCTCCGCCCGTCCTCGCGAGTGGCGATGGACATCGCCGTGCCCTGAGGCGACCTCTGGCGCCGCCCCTAGTGACCTTTCGTTGCCCCCTTCCTCTGGCACACCTCGTCGTCCCCAGGCAGCCCACGGCCACCCAGCCCGCCCAGGCGGCACTCTAGCGGCCCTTAGTCACGTCGCCCGCCACAGCACCCCACCGGCGCCCCAGGCCGCCCTCTGTTGCCTGCCCTCTGTTGCCTGATCCTCACCCATGTCGTCTTTCGGCGCTCCGCAGGCGGCCCTCCGCCCCCACGGCCTCTAGTCCCTAGCTCATCTGTGGTTCTTCACTGATCTATGTTCTTCTATTTGGAAATTTATAAATTTGTGAATAATTTGATAAATTTAAACAATTTGCATATATTTCTCTAATATCCGGAATCCAAAGAAAAAATTTGTACCTTTTAAAAAAATTTGGCATCTATTTGTTTGAGATATGCAACTATCTTCAAATTATATATTTTTGTCTAATAAATTACATCGAGAAATCATTATAATTATAATAACAGGTGGTGTAAACATAGTTGCGAAACAGTGTCAGTGCAATTATAAATTTGGTTATTTTTAAGGGCTAAAATAGCCGGACGTTATATAGACAACTCTAACATGAATAATAACTATGTTTTATACTTTTACAATTTATTTTATGATGACAATCACAACTATAATATAAGCTAATACTCATAATAAATAACATTGTCCTATTAACTTATATCAAAATAAAATGCACATTGGTATTTTTTTCTTCCAATGTAAAACATATAATTATTTAGATATAAATAAATATATTATAATTTTGTAGCTTTTCAGACTACTCATATGTTTTTATGACTCAATATTGATCTTTGTAACTTTTTTGACGTATCATATCAACTTCTGTAACTTCCTATATCGATACATTTGGATTGGTCTATCTGTTGATGATTATGATAGTAGATCCCTTTTTTCTCACATGACAGCTCTTGTCAGGGATTATATAGTGCCCAATATTCCGGTTCATGAAATAATTAGTTGTACCATTGAGTAATCCAAATTTTAAAACAAAAATTATTTATCAAAAATATATAGTTGATGTAAATCTTTTTTCTCAAAACTTAATACAGAAACAAATATAATTGATGAAAAGTAGAGGTTATTTACAAGCTTATCTTAGGTAGGAACCAGAACCCAAAGTTAGTGAAGGTCTCGGGGGACACCGACGACGAGGATATATTCTGCGTATTCGAACCTATATGCATACAACATACACATGGATAATTTAACTCACCTATAGACAAAGCACAATGTGACCAGAATCATAACATATATGAATAGATCTCATTTTCGTGAAACTAAAAATGCTGTTTTAGTATTTTTCTATGGTTTTTTTAATTTTACCATATTTCTAACATTTTGCATCAGGAACCTTGATCCATTTCGAAAACTATTAGGGGCTTTCCATTTTTTCTTTCTTTTTTACATCTTCACATATATAATCTTATATTTATTTCTATTATCATTCTTACTCTTTTTCTATATTTGGCAACATAACTTATTGTTATAGTGTTGTAACCGTTCTTGACTTCTCACCGTGCTAATATAGAATACCAATACGAGAGAGGGGGAGGCGGACAGAAATGCAGGAGACAGACTGAAAATTTTATAATTAAATATTAGGTAAAGATAAAGATATAGTATAAAATAAGAATACAATTATGAAATCAATACAAGGAGCCCCTTTACACAAGTAGGGAAATTTGCTGCTGCTTTGTTGCTTTCATCATGTGAGGAGGGACTTCCAATACTACTTATATGGAAAATTAATGAACGTGTCAACCTTCAATAGTGACATGCTGTCCGCTGCCTAGCGCCTATTGATCTGCTGTTACTCCTGTGCAGTTAAAATATCTGAAATAAATTGCCTGGAAGTGATTGTGTCCTCTGTAAACTGCTGCAAGTTAATTTTTTAATTAACTACAACTGACTGGTGATTGTGTCCTGAATTACAAAGGATTGCAAGACGCGTTGTCTCGCGATACACATCATCAATTGGGTGTGAAAAAAACTGGAACGAGCATTTGGTTTGGTCCATATATATATATATATATATATAAGCCTAAAATGCAACAACGTGCATTTGCTATCACAGACCCTATCCAGACCAGCAGACCCATGTACGTACGCACCACCCGTGTATTGTCCAGGCGTGCCTGCATCTATCCGTCCGTCGCGCATCAATTGCAACATTGTGTGTGCTGTGGATGCAACACGGTATTGTGTTCAGTTATAACATGGATCACCTACGCATCAGTCTCTCACCTACCCATCACTCTCGCATGCATGCATGTATGCAGAAAATCTTTTTTGTTTCAGATTAAAAAAATACGATATCTCCTAAACCATAACTTCTATTTCAGATCCGTTTACACCAGGTTGTTGAAAAAAATATGCTTAATAAAATGAGATCCAACAAAGACTATAGTGGATAAACTTTTTTTATGTACGTAATTATAACTTCAATGTACTATGAGTTGTCATCATGGTTATAACACAATTGTAACTTGGCTGTAGCGTAGTTAGCGCTTGGTGCAGCCACTTAGAATGTAGTTTTTACCCAATTTTCTACTACATGCACTAGTTATAACCTAATTGCAAGCCTAGCTAGTGAACAACGTGCATTTTATATATCAAATATGTGTATTCTCTGTATGTTATTCACTAGCTAGCCGCCAACAGTGCGAGCGCACCAATTGCAACTTATGGTTGTTTTGCGTTTGCAAATTTGGTTGTTCTCCGGTTATAACACGTTCTTTTATATGAAAAGGACAATAGATAAAATGTTCTACCTAGAACGGCACAAGGACAAGTGTGAAGAACAATTCTTTTCTATGAAAGGACAATAGACAAAATATTCTACCTAGAACGGCACAAAGACAAATACAAAGGACAATTCTTTTATATGGAAGGACAATAGATAAAAAGTTCTACGTAGAACGGCACAAGGACAAATACAATGGATAATTCTTTTCTGTAGAAGGATAATAGACAAAACGTTCAACATAGAACGACATAATGACAAATAAAAGGATAATTTTTTTTCTATAAAAGGACAATAGACAAAACGTTAAACATAGAACGACATAAGGACAAAAATAAAGGATAATTCTTTTCTACGGAAGGACAATAGATAAAATTACAAACCTAATATACACCATTTGCAAAAAGAAAGCCAATTGCAACCTGTTCAGTGAATAATTGCAACATATCCACCCTAATCTCTGTGGACGCTAATGACCCTAATCTCTGTCGACGCTACTGACCCTAATCTCTATTGACGCTACTGACCCCAATATCTATGGACGCTACTGACCCTAATCTCTGTGGACGCTACTGACCCTAATCTGTGTCGACGCTCTGACTCTAATCTCTATCGACGATACTGACCCTAATCTCTATCGACGCTCAGATGAAACAAAAAGTGAACTATACTAGGAATTCCACAGATGTACTGACAGTTGGGCGACAACTTTAACCCTAATCTCTGTGGACGCTACTGACCCTAATCTCTATAGACGCTACTGACCCTAATCTCTATCGACGATACTGGCCCTAATCTCTATCGACGCTCAGATGAAACAAAAAGTGAACTATACTAGGAATTACACAGATGTACTGATAGTTGGGCCAAAGCTTTAACCCTAATCTCTGTGGACGCTACTGACCCTAATCTCTGTGGACGCTAATGACCCTAATCTCTGTGGATGCTACTGACCCTAATCTCTGTCGATGCTACTGACCCTAATCTCTATCGACGATACTAACCCTAATCTCTATCGACACTCAGATGAAACAAAAAGTAAACTATACTAGAAATTCCACAGATGTACTGACAGTTGGGCGGCAATTTTAACCCTAATCTTTGTGGATGCTACTGACCCTAATCTTTATGGACGCTCAGATGAAACAAAAAGTGAACTATACTAGGAATTCCACAGATGTACTGACAGTTGGGCGACAACTTTAACCCTAATCTCTGTGGACGCTAGTGACCCTAATCTCTGTGGATGCTACTGACCCTAATCTCTGTGGATGCTACTGACCCTAATTGCAACTCGAGATGTTTTGTGTTTGCAAAACGTTTGTGTGTCTAGTTGCACAAGGATGTGTGTACACAGGGTGTCTTAATCGGCAAGTAAGAATACAACAAAAAGAGAAAAGAGGAAGCTTCTATATAAAAAAAATAACGAACACCTGAGAAAAAAATTGCATCCTCCAACCCCCCTCTTGCAGTAATGGAGCCACCGCCAAAGCCCCGCCGTCGCAGGAGCGTTGATTCGAGCTCATCGGAGAGATCCTGCGCCATCGTCGACACCCAGCCTACCCCCGATGATAACGACTATGAGTCCAGCTGCTACGCCAATTGGGATACACAGATCTGCTGATCACCCTCCTTTTGCAACATGATATGTGATGCAATGATAACCTGGTTAATTACAAAATTGCAACATAGACAATTGCAAACCTGTTAAAATTTATTGCTAGTTGTTGTTTCTAGAAAAACATCAAATATAATGAGAATGCTGGCAAAAAATAGTTGCTCTCTACACCTGGTTAATTCTTACTTTAAGAACTAATTCTGAAAAAGCAAAAAATAGAATGAGAATGATGGCAAAAGTCTCAAGTTAATACAAAAATTGCACATACACCATTTGCAACATGATATGTGATGCAATTGTAACCTAGTTAATTACTGCAATATGGATAATTGTAAACCTGGTTAAGTTACTTGATAGTTGCGGTTTCTAAAAAACATCAAATATAATGAGAATACTAGAAAAATCGTTTCTCTCTACACCTGGTTAATTCTTACTTTAAGAACCAATTCTGAGAAAAGCAAAAAAAATAGAATGAGAATAATGGCAAAAAGTTTCAGGTATTGTACACCATTTGCAACATGATATGTGACACAATTGCATCCTTGTTAATTAACAAATTGCAACAGGGTTAATGTAACACCCTAAATTTTTCATGAATTCAAAATAGTCAATTTGATTTAATTTTGTATTTTTGTGGGCATTTAACCTAGGAAAAATAAATATTTTTCAAGAAATAAAAATATATCATGGTTAGGAACTTGCTTGTGCATTCATGCTGGTGCATAATTTATTTTGTGATGCTAGGTTTTGCTGAATTTGAATTGGATTTCAAAATCCTTTTGAAAATGCATTGGAAAAAGGGTTCAAATAAAAGAAAAACCAATCCTTTTCCCTCCTTCTCTCCCTCCTGCCTTTCGGCCCGGCCTGCCACTTTTTCCCCGCTCGGTCCGCTGCTCCTTCTCCACGCGCGGCCCGCTCCCTGTCCTTCTTGGGCCAACCGGCCAGAAGCCCGCAACCGCCGTCATCCCGCGCGCGCCGACTCCTTCGTGGGCCGACTGCCAGGCCAAGCCCAGCAAGCCACGCGTCGCCTCCCGCCTGCCGCGTCCGTCTCCCGCACTGCGTGTCACTGACAAGCGGGGCCCGCGCCATCCTTCTTCCTCCTCCGACCCGGAGTCAAGCCGGACGAGACCGACCCCGACCCGCGCCGCCTCCACGCTCGGTCGCCCCTTGCCTCGGGCTATTTAAGCATTGAGCCACGTCCACAACCACCTACCAAAACCCTAGCGCCTGCTCTCGCCTCGTCTTCGAGCAACAGCAGCCACCACCAAGCCCTAGTGCCACCGCCGGAGAAATTCGCCGTGGCCGTCGGTTTTTCTTCTTCGTAAGCTAGCACACAAGCTTCGCCTTGATCTCCTGAACCTTCGTGTGCCTTTAATTTGGGCCAATTTGACTTAACCCGAGCCGCCACCGTTCGCAGGGTGCCGCCGTTCGCCTCTCGTCGTCGCACTCCGCCCCGCTCGATTTCCGCCTTCATCTTCTACCCTGGTAAGTCCGTCTTGACCTCGCGAGCATGTTGGTATAATTCTTTTGGTCCAATTGATATAATTCATCAAGTTTTAACCCATCTCATCCACATATCCACCCCATTCCATCACCATCACACACATCTCACCCTCTTGCACTCAGTCGACAGGTCCAACTCCCTCTCGGAGCCTGTCTCAGCGGCTTACAGCCGAAAGGGTAACACCAGGGGGAAGAAATAGAAGGACTCCTCCCACTACTCCCGAGAAGCGTGGGTCTTAGGAAAGAGCCATACCAGTGGCTCACGGACTATATATATAGATTCATAAACTCTGCAGAGAGTGTACTCCTGTAACCACAAGATCACTATCATCGGTAGTGCCCTGCCTAAGCTGATTCCAGCTGCTTTCTAACCGGTGCGATGCCACCCTACCACTCAGTACTGGGACATCCCGGATAGGTACCACCGGCACACTGAGACTGTGAGACATAGTACCGAGCCCCCGTGGTCACTATGCTGTCTAAGGAGGGTGTGGGTCTCCACGCCTGTACCTCCCGACACTATCTGCTAACAACCTAGTAGTAGTGGCATCGTCCTAGCTAGTCAGACATCCGTCTCCCGCCCATACAAGAGCGAGTGGTGAGCGTAAGTCCCAAGGTTCCGGTCCTCAAGAGATATCAGGTCCTAGGGGGATCAGACAGGATTATCTTCCCTTAGGGACTACAACAGTCCATGCTACAGCAGCACCTCCTACATGGGGCTTCGCTCCATGAAGGTTCTCACCCCCGGGATCCCTTATACCTCACAATGTGCCCGCCACAAGCACCTTACGTGGGAATGCCCAGAACACATTCCCCGGTAAGACTCGCCCACATGGCTCATCGTAGAATCCTGTCTGATTGACTCAACCCTCACCACACACCCAAGACGCACGTAGCACTCTCCCCGAGTAAAGTGGCACCACGTGCCTTAACCATATAACCATACTCTCCACCACGCATCACATCACACAGATATAAGCGTAGTAGAAGTAAAGCATTATAAGTAAATAAGCAAGTGTCTAGCCTATCAGCAGGTGTGCAGGAGTAAGGTTGCGACAAGGTAAAGGCTCATCAAGCAGTTCTACCATGCAACCTATCATCAGGTGATATTCATAATTAAAGCACTAGCAAGCTAGATATTATGCCATGCGTAATAGGATCTACGAGGTTGGGTGGGGTGTGGCACCTGCGAAGTCATCTCCGAGCTCCTCCTCGTACTTGTAGTCGTCCTCCTCAAGCTGATCCTCCTCTGAAACGAGACATAATAGCCACGTTAGCGGCTCCTATAGAGTCAACATAAAAAAGCAATAAAATTCAATAACTCCAAATGCACTCATACACAAGCCTATGACGTAGAGCTCATTTTTATGAAAATTTAGACACTTGGTTCATATTTTTCGGAGATCGTATGAAGAAGTTATGAATTTTTGAAGTTTATTCTATTTTTGAAAAAGAAAAAGGGCAGATTAACCTGGACGTGACACGTGGCGGCTCCTGATTGGGCCACGTTGCGTGCGGGCACAGGTGCTGTCGCAGTGCTGATGTCATGCTGACATCAGCACGGACGCGGGGTCAGATGGCTTGGACGACGTCATGCTGACGTCATGCTGACGTCAACTTGGTCAGCGGCGGACAGGTGGGGCCCACGGGTCTGGTCTCTGACAGGTGGGGCCAGGTCAACGGTCAACGCCGACCGGGCTTCGACCGGGCCTCGGCGGGCCTGGGCAGGGCTGGATCTGGGCCGGGTTGAGCCGGCCCGGACTGGACACGTGTCATCTCATTAGCTGGGCCACGTGGCGGGTCGGAGTCCAGCGGGCTCGGTCCACGGTGTTCTGGCTCACGGATTCGGTTCACACGGGCGAGGAATCCTTTCCCTCTTTCTTCTCCTTCATGCGGCCAGGCACCGATGCCTTCCCCCGGCAGCGAGCGGCAAGGCGGCTCTGGCCGGCCCGACGGGCTTGGGCTATTGCTACGGCTGCGGCTAGGCTAGGAAGGTGCGGCGATGCAGTCCAAGCGGCTCACGGGACACGGCCTCGTCGGCGGTGCACACGGCGGCGGCTTCGAGCGGCGGGGACGCGGTGATAGAGCGCTACGGCGTGCGGGGCTCAGCACTAACTAGCGCAACGTGGTCATGGGGCCAAGGAAAAGGTGGTAGGCAAGATTAATTTGGGTACGCGCCTAGTAGTGAGGCAAGCGGCGGTGGCGGGTTAAAGACGGCGAAGGTCAACGACGGCCGGTGAACCTTCAAATTGGCGCAACACAAAGTTTCATCTCCTCCATCTCCTACCGTGTGGAGCAGCTGGGAGCTCCAAGTGGCTACGGGTGCGGCTACGAGGGCTCGTGGGGGCGTGCGCGACGGTAGGGTCGCAGCGGCGCACCGGCGGCCGGGAACCGAGGTGACCAGGGCTGGCAAAGGTGCCAGGCCCCACTGTGGTCCACCCCTCATCCCACGAAGTTGCCATGGAGGTGTTCGTAACTGAGGCGGATGTGCTGGTGACATTAAAGACGGGAAAGGGGGAGAGGGGAGCGAGAACGGCGGTGGTGTACTGGCGGTGGCCATGGCCGAGCAGGGCGAGAGCGGGGGGAGCTCACCTGCGCAGCGACGGTCGAGGCAGGCGATGAGGGCTTGGTGGAGGCTTGGTGCGGGGGAGGCAAAGCCGGGGCGTCGAGATGGTTGTGCTCGCTCCGGGGTCCTCCTCAGCGCGCGGACGGCGGCGGCGGCGGCGGTGCTCTAGCTCCGCGCGGTAGCGCTTCCTTCCTACTGCTCCCTCCTTCTCTTTCTCTCGGCTGATCTGGGCAGCGGGTCTCCACAAAGGCGGCGGAGCGATGGGGAAACCCTAGAGGGCCGTGGCGCTCCTCTCTTTATAGGCACGGCGGCCGACGGCGGACGGTGGGGATCAGAGATCCTCATCAAGCGGCCGAGCGCGGCCACGCGTTAGGGTTAGGGTTCGGGGAAAGGCGCGGCGTGTGCAGGTGAGGATGGATGGCATCCGAGGTGCGGTGGCGGGTCACAGGCGAGCAGCGAACGGCGAAGGGCGCCGTTTCTTCTTTTGGAATGACGAACACGACGTGCGGCGAACAGAAATGGTAAAAGGTGGAAGCTGACAGGTGGGCTCCGTTTGTCAGCGAGAGTGGCGGCGGGAGCGCGCAGGCGACGCTGGCGGGCATTTTGCCGATGGGCCGAGCTGGCAGGGGGCCGCGTATTTTGCTGATGGGCCGAGCGGCGTGGTAGCGCGCGCGTGCGGGCGGTGAGCTGCGGCCTTGCTGGGCCGCCTCGATGGGCCGCGGTGCGAGCGTGCGAGCGAGCGGGGCCGGGCGTGCGGGCAGCGCATGCCGGGCCATGCGGCTGCGCGGGCCGCGAGCGAGGGCGCTCAGGCAGGCCGGGCACGCGGGCGAGAGCAGGCCGAGCGAGCTGTCTGGGCTGGTTTCCTCTTTTCTTTTTCCTTCTATTTTCCAAATCCTTTTCTATTTCTATTTCTTGCAAAGCAACTAATTTAGCCACAACCCTAGGTTAGTGAGGTTAGTGACCATGATGTATACACCATGGTGGGTCCACTAGGGTCTCTAGGTCATGATGGATCCATTTCCGGAGTTAGTCGACTTATGTTCACACTTGCGATGACAGGTTATTCGATTTTATCGGTCATCACATAAAATCGAGAAATGTGAATCAAGTTTTGGTAATTCAAATGCAATGCTTGGGCTAACATTGGGTGCTACTTGTGCATCTATTGGCGGGTTTCCTACATGACATCCACCATACACTGGTAATCTTTAGAAAAAATTTTGAAAGCCCGTATTTTCGGTGACCGGATTTCTAGGGTTGTTACACTTTGTCCACTGGAAGGCGTATTTTTCCTTTAACGGATCCCAGAATACGTTTTATCCTCTGGAAGACGTATTTTCCTTTTCAGTTTTAAAATACATTTTTATCTATTTATAGTTTTGCCATTATCTTCAAATGCTTATAACTTCTCCGTTTTAACTCCGATTGGATCCGTTCAAATTTCGTTAGATTCATAATTTTGTAATCTACGCAGTGATGCCACTGTTGAAATAGTTTGTAGACTTTATATTTTGAGTTCATACTTAATGTATTTATTTGTCTATAGGAAATCTTTAAAAATTCATATATTCGCCGTTACAACTCCGTTTTCGGTGAACTTGACGTCTGTGTGATCGTGGCGGCGTGTAGAATAGTTTTATAAACTTTTTATTCTGTTTTGATGAGATTGGTATACTGTTCCTCTAATAACTCTTTGTTTGCTTCGTGTATGTATGCTTGACTGGATTGTTTGGTATTGGTTGTTAATGTCGAGTTCAGACGGTGAGAATTTTGTTGAGCAAGGCTACTTTGAGGATCATCAGAATCAGCAAGACTTTGTGAATCAATGCAAGTATAGCATGGATCCTCCTTGTTACCTATACACTCTAAATAATATTACATTTGCATGTGTCCACTTAATGACCTTAGATATTATAACTAGCTGTTGTTATCTTGATTCCTTTACACCTTTGGGTTGCATTGGGTAGTAGTGATGCTAGTGCTCTACCGGTCATGATCATATAACATGAGGTGTGTTTTTGCTACCAACGATAACAATGACTCTTAACAAGTATGAGATCTTGTCCGTAAGTGATTTATCATGGATATTTCGTACAACTGCGAGGGCTATATGGCTCTGGCTTTAGTTGTCTAGTAGACTTTTTCTAGCTTGTTAGCGGTTCCTATTTTGGCATAAGAGGGGTGTGTCCGGGTTGGGTGTAGTTGGACCTCTGTCTATATGTGTATAGGCTGCGGTTGTGTGCCATCTAGAAGGGGATACTACATTCGTAGGGCGCAGAAACCTTAGTGGCCATAATTTGTTAGACGAATCCTTAGGTGGCTTTATATGTTTTGTGGTTACTTAGGAGTAATTAACCCACTTTACTATAGAACATGACTCACAGTGAAAGTGTACACCTCTACGCAGAGTTTAAATCAATATATTATCCGTGCCCTACGGTTAGGACGGTCTTGACACATTTACATTAAGGATAATGGTTCTTAAATTGTTAAGATGTTTATTTTTATGTGGTTATTGCTACACATTTATTAATGTTATTCCGATCATGAGTATATGGAAATTTTCACTACCTTGATGCTATGCCTCAATATGATTAACTTATAAAAGCTAAATGCAGTCAAACAGTGTTAGCTTAATTGAGCCCATTAACCCATGTTATGCTTGTTGAGTACAGTTGTGTACTTACGCTTGCTTTACTTTCAATTTTGGAAAATCCCGGATGGATAACAAATGAAGGTTGGAATGAGAGCTATCACGATGAGTACTAGGCTTGGTGTTCACCAGTTGGCATGTCCCTTTGTGAAGCTTCCGCAATAAAGTTATATTAGTTATTTATTTGTTTATGTGCAATACTCTGTAATAAATATTGGTTCGTTATATAATAAACAGAATGATGATACTCTCTGTAATTTGTCATCTTATATATGCAACTGTTCCTGGAGCGCATATAAAGCTATTTATATATTCTATTTTTATTCTTTAAAATAGAGTGTGACAGTTAATTATCTTAGTATGAGAACCAATTCCAGACTCCACTAAATTTCTGGTTAATGGAAACTATGAAGCGATACGACAATCTGACATCACACCTGAATTTGCTCAACCTCCGGATACCTGATTCAGAATCCGAGTACACACGAATGGAAGGATGGTGTTGTAACTGTTAATCCTAATTCAGATTTCAGAACATGTATGGACTTATAACTGTTTGCTGTCGACTCAGAGCACGAGAGCATAGAAGCAACGCTCACATTGGATAGGCCCCGCCCGACCGGCTGGCAGCGGCGTACGCGGCCTAGCGTAGGCTGTTCGGCAGATACAGACTCAATTTAGATTACTTAAAAGTGCAGATCAACTAAGCTTTTGACATAGGCAAAGGCTGCTTCACTATGCTGATCCTTCGATCTGAAAGTCAAAGTTAAACATGCAGTTATTTTGCTAGTATCCGGAGATACTATAATCTGACAACTGATGAGTAAATACGTTGCTGAAAAATGAATCCTTTGCCACCTACGAATTCATGCTTGATGGCAATACGATAGAGAAGCAGCTGGCAGATACATAAACAAAGAGCTCCTGTTCCAGTGAAATACCAAATTTCAGGTTCCAGTGAAAATGCCACATATTAGCAACAAATTTCAGGCGCTCAAAGCCACAGGAAGAAGATAAAATTGGGATTTAAGATATGTCTTTGTTTTAGACTTTCAGCACCATTCAATGTTGAGCATATTTCTTGTCAGTAGTTACCTGCATTCGGGTGTAAACCAATTTTGCCCATATCATCCCAGCATTTCAATGCGCAGACTGTATTACCTGTTGGGAATATACTATAGAGCTAATCATATAGATGATGATATTCCGATTGTATCCATGATTAATAAAATGTTCATTAAATATCCATTATAGATAACTTGTATTGATTGACGATTATGTGAATTGTTTGTGGAACTCAATTACTTGAATGGTTATTCTAAAGTTGTTCCTGGTCGGCGTTCTTGTGAGAACACACTTAAATATTAGACCAGCACATGTATTAGTTAATGGCTATGTTTCACAAGTCATGGACATGGAGATGTCAAACTAATAATGTGGGCACATATGAGACATGTAGGCTAGACTGACCCGACATGAGAAAGTCTTTATTCACGTCATATACGTTATGCCCTTAGACCTAAGATTGTGGTATGTACTCAAGATATGAAACGGCCTACTTAGGAACGATCAAACGCTGCTCCGTAACTGGGTAGTTATAAAGATGGTCTTCGGGTGATCGGGAAGCATGCTATGAGACATAGACAATCAAGATGGAATTTGCCCCTCTCTACGCGAGAGAGATATCACTGGATCACTCAAGTGATTGGATCAACAAATGCATGGTCGTGCTTGGGTTAAGTGTTAACCCATGAGTTGAACCATATATCGAGTGACAAAGGGAATAACTTGTATGTGGTCGTAGTGATTCATCTGATATGATCTTCGCGTGCACATAGGAGTTGTCACGCCTTACTAGAGGCCGCTATCAACTATTGGGCGAGTAGGAGTACTCGGCCTATATCAATGTGTGCGTGAACCCATAGGGTCGCACGCTTAAGGGGCTGGAAGCCCAATTCGGGTTGGATCTGAATTAGACAAGGCTTAGGGTTACTAATGGGCCTCCAACTCGTGAGCTCATTGGGGACGCCTATATAAGCAAGGGGTAGGGGCGCGGTCAGGGTTACACACACGCCTTTGGCAGCCGCCGTCGTCCTCCCCACGCTCGCGCCTTCTGCTCCTCGCGGACCTAGCAGTCCGGAGGCGCATCGCTTCTTCCCTACACGTGTGGGATTCCTTGGAGGTGCTCCATCTGGAGCACTGGGACGAACCGTGCAAGAGGATTGAGGTGACGGACGACCATGCAACTGCACTGCCTGCTGTGACGCATACGACTACATCGAGTCATCTTCCGCTGCACCTGCGCGTCTAGTGGTAATCCCGTAACCTGTAACTAGCAGTAGATCTTAGTTTATGAGGTCAAAAAGTTTTATTTTCTGGCTAATGTAGCACCCTCATAACCCTTCAGTGGTATCAAAGCCATTACTGCCTCATTATAGGTTCGATTTTGTGCATATGGTGATATGCGTGGTTGTAGATGAGTCCCTAACCTTGGTTCGTCATCTTGCTGTGTTGGTCTTGAAACAATCTACTCGTACCGGTCAGAATTTCGCCATCCGAGTTAAGTGATTCATGTAAATCCAGTCATGGCGAGTTAGAGATCAATCAGATTGATCGAATTGAACCCTAGGTCAAGTGCCAAGCACATATGATGTGCGGCGGTGGTAGATGGAATTTACTGCCGGGCGTCGGTTTACCGAGAAAAGTGTTGTTCGGTAAAACAGTCGTAACTTTTGAACCGTAACTCGGATTGAGACGAACTCTAAATGAAAATCGTAGAGAACGAAATTTTACATTTAATTCTCTCCTGTTTCACCGCATCTAGCAAAATTAGAATTGCGAAATAAGGCTTCAAAAATAGAGTTTTCTGTGTTGCAAAATTAGACGTCAGATTCGGATAACTCTGTTTTGCAGGTATTGATGACCGGTATAGCCCTTATGTGTATATGATGCATGTATATATTTAATTCATGGCTTGCATGTCATGAGGATAATATGGGCAGGAGCCACATACATATTTTCAAAATTAATGCAATGGCCTGTGTGCCAATCTGTGATGATCTATCCGCGACTATGTCTTGGCGGAATCATCACTGAATGATGGCATACTCGAATCATGGAGATGGAGATCACCATGATGCACAAATTGAAGGAGATGGAGATCCCCAAAGGAATAATGGGCTATACGAAGTCATGTCTGTGTTATGTCGTTCTTACTATGTTCTACTTTCACATGTTATTATGTTTTTGTCTACATGAGCACGGTAGTGAAGTAGAACGATCCCTCGGCAATGTTTAAGTTGAATACTTCCCCAAACCTTGCACTATCATAAGTCTTGTACAATTGGTGGTGGGTCTATGAAATTAGGGTGCCACTGGTTTTCCTCGACTAGGCAGGTTCATATCGGATACTTATTGCAAGAACGTTTGGTTACTTAAACAAGGTCATCCTAACGGTTAGGGACCTTGGAGCATGGGTAGGTTGAGTGTAGCATAGAGATGCTGCCCAACAACGAGAGTCATATGTGATATGATTAGCAAAGTGTTGCTTATCGATCTACCATGTCTTCTAGCGGTGATGCTAAAGCTCACTAGTTGACTTGTTAGTTGTGGGTCTTGAATCACTAAGTATCAATTGAGGGATATTGATTTTAGTGGGAGTAGATTTTATTTTGATATAATTTACTCTTTCATGGATACATTGTCTTAGTATTTTGCGTTACTTTTGTTGTAGATGGCCGCTCGCAATCAACCATTTTCTTTGCATACAATTCTTGAGAAAGATAAGTTGAATGGAACAAATTACACGGATTGGATCCGAAACCTGAGAATTATTCTCAGGGCTGAGAAAAAGGAAGATATTCTAGACACCCCATTACCAGATGAGCCTGAGGAGAGTGCTCTTGCTGCTGAGAAAAACACTTACAAGAAAGCATGTGATGCGGATCTCAAAGTAAGTTGCCTCATGCTTGCTTGTATGGAACCTGATCTGCAGATGCAGTTCGACAACAATCATTCAGCGAACGATATGATCGTGGCGCTTGAAGATATGTTCCAAACTCAAGCGCGGACTGAAAGGTTCAATGTCTCTAAGGCGCTTGCAGAAACCAAGCTTGCAGAGGGCGCAGCTGTTGGTCCATATGTAATCAAGATGGTTGGTTACACTCAGAGGTTGAAGAAGCTAGGCTTCCCAATTGGCCAAGAGTTGGCAACTGATTTCATTCTTTCGTCTCTTTCGCCCAGTTATGGAAACTTCATCTCGAACTACCATATGCATGGGGCGGAGAAGAGCTTCAATGAACTATGTGACATGCTGAAAACAGCAGAGGCTGACATCAAGAAAGCAGGAGTGGCTAAGTGTTGGCAGTTCAAAACAGGCCAAACTTTAAGAGAAAGAAGGGCAATTGGAGGAAGAAGGGCAAGGCTAAAGATGAGATCTCTAAGCCAAACCAATCATCTTTCAAGGATGAACCACCTGCAAAGAATGATGAATGCTTTCATTGTAAGGGGAAAGGTCACTGGAAGAGGAACTGCAAGGTGTACTTGGCGTCCTTGAAGAAGGATGGCGGTAGTAAAGGTACTCCCGCTCATACACTTGTTGTTCATGTTACAGACATTTTTCTCGCTAACTCTTATATCAACTCTTGGGTATTTGGTACCGGATCAGTTGCTCATATTTGCAATATGATGCAGGGAATAATAAGAAGTAGAAGCATAGAGAAAGGAGAAGTTGATTTCCGCATGGGCAATAATGCAAGAGTTGCTGTATTGAACTTCGCTTGCCGTCAGGATTTATTTTGGAATTGAATAATTATTATTTTATTCCTAGTTTAAGTCAAACATTGTGTCATCTTCATGCTTGATGAAGGATGGTTATTCTTTTATGAGTAAACACCATGGTTGTGTCATCTCAAAGAATGATGTGTTTATGGCTTATGCATCCACTGTGAATGGGTTATTTATTTTAAATCTTGATGACGCACCTGTCTGTAATGTTAGTGCTAAATGGCCTCGGCTTAATGAGTTAAGTCCTACCTATATGTGGCATTGTCGTTTGGGTCATATAAGTGAGAATCGCATGAAGAGGCTCCATGATGATGGTCTTCTAACTTTGTTTGATTTTGAATCATACGAGACATGTGAGGCTTGCTTGCTAGGCAAGATGACCAAGGCACCATTCAAAGGATTTCCTAAGAGGGCATCTGACTTGTTGTAACTTGTATATACTGATGTATGTGGACCAATGAGCACGACAGCTAGAGGTGGATTTCAATACTTCATAACTTTTATTGATGACTTTAGTAGATATGGATATGTCTACCTAATGAAGCATAAGTCTGAAACATTTGAAAAGTTTAAAGAATTTTAGAATGAAGTAGAGAATCAACATGGCAAGAAGATCAAGGCCTTGCGATCTGATCGTGGAGGCGAATATCTAAGTCACGAGTTTAGCAATCATCTTAAGAGTTGTGGAATTGTTCCACAGCTTACACCACCCGGAATGGCTCAGAGAAACGGCGTGTCTGAGCGACGTAATCAGACCTTGTTGGACATGGTTCGGTCTATGATGAGCCAGTCGGACCTACCTTTATTGTTTTAGGGATACGCTCTACAAACAGCCACTTTCATATTGAATAGGATACCATCTAAGTCCGTAGTTAAGACACCATATGAGATGTGAACTGGTAAGAGTCCCAGTTTGTCTTTTCTGAAAATTTGGGGTTGTGAAGTTTATGTCAAATGACTTATATCAGATAAACTAACACCTAAATCGAATAAGTTCTTTTTTATGGGATATCCAAAAAAACTTTAGGGTATTATGTCTATAACCGGTCAGAGGGAAAAGTGTTTGTTACTCAAAACGGTGTTTTCTTAGAGAAAGAGTTTCTCAAAAGAGAAAATAATGGACAAAAGGTGTATCTTGAAGAAGTTCAAGATGAGCCAGTAGGGACTGACTCTACAAGTGATGCTAATGTAGCAGAGCAAGTTGAGACACCCATGGCAGTGGAGACACCACCACAACCACGAAGATCAGCGAGACTTCACGCATTGCGTGGGGATTTGTTATTGTTAGACGATGACGAACCTGCGGATTATGCGGGAGCTATGATGGATCTAGATTCTGAGAAATGGCAAAGTGCCATGAGATCCGAGATAGATTCCATGGGAGACAATCAAGTTTGGAACTTGGTTGACCCGCCTGATGGGGTTAGACCCATAGAGAGCAAATGGATCTTTAAGAAGAAGAAGAATATGGACGGAAATGTTCACATCTATAAAGCTCTTATCGCAAAAGGTTTTCGGCAAGTTCAAGGAATTGACTACGACGAGACATTCTCGCTGGTAGCGATGCTTAAATCTATTCGGATCATTCTAGCAATTGCTGCATATTTTGATTATGAGATATGGCAGATGGATGTTAAAACAACCTTTCTAAATGGGTATTTAGAAGAGGATGTGTATATGATACAGCCCAAAGGTTTTTTTGATCCTAATAATGCTAGAAAGATATACAAGCTTAAGAAATCTATTTATGGGTTAAAGCAAGCATCTCGGAGTTGAAATATTCATTTTGATGAGGTAGTCAAAGGGTTTGGCTTCCGTCAGAATGAAGAAGAACCTTGTGTTTACCAGAAGATAAGTGGGAGCACTGTTGTGTTTCTGATCTTGTATGTGGATAACATACTATTGATTGGGAATGATATTCCTATGTTACAATCAATAAAGACTTCACTGAATAATAGTTTTTCTATGAAGGATTTAGGTGAAGCAGCATACATCTTGGGAATTAAGATCTATAGAGATAGGTCGAGAAGGCTAATAGGATTAAGCCAAGACACGTACATTGACAAGGTGTTGAAACGGTACAACATGGAACAATCCAAGAAAGGGTTCTTGACTATGTCACATGGTATGCGCTATAGTGACAAGCAGTGTCCTTCATCAGATGAAGAGCGCAACCGCATGAGTAAGGTTTCATATGCTTCGGCCGTTGGTTCCATCATGTATGCCATGATATGTACTCGCTCAGATGTCTCATATGCTCTAAGTGTTGCGAGCAGGTACCAAGATAATCCGGGTGAACCTCACTGGACGCTTGTTAAGAACATCTTAAAATACTTACGAAGGACTAAGGATGTGTTCCTAATCTATGGAGGTGAGGAGGAGCTCATTGTAAACGGTTACACCGATGCTAGCTTCCAACCGACGGGGGTGACTCACTATCTCAATCAGGTTTTGTGTTCATAATAAATGGTGGTGCAGTTAGCTGAAAAAGTTTCAAGCAGGAGACGGTGTCTGATTCTACAGCAGAAGCCGAGTACATTGCAGCTTCTGGCGCTGCAAAGGAAGGTGTTTGGTTGAGGAGGTTCCTCATTGAGCTTTGTGTGTTTCCGAATGCGTCGGACCCATTGAATTTATATTGTGATAACAATGGGGCGATTGCACAGGCTAAGCAGCCTAGGGATCACCAGAAGAACAAACATGTACTCCGGAAGTTTCATCTCATTCGAGAGTTTGTGAAACGAGAAGAGATCAAATTGTGCAAAATACATACGGATTTAAATATAGCAAATCCTTTGACAAAGGCTCTTCCACAGCCTAAGCATGAGGCGCACATGAGGTCTATGGGGATTAGACATCTAAGAGATTAACTATAGTACAAGTGGGAGACTATTAGGAATATGCCCTAGAGCTAACCATGTAGATGATGATATTCCGATTGTATCCATGATAAATAAAGTGTTCATTGGATATCCATTATAGACTACTTGTATTGATTAGCGATTATGTGAATTATTTGTGAAACTCAATTACTTGAATGGTTATTCTAAAGTTGTCCCTGGTCGGCGTTCTTGTGAAAACACACTTGAATATTAGACCAGCACATGTATTAGTTGATGGCTATGTTTCACAAGTCATGGACATGGAGATGTCAAACTAATAATATGGGCACATGTAAGACATGTAGGCTGAACTGACCCGACATGAGAAAGTTTTTATTCACGTCATGTACATTATGTCCTTAGACCAAAGATTGTGGTATGTACTCAAGATGTGAAACGGCCTACTTAGGAACGATCAAACGCTCCTCCGTAACTGGGTAGTTATAAAGGTGGTCTTTGGGTGGTCGGGAAGCATGCTATAAGACATAGACAATTAAGATGAAATTGCCCTCTCTACGCGAGAGAGATATCACTGGATCACTCAAGTGATTGGATCAACAAATGCATGGTCGTGCTTGGGTCTAAGTGTTAACCCACGAGTTGAACCATATATCGAGTGGCAAAGGGAATAACTTGTATGTGGTCGATGTGGTTCGTCTGATATGATATTTGCGTGCACATAGGAGTTGTCACGCTTTGCTAGAGGCCGCTGTCAACTAATGGACGAGTAGGAGTACTCGGCCCATGTCAATATGTGCGTGAACCCATAGGGTCGCACGCTTAAGGGGCTGGAAGCCTAATTCGGGTTGGACCCGAATTAGACAAGGCTTAGGGTTACTAATGGGCCTCCAACTCGTGAGCTCATTGGGGACGCCTATATAAGCAAGGGGTAGGGGCGCGGTCAGGGTTACGTACGCCTTTGGCAGCCGCCGTCGCCCGCCCCACGCTCGCGCCTTTTGCTCCTCGCGGACCTAGCAGTCCGGAGGCGCATCGCTTTTTCCCTGCACGTGTGGGATTTCTCGAAGGTACTGCATCTGGAGCACTGGAACGAACCACGCGAGGGGATTGAGGCGACGGACGACCACGCAACTGCATTGCCTGCTGCGACGTGTACGACTACATCGAGTCGTCTTCCGCTGCACCTGCGCGTCTAGTGGTAATTCTGTAACCTGTAAGTAGCAGTAGATCCTGATTTATGAGGTTAAAAAGTTTTATTTTTTAGCTAGTATAACACCCTCATAACCCATCAGTACCCTACTTAAAAGATGCACCCAAGCAGATAGTAAATGATCTAATCGACAATATCCTCTACTAACCAAGTGCTCTAAAAGAAGCTGTGCATGCCTGATGACACGGGACATCCACTACACAATGAACGTGATTGTATTTGCTTGCATCCCAACCTAGGCCATATAATCGAACGGCCTCTCCTTGCTTCTGGCATCTTCCACTGATGGCATAGGACATCCACTACACAACCGTCATCTCACAGACTGAGCTACTCATTTCTTCAAACTACTTCAAGGCGCTGCCTGCAGCTCCTCCAGGGCCAGCCGTGCAACCACGAGATCTCCAACTTCATGGTACGGATGTGTCGGACGGCAGGCAGATGGCCATGGCACCCCGCGAGAGCCGGCCGCGCGGCTGCCCATGAGCGCCGGTCCCGCTCTGGCCGTACTTCTGCGCCGTGCTGTGGCTTGCTCGTCTGTTGCAGAGGAAGCAGAGCACAACACGGCGTTCGGCAGGTGCTCAAACCGGGCATCCATGGTGGCCGAAACAACTTGTGGCGGCATCCTGACGCACAGGGGCGGGTCGCGCCGGTGGTCGTCGTCCTCCTCCACGCCCACCTCGCAGCGACTGGCCTCGAGAGGCGGCGGCTGCCTTCCATGGCCCCAGGGCCGGCGGTCGTCCTCATCCACGCCCCCTCGCCGCGGCTGGCTTCGAGTGCGCCGGTGGCAGCCTCCAAGCCCCCACCCCCCGCAGCGTGGCCGGTCTCCAGCGGCGGCCGGCGGGGCGCCGCCGCATCCAAGCCCCCAAATGTGGCCTCGACCGCGGGCGGTGCTGCTCGTTGGCGCGGGGAGCCACGGGACGGAGACGCTGCTTGCCGGCGCGGTGAGCGACGAGACGGAGGGGGCGCGCCATGCTCCTCCGTGGCGGTCCTGGGAGCTCCGGCGACAGGCCATGGGGGGCCAGCGTGCTCCGGCGGCGGTCCTGCAGGCTTGGGGACGTCGGGGGCAGGAAGCAGCGCCGAGAGGGCGGTCGGGTGCGGGGCGGATCCGTGGTGGCGGCGGGGTAGGACCCGACGCGGCGCGCCGCCGGTGGCCGCAGGGGCCGAGGAAGAAAGCGCAGGGGCGGTGCCGATTTGCGGCGGCTCAGGGAAGAAGGAAGGCCGTCGCGGGGTCGGGGGAAAAGGAACGGGCGTGCGTGCCTGTTTAGGATCGGTCCGTTGGGCCAGTTGGATTGAGTCGGTTTTGGCTTGGTGCATTCGCTGTACACAATGCACCCAGGTGTACATATAAATATATATATAAAGAATTTTAGGCTCTGACAGGCTACACGAATTGGTGTATCCAACAATTCGGAGCTAAATTTCAAATTTTGCAAAGAAAATATCCTGATCCATGTACCATTACAATGGATTTTCATAAGAAGGTGTAGCTGATGTGTTTAACTAGCGTCTCTTCTACATCCATTCTTCCTATGACCATATTTATGTATGTTAGAGCATTTTCAATGCAGACTCTATCGTAGAATCTTAACTTATTTATTATCTTGAATATTATAGACTTAGGGTTTAAATAAGGCTTAGAGTCTTATTTTTTCTCCATATTTTTTTAATAAATATAGTATCATATCATTAAAATACCATAAATAAGAGGTAATAAATAGTCTTAGACTTTATGATAAAGTCTTGTACCGTGAGTGTCTTTATAACCCGCTAGCCCGTGCAACTGCTTCGGGTTCCTGCTAGCCCGTGCAACTGCTTCGGGTTCCTGCTAGTTGAATTTAATCCTACGCTCAGAAAAACTGAAATTAATCCACTGCAGCATGCTGAGGATACTATCAACTCTACAAGACCCCACGGTGGTCTTCCCTTCAAAAAAAAAGACCCCACGGTGGTCCAGCGGCAACATGCTGAGGATATGTACGAGGGATTAATTAATTATTACTAAAATATCTGAATTACATAAAGTTAATCTATTTTTGTTAGGGCTTAAGTGTTTTTACCCGTGGAAGTAAAATGACTATTTTGCCCTCATCTTTTAAACTTTGTGATTTTTACCCTCTCTAACGGTGTATTTTGATCTGATCCAAAAAAAAGGTGTTATTTTGATCAAAGTACAACTTTTCCTATGTACTTTTACCCTTATTTTGTTTTGATATTTGTATTTCTAACCCCTATTTTCAAATTAGAAATTTGGCAATTTTTATACATAGTTATACAACAACGTTTGAGCTCATCCAAGAGCAAGTAGTACTAATCAGCCCTTGCAAGCTGTTTTTATCCCTTTCCAGTGTTTTGGCTTGAGATATAAAAAACGCAACCTGCAAGGGGCAAGCCACCCAGGGCATTGTAAGTAAGAAGAAGGCCTTCTCGCAGGCCGAGAAAACCTCTCGTACCCTGGTACCGCCTAGACACGGGGAAACGTAACTCATGAGAAACCTGGGCCATATACGGTCCTCAGGCCAACCTGGGCCGTCTCTAAACCGGTACTTTGGCACATGGGACCGGGGAGGGGATTTTTAACCACAACATGAAATCCACTCCCATGAGAATTCAAAGCCAGGACCTATGGAGTGCCGCTCGAGTGACGTAGTGTTGGCGGTCCTTAACGGTTATTTTACACCGCCAATTAAAGATCAAAAAGGGGCAAATTATATATTTACATATGCATATATATTTATTATTAACCCAGTTCCACTTGTACTTGGAGAAATACTGTTTTGCAGGAATATATATAAAAAGTACAAGAAATCATTTTTAGAAATACGCTTTTTAGAAAGCGTAAAATCAAGGAATTGGAGAGAAGCCCACCTCGGGGCCAAACTAGACCGAGTGCACCACATGGGCACGGTCGAGGCCCACTCCACAACCGACCATCCAAGGTCGGTCAGGGGGAGGCACCAACCAGGGGCGCGCACCCCTGGCCTGGCACGCGACCGTCCCAGGGGGCTAGCCGGGCCCATCCTCCGGGAGGCGGTTCCTGCCTTCTATGTGGAGCATAGGCGGTTGTGCACTTGGACGATACTACCCCCGAACCACCTATGGCCAACTATAAGAAGAGGAGGAGAGCACCCCACACACACCCCATTTGGAGCAATCTACCTCTCTCTCTACATTTGTTCTTTAGCATAGTACTAGTTATTGGAGCAAGGTTAGAAGCTAGCAAGAAGGGCTTGTCTCCTGGGAAGCAAAGCTACTCTTAGTAATATTTCTATGGAAAGTTCTTCCCTATTCAAGTTCTCTACTCTTATATACATTATCGCATATGAACTAGAGTATAGTCTTGAGCATGATATATTCAATGATTATGAACTAGACTATAGTCCATATGAGAATTATTCATCACGTTCATACATGTTCTTCATCGTTCATATGATATGCAAGAACAGTGATGATGATTGGAATAGAGTAATGGTTCGATGTTCCTTCAGGTTTGCCTATGTCCTAGCTTGTCCATCTGTAGGGTGGGAGTCCTGGGGGGATATAGGTAGTTCCTTAATATGCGGGCGTGGTGTCCGGATACGAGGGGGCCTTCGGATGTGACGGCATGCCACGGTTGAGGGGTAGGCGGCAGGTGGTGACAGCCCTGTCCGTCCTTTGTAATCCCCCACGTTCGTGTGTCGTGTAGGAGTTCGTAAATGTCCCCATCGGCTGACAAATCAGCTGCCGGGATCTCCCTGTTATCTTAGACCTTGACTTGTTGCCTGGCCGGTATATCATGTGACTTAACTGGTTCAATGCATATGTATAAGATACGCCTGCTCCATGTAGTTGTTCTTTTATTTTTTCATTCGTTTATTCTTTATTTCTATTTATCCTTATGGTAGATCCAAGTGTGTATCCACTATCTATCAATACAATTATCGCTTACCCCTGCATAGCAATTGGCCTCACTTCGATGATATGAAATCATAACATTTCTATGCTAGAGGTACATGTACCAGCCTTCCTTTAGAAAAATATAAATAACAATACCCTGATAATACTTCCGGGTGAAATACTACAATGATAGATCTGTGCGCTTTGCGGATATTTCTAAAAGGTTAAGATCTATCATACGGCAATCCTTATGTCATTGCTAGAGAATCAATTATAGTGACGGTATTAAGACCTGCCAACAAGCATTTCTGACGCCGTTGCTGGAGATAGGTTTCTTGCCTATCTTTGGTAATTACGCTAAAAAATGTCAACACGTAGCCAGCTGGACTAAGAACCCTTTAAGCATTTAGCTTGACATATATTAGAGAGATAAAACAAAACAAAACCCTTATAAAAAACAAAAACAAAACAAAACAGTGCATATTTCACTCCTCTTTCTTCCCTATTGCTCGTGTTGCCCTCTGCTCATCCAAAATCTTCTCTGCCCTATCTCCCCATTGTTTGCTTGTGTTATTTTTCGGCTCATCCAAAATCTGGTAGTAGCAAACAGCCCGACCAAGCAGTGCTGCAAAATCAAATAGAACTAAGAGGATTTCCTGCCCAAATTGGTTAGAATGTTAACTACTAAAGATTCGAAGATTAATGTCTCATGCGTTGCCATGAGATTTGCATCGTATGTGAAGAAGGTGAAGTGCAAGCGATAGACATAATGGTTTTGCATGGCGTGGACGGTAGTGTGACATTAGTGAGGCTTAGTGTGGATGACGTGGCGTAAGAAGGTGGTAGAGAACTAATAAGCTAGTGGAGTTTATATAGATGAGAAGATCAGAGTGTAAGCGTGGGCAGCATCCGCGTGTGGTGCAGCGAGCAGAAAGTTGAGAAAACTCCAAATCGATCTTGAACTAGAAGGCTAATATAGCTTTAGATATGCTTCTATGGCCCAAACGCTATTCGCACCCAATAAGTGGGTAATAGAATGGAGACGGCGCAGCGTACGGACACGTGGCATACATGCAAACGGGGACAACACACATACTCCCTCCGTCCCAGAAAGGATGACGTTTTGGGAAGTGTGCCGGTCAGACTTTCTCAACTTTGACTAGATTTATAGAAAATACGTATAATATTTATATCTCTAAATAAATTTATTAAAAAACTAGACTTAAAATCTTTCCGATGATATTAATTACTTAGCATAAATATTTATATATTTTAATATATAATTGCCGGTATTTTTAAAATACTGACTTCTCGGGAAACGAGAATGATATCTATTTTGGGACGAAGGGAGTACGTGGAAAAGGACGAACGGGTCACGTGGTGTGTCAGATCTGAGTAGTTTAAAGTTTATAAATTCTGAGTGTAAAGTTTAAAATCTAAGTAGTTTAAAGTTTATAAATTCTGAGTGTAAAGTTTAAAATCTAGCAGTAGCGTGACCATTCAAAGATTTATAAATTATGAGAATAAACTTTTGGTTGTACATAAACAAAGAACAAAATAAAATCTTATTTTGTTTATTTCGGGGTAAGATTGCATGGCTACGTGCTAAAATCACGCAGAGTGAACACAAAACTAGATAAAATAAATAATGGCCCAAAAATAGACTAGATAGGAAAAATAGTAGCCCAAAAGTAAACAACGAAAGTTATTATTAAATTATTATTATTATTATAAACTCTATTTGGGGCGGCCTTCCCGTGCAGGCAAGTGGTGCACGTCACCCCAATTAATCTGATTGGTACACATAGGCGCCACCTCACCTGCGTAGCTTCTAAATTGGTCCATATCAGCGATCGCCCCACCCTCTTTATGGAAAAAAATTCTCGTTCTTTCTCGTCTCTCCCGATGCCGCGACGCCTCGGTCGTATGCGGCGATGTCGCGGAGTTGCGGCCATCGGCGGCGCCGACGCCTCCACCTCAACCTCCCCGCTTCTTCCCTCTCCGTGTCTTCCTCCTCACGACGGCGGCGCGGCGGCGCACTGGCCGGCGAACGGCGCGGGCGGGATGGCGGCGCACTGCTTCGGCGCGACGGCGGGCGCTCCTCCGGCGCGGCGGCTCGAAACAGATCGCCACCACTCCCTGCCATCTGCGCGCGGCGCGGCACGCCGCCCCAGCTACGGGTGCTGCCGTCCTCGGCGTCTGCTCCGGTGGCGCACCGACGGACGCGGCGGCGCTAGCGGATCCCCGGCGGCTCGCGCACCTAGATGCGGCATGGCGCGGGTCGACCCCACTGTTGCCCGGGGACGGAGCGGCAGCCCTAGCACGAGGCAGCCGGCCACGTCGGGCTCCTGCACGAATGCCCCGGAGCGGTAGCTCCCTCTGCTCCATTCGCTTCTTGGCGTATTCCAGGTGAAGCAGGATCATCCTTTTCATGTCTATTAGTCCCATTGCAGCCACGTGTCTCTCCCTCTTATGATCTGCACTAGAGCTTCAAGGATTGATTTCATTCGTACAAGAAAAGGCAGGTGCTTGCCACTGTTATTCATCCCTATTCTCTATTTATTAGGCAGTGGTGAACATATGGATAGATCCGTTTGTTTTATTGCAAGGGAACACATGTCTGGTATGGTTTTGCTTTGTATCTTTCAAGATACTAGGATGTCATGACTACGTACGATATGAGTTATGAGATATTCTTCAGTGATTTCTATAGATCCAGCAAGTTTTAAAGAAAAGGAAAGGTTTTACTTCATATTTGGCAGGAAAGCACCATGCATTTCAAATCATTGGCCTTCTCATATTACCTTGTTGCTAGGCATTGATAAACAAGACAGTTGAATGTCGCTTTATTGATATCTGCACATATTACAGATACTGCTTTCATTTGCTACATTTTGTTCTTCGTTTTCTTAGTAAAATGTTGATTCATTACTATTTACTCAGTTGTTTAAGAAAGCACAAAGAAATATTTGAGTTCATAGGAAATTGCCCCTTTTCCAAAATCCACTATAGCCTGCTGGACAAATGGATGTTAAGTGTAGAGCACCTTTTCGTGCCTTTACTGTCTATTGTCTGCATATAGCATTTCAATTTTCCTTTGAAGCCAAATTCTTGATTATAAATAGATCAGTGATCACAATTTATAAGGTATGTTCGTCCCTACATTTTTAAGGCACGAACTTACTATAAGTAGCCCAACACAAAGCGTTGGCCTTGCCATCTGTGAATGCCTATTGAATTGATTTTCCAGTAAGCTTATGATAGGTAGCCCAAAACAAAGCTTCCAGTAGATGAATCGACCATATCCATCGCTCCTTCGCGTTTCAACACATGAAAAATTATACTACACAATTATAGTTGATTTTGCCTTCCTACTTTTGGGTTCTTAAGATTTGTCTGCAGCAGATTATTAATGCTTTTCTTCTCAGCTTCCATAACAACATATATAACTGTATACCAATTGCCCTTGCCCTCTTTTATCTGGATATATAATGTATACGTTTCCACATGGTAATATAATGTTGTTTTGCTAGCCTGCATTCCATATGCAGTGGTGTATGAAGGTGACTCCAGCACGCGTGCAGTTTAGCAGCGCATTTGTCAGTTGTCCTCGCATTAAACCAATTTCTCATTTGTCAGATGCATAGCATTTGTCCAGCACCGCATGGAGCCACTGAGGTGGTTTTCTCCTTCTCATCTCAGAACTCAAGTCTGTTCAAACCTCAACTTCACCTCTACAGGATAATGTTTTAGCTAAGAGTGATTACCACATACCAGCTAACCTAAAAAAAACACTGCTACTGCATAAAAAAAAACTTCATTATGTTCCCATTTCCTTTTTTTTCCCTTGCCCTTCACGAAACTTTGCTTCTCTGCCTTTTACTCCGTATGGCACTAACCCTTTTCTTCATACTGGAACAAAATTGACGTTTACCTTCCATACTCCCTACGGTACTAACCCTTTTCCTACTGCTATAGATATGGAGCAGCAAGACCGATCTTGCAGTTGCAACATGAACAAGGTTATACTCAGTGCATAGAACAACCTGCAGTTCAACTTGATATGTCCAACCTGTGTATTTGATGATGCCTTCTGTACTAAACATGGCAGGCCGTTTATGAGATTTCAAATGCTACTTCCCAACCAAGAGGTACGTGTATCTGCTAAACTAAGTTTTCCTACATTACCACAACATAACCTTAACCTAGGTTAAATGGCTAATTACAACTACCAGTAATCCATCAACAACAATTCTTTCTCCAGAAAAAAAACAAGACAAACAATACTATCCACACACATCTATATGCTGCCCTTGCAATGTTTCAGGAAACATGTATTTAGAGCACTTTCCTTTGATTCTTGCGAAAAGAAAGAGCTACAGAGAAACAATCATGGAGGTGGCCGGTCAACGTACTTCAATTTTTGCCTTTTGCTGCTTGGAGGCCAAACTGATGTTAAAAAATGTCACTGACAAGATTACCTGAGAAGTTCAACTGAACCCCACAAAATTTTAATAGGTCAGGTACCCTTGTCCACTGAACAGGTGGTAATTTCTAAGAATTTTCACTTTGGTTTTCTGCTGCAGGTGTTAGTACCTGCATCTCATGTTGCAAATAGTGCTGCTTTAAAGTAATTGCAGCTATTATGTAAAAACGTACTCCATACAATAGTAATAGTATTTTGAACTTTCATAATTAGGCGCATCCGCGCATGGTTAAGTTTTAGATATATAAATGCCCCAATGCTTCCTTAATAAATATATAACGTCACCTTCCTGTCCATATTTTCATTGAGAAACTGTACATTTGCAACTCCTTGATATTAATACAGATACTTAAACAAACATTCCCATTATAGATCTCTAAGTGCCTGTCTTTTCTTTTTACATTTCAATTGAACACGAAATCCGACATCTATTTGGTAGGTCTTACCGTTGGCTTTCTTTAGCAACTATGCTCGGTCGCTGTTTTATCTAGGAGACATATACGATGTAGTCCAGAATAGCTCCACATTTATTACTTCCATTTTTTTGTGAACATAACTTGCTCAATGAAGTCCTACAGTGGTGTGTCTACTGATTTGATTTATTTATAAGCAGTATCCGCTTTAATCATCACTCTACTTCCTTCGTTTAGGTGTATGGTGTCACATGAGATGTGAGATGACAGCTAGACCTGAAGCACTCGAATGATTCGTTGGAAGAGGAAGTTTTTGAATAAAAATGTTCAGACATAAATTTACTCTACTTATTTTTCCCCTGCTGTGGTGATCTCCATGCTATGTTCAGCTCCTAATCATTAATCCATCTGGGTACAGCACTACTGCTACAATATTTGCTGTCAGTTAGTTTTCTATGCTCTTCCTTTTTGCTGTTCAAAGCAATTATCCTTATGGTGATTTAAGTATATTTGATTGATAATCCTTTATGCCAACAGATGGAGACGATTATTTTGTACAATTTCTTTCCTCTTCAATCATGTAGGTTTCACCCAGGCTTGCTTCCCTTGCTCCTTTACATATATGCATTGACCTGTTCGTGCAATTAAATAGATTTATATATATTATCTAAACCACTACTAGGTAAGCACGTTCTTACAATCTTTATAGATTTTTTTGAACATTTAGCGTAATAGCATATCACCATACAATAGCAAATTGGTGAGAATAAGAGAAACTGCAAATGCAAGCAAAAGTTTAAATGCTCTGAGATTAGGATTGGAAGATCTGCTATAGATAACCCAGATGGTAAGGTGCCACAAGGATTCCTTGCATCTGAAATGGATGTGTCATTTGGAAGCAAAAAAAATTCAAATATTGCAATGGTGGAGACAAGTATCTAAGTGTGTGTTTCCACAGTCTACATCCCTTGATAGCACAGGCACATAGATGGAAACACCAAACATGCAAGGCACAACTGCATGTGCAATTATCATACCGAAGATCACCAGTCGATCTATTATATGTATATTATTATAACATCTATTCAGGAGCAACTCCCTGGATAGCCAATTGGGACACGTCGCCCCGAAATCCTTGATTGGTCTAAATCAGCACCACGTCACCTCCGCCTTCTCTTATTGGCCCACATCAGGAAGGCCAACATCAAATATATCTGGCCGTACCCCCTCCCCTGGACAAAAAAAAAACTTGACTTCCTCTCGTTCTCTCCGTCTCCAGAAACGTCGCGGTGCCTCGCGAGCTGGTGGCACTGCTGCAGCCCCCGACGGCGACGGCCCCTGCGCTGCACGAATCCACAGCCACCGGCATTGGGCGGGGCGAGGCGAGCTCGGCCTGCCGCCCCTCCCCAGCGTGGTGGTGACGACCTAGGGTTTCGGCCTCTGCGTCATCGGTCGTCCAGCACTGTCCGGGCCTCGGCACGAGAGGCCCCATGAGGGCGATGGCGGCGGAGGAAACCCTAGGTCGCCTACCGGTGCGGTGGCCCTGACGCGGGGTGGCGTGGACGATGAACGCTACCACCGGTAAGCACCCTGGGTTCCGCGACCGTAGTGTTGGCGCCGATCCATTGCTCGTCCTCGCCCCTCTATTGCTGTGCAAGAGCCCAGCCATCAGATACGGATGAGTATGGGTTTTCTCTCTATGTGCTTCAAGTTTAGTGTTTAGTTTCCTACAGATTCTTATTTCTTCAGAATATTTGTTCAGATTTGTTAAATGCAAATGTGTACGTATGGTTGTAGTACACTTGCCTGTTGATTGAGATATTTTTTTGGCAAATTACAGGCCTTGTTTATTCCCATATAAATGCTTCAACTTTACTTTTCGGTTTGCTTGAAATGAAGATTTATTCCTTCACATTTGTTACCTGTTGGACCTGCAATTGTAGAAGATTTACCCGCTAATTATGCTATAAATTTTGTACAGATTATTGCCTTCTTAATTCCCATACAGATCTGAGCCTTGTTTTCTGAATGTTTCATAGTAAACGCCGGATGCTAGCAAGGCCAGCTGGATAAACAACTTAGTGAGAAACACGTGACGACTCCCTGCACTGACCAAGGTAGCAAACTTGGAAGTCCGGCCTGGAGCTGTGCCACAACGCTTTTGCCTACTCATTATCTATCTTTTTTTTTTCCTCCAAATTAGACAATGAGCCACTAATGTCACTTAACTAATGATTTCTCTTTCCTTTTTCCAGATCACCTTACATTAGTGACTCATTATCTTTGGAAATAGTTACAAAGAGACCAAAAGCATCCAATACTTCTATTCAGATGTCAATGTTGAAACACAATATTTGAGGTAATGTAGTGGCCTGTTCAAACATGCTATCCTTATGAGGCAGTTAGTTTTTTTGTCATATCGCACCAACTGAAGCACAATATTTCAGGCAGCAGCCATATCTACCGTAGTTTTTCAGTTGCTACTGTCCAGGTTACATTGCGATCAGAAGAACAGATAAGTGAGTTCACAAAATAAGCCGACAAGTATATTGTGATTTGTCTTCAATGCAATTAGGTTCCGATTCATCTTGTGCTTCTCACTTCAAAGAGTTCCAATTAAGAGAAAAAGAAAAAAAAAAGATCTTCAGCCAATACACATGCATGTTGGGGGGTGTTTTCTAGGAGCACTAATTATTTATGGCAGCTTAGTGATTTGAATATAAGTCCTACGTTCTTCGTGATGCTCTGTTCTCCATGTTTAAAGAAACACTTCAAATAAATTTCAATTTAAGGGTTATCTGATTGCTTGCCTGTTTCAGTTATCTTTTGTTCAGGCATGTGTTCACCTACCTTGCATAGAACTGGCATTATTTTCCTCCGCCATAATATCTGAATTCAATCCACAGTTAATTTATACTCATGCTGCATATGTTCTTCTCTGATTATTATTTTGCTTTGCTCATGCACAAGTAATTGAACAATGTCATCAGGTGAAGTGAAGTATATATATATACCAATAAACAAATTTGGGTTATGTATAGCTTATCCAACGGTCTGCTACATTAGGACAGTTATTTGTGAACTTCTTGTGAGATCAATGTGAAGACAGTTATTGTCTTTCCATTACGTGCTCTGCGGCCTTGTCTTATATAAGGTTCTCTGTTCTAAAAAAATATGCTCGCTGCACTCATTTTTATATTACTGTAAATTTCTTTATGCTTCACTGAATATTCATATTCTCATGATATGAACATCCCAAATTATGCTTCAGCACGGTCTTAGATTCATAATATATTTCACATAATTTATTGCTATTATTCTACTGACCATGCCACAATGCCAATGATTTTTTTACTCAGCGCAGGTTCATAGTTTCGGTGGCTGCAATGGGTGCCCCTGATGGTTGATGTCATCTGTGCTCCTGATTTCTGTGTCTACATATTTTCTCTTAAAATTTAATCTAGATATATATGTCAACAACTGCAGGTCAGTGTGCGGATCCTTAGTTCTAAGATAATTTAATTCATAAATCGGTTTTCCTGTCCACGGGTATGTTTTGGCGTAGGATTTCTACCTTGCACCTAAGCTATAATTGTATGGTGTATTGTTTCATACTGTCTATTTTTATTTCGAATAACAAAAACTGGTCTGTCGACATTCTTTGTCGTCACCACCTGCCCTTTTCATCTTTTTCTGCATAGTAAAAAAATAAGCAGTGCAGGATCAAGGAAAAAAAAGAAGTTCACATTGTTGCCATGGTGCTACCCGTAAGTTCTGTGATTTTGTGTATAGCAGTCTGCTTCCTTTGGTGCAAATGCACCATCTTGTGTTAATTATTATTGGTTCCTCTGTTTGCTAAGTGTTAGGTGCTTGCCGTATATAGGTATTGGCCTTAAAAACCTTTCTTGTTGTAAGAAAGATGAAAATAGAGAGGCGTTTATGCCACAGGATTTTTCCTTGTGTATTCTTGTTATTTTTCTTCTACCATCTCTGACTGAATTATTTGCCAACACATTTACTGTGCACGCTTATGTATGCCTCCCTATGCCTTTCACGCTTACCAGCAGTCTACATTCTCCTTAATTTTGGTCATTACTCAGTATCCTTTCTTGAGCAGAGACAATATGTAGCCTATGATTTCAGATGTATAATCATCGCCCACATCTGCACTTCATACCATAATGACTCAGGCTGCTTCGTTGCCTGGTACAAGCTACAAACAAGGCTTCCAGTTCAGCTACATGAAAACAATGTCATCAGTATCGGTCCAAGTAAAACAATGTTGTCAGTACAGCAAGACGAAAGAATGGCATCAATATGTGTTGAACTGCTGGTAAGACCAATTGCAATTGTCGCTCAATTTCAGGAACAACACTACAGGTCCACCGAGCTGCAACACGGTGATGCCTTATTCTTTGAGTGTTATCGAGGTTAGTCAACGTACCAATTCCTTATTATGAAACCAACTTTAGAGACCTTATTATGGTACTCAATCATTCAGTTTTATTATTTTTCATACCTTACGTATTTATAGGTATAATAAATAAGATACTTACTTCATCTTGTCTTAAGGTTAACTTAATGTACTTGGTCACTTTCATACAAGCATAATAGGCTTGTGCAGACTCTTAAAACTGCGTTTCCATTCATGCAATGTAATAGATAGCATACCCTGGATCACCAAACTTCCTAGCATTATCTTCACCTGTTTATTCAAAATACATAGCATACCAATTCACTGAGCCAAAGTAGTAGTTCACTAATCTAATGTGGTTAGGATACTGATTCGCAACATCTAAGGCTTACTGTACTGAATTGCTAAATATTCAAGTTTCGACTCATAGATGAATATGATGCATCGACAACCACAGTTAATTCTATGTAGATGCTGATACCGAGGGATCCATAGACTTCTACGGTTACAATTGTATGCTCAAAAGTGTAAACATTACAAATATATATATAATATTCTAAAACCTCTTCACTTTTTTGCCGCACATGTGTACAGCTATACCAAGGAGGGACTCCGATGATGATGACAATCCGGATGGGAAACTTAACCTCGTCGCCATCTAGAATGAACCAAACTCCAGACCAGCCGCAGTTGTTCTACCAAACCTTAACGAAATGCAATTCCTCCGTATAACCAGTCAACTATCTATTATGTTGTGACAAACTGTAGACTAACTGCAGCTATTGCATAAAGACTTACAATATTACAGTACCTTATTATGTCTATTTATCTTCCTATAACATTGGCGCGTAGGTGCGCGCCCTTTCTACTAGTAGAAACCAAACTCCGTAACGCCCACGCGCTGCTGACTTAGTGCGCGCGCCGTTATTGGTCCGAGCACACGCACGCAGCCTAGTTTCCCACGCCGCCACGGAGTGAATGGGCGGGAGTGGGATGGGAGCCAAGTAGACGCGGGAGAAGATCGATAAAATAGGGGAAGGATAGACGTTTCAATTCAGGACGTGCGGTGCGATGGCTAGTGGGGAGCGCAGGAGCCAGAATTGCACGATGGCAAGAAACGGGAGGCATGGTGGTAACAGGTCACGATGGTAATGCGTGAGGATGTGATGGCATCTATAGTGATGTGGCTTTTTGAGATGCCAGGAAAATATTGTAGTTGCATGTTCCTATTTAGATATAGAAGATTATGTAATAGTTTTTAGATTCCACAAAGTTTTTTCCTTAATATGAATAATGTTTGGTTAGTTTTCCAAACTAAATTATACCTATTTGTTAAAAATGAATTGAAGAGGAATACAATGAACCTATGTATTTTTTAGATCTATTAAGTCCTTTCATTTATAATAAAAGTTTATTTTGTTATATAATAATCAACCTACTCGGTATTAACCGTGCCAAGAAAACCCTGCTCGGTATTGCTTGTTGTGGTTGATCTGCAGCAAGCACTACTAAATGCTCCCAATAACCGTCCCAAATTAATTGTTGCTTTTGGTTTCCGTGTCCCCAAGTTTAACGGGACTCTTTTATAGAAAACGTAATATTTGTGCCTTTAAATAAATTTATTAAAAAATAAGATCTAAATATCTTTGTAATGATACTAATTATATAACCCAAACACCCATGCATTAACCCAGCCGCGGAAGCAACCTCAAAGGTGAGAGCACCGAGCGCCACCCCAGCCCCCTCCCTCCCTCCTCCGGCGTCCTCGCCGAAGAGGGCTGAGTGAGGGCCCCGACTTCAGTAGTTCGTATTTTATAGCTATCATATCGTATTTCGTCTGTATGAGAGCCCGTTGTGGTATGTCCCGTCCTGGACCCGTCGTCGCCGCCGTCGCCATGGAAGCCATGGTCATCTTCGTCGCCGTTGCATCCAAGGTCAGTGGTAATAAAATAAACTTGATCTCCTTCCTTCTCCTCTGCGGATCTCTCCACCATCCTTCCTGGTTCCACCTCCATCGATTCCGTCACCGACGAGATCCGATCCCCTCCGCCCCACTACCTCCGCCGCCTGCACCTGTCTCTCCACAGCAGCCGCCGGTCCTGGCGCATCCTGCTTCTGCATGGACGCTCATCTACTGGTGGTGGTTCGGCTACTCCGTCTTCACCTGGGATTCGGACCTGAGCTTCTTCAACCTCCAGCGATGTCTTCAACTGCATCTTTCGGCTATCGGAGTGCTTCTTCATCGCAAGCTCGTCTGTCCCAACTTCAACCTACGCTTTGCGAGGTCATCTATCCAGGTGATGCGTCCTCGACGCCCCTGCGACCCTCTGCCGGTGGTTTCGTCTTCGCCATCGCCACTGCAGCAGCTGCAGTCCTGAGGCAGGACTTCGTTGTAATTTGGTCTTCTTCTGGGGATCTTTATGTGAAACGGCTGTTGTGATAATATAATATATATGTTTGTTGTAAAAAAATATTTTAATATATATTTAATAATTGTGCTGTGTCTTTTATCCATGAATCAATGAGTGGTGGTTGGGGTTTCTTGATCCGTGACCATGTTGATGTGGTGATGATGTGGTGATGTCAGGATGTGGAAGAATCCACGAAAAAATCGAGGGCTATGGAATTTAGTGGCAGCCTCTCCTGGTCGCTATGAGTCGCTATAGCACCGCTATAGCGGTAGCTATATGACATAGCGTCATGTGGCTGTGCACGCTATAGCGCCGCTATAGTACGCTATTTGAATACAAGTGCACATATGATAATCGATAACTTAAGTAGTTAAGTGTAAAGACTGTGAACACTAAATAGGCAACATATTCCCATGATAATCATAAGTTCCTAAGTCATAATAACTCATAAGAGCGAACGGGCAATAGTGGCACAAGTTTGGTCCATTGGTGGGCTCAATTCGAGCGGGTCGCGTTTCATTTTGGGTCAGCCAGCGAATCAAGTTTAGCGGCCAAATAGTGGCGCTACAGTGCTATTTCTGTTTAGCGGCGCTATAGCGCGCTATAGTGGCAATGGTGCGAGAAAGAGCAATATCGTCGCGTCAAGTCTTCTGGGGTGCTATAGCGCAGCTATAACGGCAAAATAGCGCGCTATTTTTTCGTGGGAAGAATCAATAATGCTCTAAGTGCCTTCCATGCTAGGTCATAGCTTGCTTGCAAGGCCTGCAACTTGGGAATTGGGAACCTCATTCTCGAGACAGATGCACCGAACATTCAGATAACTTTGCAGTCTCGAAGTTATGATGTCTGCCCTGAAGGAGGCATGATTGAGGAGTTGAAGTCTTTTGTTAGTTTGAATTTTAGTGTCTTCACTTGTAGAAATGGGCACAGGGCTGCCCATGTGTTGGCGAGTTTAGGTTATCGTTGCATCGAAGGCAAGACACTTATTACTAGTGCCCTCTCTAATGATGTTGTTGTAATTGTGTCTGCCGATTTATCAGAGAAGTAATGGAGTCGTCATTTTTTTTAAAGTTATTCCTCGAGAAGCGTAAATTATTTTAAAATGGAGAGAGTATGTTAAAAAAAGTTACCACCTACATATATGGTCAGTATTCAATTTTGCTATCAAAATGAGATGTGAAAACCTTTTTTTCCCTTCCATTGGATAAGTGGAGTGTGCATTTGGAAAAAATCCACAGCACAGGACAGGACACAGGACAGGACGCCACAAGGACAAGGTGTCCCCAGCCTGCAGTGACCGAGCGAGACATACTAGAATATCTTGTAAGCCGCTGAAAGCTGGTGTAGAGCATCTTGGCAAGCAGGAACAGGATTAGCTGAGCTGAGGCTCAGCTGGGGCGTGCTGGTGGTGATTTGTGAATGATGATTGCTTGTCATGTGTGGGACAACCAGATCCTGCGCTACCCAGCCCAACAATCCCCAATTCCATTACTGCCCACCGCGGCATCGTCCTCTCACCTCCCTCCTCCATAGTAGGCTGCATCCAGCCAGCGTACATACATACAACAACAACATGCTTAGACTAGTCCTCTTCTAGTCGCCTCTACCCCGTTTCTTGCATCTCCCCGTCAAGCACGCCGCCGCCCCGTCGCGCCCTCCGCCCTCCTCCAGAACAAAGCCATCGAGCTACCTTCCGTGCCGTCCACCGCAGGCACCCGTCCCAGGACTCGTTGGTCTTCCCCTGCTGCCCTTCTACGGTGGAGGAGCGGAGCGGAGATCCAGCCGTTTTCCGGCTGATTTTCTTCTTCTTCTTCTTCTTCTAATTGGTAGGTAAGCCTGGGTTGATTCCCCCCGTGTCGTGATTTGTCCGGACGTTGCAAATCCAAATCTTTGCTCGCCACCGAATTTAAATTCAAATCTTTGCTGCGAGATTCCTTGCCGGTCGTCTCAATCAAGTCCATACGCGTCTCTTGTTGGACTAAGTCGCTTAGTTAGTCATGGTTCCGAGATCGGCTTCTTAATCTTTGATTGGCAGAAATAACATAAAAAGAATCCCTTTTGAGCATCGTATATCCTGCTTAATAATTGTTCTGTTCGGCAAAATAACCTGCCTGGTAAGAAGACCTGATTTGTTCTCTCTCTCTCTCTCTCTCTCTCTCTCTCTCTCTCTCTCGTCTCAATAACTGCAGCAGGGCAAGTTCCGTCGATAGCCGATACTGCTTGTGCTGTGGAGCTAATATTAGGTTGCTGCTGCCAGCAGAAGGACAGCTTCCGCAGCTCCTATGGCAAAGCCTCCCAATGGCATTGGCCGTAGGTATGTTCACTACCACATCCACAAACTTTATTTTAATATAAGTAGTTCTTGTTTAGTCTGTAGATTTGACTGCTAGTGTACCTAATGTTGGAAAATTTTCTGTCCTTGTTGCGGCTCATCGTAATATTATTGCCAATGTTTGTCAGCAGCAGCATGCCAAGATCGAATGAGGGTATGCGGCTCATATTTTCAGCAGTTGTAGGTGTCATGCTGGGTTACCTGTTTGGGATCTCCTTCCCTACAGTCAACATAACCAAGGTAGATTGGCACACTTACCTCTCTTGTTTGTCTCTCTCATATACTTGCTTTAGAGAAGGGGGGGAAACAATAATCGAATGTGGCTTGCAGCTTCACTTCCCTTCGAGTATCATCTCCTATATTGAAGATAGGAACTCTGGCATCACAACCCAGACATTGTTGAACCATGCTTGGGCATCTGCAAACAATCGTAAAAAGAATAGTTCTGAATCTAACACTGATGAAATTCCCAAGGTACTTCAACAGACTACTATGTTCTTGTGTTGCTATATTAGCTGTATACTTATATGTCTGTATTGACCTAAATTAGGTCTCATATTTTGTTATTTTCTGTGGTCCATTCCTGATTGTTCTTTTGTATACATATGTTACTGCTGTGTGTCTCATCACAATGTAAGTGTTAAGTTTAACAAGTATGCCAAGGCTGTAAATCTAGGGTATCTTTTCAATGCTGGAAGGTAGATCGACTAATACCTAATTACCTTGAAGAGAGCTGAGGTAGTTGGTAGCTCAATTTTGGACTGTAAACAGTACTAACCATCGATATTTGACCTTCACTCCTGCATATAACTTATTTATCTAAACAATAGATAGTTTATGCTCTTACTTTCCGTTTTTCTCAAAATGATCACACAATTATGTGTGCAGATTTATGTTCCTACAAACCCAAAAGGTGCTGAGAGACTTCCACCAGGCATTGTAGTGTCTGAAACAGATCTTTATCCCCGAAGACTTTGGGGTGATCCTAGTGAGGTTAGTGGTTGTTAGCCATTTTTTCAAAACTGCCTTGAATTGCTTTTTTTTTTAACCTCTTCCATATACGATCTATGTTCTTAAACATATGCCATTCATCAGGACCTTACTAGTGAGCCGAGGTATCTTGTTACTTTTACTGTTGGTATTGGGCAAAAGGCAAATATTGATGCAGCAGTCAAAAAGGTAACTGACAGTGCACCAAACTTCTGAACTCTGGGACTGATGTACACTAGATCTGCATCGTGATTAAACTTGTCATTTTATTTGAAATGAGCATGTAGTCCTTTCTTCCAATTTCATGTAAGTTTCTTTTATAGTTTTCAGACAAATTCACCATTATGTTGTTCCATTATGATGGTCGGACTACCGAGTGGGATGAATTTGAGTGGTCTAAAAGAGCAATCCATGTGAGTGTCAGGAAGCAGACAAAATGGTATGTTATTGCTATATAATTCTACAGTGCCTTTTCATTGCCCATCAATAGAATGTTTTGACTTCAGTTTTAATGATGCGCATCTTGTGTTCATATAAGGTGGTATGCAAAACGATTTTTGCATCCTGACGTTGTTGCCAGATATGATTACATTTTCATCTGGGATGAGGATCTAGGTGTAGAGCATTTCAATGCAGAGAAGTAAGCACTACATATTTGCATTCTTGTTTCTTTCTGTTCAGCTGGTGTTCATTTTGATTAAGATGTCCTTGCTATTTTTACAGGTACATTGAACTTGTTAGAAAGCATGGGTTAGAAATCTCTCAGCCTGGCTTGCAGCCTGATAAAGGACTAACATGGCAAATGACTAAACAGCGTGGTGACCAGGAAGTTCACAAGTGAGATGGGAATCTATATTGTTTTTTTTTCATTACTTAATGATGTAATTCCTTATTAATATGTTTGCTTGTAATTACACAGAGTAACTGAGGAGAGACCAGGCTGGTGCACTGATCCACATCTACCACCATGTGCAGCGTAGGGCCAAATTTTTGTTGTGTATTTAATTTTCATTCTCTAATTATCATTCTAAAAGTTCAATTTTGATGTGCAGATTTGTTGAAATTATGGCAACAGTGTTCTCAAGAAATGCATGGCGCTGTGTATGGCATATGATTCAGGTGAGGTTACATTGTATGCTAAGTCATTAGTTTGTCTAAAGTGGAGTATGCTTACGCACTGTTTTATGCAGAATGACTTGGTCCATGGATGGGGTCTTGACTTCGCTCTTAGGAAATGTGTGGAGGTATTCCATGCCATTATCATGCACAATACTTCACCTCCCCATTTCTTTGCTAATCCAAGGATTAGCCACACAGTTCATGCCTTTCCTCTCACAGGATAGCACAGCAACAGCAACAGTTATCTGATAACCAACTTCATTAATGGTTTTTAGAGTCCGAGGGCACAGCCCCAGTCTTTCAACTAATCACCAAAAGCCGGTTCAAGCCGTTACAGCATAGAAGATGTCATACCATCCAAAAAAAACACTATAATTAATGCGCTTTCAACTTTAGATGCTATATATGTGTGTTATACTGAGACGGGACTCTTTTACTTTATCTGTAATTATATAGCCGGCTCATGAGAAGATTGGAGTTGTTGATGCTCAATGGATTGTTCATCAAGCAGTTCCTTCACTTGGGAACCAGGGCAAGTCAGATAATGGAAGGGCACCATGGGAAGGGGTAAGGCAGTACTTGTATTATGTTATTTGGGTTTTTTTACACAGTACATTATATTTCAAAAGCATGAATTTTGACTGTTACGACACCCACTATGTGTCCATATGGATTTTGTTTAACCGTTTAAACTTGGATGTCCACCAGGTAAGAGCACGCTGCAGAAAAGAATGGGGGATATTTCAGACAAGGCTGGCTGATGCAGAGAAGGCTTATTACTTGGAGCGAGGCATCACACCCCCGAATTCAACAGTAGTTTAGATGAATACATGCTCCTCACTTGCCAAGGCAAGGTTTCTGTTGTGGGAACCTGCTGCGAACTTGGCATGTTCATCGAAGCTTCTGCAGACCAGGGCAAATCCATATTTGTACATTAGAGGCCCCACGAATCGCCATGATTAATCTTAGTGTCGTTCACTTGGTTTTAATGTCATTTTTTGGTTAGTGAGAGTAGCTGCGATGTAAGTAGGAGATATAGCAGGGACCGTGATGATACCCATTTGTGTATTAATGACCTGATGCAATATGGATGTTGATAATCCTTTCTCTGTTTCAGTATGTAAATGTCTGTTCTAGGCCAGCTGTGTGCAACTGGGTCAAAAACTGCGTTGAGCTAGTCCATTTGAAGAACTGTCAAGGTTTTTGTTCAACTAGAACTGAAAGCAAAATTTTCTGCAAGTCAGAGTAATCCCTGCATGACATTTGACTAAACTATCTCTGACTAGTCCGATTCAGAGTCAACATAAATGCAGGTTCATGAAAGGTTCTGGAGACTGGAACTCAACGGATAGATCTATGACTGCTAGCCCCTAGGGACTGCAAGGTGGTAGAAAGATATCTTGTGTGAAAACTGTTGAAAAGTAGCTTCCCAAAGGACAACTTGTTAGGGCGAGTCACCATCAGGACCTTAAATATCCGTGACCAGGGGTGGCGTGACACCTTCCGAGGAACGATCTTAGGTACCAGCTGGAGACTTGGTCAATATGGTCTGCTTAAGGCCCTGTTTCGAAATGTCTTTTTTTCCCTTTTTTCTGTGAAAATAAAGTAATTCCTATGAAATGTCTGTAGGATCCATACGATTCCTTGGGTTTCGACGCGTTGCTTTCCTGTAGCTATGAAATCTTTCTCACCAACCAAATAGGAGAGACAAATCTGTTGTGGCTGTCGTATACATGCGGCGGCGCAGCATGTGGAATTAACCATTTCCTTAAATAGGTTTGTTAATTGGGGCTTCAGTTTTGGTCTAGTTTGCTACTCCCTATGTCTCTTTTTATCCGCCACACTTGGTGTCCTAAATTTGGCTTGATTTGTGGTGTCTCTAATAGTTATTGCCTCATCAATGATATTTTAATAGCTAATACCTATCTAGTATAGGAGTACATCGCTACAAAATAAATATAGCACATAAATCAACTTATATATTCAGTCCCTTATCGACTAGCACTTAGGATATTTTGCCTTTCCAATCCTTGTTCATTATCTTTACCTCTTTTTTCAGAAAAATTCAGTAGTCATCAAAGTTATCTAGCTGGTTCTAGAAGTCTATATTTTTAGTCTTCTGAAATTATAACCGGTCACATCCAGGTCTAAAAAGGCATTTAGCGGATCGCTATCCTACATAGCTTACGTGTCTATGATACATGTGATTCACATATATCAGCAGTATGGCTCTACCGTAAGAAAAACTGTATTTTTTCCATACACTCTTGACGAAGATGATTTTTATATAAAAATTATAGTCTTTGATAGGACCTATAACTTGTTACTTTCTAGTTTTATCATTTGATATTGTAAGATGGTCACAAAAATATTATAAAACTTGAGCAATATATTTATCAAAGATAAATTACACTCATCATATAACAACTATTTATGTTGGTGCATGTTAGTCCAACATCTTGTGATTTATTTAATTTAATAAGAAAACTATCTGTGGGTGCATATTAGTCTAACATTTTATAATCTATTTAATTTAAAGCGAGAACTTGACTCGTTGGTCACAAAAATATTATAAAGCGAGAACTTACATATTAGTTCAATATCTTATAATCTATTTAATTTAAAGAACTTGCATGTTTAGGTTTAGGGTTTACTCTTAATTATAATGGCATGTTTTTAAATAGTTTATCATGGTACCTGATACGGACATGAGAAAGCATGCAGAATCAATTCTATATTTTGTGGCATGCTGGCATTAATATTTGCGATTTCAGCACACATTTGTTGCAATGTTGGAAAGATATACTGAGTCTATTTTTTAACGCAACAAACGGTGCACCTTTTGGACTTCCAATCTAGTAGTTTTGAGCATTTTAGTGGAAAGGTTGCTGGCGGCTGCACGAGAAGGAAAGAAGACTCTTCAATTCCTCCACCAAGATGATCTTCCACTAGCTTTTATTTATCTTTCAGTTCACACCCAACTAGGAGGGATATTCCTAGTATAAATAAACTATGTAATTCATCATTTGAGAGGAGATGATTTTGATATGATTTGAGAATTGAGCATGGCTTTTATTTGAGAAACCCATCGAGTAATATCCGGTACTAGTTGATCTTGTTGAGTGATCTCCGAGTGATTCTAGTTTTATCCAATCTTACCCACCATGTACCCCATTCGCGAGTCGATCCTTATCAGTACCAGTCCAATTAACCCTAGAGTATGACATGGATTATGTTAATCATGGTAGCATAGGATTATTTATACATCCCTCTATCAATAAAATTGTTTGATCCAAACCACCCTTTTCAAGCAATTCTAACAAGTCCCATACTTGAGTATCCATAGCTAAATTTGGGTGTCAAAGCAAACAACCATGCTCCTGCAGGGCTCCTACTAGAGCCCTCAAATTTGAATCGACATTCAAATCCTCCCTCTGACCCTCATTCCTAGGGCTTACTCCCTCCGTATACGAAAGAGTGTCGTCCCTTCCCTCGTTTGCGAAAAGGATGACGTTTTGCACCCGCAACTGTTGTTTTGGATGCAAATGCCCTTCCTCTTCGATGACCGCACTGTGCATTTATGCACCACCGCTCCGTGCTGCTCTCGCTTTGCGATAAAACCAAAAAAAAAGGGAAAAATTGCGAAGGGTGGGGGTCGAAACAGCACCGTAACAACTGTGACCACATTGCGCCTGCCAATAATAGGATGTGTAACTTTCTCATTTAGAAAGTAGCCCCAACTGTACTTAATAGGGTAAATAGGGAGAACCCTACCCTAATTAATCACTCCTTGGTATGCTAAATATTACCCTAAACATCATTTTTACCAGTATGGAGGGAGCACCTTCGTTCCCTCACCCTATAAGGCTATAAGTATGACAATTTTAGTTGCACACAAATTCTACACACGGGTCTTCAACGTCGCTGCTCCTCCAACAACCTTGGTGGCTTCCCCTCCCTTCCAGTGTGGATCCCGTACGACAGTAGCGCCATAGGCGGCGTCAGTTTCCTCCACGTTGTGGATCTCCCCTGCGGCTGGACTTTGTCTGCACCTTCTATGACGACATCCCCTTGCTCCCCTGTATGATCCTAGCAGAACCAGACAGCTTTCTCTCCCTAAGCGAGGTTCCCGACTAGCAACAAGCCAACAACCAGTGGCTTTCCCTCCCTCCCTGATGAGGATCTTGCCCAGTAACTGAACCCGACGGCTTTCCCTTCCTCTGAGGCGAGGACCCTTGCCCTCAAAGTTCCCCTCCCTTCTCTAGCTTTTGCAAACATAGCTAAGTTTGTCAATGACGAAAGAGGATGACAAATAGATTCAGCGTATCATTTTTTTTAGAAGGGCCACTTGACCCAGCCCTTTTGGAGGTCATCGTACTAAAATGAATTTGAGGACCTAGTCTTGAGAGCCATTGTTCTAAACAACAGTAAAAAAAGAGTTCAATACAAAGTATACAATATTCATATATATATATATATAGCTCTTATAAAACAAAACTCTACTTTCTATTTTTTTTAACATACAAAGCGTCTGTCTGAGTAGCTCACTGTCAACCCCCATTATTTATTCTCTTGACATGCAAAATGTTCACCTTAACGGTTCACTAGGTGTCCACCTCATCCTGTGTTATTTGTAATTAAAGTTCACTTGCATAATAACTAAGATATCCACATCGGTGAGACACATCATCCTCTATGGATACTATCTTCATAATTATGTTAATAAATCTATACATATATATTATGTTCCCACATTGCCAACCCTCAACATATACATCACTTAATTCTTATTAGTTAACATTTTAACTCATTTATATTTCTCCTTCATACCCGCATCAACGCATTAGGAATTCTCTTGGTTCTTACAAATTTATAAAAAATTAAAAACACAGGACACAAATTTGTTCACTTTCTTCTTCCCTAAACCAAGGCTAAAGAGCTAGCATTGGAACATCGCCTCCGATTAATGCATGACAGCATAAATTGAATCCAGTGGGACCTGTCTTGATCAATCGGACCCAATTGGTTCTTTCGCCACAATTGAATTGAACCCCCACTCGGTATACCCGCAGCTACTCCCTACTCCAAGTCGGCAAGTCTGTGCTGCAATAATCTGAATCCAGCATGCACGCACGAGCATGGCCAATTCTGTGTTCCCATCACACATTAAAAATCACAACAAGAAATATCTACTACTGCACGTAGTTTCCACTTTCCAGTAACACGAGAAGTATAAAGGAAATTGAAAAGTTTCGTGGTCGTTTGATCCGAATCAACGACTTATGTTACTTTGGTTTTAGGGTTTCCCATCTTAGGTTGTTACTGAACCTCGAGGGGAGCCACGAGGACTCCAGCACAGTGTGCACATGGCTACGCTGGGCCATCTCGCTTCTAAAACTAAAATTAAGTTTTTCATTTTTTTTTTGAGAACATAAGAAAAGTAGCTTACATGAAGAAAGTAACTATTTTATAGTTTAATTGTTATATTAAAAAGTTACACATAACATATACATATTGAATCTAATAATTTACGCACGGGCACATTTGCTAGTATAGCTCTTATAAAACAAAATTCTACTTTCTATTTTTCTTAACATACAGAGCGTCCATCTGAGCAGCTCACTGTCAACCCCCATTATCTATTCTCTTGACATGCAAAGTGTTCACCTTAACGGTTCACTAGGTGTCCACCTCATCCTGTGTTATTTGTAATTAAAGTTCACTTGCACAATAACTAAGATGTTCACGTCAGCGAGACACATCATCCTCTATGGATACTATCTTCATAATTATGCTAATAAATCTATACATATATATTATGTTCCCACATTGCCAACACTCAACATATACATCACGTAATTCTTATTAGTTAACATTTCAACTCATTTATATTTCTCCTTCGTACCTGCATCAACGCATTAGGAATTCTTCTGGTTCTTACAAATTTGTAAAAAATTAAAAACACAGGACACAAATTTGTTCACTTTCTTCTTCTCTAAACCAAGGCTAAAGAGCTAGCATTGGAACATCGCCTCCGATTAATGCATGGCAGCATAAATTGAATCCAGTGTGACCTGTCTTGATCAATCGGACCCAATTGGTTCTTTCGCCACAGTTGAATTGAACCCACTCGGTATACCCGCAGCTACTCCCTACTCCAACTTGGCAAGTCTGTGCTGCAATAATCTGAATCCAGCATGCACGCACGAGCACGACCAATTCTGTGTTCCCATCACACATTAAAAATCACACCACGAAATATCTACTGCTGCACGTAGTTTCCTCTTTCCAGAGACGACACAATCAGCTACGAGTAGCAATTTAGTCCTGAGCAAAGAGTAACTTCTAATTGGGGAGTACTAGTAGCTGTGGTACGCGCACCAACCGTGCGCTTTGAATTCCAAGTTTTTTGTGTTCTCATTTCACTCCGTCCGATATGATTGAAGAAGCCAAGCGCGTGCTACTGCTACCTCTCCTCTTCTTCTATGGCGTCCACCTTGCATGCTCCTTTGCCGCCGGCGACAGCAGCAGCGACGGCGGGTTTGTCTACTCCAGCTTCGCAGGCGCGAGCCTCACCCTCGATGGCGCGGCCACGGTGACGCCGCGCGGCCTACTCCAGCTGACCAGCGAGACGGCCTTGAGCAAAGGCCACGCGTTCCACCCGACGCCGCTGCAACTCCGCACGCCGCAGGGCGGTGGCCAGAAGACGAAGGCCGCGGCGGCGGCGGTCCGGTCGTTCTCGGCCTCGTTCGTGTTCGGCATCGTGCCGGTCACCCCGGGCATGGGCGGCCACGGCCTCGCGCTTGTCGTCGCCCCGTCCAAGGACCTCTCCTCCGGGATGGCCAGCAACTACATGGGCTTCCTCAACAGCTCCAGCAACGGCAGCGTGCGCAACCACATCGTCGCCGTGGAGCTCGACACCATCCAGAGCCCCGAGTTCCACGACATCGATGACAACCACGTCGGCATCGACGTCAACAGCCTCGTCTCCATCGGCGCAGCCAGCGCCGGCTACTACGACGACCACACCAGCAAGCTGAGGAACCTCACCCTGGTCAGTGGCGAGGTCATGCGGGCGTGGGTGGACTACGACGGCGACGCCACGCGGATCGACGTCACGCTGGCTCCGGTCGGGACGGAGAGGCCCAAGAAGCCGCTCTTCTCTGCCACGGTCGACCTCTCGACGGTGATAATCGCCGACGTGGCTTACGTCGGCTTCTCGTCATCGACGGGGAAGCTGAGCACGCTGCACTACGTGCTCGGCTGGAGCTTCGCCGTGGGCGGGCCGGCTCCGGCCATCGACATGGCCACACTGCCACCGCTACCTGACAGAATAGACTCAGGGTCTAGTTCGTCCAAGACACTGGCGATAGCTCTTCCGGTAGCCGTCGGCGCGCTCGCTATCATCGCCGTGGCTGCCTGCGTTCTCCTCGTCCTGCGGCGCCGGTACAGGTACATCGAGTTGCGCGAAGACTGGGAGATCGAGTTCGGGGCGCACCGGCTCGCGTACAAGGATTTGTTCCTCGCCACCGATGGGTTCAACGACCGAAACTTGCTCGGCATGGGAGGGTTTGGGAAGGTGTACAAGGGGGTGCTTCCCACCTCCGGCATGGAGGTCGCCGTGAAGAGGGTGTGGCACGAATCGGGGCAGGGGATGAAGGAGTTTGTTGCCGAGGTTGCTACCGTCGGCCGCCTCCGGCACCGCAACCTCGTGCAGCTGCTTGGGTACTGCCGGCTCAAGGACCAGCTTCTCCTTGTCTACGATTACATGCCAAATGGTAGTCTCGAGAAGCATCTCTACACCCGCGACGAGCACACTACCGTACTGAATTGGGCACAGAGGTTTCAGATCATCAAGGGTGTCGCGTCGGGCTTGCTCTACATTCACGAAGAGTGGGAGCAAGTTGTGATCCACCGAGACGTCAAGGCGAGCAATGTTCTCCTCGACGGCGAGATGAATGCCCGGCTCGGTGACTTCGGCCTTGCAAGGCTGCAAAGCCATGGCACCGAGCTCCTGCATACCACCGTTGTGGCCGGCACCTTTGGTTACATTGCTCCGGAGCTGGCGCTGACGGGTAAGGCGTCCCCTCTCACCGATGTCTTCGCCTTCGGCGCGTTCCTTCTCGAGGTCGTGACTGGAAGAAGACCTGTAGAGGAGAACGGAGATGGAGATCGGATCTTGCTGGTTGACTGGGTGTTCGAGCATTGGCGTAAGGATCATCATCGACTCATTGAGGTAGTGGACCCCAGAATTCAAGGAGATTATGACGTGAATGAATTGAGCCTGACATTGAGGGTGGGGTTGCTGTGCTCGCATCCTTCGGCCAGCGTGAGGCCGAGCATGAGAACAGTGATGCAGCACCTAGCTGGAGACATACCGTTTCCAGAGCTGATAGTGTCGACTCACATGGGGATGAGCATGCTGGCGGTGTTGCAAAGCTCAAGTACTCTGCCCATCTCTTCTGTCATGGCCACTTCATCGTCATCGTCTATGAGGAGCTCAAGTACTCTGCCCATCTCTTCGACAAGTTCTGCATTCGCACTGTAGTACAGTACAAATATGTGGTACGTTTTGTCCAGAAATAATTCTCAAATGTTTGCTTGATTTATTGAAGTTAGCAAACATGCGCTAATTTCCCTATTTTTGGAAAAAAATTGTTTATGTAGCTTTCCATTTCTATTAGTTAGGTTCCAAACGTTAAATATAAGAAATATTTACCTGTATGGCTTTGAAAAAAAATGCATCTTTCTTCCATGGTCCTTTTTTTTGACAAGATGGTCCCTTTTCCTTTTTTTTTTGAGAAGATGGTCCCTTTTCGTTTTAAGGTAAAAAAAAGCCATAGAAGGAAGATGTACTTTTTTCAGGACCATAAAGATAAATATCTCTAAATACAAATATATAAACCACTTTACTTTAATATAGATCTAGCATTATACCTTGAAGCTGGACTTTTGCTAATTTGGATTTGGGATCCCTGTGTATGGAGTTGTCAAGATCCTAGAAGGGTTCCCAAGACTCATAGGATAATTGGTAGAATTTATGGGGTAAAAAGTGGGACTGAGGACTGGAACAGCTAAGGCTCTAATCTTAAGGGGACAAGACAAAGAAAGGAAAATACGCCATCGAATACTTCATTACTATTATGGCATCAGGTTCTAATTCACACGTTTCAATTACAGCACCGTATTCCCTCAAAAAAAAATATTACGCCACTGTAAGGTTTAAATTTTCTATTTGAACCGTTCAGTAATTCGATGCAAAGATAAATAAATAGTAATCACTAGGTTCCAAATTGAAGTCATTCTAGCTTTTCTAGAAACATAGAGCATGTATCTAGAAAAGCCAAATGACTTAAGATTTAGAATAGATAACTAAAATATCTGGTGACAGTAAAAATAGAGCGATACATCTTTTTTTTAGGGCTAATAGAGCGATACATCACAGCCGCTAACTCCCTTAACTTCGTTTCGTCAGACAAACGTTGCTTCCTCAGTTTCATTAGACAAATGTTGTTCTTCATTAGTAGCTTCAGTCGACGGTGAGGTCTGGACAGGAGTGTAAGTTAACTTCTTTTTAAACAGAGTCCAAATTACTACACCAACAAAAAGGCAAAAAGTGTTGACTGTCTCCTTACGTGGTTCAAAGCAAATCATAACACCCATTTACTCCCTCATTTCCAAAATGTTTGTCGCATGCGCTTTCCAAGAAACAACTACCGATAATTATATATTAAAAAATATTAATATTTATAAACATAATTAGTATCATTGAAAAGATCTTTGAATCTAGTTTTTTAACAAATTTATTTGGAGATCCAAATGTTATGCATATTTTCTATAAATCAAGCCAAACTCGTGGCACGGAAACCGAAAGAGCCATTTGCACAGATGCCCCTATTTTGGAGGCAAATTGCTCCTTTGCCTCTATTTTTTAAATTTTGCTTGTTTGCCCCTATTTTTTGACTGAATGCTCCGTTTATCACTATTTCTTTACCCCTTTACATGTAGTGAATAATGGATTAAAAAAGTTTAATAAAAAGAAAAAAGGAACAAAGACAAAACTACCCCTTATCCTCGTACCGAAGTCTGTAGGACTGAAACATCTCGGTCTCGACGCCCCCCCCCCGACGGCCCGATTCCACTCTAGGGTTCACGCGGAGGTGGTTGGCCAGGGCCGGGGAGAGGGCATGAGGACAGGCACCGCGCGGGCGCGTGCGTGGCCGTCGTGGGCGAGCGTCGGCTATTTGCTATCAATTGTAGGTCAACAAACAACAAAATTAAACTTGTTGTTCTGGTTTGGGCACACTGGAGTATGCCCGATGGGGGTCCAAAGCGTTATAGACACAGGGAAACCTTGACCACAATTGTTGACAGACATGACTCTAGCTTCCTGAGTGTTGTAAATTTCATTGGTGAAACTTTTGTGTGGGGTTCAAAGAAATATATTTCTTTGTGGCGGGCACTGGAGAATGATTCTATTGAGATTGGAATAATGAACAGTTGTTCGAGTAGTCTGATCTCAAAAAAGACAAGGGGAGTGTCCATATTATTGCCCAAATCAATGATTTTGAAGGGCCATTGCAGTTCTCATCGACCAAGCGAAGGCTTCACCCCACTGTTAGAAACCTTCTAAGTACTGCACTTATTGATTTGGATCCTTTCATAGTTCCAACACCGCCCACTCAGCCCACTCAGCCTCCTGAAGAAGACAAGGTGGACAGTAAAGTCTCAGATGATGCACTGAGTGATAGCAGCTATGACTCTGAAAAGGGTGCATCTTCTGACTCTAAATTAGATGCATTTTCTGATTCTGATGGCTCTGACATGGCTCTGACACTGAGTATGCTCCTAGTAATGAAATACTTGCTGATGATGACAGTGATGATGTTCCTATTTTCTCTTATGATGTTGATGCTCCATGTGTTGATGTTGGTTGTATGTTTCCCGATGTTGATTAGTGCAAATCAGCGTTGACCCAAAGGTTGTATGTTTCCCGATGTTGATTAGTGCAAATCAGCGTTGACCCAACTGCAATATTGAATGACTATGGTTTCCGTAATGTGAAGAAAGATAAAGAGAGATTTCGAGCTAAGTGCTTGAGAGTTGATGAAACAGGCTAGAGAAAAAAAGATGAAAGCAACACATGAGAATGCTTCTGAGGTGGAGAGCAATGACCCTCCTACTACTGGTTCAGCCAAGTCATTCCATGTGTACTTGTTTACTATTTTCTATGATTTGAACATACCACCTAATGCACTTTTCCTATCTCAAAACAAGTGATGCTGCAAATAATATTGGAGAAGGACCACAAATTGGGACAAGTGGAGGTACAAGTTCATCACATAGTGAAACTAATATGTATGTCACTTCTTCACTTTGATTTGAACACGTTCATGCCTACAACCAAGCATTTTACTGATGCATGCTTACTCCTTTTTTAAGAGATGGTGCCACTCATGTTAGAGGAGGAACACCACCAACTGGAAGGGGGAGAGGAAGAGGAGGCCGAAGCAAGGGAGGAAGGTTTGCTGCTTTGCTTAATATGTACAACTGAGCATTGTTTAGGATGTGTAATAATTAGTGGATCATTGCTTGAGTACGTGCTCACCATGTATGACCTGAACATGTCCATTTACATGTCGTGACTATATTTTGGTATGCTTAGCTATGATTTGAGACATGAAAACTTAATGTGGTTATTATCAACTCTTGCATTTTGAATGCTATTTGGATCTCTGTTCATGTGTTGTAATATTATGCTTATATATTGTGCAAATATTATGCTTATGCCGAATTTGAATTTATAGAAAATATATATTATTATTTGTCCAAAATAAGTGCGCAGCCTGTACAAGAAATTTTAGATTGAATCTTGGGTCATTTATGTTGAGGGCATTTTAGTCTTTTCGGACTTGACTAAACACCGTTAACCCCACTTCACGGGACAGGGGCAACTGGGGGCTTCAGTTTAAAAAAAACAGAGGCAAAATAAGCAAAGTTTAAAAAATAGGAGAAAAGGAGCAATTGGCCTCCAAATGGCCCAAACCGAAAGCGTGCATTACCCAGCTTGACTTGGAAAAGATAAACCAAACGCTGACAACATGGGTACCGACAATGCAACTTCAACAGATTCAATTCCATATAAAAAAAATATTCAAGCAGCCAAAATGAGTTCCATGTTTTTATTTTATCTTTTAGCAGTGATTGTTTTAGAAAAAGTAGAGGCCCCAAAAATAACATAGGGAGGAAGCAAAAACCAACGATGGGTGAAAAGTAACTGCAAGTTATTTGACATGATCTGAAAATCGTGCAAATATACGCCTTGTAACACAGGTCAGACTACTTTGTTTCAGAGCAGAGGAAAAAAAAAGATCACTTATGCAGGTATTTGTAAACATAAATGACTACTGCTGAGTAATTATCCCACATATCAACATCATGAGAGAAACACTGTCAATAGTTTAAATCGTTGAGACAAATTCATCCCTAACAAACAAGTACCCTCTCCGTTATTTATATGTCTAGATACATAACAAAATAGATGTATCAAAAAAGTCAAAGCAATTTATAATTTAAAACAGAGAGAGTAGAATATATTTTAGTTTGACCCATAACTTCTCATATAGACAAGGTTAAAAGGTTGTCTGAACTCAGCATTTCATTTTACAAGAACAGCAAAAACGAGTGCATAAAGTTATATATGTATACATTTGTGTCTTCTTTATTCCAACTATATCATAAAGCAATACAGCAGCTCAAACGAGCACTTGCGCTGTATCATATAGACTAGTGTTGAGACGTAAGAAAGTCTAGTGTCCTTAAGCTCATGGATGAAAACATCCAGCTCCTCATTTATATTGTAAAAGTGAAGACTTGCACGAGCACTTGCATTGATGCACAAGGGTCCCAAGGGTCCTCTTTTGTTGAGACTTGCACGAGCCCAAGAGTCTTATGCAAAATCTGTGCACAATGATGCCCTGATCGAATTGCTACGCCATGCCAGAAGTAAGAAAAACCATCATAGTGGTAATTTCAGTGCAAGTCTTGGATACAATCAACAACATTTGTCAACCTCCGCCGCTGCATGGCCGCCAGGCCAAGCCGCGCGCGTCTCAAGCTTCCTTCCGAGCCGCCGCGCCTCCGCCTTTGCACGCTTGACCACCGCGCCGCCTCGGACGCGCCTGCCCGTCCTCCTCCCTTCGCCGCTGCCTGGTCGCCCACGTCACAAAAACAGAACTCTTCGCCATCGGAAGGGTTCTACCGGCTTTACACACCGCGCAAGCCGGAGGAGGGTCAGCCCTTACATCGGCTCCATCTCCGCATCGGCTCTCTTCGGCTGCTTCCGTCTCCGTATCAGCTGGCTGCAACGGCCTCTTTTTTTCCCTCTCCGCGAACCCTGGGAGCAGTCGTCTCCGTATCAGCTGGCTGCAACGGCCTCTTTTTTTCCCTCTCCGCGAACCCTGGGATCTTAACTGCTCCGTGTCCTTCGTCCTCCACAAACACGGTAAGGCCTTCAATCATGTTCTCTTTGGCCTTGATGCCTTCTGCATTTCAGTCGCTGAAGAAGAAGAAGAAGAACCTGATGCCTATAGAGCCGTGAACACTTCGGAGACCGCTATTGCTGTAGCGCGGGAACATCCTCCGAATTATTTTTAGCTACAGACTTATCAAATTGGAGATGACCATCTGAACCCCTTCTCCCTCATCCGACTGATTCATGGTACATATTCATTTCTCTTATACAAATAATACAGACAGTGGAACGGCCAATATTCCTCTGCCTAACGAATCACTGCTTGCATTTCCACTATTTAAATCTTTGTATGACCAGGAGATATTCCATTTGGTGGATGCGCCATCCTTCTTGAGCCGCCAGCGCGAGGAGAACTTGGATGGACTCCATGCGCGCCACGGGGGCGAACGCGTCGTCGAAGTCGATCCCCTCTTGCTGGACGAAGCCACGCGCCACCAATCGCGCCTTGTACTTGGTCACCGCGCCCTGCTCATCCTTTTTGAGCTTGTAGACCCATTTGAGGATGATGGGCCGATGGCCTGGTGGGGCACTGGCTCCCAGGTCCGGTTCTGCTCCACCCCCTTGATCTCCTGCTCCGTGTCCTTCGATGTCGAGGTAGTCTGCGGCCTTGGAGCAGACACTGGTGGGCGGCTTCTCGTCGAGCACGAGGAAGGCATGAGCGAGGAACAACGCACCATCATCATCCTCTGCTTCCGTGACATGAGCCGTTCCGCCTCGTCCTCCTTCGCGCCCGCCGTCGCGATCACCACCACAGTTGCCACTGCCACGATTCCCACCACCACCAGCCCCGCGGTCTTCTTGATCACGGCGGGGCTGGCGGCACTCGCGCGCCCAGTGGCCGCACCGGCCACAGTTGAGGCAGGCGTCCTTGTCATTCGCCCTGCGATCGTCGGCGCCACCTCCTCAGTCTTCTGCACCGCGGTCCCCTTGGCACGCTGCTTCTTGCCACCTTGTGGGCGACGCCATGGCTCCTTGCCTGACGAGGACGCGTTGTTCCTCTTCTCCTTCTCCCGGGTGCGCCACTGGTCCTCCGTTAGCAACAGCCCGCCGATGGTGCCCGATTCCCCACCAGGCTCCTCCAGATCGTCCACCATCTTCAAGCGCCCAGAGACCTCCTCGATGGTGAGGTCCTGGAAGTCAAGAAGCGTCTTGATGGCTCCTCGATGGTGAGGTCCTGGAAGTCAAGAAGCGTCTCGATGGCGATCCGCAACTGGGCGTACTTGGCGGGGATGGCGCGCAGGAGCCTCTCGACCGCGCGCTCCTCGTCGATGTCGGTGTTGCCGTGGAGAGCGAGCTGCTGCTTCAAAGCGATCAATCAAGTATTCAACTTGCTCACCTGGACAGAAGGAGAGAAGCTCCCACTCCCAACGGAGGCGCCGGAGCATGGTGCGGCGCACACGAACGACGCCGACGCGCGCCGCTGCGATGGCATCCCATGCATCCTTCGCCGACGCCTTCTCCGACGGCATCATCTGCATCTCCCGCGGCACGACGGTGATGAGAGCCTCCACGGTGCGCCGATCTTCATGTTACAGAAGATCCTGGTACTTGATCGCGTCCCAGAGCCGCAGCGCCTGAACCTTCAACTTCATGATCGATGCCCACTCATGGTAATTGCTCTTCGTGAGTATCGGCCACGACGTGTTGCCGGAGTCCTTGTAGACTGTCTCCACCACCGGCCACGACGCGTTGCCGTAGTCCTTGTAGACGTTGCTCCGAATCCTGCGAGCGGCGGTCACGCTCCCCTGCGACGGTGGCGGCCATGGCTGTGGCTGCATCTCTCGATGCAGTGCTGCGGCCGTGGCGGCCGTGGCTTGGACTGCTGCTGCTGTTGCCTGCTATGCGACCTGGAGAGAGTCGGCGGCTGTGGCCTCTGTCGCGGCCATCTCAGTCCTGCTCCGTTGCTAGAGCAATGGAGGCGGCGAGATATTTTACACACAGAGGGCAGCGGGCAGCGCCGCCTGGCTAGTGTTGGGGTGATGCGGAGGACGACCGGCAGAGCTAGTGTCGCACGCCAACCGCATCATGCGCCGGAGATCTTGCAGTTCACCCGCGAGTCAAACAAGGTGTGGCTTGCCTCCTTCCACATGATGGGCATGGCGCAGCAGTGGTAAGTCGTGCATGAGCGCACGCTTGAAGGCAGCGAAGGAAGCTGTAGCAGCAGCGATCCTGGCGGCGTGGGACGCGGCCAAGGCGGCGGAGGCTGCCGTTGTGACGACGCGGGAGCTGCGCGCGGAGATCGCGGCGGAGAAGGAGAGAGCAGAGGGCAGCGGGTTGAAGAAGGAGAGGCTGCACGGAGGGTCGCCCGGGAGGTCTAGGAGCCCTCGCCGCAGGCGGTCCCCGTCCCCGCCGCCACGCCGTCGCGGGCGCAGCGGCGGGCGCCACCAGTCGCCAGAGCCGCGGGTCGTCTACCACGACTCCGGCAGCGTGACTGCATGGCCGATGCTGGACAAGACAAACTACAATGAGTGGTCCCAGACCATGAAGCTACGGATGCAAGCTCGCAACTTGTGGGACGCTGTCGAGGGGCTTCCGGTCCCGTTCCGGGAGGATCGGCGGGCGATGGAGGTGATCGTCGCCGCGGTGCCCAAGGAGATGGGCATCCCCCTCATCGACAAGCAAACCGCGAAGGAGGCGTGAGACGCCTTCACTGCAGCAAGGATCGGGTGGACACGGTCCGCTGCACGACGATGCAGCGCCTTCGTCGTGACTGGGAGAACATCGGCATGAGGCCGAGCGAGCAGGTTGAGGACTACGCGCTCCGGCTTCAGGCTCTGCATCAGCAGCTGGTCATCCACGTGCCGCGACATCGACGAGCAGCAAGTCGTGGAGAAGTACCTCTGCAAGGTGCCGACGAAGTACGCCCAGATAGTCGTCGCCATCGAGCAATTCCTCGACTTTGATGCACTCACGCTCGAGGAGGTGACCGGGAGGCTCAAGGCGGTCGACGAACGGGAGCAGCTAGCGCCTACGGAGCCGATCTCCGTCGGCGGCAAGCTGATGTACACGGAGGAGCAGTGGAAGGCGCGTTGGAAGAAGGAGAAGGGCGCGTACGACTCCGGCGGCTCAAGCTCCAAGAACCAGAGCGGCGGAGGCAAGAAGCAGTGGCGGCCGCGGCGAAGGCCGTGGCGGCGGTCGTGGTGGCGGTCGTGATGGGTACAACCCCACCGCCCACGATCGCGAGCTGGAGACATGCCTAAACTGTGGCCTCGAGGGCCACTGGGCACGAGACTGCCAACAGCCGCGTCACGAGCGAGGCGACTGCGGCGGTGGCGATGGCGGTGGCCATGGTGGCCATCGCGGTGGAGGCCGCAGAGGAGATCAGCGCGGTGGGCAGCGCGGAGGTGGAGGACAAGGCAGCCATGCCCAATACGCCGAGGCGAAAGAAGAGGACGGCGCTCTGTTCCTGGCATATGGCTTCGTCGATCTCGACAAGAGCTCACCGGCATACACCTTCGCCGCCCAAGATGTGACCTTGGAGGAACCACGCGCTCGAGCCGACCCTCGAGTTCGACCCCTTGACATCGACCCGCGAGCTCAGGACCTTGACATCGACCCTCGAGCTCGACCCCTCGCGCTCAACCCCTCGCGCTCGACCCCTCGACATTGACCCTCGAGCTCGGTCCCTCGACATCAACGAGCCTCGTGCTCGGGCCTACCTCGACGTCGGCGGAGGTGAGTTAAAGATCGGAGGATGGTACCTCGACAGCGGCGCCGCGTACCACATGACGGCCCGCCGTGAGCTCTTTGCCGACCTAAACATCGACGTCTGTGGCACAGTGCGTTTCGGGGATGAGTCCAAGGTGGACATCCGTGGCGTTGGCTCCATCGTGTTCGAGGGCAAGACCGGCGAGCGTCGTGTCCTTCAAGGCGTATACTACATCCCTGCCCTGAAGAACTCGATCATGAGTCTTGGGTTGCTGGACGAGAGTGGATCCAAGGTGGAGATCGACGATGGCGTGCTGCGCATCTGGGATCGCTGCGGCCGTCTGCTCACCAAGGTACGCCGAGGAGCAAATCGGTTGTACATTCTTCATCTGGAAGCTGTCCAGCCTGTCAGTTTTGCGGCGCGAAAGGATGATGAGGCGTGGCAGTGGCACGAACGGTTCGGCCACTTGCACTTCGACGCACTCCGGCGGCTGAGCAAGGAGGAGATGGCGTCGGAGATACCCAAGATCGACCAGGTGTGTGACACCTGTGTCACCACCAAGCAGAGGATGCGCCCATTCCCGGATGTGACGGAATACCGGGCGAAGCAGCAGCTGGAGCTGGTGCACGTGGACCTGTGCGGTCCCGTGACGTCAGTGACCCCTGGCGGCAACCGCTTCTTCCTGCTGATGGTGTATGACGCGACTCGCTTCATGTGGGTCGTGCTTCTGCCGTCCAAGGATGCCGCCAGCGAGGCGATCAAGAAGGTGCAAGCCGCCACGGAGCCTAGCTTTATCTACTTTAGCACTTTATGCTATATGCTATAGGAATATGCTCTAGAAGCATCTTGTATTCCAAGCAAACCTTTTGGCTATATAATAAAGCAAACCCCCAAGGGTCATGGTGCCTTTGGCTTGCCGAAATCCTGTGTCTATTGCCAACATACTTCGCCAAGGCGCCAAGTGCAACTCGATTTGTGGGTTATTGTGATTCAGATCTTGCTGGCAACATTGATTCAAGCAGAATATGTGGCCATGACTACTACATCAACTCAAGCTCTGTGGTTATCTAGACTGCTTGCAGAGCTTCTGGGTAGAAGAGTTGAAGCATCAAGGCTGAATTCATCCCTACTGCTAATCAGCTAGCTGATATCCTGACCAAGTCTCTCGGCAAGACCATGTTTGAGGAGATGAGGGGAAGGATAGGTCCGAAGAAGATCATCAAGTCAAGCAGCAACAAGGCTTGGGGGAAGGGGAGATGTGGTTAAGCCTACTGCTAAGTTACCTTACTCTATAGAGGCAATTGGTTGATAGTAGTTGGTCTTGTTCGTTTTCAGTTTTACTAAGCTTGCTATTGTTCATTTTCAGTTTTACTAAGCTTGCTATTTACTTTTACAGTAGAGCTTCCTTGGCAGCCAAGTAGGTCAAATCAAAAGAATCTGCCTTTGGGCAGTTAGAATATGCCCTGGGGTGTCCTGCCTATAAGAGCAGCAGCGGCAATGATCGCGCCCAGCGCTTGTCCACGGCAGAGGCTGCAGCCGTGCAACCCGCAGCAGCAGCCCAAGTTGCAGCCGCCACGCTGTGCCAGGAGTTGCAGGCAAAGCCTCGAGGCCAGTCGCAGAGTCCAAAGCACTACGCCGAGCTCCGTCAAAGTCGCCGGTGGACGTCAGGACCGTCGTGGGTTGCCGGTTGTCCAGACGGTGTTCAAGGACCGAATCAGGCTCTCCATGGCCGATGTTGACGAAGAGCAACTACCACGATTGGGTGTTGATCATGAAGCTCAAGTTGCAAGCACAGCACCGCTATCGGACAAGGCGTTTGCGAAGGAGGCCTGGGACTCCATCGCCGCCGCACGCATCGGAGTGGGTAGCGTGCGCCTCACCACGCTTCGGCACCTGCGTGGGGAGTGGGAACTAATCATTTTTCATCCAGGTGAGCAAATTGAGGACTTTGCCCTCCGCGTGACCGCCTTGAAGTAGCAGCACACCCTCCACGGCGACAAGGACATCGACGAAGAGTGTGCGATGGAGAGGCTCCTGCGCGTCGTGCCACCGAAGTACGTGCAGCTCCGCATCGCCATCGAGATGCTTCTCGACTTCCAGGACCTCACCCTCCACAACGACAAGGACATCGATGAAGAGCGCAAGGTGGAGAGGCTCCTGCACGTCGTGCCACCAAAGTACGCGCAGCTCCGCATCGCCATCAAGACGCTTCTCGACTTCCAGGACCTCACCATCGAGGTCTCTACACTTGAAGACGATGGACGACCTGGTGGCACGCTGCCAAAAGGAGAAAAAGAAAGGCAGCTTCGACTCCGCTTCGTCATGCGGATCAAAGGAACAGCGATGTCGCCCGCACGGAATAAGGAAGCAGCGGGCGCTGAAGGCAGGGGAGGCACCACTGACGGCGATCGCAGGGTGACGCGCAATGACATCACAATGGGGAGCTCTCGCATTTCGGCCAGGGGAGCAAGCCGAGGACTTTGCCCTGCGCCTCACTAGCCTGATGGAGCAGATGGTCCTCAACGGCAACCGTGACCTAAATGAAGAACGCGCCATGGAGAAGCTCCTTTGGTGCGTGCCGAAGAGGTTCAGCCAGATTCAGTCGAGATGCTCCTCGACCTCGGGGCGCTCACCATCGAGGACGTGACGGCCCGGCTCAAGGCGGTCCAGGACCGTGAGACGGTCCAGGACCGTGAGAGCGCGCTGGAGGCCGAGACCACCACGCCCAAGCTGCTCTACACCGTCGAGCAGTGGCGCGCCTTCGACAAGAAGGAGGGTGTCAGCTCATCGAAGGATAGAGATCAACGCCGGCATCTCCGCGGCAGCAAGAAGAACAAGGGCAAGGAAGGTGGGGATCATGGAAGAGCGGACAGCGGCGGTGGAGGCAAGGCTGGAGCGACGGCTGCGATCGCCGCGGGAACCAAGATACATGCCTCAATTGTGGCTAGGCTTGTCAGTGGGCACGCGATTGTCCGCGTCCACTGCTCAATCGGGAGCAAGGCGGCGCGGCGCACATGGCGGAAGCAGAGGAGGACCATGCTCTGTTTTTGGCGCATGGGTTCCTGGAGATGGACAAGGAGCAAAACATAGGCAAGGCCCAAGCTTGCTCCTTCTACGCCAAGAACGTCGACCTCAGCCTGAAGGAGCCACGGGCGCGTGCTTTCCTTGGCACTGATTCCGGCGGCGGCGAGAAGATGGATGGCTGGTACCTAGACAGCAGCGCCACGCACCACATGACTCACATGACTGACGCCCGGAGCTCTTTACCGACCTTGACACAACGGCTAGAGGTACAGTGAGATTCGGTGATGATTCTAAGGTGTAGATCAAAGGCGTTGGCTCAATCATCTTCGAGGCTAAGAACGGCGAGCACCGGGTGTTGCACGACGTCTACTTCATCCCGGTGCTGCAGAATTCGATCAGGAGCCTCGGCCAGCTCGACGAGGCCGGCTCCAAGGTAGAGATCAAGGACGGCATCTTGAGGATCTGGGATCGCTCCAAGAAGCTGCTCGTCAAGGTCCGACGCGGCGCCAACAGGCTCTACATCCTCCACATCCACACGGCCAAGCCGTTGTGCCTCATCGCACGCAAGGACGACGCGGCCTGGCTCTGGCACGAGCGGTACGGCCACGTCCACTTTGACGCGCTCCAGCAGCTGTGCAAGGGGTGCATGGCGCGCGGGCTTCCGGTGATCGACCACGTCGAGCAATTCTACGACACTTGTGTCATCACCAAGCATCGCCGAGCCCCGTTCCCGTCCGAGAAATTCCGTGCGCAAGAGGCGCTGAAGCTGGTCCATGGAGACCTCTACGGCCTCGTGACCCCGACAACTCCCGGCGGCAGGCGCTACTTCCTACTGCGCCAAGGAGGGCATCCAGCGGCACTACAGCGCCCCCTACACGCCGCAGCAGAAGAGGGTCGTGGAGAGGAGGAACCAGACCGTCATCGCCATGGCGTGCATGTTGTTGAAGCAGAGGAACTTGCCGGCATAAACAGATCACCCACCAAGGAGCTGCAGGGTAAGACGTCGTATGAGGCCTGGCACGGCAAGGCATCGGCAGTGGGCTACTTGCGCACGTTTGGCTGCATGGCCTTCGTCAAGGACTTGTCCCAGCTGAAGAAGCTGGACGACCGCAGCCGCCGCGGCATCTTCATCGGCTACACCGACAGTGACAAGGCATAACGGGTGCTGGACCCGGCGACCCAGCGCGTGCGCGTCTCCTGTGACGTCATCTTCGGCGAGAGCCGCGGCTGGGACTGGATCAATGAGGGAGGCGGGCTGGCTCCGGCGGACGAGTTCGTCGTCGAGCACTTCTGGGAGGACGGATCGGTGGGAGCGAGCACGGCGTCGCCTTTGTCCCCTGCTCCGAGCTCTGCCTCAACTTCGGCCACGCCGCGCGCACCGACTCCAGCTCTGGGGGAGCAAGGGAGCCCAGGAACAGAGCATGGCGGGACTCGTTTGCCCCAGGCGACTCCGCTCCAAGCGCAGTCGGGGCCACGCCGACGGCGGCCACGTCTACGGTCGCGCCTGCAATCCAGGTGGTCACGCCCTTGGAGGGTGATCAGGACCGGCTGGATGCGTACTACGATGACGAGCCACTCCGCTACCGCATGGTGACGAACATCATCAGCGATGGGACGCCACCTAGTCTGGCACCGCGGCTATTCGCCCAGCTCCACCTCACGCATGCTGGCGATCAACCACGCAGAGGCCAAGGGCGATCTGGCATGGGAGGCGGCCATGAAGCAGGAGCTGGAGGCAGTGGAGAAGAATGGCACGTGGGAGCTCATGGACTTGCCCACCGGCCACCGACCTATCTCTCTCAAATGGGTCTACAAGATCAAGAAGGATGAGAAGGCGATGGTGACCAAGGACAAGGTGAGGCTCATGGCGCGCGCAGGAGGGCATAGACTTCGATGATGCCTTTGCCCTGCTGGCAAGGATGGAGTCCGTGCGGATGCTTCTCGCACTAGCGGCGCAGGAGGGATGGAAGGTGCACCACAGCAGCGTGGGTTCACCGTCACCGAAGAAGATGGGAAGGTGTACCGGTTGCGCAAGGCCCTCTACGGGCTCAGACAGGCCGCGCGCGTGGAATGCGAAGCTGGACCGCACCTTGAAGGAGATGGGGTTCAAGTAGAGCGAGCACGAGGCGACGGTGTACCGGCTAGGCGAGGGTCGCTCTGTCCTGCTGATTGGCGTCTACATCGATGACCTCGTCATCATTGGCACCAACTGGAAGGAGGTGGAGGAGTTCAAGCAGGAGATGAAGATGAGGTTCGAGATGAGCGACCTCGGCCTGCTCTCCTTCTACCTTGGCATCGAGGTTCACCAGGATGCCAAGGGCATCATGCTACGACAAGCTCACTACGCCCAGCGCATCCTCGAGCTTGGGGGAATGGTGGACTGCAACCCTGCGGCCACGCCCATGGAGGAGAAGCTCAAGCTCAGCTGAGAGAGCGAGGCAGAGGAGGCGGATGCCACTTAGTACCGACGCCTCATCGGTAGCCTGCGATACTTGGTGCACACCAGGCCGGACTTGGCGTTCGCCCTTGGCTACCTCAGCCGCTTCATGGAGCGGCCGACAATGGAGCACCAGCAGGCCATCTAGCGTGTGCTCCGCTACGTGGCTGGGACCCTCGACTACGGTCTTCACTACAAGAGGGCTCCTAGCACGGCGCGCTTCATCGTCTATTGCGACAGCGACCTCGCCAGCAACATCGACACAAGCAAGAGTACCAACGGAACAATGTTCTTCCTAGGTAACTGCTTGGTCAGCTGGGAGTCGATCAAGCAGAGCTGGTGGCTTTGTCCAGCTGCGAGGCAGAGTACATCGCCATAGCCTCTGCAGCAACTCAAGCCCTCTGGTTGTCCAGACTGCTCGGGGAGCTCTTGGGCAGAGAGGTGGAGGTGGCGACACAAGGACATTGAAGACGCTAAAGACGTCGAGCTCGCACACAGCGTAGGCGGGACGTAGAACAGGCGAGGACAGTCGTTTCGCGCTTAGCACCTCCTGAGCCGCACGTGGTGCGGAGGAGGCAGTCCTGGTGGCCGCGTGTGGCGCTATAGGGGTCCCTGACGCACGCAGCGTAGGCGGGATGTAGAGCGCAGGCGCCGGGGATCATCAGCAAGGTCCGAAGTTGGTAGGGGCGCCCCAGGCTTGGTCATAGTGGAGTTCCTACAGACAAAAACTTGTGCAAGGATCCGATAGGAGCGGGCACAACATCAGTAGCATCATCATTAAGGAACTCAAGGTCTGCTGGAGCACTAGGACCATGGTGCTCAACAAAGGGGAAGGCCGTTTCATCAAAGATGACGTGCCGGGAGATGATGACTCTATTGGAGGATAGGTCAAGGTAGCAGTACCCTTTGTGATGAGCGGAATAGCGTAGGAGGCGCACAAGACAGACCTAGAGGCGAGTTTATGGGGGGCAGTGGCAGACATGTTTGGATAACATTTGCAACCAAAGACTCGTAGGTGATCATAGGTGGGTGGCTTGCTGAATAGGGCAAGGTGAGGTGTGGAGAACTGAAGAGTCTTGGTAGGCAATATGTTAAGCAGGACAGTCGCTGTAGAGAGGGCCTCCACCCAGTAGGAGGGAGGCATGGACGCTTGAAAGAGCAGGGAGCGAACAACATTATTGATGGAGCAGGACATACAAAGATGAATGCGAACTTATTGGCTGAACCTACATAATACACTTTGTCATAACTGGATATGAAACCAAGAATAAGTATATCTCTGAAAATGAGGTGAAAATTGTAAGCGGCACATGGATTTCAATGAACCTAAAGTTGATTGTTGTGAGCGTTGTTACAGGACATGTAGTTAGAAACACAACATGCAAGCAATAATGTTCTCAACAAAAAATGAATAGAACAAACCTTTTTGAGAGGGCAGTTTATGGTGGCTGATTTTCATTTTATTCAAATCTGAGAAAGAAGCCTTTATACCACACAGTAAAAGGAGATGTGCTGATCTGATCACTGGACAAAAAAAAACAGTTGTAGAATATCAATATTGCTGCATACTTGAACATGGAAGTATTTCTTCTCCATATCTGCACAACATTCAGAAGTTTTAGATTGGATCTGAAAGAGCTGAATTCACCATTCAACAGGGATGAAGCACCACCCTTTAATGCTCGATTTAGCTTCAATTTGCTACATGATCCTGCATATTAACTGTGTACGGGAGACTGCAGAGGCACGGGGACCTTACCATTCAGCCATCAGTCCAGGCGCCTTGCTATGGAGGCTAGATGGTTGGGGGCAGAGGAACGGACGGGCAGGACTGCTACGGCGCTGCATCCGTTGCTTGTGCGTTGACATGGAAGGGAGGATGCAGGAGCCGAGGCCACCGGCGAAGCAAGAGCGGAGGTGTCCGGATGAGGCCCCCGGACGGCTCCGATGGTGTGGATTTGGCTTCCCTGGCGACGGCAGGATGAGCAGGTGACAGAAGGCAGACGTCCCCAGCGGCGGCGCGGCGCGGTGGCTGCGGGAAGCGTGGAGGCGATGCGAGGCCGTGGAACGCCGCTGGTGGAGAGTAGCAGATGCGCCGCCTGGGAGCGTGGAGCAGATGCTCTAATCCACTGTCCACCGCATAAATGCCCGTGCGTTACAACAAGTGTAATATAAAATTTCTTAAGGTATTTGGTGTATCCGAAAATCCTTATATCAAAATTAAGATATAAATGATTCAAATCCGTATGTTACTAGTGGCCCATGCCATCCAAAAAGCAATTAATTTGCATCTCGTATACTAACAATGTCTTTCAGTGTGTCCATGCACCGGATGTTGGCTTCTTTGTTTTTCAAAGTGACAAGTTGATCAAATAAAGGTCCAACAACAAAGTTACAGGGATCGAACCACATGATTCAACAACAACATTACAGGGATCAAAGTACTTGATTTAACAACAAAATACAGTAATCAAAGCATATGATTTGCTAAAATATCTAATCAGGAAGATTGTCATCTACTTGAGAAATGTACACCTAACGAATGTAGAGAAACTTCACATCACTCAATTAATTGTACGATGCAGTTCAAGCTCCCTTGATGCTCTGACATATCAGGAAAATTTGCATGAAAGATATCATGTCAGGAAAAACAAAAACCATCGAATAAATAGATAAAAGTAGCACGATAATTTTATTTTTTTCAGTTCACAAAAGAAAAACCATCGATGTGAGGCTAATGCAAGCAAATGAATGAATACATAAATTCTATAAGATTAGGAAATAAAGACATAGCTACCTTGAGCCCAGCAGCAGATTACTTGATAACTTGATAAGGAGACTTCGCCAAACAAACAAAATATCTGTCATTTCCAAAAGAAAGTTGCAAGTAGAGCATGTTGCTCACGCAAAAATCAGCATTATGGTACATAATTCTACACACTTATAAAAAGTAGGATGAAGCACCAACCGAAGAAATTTCAGTTCCATCTCCGATAACGATGCAAGAAGACTCCAACCAAGAGTAGAACTAACCTTTAGTGCGAACTCGGACTTCATCCAGAACTGGTGATCTGCAAGCAAGAAGAAATTCCATGTTGTGAATGTTTCACTGAAGGAAAACTCAGACAACGGGATTTATTGTATGCAAATAAGAAGAAATGCAATGTTGTGATACAAGAACTAATAAATTCAAAGACAATGCAGAAGGTAAAAGAAGGATAAACAACATGTAGAAGTTCGGCCAAGAAATATTGGATGAGATGTATAAGATGATGCTGTATGAGAACGCCTCTCAGCATTTCATCTCCTCCATGCTTCTTCAGTGCACTCTCCAGCGAAAGAACCAAATTATCCTAGGTTTGAGTAGCTCGAGAAACAAGTACCTTGATATTCCCACGACTCTTCATTGCCAGCACTTCCAAAAAATGAAGTGCTAAAACCAGAACTGTGGTGCTCCTTACCATCAGTTATAGTATATTCAGGTTATAAAGCTCCCAGTGCCATGTATCTAACATAAAAAACAAGCATTCACCTATGGTCCTTGTTTAGCGTGATTGTAACAGGAGCCAACTCTGTATTGCATTAACAACCAACAGCTAAAAGAGTTTAATCCAATTAATGTAATAAATTCCGTCTAGTGTAAGCAAGAATCCAGCACTCAGGTACTTGCAAAGAAAAATGCCTTTTGATTTAACTAACAATGTCCACTGTTAATTAACAATGTACACTGAGGATCAGTATAACACAATGCAGTCCAATGAACAATGCAATCCAATGATCCTTCAGCCTTATTCTAAAAATTCAGTCCAGTTATCTCTAGATGGATGGATCATTCTTTGTCAAGAAGAAAGGATGGATCGTTCTTTGTCAACAAGAAAGGGGACAGATTACTGAATATTATTCAGTATGCCTGCATGTTTTGCTTACTCCCTCCTGGTAAAAAATTGAAACCATGTGCCAGGTTGCTGAACTAAGTCTAACTGTTGCTCCCCAGTGAAAGCTTGAACCAACCGAAAAAGTAACTCCTATTATTACTAAATCTCATAAGAAACGACCATTAGTTGCATGCAAATTAATAGATCAAGTGTAGCTTTATCAAATATGCCAACACTGTTGATGTAATACCCGGTTTTAAGAATAAAACCAGATATACACTATATGTGAGTCTTAGGAGTCAATTTTCATATATAGCTACAAGTAAAGGGTAGTATCATTAAACAATGCTTAATACATAACGTACATAGTATAAGAGAGATATACCCTTAGGTAGCACTCAGCGGGAAAATAACTCCGATCTTCAGGTAAGGACTGCACTCCACTGGGTCTAACTGACTGGTTGATCACAAGTCTAAAACTTCTCCTGAGGTGGTAGGGAAATAGCAAGAGTGAGTCCATGTCGAACTCAACAAGTATAGCAGGGGTTCATGAGGCTCAAAAGCTGATATGGTTTAACTGTATTTAGCTTTTAAATGTATGTCATGTTTTAGCAATTAGCAACAAGGTAGTAGTAAACCTGTAACCACATGATCAGGTAAACAAGATTAAGAATATGATGAAAATAACATTAACATGTAGCACACTAATGATCCATTCGATAAAAGTCTCCAAGGCCGCTCTAACCGTGAGCACGGACGATATATCGGTTTAACTCTGCGTAGAGGTGTACACTTTCACTACGGGTCATGATCCTCAAATGCACGGGCTAGCTACTTCCCATAACACCAAGAACCATATGAAGTCACTCATAGGTTCGTCTAACAAACTAGGGCCGCAGGGTCATTGAATATAGAAAACCCTTCTTCCACTATGACATATCCCAGTTATAACACACAATAAAGAGACAGTCCTATATCCAACTCGCAGATCCTCTAACCGGTTAGAAAAGGTCCTATAAATAACTAGAGCCAGAGCCATGTAGCCCCCATAGCTGTACGTTATGTCCCGGATGATCACTTACAGTTTGGATCTTATTGAAAACCATCTTTAAACATTAGTTGCATAGTCATTAATCAAGTTACATGATCATGGTTATAAAACACTAGCACAAACTACCCATATACAACATCCCCGGTTATCAAGGTAAATAAGTGATCAAAGTTAGAAAAGCTTAACAGGGTAGCAAAGAGATACATGCATATGATTTTAGTGTGTATAATGAATAGGTAACAAGGATGGTCCCAACTATACTTGCCTTAGACTCAGATCCTTCTTCAAGTCCAAACTTTGTAGAGCTGCTTCTTGATCTTCAAGTTCTTGGTCACCAACGCAAAGCTCACCGACTCGACACGATCATAGAACACCACACAAACATCTATACAATCATACATGATGCAAACAATTAGACTAAATTAGAACAGTACACCAATCAAAGAAAAAGGTTTGGTACACATAGCTATCAACACACAAGCGCAAAAAGGCACGCTAATCTGAGCTACGATTGAAGGATTTACTTAGAAAACAAAAATATATACCTTACTTATTTTATTTAGAAAACAATGGCAAGGATATATATTATATAGAAAGGAATATGGATATTGATGAGCTCTGAAGATAAAATATATATGAATTGATATAGAGCACAAAATAACCTGTATTGATCTAGAAGAGATCGAGTAGGATTTTGAATAAAGGAATAGCTGATGCATGATAAATAGGCATGACGTGTGTATATATATATATATATATATCAAACATGCAAAAGCACCATGCGGTCAAGGCATTCGGTGTACTCTATAATTATGAGAGGATAGAAAACATGGAGACGATGCTCACCAACGAACAAGTACGTGATAACCCACGTGAGGAAGGCAGCAGATCGGCAACTCCAGAATCTAGGCGACGGAAGCAACTTGCAGATCGATGGCAAAGTGGCCAGGCAAGTATGCAGCTTGGCACGACATACCAAGCATTATGGACACAACGTGGTGTGGCTCAGAATCATTGGATATATATACGTATCTTCATAGTATTTCTAGATTTATTTTTGTGAAGGAAAACGACCACAAAACATGTGACGTCACATCAAGCAAGGAATGTTGTCATCTAGGCTAGGATTGACATCATCAAAGCTAACAAGGCAGGATGTAGCTCAAGGTGGAGGCAGTGATCGGCCATGGAGCTAGCTTTGCTGGAGTTCGATGAAAAGAATACATGCTTCGATTTTGCTACTGTAAGAGCATATATAGGGTGTGGTCAAGCAGAAGATGGAAACCTCACCTGAGAGGATTTAGCTGACCGGAAAGGTTCGGAGACGGCGCCGGGCTTCACGGTGTGGCAGCAGTTTTCTACGGAACGTCGGCAGCGACGTGAGCATAACAGATAAAAGAGAAAAGGAGGTAAACGTGTGCAGCTTCTTAACCTCAAGGCGAGGCTCGGTAATGGGTCTCTCGGCGGATGGAGAGGCAGCAACATGATTAACGACTTCAGGGTCCAGGCGTTGAACACAAGTCGTGTAGGGCGGCTCCTTGTCTTCCTGGATGTGAGGCTCGGCAACGAGTCACGAACGGCGGAGAGACCTAAATGAAGGAAGCGGCTGCACCTGAGATCGGCGACATACAAGGCGATTGCAGGAATCCACTAGGGGTCACCGTGGCGGCTGTGCAGAAGCAGCAGATGGCGTCAACAGCGGCGTCGGCGGCGGGCTCGGAACTCGGCGAGACAGATGATCGCTCCTTGGTTTGGCGGTGGAAGGATAAAATTTTTATTTACTACACGAGGGATTTTCCAAACTAGGGGCTCCTTAATTGACAGTTTGAGATGCTTTGCTCAAGAGTTGGGTACTATATATAAGGCGGAGAACTCCTCACATTTATATCAACTAGTAATATGGTACTAATTGATATTGCACCATCTATTTTTACTAATAAGCCTAATTAATTATTAAAGCCTATTAGTCGAAATCAATGAGAGATTTTATAATTTTATTATTTTTATAGATAAAATAATTTTAGAAAAGTCCAGAATTGATTTTTAAGCCCTGAAAAACACTTCGAAAACTCCAAAAATTTGAGAAAAAATCTCAGACATATTCTGAAACATAAGCAACCTAAATAAAGTATTTAAAGCTCATGATAAGATAATATGGAGCATCTAAACATTAGATCATGCTCATAGATAAGTGGGAATAAGTTCTACAAAAAGCTAGAAAATTCCCAAAGAATTTATGGAGATTGATTGGCGGACAAAGAACTGAACAGAGTGATCTTGGTTATAAGGAGAAGACTTTAAGAAATTCCGAAACAAAACCTAGGCTGAGAAGCAAGGAATTTGATTACAAGAAAAAGATATGGATAAGTTGGAATAAGATAAACGCTTTACTAAACATTTTGAAATAGATTTTAAATCCTTTTCTTACTTTGGATCAAAACTAAACATCACAAAAATACAAATGCACCAGCATGTATGCACAACCATGTTTCTAAACCTATGATAAATTTTAATTAAATGAAAAATATTATTTTCCCTATGTTTCATGAGCACAAAAATATATAAATAAATTATTTTAAATCTATTTTAAAAGTGTAAATTTTGGGATGTTACAGTTGACAAGATTATTTTTTTTGAGCGAAAAAATACAGCAGGGGAGGCCCCCACTGTGAGATTTTATTAAAATAAAAAAAAGGCAGAAACTGTACAGTCTAACCAAGAGGCTAAGGGAACCCCACAGAGAAGCTAAAAACTAAGAAAGGGAATCTATACAAAAGAGGAAAACGGAGCGCTTGTCATCACACATTCTAAGAGCTTGAAGTCTAGCCTCATCTAAGAAGGGAGCATTTCTAAGAGGAGAAAGAGGGCCAGCCTCTATCAAATATAAAGTTATTTCGCTGCTTCCATATGTGCCATGCAGCAATGATGAAGATCTCCATAAAGAACGGATTTCGGTATTGTTGTTTTGACTGCTGCATCATCATTTGGAAGAAATCACTTTGAAAGTTCCAGTGCATATTCAAGTGTTGCCAGTAGGCCTGACTGAATGGACAGCTGAAGAATAGGTGGAAAGCAGTTTCCTCAACATTTTGATTGCAGAGAATGCAATTATAGTTATTGCCCTCCAACTTGTGCTTTTTCCTTTTAAAAAGGTTCCTTGTGTTTAGCCTATCCATAATCAGGAGCCAGGAGAAGACTCTAAGTTTGTTACTGCATTTTGAGTCCTAGATCCACACAAAAGGAGCAGGGGGCTAAACATTTCTGTAGGGGAAATTGTAGAATTTAGTAGATGTGTAGCTGCTGCTTCCCCAAATATAGTGCCAAGAGTCTTTTGTATCTTGTTGAACCTGTATAGATTGAATGTAATCTTGCATTCTTTGATATTCTTGATAAGCTTGTTCAGACAGTGGAAGGTGGAATTGTGATTGGAGGTTGTTATTAGAAACGAACTGCAACACAGAAATCTTCTTGTTTTTGGCAAAAGAGAAAAGTCTTGGAAACTTGCTCTGCATGACATTGTCATTCCATAGGTCCGACCAGAAAAGAACAGTAGATCCATCCCCGAGTCTGCAATTAGCGATTCCTCTAAAGAGATCACAAAGTTTTAGGATATCTTTCCACCAAAAGGACCCTTTCTCCATAGTTGCATGTGGGATGTCACCATTAGAGTAGTGAGCATGCCAAACAAGCTTCACCCAAGGAATCTCTTTCCTGTTGTAGAATTTATCTAGTTGTTTAAGAAGTAGAGCAGAGTTTTGGCTTCTAAGGTTGATGATACCGAGCCCTCCCTTTCTTTTTGGCTTGCTGCATTTTTTCCAAGCTACCAGAAATTTCCTTTTGGCATTAATGTCAGAGCCTCTCCAAAGACAATGTTTTCTTGCTCTGTCAATGTACTCTATGACTGAAACGAGCAGTTGAAGAGTGCACATGGCATATGTAGGAAGAGAGGACAGGACTGTGTTCACTAACTGTAGGAGAGAAAGTTTGAAGTGGCTGTAAATCTTCTTTCAACTTTGTTCATTATGAATTCGAAGTGTTCCACTCTCGGCTTGGTGGTGCCCATTGGCAATCCAAGGTATGTGAAGGGTAGGGATTCCAGCTTGCATCCAAAAACCCCAGCCAGCTGATGAGCTTTCTCAGGAGAGAGATTTAGAGGCACCAAGCAAGATTTTTTATAGTTAACTCGAAGTCCAGTTGACTGTGAGAAAGATTCCAACAAACCTTTTAGAGTGAAAAGTTCCATTTGGGAGGCTTTCATGATGAGGATGGTGTCGTCTGCATACTGGATAATAGGATAATGAGCTGTTTCATAGGAGGGGATAGGGAGATCAAACAATCCTTCACTGTGTCCTTTGTTAATAATGCATTGAAGGAGATCAGCAGCCAAAACAAAGAGAAGGGGAGAAAGAGGATCTCCCTGTCTCACTCCACGTCTGCATTGGAAGTGTTTTCCAGGCACTCCATTAAGAAGGATGGAAGAGGTTCCTGAATCAAGAATTCGTTTGATCCAGTCACACCAAGTGTCATCAAAACCCAGCTGTTTCATCATCTGAATGATCACACTATGTTCTATAGTATCAAAAGCTTTTGTGAAATCTAGCTTGAGAATAATGATTTCTTTCTTGGATTGTTGACATTGATGAATATACTCATAGGTCCATGCCAAGCAATCCTAGATTGTCCTAGATTTGATGAAGCCATTCTGGTTGGTATGAATGAGTGATGTGATTTTGCCTTGGAGCCTGTTGGCTAGGAGCTTTGTGATAATTTTGATGACACAGTTCAAAAGTGAGATAGGCCTAAAATCATTTACTGAGACAGGGTTGTTTGTCTTGGGAATCAGAGTGATGAATGAATTGTTTATAGATTGCAAGTCCAAGGTTCTATTGAAGAAGTCAAAACAGAGGCTATAAAAATCTCCTTTAATTGTTTCCCAGCAGCTTTTGATGAAGTATCCATTAAAACCATCTGGGCCCGGTGCTTTATCAGCAGGCATTTGTTTGACAATATTATTGATCCTCCTCAACTATGAAGGGCCTGGATAGCTGCCTTAGTTTGCTGTTGGACTGGACCAGTTGACTTAAGTTGTATACCATGTCAGGGCTAGTAGTGCACCCCATTCTCTGTTTGTATTCCTCAAGAAACAGAGCTGCTTTTCCACTGTGATCACACACAGATCTTCCATCTTTGATTTCAACGGAAGTGATGGTGTTTATCCTGTATCTTTCAGTTACAGCCGCATGAAAGACTTTTGTACTTTCGTCTCCAAATTTAGTCCATCTAATAGTGTATCTTTTCTTCCAATAATCTTTTTGGTGCTTGAGGAGCTTGAGGATGTGGTTCTTCAAAATCTTCCTACAATTGAATTCTTGAAGAAAAAGAGGCCTTTATTCTTCTAGTGTGTCTAGGATCTCTAGTGTGGAATTGCAGTTTTTTATCAGGCTACTGAGGTTAGAAAGACTTTACTCCACTTTTTTAGGGCAGACCTTAAAAGTTGGAATTTGGCAGTGATTCTAGTAGCACTGTTGGTTGCTGAGACATTGGAATTCCAGACCGAATTTACCAGATCAGAGAAGCTAGAATGCTCTACCCAGAAATTTTCAAATCAAAAGATATGAGCTTTAGAAATATTGGTCCCAATTTGAATCTTGCAAGGAATGTGGTCAGAAGTGGGTCTAGCCATTGGAAGAAGCAAAGTGTTAGGAAAGTCACTTGTCCAATTGGAGGTTGTGAACACCCAGTCTATTTGCTCAAGGAGGGGGTCACTTTGCATATTGCTCCAAGTAAAGTTTCTTCCTTTGAGGGATATCTCAAGTAGACCCAAGTTACTTATGATTTCATTGAAGATCATCATGTCATTCATATTAGCACCATCTCTATTTCTGTCGGATATAGATCTGTAGAAGTTGAAATCCCCAGCCAACATCTAGTTCTCCTCTGCATTGATGTCAAGATTGTTGAGCCAATGAACAAAATTGTCCCTTTCTGGGCCTTGGCAGGGGCCATATATGGATGATAATGTCCAGGCTTGTCTATTGTGAGAAGAGGTGAATTTGACTGTTACTGTGAATTTGTTTATTTGGATTACCTCTCCTGTGAAAATAGCACTGTTTCATCCCATGAGAATTCCCCAGAGGCACCTTCAGAAGGGGAAAAGGCAAATTTGTTGAAACGCTTTGGAGCTAGTTTTCTGATGAAGGGATGATCAAACTGTTCTCTTTTTTTTTGGATGCAGAAAATGGCACAATCACTCTCATCTATTTTTTCCCTGATGGCCGCACGGGGCGGGGCGGACGGCCGCGCGGGGGCGGGACGGACGGCCGTCCGGAGCCGCGCGGCCATCAGAGAAAAAATAGATGAGAGTGATTATGCCATTTTTTGCATCCAAGAAACAAAAAGAGAACAGTTTACAAAAAGAGAACAGTTTATTATAGTTAGAGGACCGTTACAAGATTATTATAGTTAGACATTGAGAATAGGAAAGAAGAAAAGAGCGAACCTAACCTGACAGTGCACCTGATTGCTTCACTGCACATACTCCGACCACTCGTTACCAATAATCCTATCACTGCTGCCCGTGCCAGCATAAATGGTAGATGGTGTGCAACAATTATTATTTCAATTAAAACATATATTATTTTTTCCAAAATAAAATGAAGTGTGTGGCCTGATATATATTGCCTGCCTAAGACAAGCTGTCAAAAAATAAATTTTCAGGGGCCACAATTTTTGTGTCTACTGATTAGAAGGGATGAAACTGCTTAAAGAAAGGTAGGCCAAAAAAGACAGCAAGGCATTATGATTCAGCAAACGTGTTACTAATTACAATTTTTGACAAAATAAGATGAGTCAATCATCATAGTCATGACTCATGAAGTTGACCAACAACTGCGCACTGGATAGAAAAAAAAAGAAACGCGAGCACAGCTAAACTTATCTCGAAATCTTGATAGAAAGCGATGGTGAACATACCTGTTGGGTGCTGTGGCAGCGGGGTGAGCGAGAGATCAACAAAGACACGAGCTCGTGGGCGTAGACTGGCGGGGTGAGCTTGAGTTGACGCCGACGGTGGTGATGGCACAAGAGACGACAGTGTTAGCATCCCTCACCCAGGAGACCCCCAGGTGTTGTCCGGCCCAAGACGAGGAAGACGGCCCAAGCGAGCAAGTGTGCGAGTCGCTGGGCCAGAATGGGCCTGCTCCACTTGTGTTGAGAAGAAGTGCACTGAGAAGTATAAATAGGGATAGCCTACTCTTATTATGAAACCAATTTGTAATCACGAACTCTTTACTTGTTATCGAAGGGACCTCTGCCTGAACTCGCCTCTTCTTCCCCCTTAGTTCCGGTAGAGTTGCCGAAGGAGTTGCCGGACCGTCGCCACCATGGCCGGGGTCTGACATTGGTATCAGCTCAACTGATAAAGCGCCGCGCTGGAGCCGCCCGCCATCCACTTCCACTACACCAGGAAGCAGAGATCGCAAGGGGCCATGGAGCCGAACGTGAAGACCGCGATCGAGGAGCTAGTGAAGCGCTTCGACACCTTCGACGCGAAGTGGGAGGCCAAGTTCGCGGCGACGGAGTCCTCGCGCTCAGCTCGGGAAGTGGAGGTGAACCAGGGACTCGCTGCGCTGGAAGGAGCGCCCACCCTAGAGGATCTGCAGCGCGTCGTCGATGTGGAGCGGCGGGTCGCTGCGCTCGAGGCGACTCCGCTCCGGGGGCTCCAGGAGCGCGTGGAGGAAGCGGATCGACGCCTCTCTGCACTGGAGCGAGTGCCGGGGCAACAGATCCAGACCCGCGTCGCTGAATTGGAGCGGTACTGCTCCGACCAGTCCGCCACCGCCGTCCAGGTCGATGAATGGGGCCGCTCTGTCAAGCTACGCCTGGTGGAATTGGAGAGCAGGGCGGAGGAGCTCGAAGCGATTCGTCTGGCCGAGATTCGCGACGAGCGCGATGAGCACGTGGAGGAGCTGGAGGGGGCCTTCCAAGTGCTCGACGAGTGGCGTCCCTGGATGGAGGCGTCCGTGGAGGATGTTCGTCGCGACGTCAACCGCATCGTTGGGCTCGGTTCGCGCGGCTGCCGCGTGTATCCGGCCTGGGCTCCGGTGGAAGATGCTACGCAAGCGCTTCCGCTGGTCCCGACGATGACGAGGCCTACGGCTACTCCAGCTCGCCCCGGCATTGTCACCTACCAGGCTCCGTCCGCCGCGCACATCGCCAGTGGCACGACTGCCGAATCGCCCAGCGGGCACCGCGTCATGGGGTATGGATCGGTAACGACCATCGCCCCGCACCAAAACCTTGGTACGTTCGGTCCTCCTCCTCCTTCATTTCCTCGCATGAACCCCATTCCCCTGCATCCACCCTTCAATGGCGCGCCCAAACCCAGCACCACCATACTCAACACCACCATACCCAGCACCACTCTGATCCACCTATTCCCTATCCCCAAACCTTCCTACTCCTCATCCTCCAGATCCTACCCCTACATATCCCCACCCATAAATGTCACACCAAGCTACCATTCCACCCGACCACTCTAAATCCTACCCATATCCATACCCAAACAACTCCAATTCCGCTCAATTTCCCTCAATTCCACAGTTCCGAGTTTCCCATGATTATCCAGTGGCCGCTGACCCTGCTTCCATTCATAATCCAGCCCACCTTGGCCGCCTACCCAAGTTAGACTTTCCCAAGTTCGATGGCGAGGACGCTCAATACTGGATTACCTGCGCCACGAACTATTTTGACATGTACGCAGTAGAGCCCTGTATGTGGATTCGTGTCTCAACAATGCAATTCACCGGTGCTGCAAAACGCTGGTTCCAGTCTAGTGAGTCCTCTATTTTGTCCATGGATTGGCCTACTTTCTGCACCAAAATCCATGAGCGATTCAGCTGAAACAAGCATGAACTCCTACATCGCAAACTTAACCATATCCGCATGACCAGCTCTGTTCAGGACCACGTCGATCGTTTCTCAGCATTGGTTGATCAGCTGAAATCCTATAACCCAAACCCAGATATAGTCTCCTTCATTCAGAAATTCGTTGACAGGTTGCGCGATGACATTCGTGCTGCTCTTATTGTGGCTCGTCCTTCTACACTGGATTCTGCGTACAATGTTGCCTTACTGCAGGAAGAGGCGACCGAGCCCACAAGACGCAGGGACGCAAGGCGCATGGACTACCCAGGGTATCCCAGGCTTGCCGGGACTCGGGGAACTTTCAATGCCCCTCAAGCTCACGCTGGCTCCGACAAGCTAGCCTTTGATGACAAGGGTCAAGGAAGCAAGTCGACTTCCTCTGAAGACAAGATTTCGTCCCTCAAGAGTTATCGTCGTGCCCGTGGCCTGTGTATTCGCTGCGGCGAGAAATGGGAACCTGGGCATCGCTGTTCCCAGCAGCTCCAACTCCAAGCTCTGCATGAAGTCTGGTAAGTCGTTCAGGACCAGTTTGAGTCCGTCATGGAGGAACCATCTGAAGAAGAAGCACAAACACCTCCTGAAAGTGATATTCCAGCTCATTTGCTTATGTCTCTCTCTGCTGCAGCAGCTTCTGGCAAATCTGTGTTGCCTACGTTTCAGCTTATGGGATCTCTTGCTGGTCAGACGGTGTTGATTCTCATTGACTCCAGCAGCAGCCACTCATTTGTTAGTGCAGCCGTCGCTTCTTCTATTCCAGGACATCAGCCTCTGCTGGAGCCAATTTCAATCTGAGTGGCAGATGACTCTGTTATGCAGTGCACTTCGGAACTGCCTGATGCTGAATGGAGCATACAGGGGTATTCTTTTCACTCCACTCTGAGGATTCTTCCACTGAGCTCCTTTGATCTCATTATTGGTATGGATTGGCTGGAAGCGTTTTCACCAATGAAGGTTCACTGGCGCTCTAGGCTGATGACTATTCCTTATGGCAACAGTACTGCTGTTCTTAGGGGGTTGCTGAATTCTGACCCTCATTGTGCCGTGGTGCAGTTGTATGGCATTTCATCTTCTGATTCAGCACAGCCAGCCTCTGTCATCGTTCCTCAGGTGCAAGCACTTATTGATGAATTTTCCAGCTTATTTGCTGCTCCTACTTCTCTGCCTCCACGCCGTGACTGTGATCATACAATTCCCTTGGTACCTGGTGCGCAGCCAGTCTCAGTGAGGCAGTACCGCTATTCTCCCAAGCTTAAATTTGAGATTGAGGCCCAGGTGTCAGAGCTATTGCAGTGTGGCATGGTTCGTCCCAGCCGCAGCCCATTTTCTTCTCCGGTACTGTTGGTGAAAAAGAAGGACCACTCTTGGCGAATGTGTGTTGACTATCGCATGCTAAATGCTCTCACAGTCAAAAGTAAGTTTCCAGTTCCGGTGATCGATGAGTTGCTCGATGAGTTGGCAGGAGCTCGTTGGTTCTCTTGTTTAGACCTCCGAGCTGGTTTCAACCAAATTAGGCTTGCTCCAGGGGAGGAATACAAGACGACATTTCAGACTCACTGGGGCTAGTTCGAGTACACTGTAATGTCCTTCGGCTTGACTGGAGCTCCAAATACATTCCAAAGTGCGATGAACTGTACTCTGAAGCCTCTCCTGCGTACTTGTGCCATCATCTTCTTTGACAACATTCTGGTATACAGTAAGTCCTTGGAAGAACAAATTTCTCATCTCAGAATGGTGTTCGAGCTATTGGCTAGGGATAACTGGTTGCTCAAGCTCAGTAAGTGCAGATTTGCCCAGGAGTCTATTTCATATCTAGGCCATGTGGTCAGTGCTGCTAGTGTCAGTACAGAGCCTTCCAAGCTCGATTCTATTCAGCAATGGCCAGAGCCCACCGATGTCAAACAACTTCGCAGCTTCTTGGGCTTAGCAGGCTATTACTGGAAATTTGTCAAGCATTTTGCAGTCATAGCTCGACTGCTTTATGATCTGCTGAAAAAGGGGACAATATTTGTATGGACAAGTAATCATTCCTTAGCTTTTGCTGCCCTAAAGTCGGCTCTGATGTCTTCTCCAGTCTTGGCACTTCCTGACTTCAACAAACCATTCCAGCTACTGACAAATGCCAGTGATATTGGAGTCAGAGCTGTCCTCCTTCAAGATGGCCATCCTCTGGCTTATGTCAGCAAGTCTCTAGGACCTCGTACTCGGGGTCTGTCTACCTATGACAAGGAATATTTGGCGATCTTGGTTGCTGTGGACTAATGGCGTTCCTATCTCCAACATAATGAGTTTGTCATTTTCACAGACCAACGTAGCCTCATTCACATTACTGATCAGCGCTTGCATACCCCTTGGCAAATCAAGATGTACACGCGGTTGGCAGGGCTTCAGTACAGGGTGGTCTACAAACCTGGAGTGTCCAACCAGGCGGCTGATGCTTTGTCTCGACATCCTTCTGCCCCTACCCAGTTGCAAGCAATTTCTTCCGTTACTCCAGCATGGATGACAGATCTTGTTTCAGGTTATCACTCTGATTCAGTTTCTTCAGCTCTGTTGCAGCAGCTATCTCTGAATCCGGCTGCTCGTCCCCCATTCACTCTCTCTGGTGGAGTCATTCGGTACAAGGGATGAATCTGGCTAGGATCCAATAAGCAACTTCAACTCAAGGTCATGACTGCGCTGCATAGCAGTGCTATCGGGGGGCATTCAGGCTTCCCCGTTACTCACCGCCGGATCAAGCAACTCTTCGCTTGGAAGGGAATGAAGTCTGACATTCACAGTTTTGTGGCTTCTTGTTCTACATGCCTCCAGGCCAAACCGGATAGGAACAAGTATCCTGGTTTACTGTCCCCTCTTCCTGTTCCTTCTGGGTCTTGGCAAGTGATTAGTATGGATTTCATTGACGGGTTGCCGACATCTGGACATGCAAACTGTATTCTGGTGGTGGTCGATAAGTTCAGCAAATATGCTCATTTCATTCCCCTGCATCATCCATTCAATGCTGAAAAGATTGCTGAGGTATTCATGGATTCAGTTTACAAACTTCACGGCATGCCTACTCACATTATTTCAGATAGAGATGCTATCTTTACCAGCCTGTTCTGGAAGGAGTTCTTCAGAGTGGCTAAAGTGCAGCTTTGCCTCAGCTCGGCCTATCATCCTCAATCGGACGGCCAAACTGAATGGGTAAATCAGTGCCTCGAAACATATCTCCGCTGTTTTGTCCATTCTTGTCCCCGTACTTGGCTCAAATGGCTGGCACTGGCGGAGTTTTGGTATAACACAAGTTTTCATTCATCTCTGGGACGATCTTCTTTCGAGGTTCTGTATGGTCAGTCTCCATCCTTCTTTGGCTTGTCTGAGGAATCGGTGTCACCAGTTCCTGATGTTGCATCCAAGTTGGCTGAGCGTTAGACTATGCATGCTACTGTCAAGCAACACCTGCTGCGCGCACAGCAGCAAATGAAGGCGCAGGCTGACAAGAACCACACTGACAGATCCTTCAACATTGATGACAGTGTCTTCTTACGCCTTCAACCGTATGTGCAGTCCTCTCTGGCTCCGCGCTCACACCATAAGCTATGCTTCAAGTATTTTGGGCCCTTCGAGATAATTGACAAGATTGGGTCAGTACCATATAAGCTGAAGCTTCCACCTTCTTCTATGATACACCCGGTATTCCATGTATCACTGCTCAAGGCTGCTCCCCCACCTTCAGTGACCGTGTCCTCTTCCCTTCCTGAGCATAATGATAATCTCCAATTCCCTGAGGAAGTTCTTCAGCGGCGTATGCACAGGTGTGGCTCCAAAACTATTCCTCAATTGCTAATCAAATGGTCAGCCATTGCTAAGGACCTGGCAACATGGGAGGATGAAGCTTCTATCAAGCAACAGTTTCCGGCTGCTCCGGCTTGGGGACAAGCCACCTCTCAAGGGGGAGGGGCTGTTGAACTTTTTTATTTTTAATTTTTTTAAAAAAAATTTACAAAATTAATTCTTCGTTTCGAAATATGACAGAACTAGTCGCCTACAGTGGGCGTTTTTTGTGACGTGGCAAACGGCCGGCCGACGCCGGTGCCGGCGTTTGCGGGCGGCCACCTGGCGGCCAAAAAACGCCCACTGTGTGGGCGTTTTTTGGCGGCCAAGGGGCCGCCTGCAAAAGAGCGCGGCCGGCCTCGCCTGTTTTGCGGGCGGGCCCCGGAGCAGTAAAAAAACGCCCACACAGTGGGCGTTTTTTGACCTCCAGCTATATATACCCAGCCCCCCTTCAGATTTTCATTATATTCACTAAAATTTTCAGAAAAAAAGGAAGAAGAGAGGAGGGAGGAGAAGGAAGTCACGGCGAAGCCCTGCCAGTTTGAGACCTCGGCTTATAGGTAAGTTTCTCATACATTACAAGTC
>CM041645.1:22523401-22547794 GCA_023333625.1 Bothriochloa decipiens
GACTTGTAATGTATGAGAAACTTACCTATAAGCCGAGGTCTCAAACTAGCAGGGCTTCGCCGTTACTTCCTTCTCCTCCCTCCTCTCTTCTTCCTTTTTTTCTGAAAATTTTAGTGAATATAATGAAAATCTGAAGGGGGCTGGGTATATATAGCTGGAGGTCAAAAAACGCCCACTGTGTGGGCGTTTTTTGACGGCGAGGGGGCCGCCTGCAAAAGTGCGCGGCCGGCCTCGCCTGTTTTGCGGGCGGCCACCTGGCGGCCAAAAAACGCCCACTGTGTGGGGCCGCGCTCTTTTGCAAGCGGCCCCCTGGCCGCAAAAAACGCCCACACAGTGGGCGTTTTTTGGCCACCTGGTGGCCGCCCGCAAACGCCGGCACCGGCGCCGGCCGGCCGTTTGCCACGTCACAAAAAACGCCCACACACGCCTAGTGTAGGCGACTAGTTCTGTCATATTTCGAAACGGAGAATTAATTTTGTAATTTTTTTTAAAAAATTAAAAATAAAAAAAGTTCAGGGGCTGTTAGCATCCCTCACCCAGGAGACCCCCAGGTGTTGTCCGGCCCAAGCAAGCAAGTGTGCGAGTCGCTGGGCCAGAATGGGCCTGCTCCACTTGTGCTGAGAAGAAGAGCACTCAGAAGGATAAATAGGGATAGCCTACTCTTATTATGGAACCAATTTGTAATCACGAACTCTTTACTTGTTATCAGGGACCTCTGCCTGAACTCGCCTCTTCTTCCCCTTAGTTCCGGTAGAGTTGCCGAAGGAGTTACCGGACTGTCGTCGCCGTGGCCGGGGTCTGACAGACAACAATGAGCGTTGGCGGCGGCCAAATCCCCCGAGACTGAGCAGGCGAGGTTGCAGCGGCCACGGTCCGGCTGCGTCGCGGAGCTCCGGTGCTGCGACTACGCCGCACGATGTCTAGACGGGGGTGGAAACCAGCGGTGGGCGCGGGCGAGCGGCCGTTCGGCCCGGCATTGGCGGCTCTTTTGGCCGCGAATGAGCAGGGCGGGGGCGGAAGCTGGGCTCAGCCTCTCAGCGCAGGGCTCACGGAGGGTGGCGGCCAGAGGTGGGTGGCGTGGAGGGCTGCGGCCGCCGGGAGGCGCCGTACTTCCTCGCAGAGGGCAGTGTTGAGGTGGCCGGAGGTGGGCGGTGTTGGGGCGAGGAGCGCCGGTGCGACCGATGGGGGCGGCGGCGTCGCGCTGTGCTGCTGCGGGTGAGCGAAGGGCGGCGGCTGGAGGTGGGCGGCGTTGAGGTGGCCAGAGGCGGGCGGCATTGGGGGGCGAGGAGGAGCGCGGGATGGGAGCGGCGTCGCGCTGTGCTGCTGTGGGTTAGCAAAGGGCGGCGGCCGGAGGTGGGCGGCGTTGAGGTGGCCGGAGGTGGGCGGCGTTGGGGGGCGAGGAGGAGCGCCGGTTGGGGGCGGCGGCGCGCCGTGCTGCTGCGGGTGAGCGAGGGCAAGCCGAGTCTATTTTGAATCGGGAGCGAGGGGAATCAGCTGGGTTTCACTTTCACGCGGAGAGACGAGGGGAGCCAGGCGAAGCGCTGTGAGGGAAATTTCACCTCGCTGGGTGAACGATTCCTTTTGCCGTGTTTTAGGGGTAGAGAAATCCGGTAGGCATGCCCTAAGGGCGTGTTCGGCTGAACGAAAAGCCGGCTGGTGTTGCCTGATTACACAGTGTCGCGTGAGGCGAATTCAGCCGGGACCAGCCACCAAAGCACCAGCCGAACACACCCTAAGTTGCTTGAAGACGGATTGGGCGGGTTTAATCGTGTTTAGTTCGCTGCCGAATTGGCAGTTTGTACAGTAGACGGTCACATCAGCGCACTGTAGCATTTCGTTTGTATTTTATAAAAGTTGTTCAAACTTTCACTAATTAGGCTCAAAATATTTATCTCGTAAATTACAATCAAACTATGTAATTAGTTTTTTATCTACATTTAATACTCTATGCATATGTTGACATTTTAATATGACGAAAAATATGAATTCGAATTTTACATAGTACCAATTCTAGATTGTACAGGAGCCTTTGAGATGACCGTCGGCGAGACACGAGAGTTGGGCACGTCCGAGACTCGGAGGTCGGTTTGTTTCGGATGGTCCGGCCGGCTCCGGAAGGAAAAAAGAGAAGCCAATTGACTTTTTTTATCTCTTTTTTTAAGACGGGAATATATTAATATCCTAACTTCTGCCATCGATCCATGCATACGGCAGGATAAGAGTATACCATCTAATGATTCTCATAAACAAAGTTTTGAGCCATAGCGACAACAAAAAAAAGGTTTCTAAAAAATCAGCGCTAAAAAGCTAGTCTACTGGTGAATCGCTAGCCGTGTCTTACAAATACCTCCATACGACTATCTCAGTAGTCTTGCATTCCAACTTCATCAGAAGGCGATCCTCCTTCTGTAGTAGTGACCCGGACCTGGTCTAGTAAGTCACATATAATTTGTAGATATGATGGTGCTAAGACCTTGTTAAATACAATATCATTTCAGGTTAGCCATATTGCAACAGATAGCACTTGCACCGATAAGAATCTAAGGCTTTAATTTCCTATTTAATCCTTCCAACCAGCCTGTAAACAAATTGTGTACACTGATTGGAGGTCTTAAATTAAAGAAAACCTGAACAAGTCTCCACATGAATTTAGCAAAATGACAGTCAAAAAATAAATATTGTATAGACTTATTTGAAGAACAGAAACAATACTTTTTATTGCCTTACCACTGTCGTCATACTAAATTATCCTTCGTTAAGATTACTCCCTCGTACAAATACAACATAAAGACTTTAATTTTAAGAGGTAATTTAAGTTTCCAGATTAATGTATTATATGGTATAGCTTCCGCTCCTAATAAGGCTCTATACATGGATTTGACAAAAAACAAACTATTCTGATATAGCCCCCACACAAAGCGGTTTCTCTGATTTGTTAGTTATATATTTGTAGCCATAGCCATCATATTGTGCCATGCTTGCAAGTTAACCCCCATCAGAGATCTCATGAATGCTACATTTAACAGTGTCGTAGACAACACTGATCTTACCGATGCACTTTTTTCCTCACAATATTAGTGTAGGAAAGAGCGATTTTAGTGGGTGCAGTTTTATCCATGTGTCCTCCCAAAATCGCACTTGAGACCCGTCACCTAGATCAAACTTGCCTAGCGAGAGGAACTCCCCCTTGACCTTCACGAGGCCAGCCCAAAACTGAGAATCCCCAGACATGTACTGAACCTGTGTCAAAGTTTTGTCCTTAGATATTTATTCCTAAGCAATTATTGCCAAGTACCATCTCCATTTATCAATTTAAAAAGCCATTTGCTTAGGAGACACTTGTTATGAACGTCTAAATTTAGAACTCTTAATGCTTCCTGAACTTTTGGTGTACACACTACCTTCCACTTAGTCAATCTATATTTTTTCTTGTTTTATTCCTGACCATTGCTAAGTCGGGATATTGTTATTTTTCAGTTCAGAAACAAATCCGACTGTCGCAGCGTTGATCGCAGTCAGTGCAAGCCACTTGTTATTTAAAAACAAAACACATGCTTAGCTGTCTTTGTATAGGTATATAGCTATATACTAGATTTTTTTTTAGACGAAAGGCCTTGCCCACCTTATATTGAAAGCTGAAAACAGTTTACGCTGGGGTTACCAGCTTACAACTTCATGCTCCACTAAACTCGTTAAAACCTACTCCAAACATCCACTCCCTATCCACCACTGTTAACTGTAAAACAGAACAAAAGAGAAACCCTGCCTTTAAAGCGACAAAACAACCTGCTAACAACCTGAAAGAAAAGATACTTGGGATGGTCCAAATTCGTTGTCATTGCAATCAGGTGCAGGTTACCACTTCGCCAGTTCCTCTTCCAGCTTCAACCGCACCTTCTTCATCAGTGTTGCCACCCTCTTCTCCAGTGATCGCCAAAGCTTCAAGTTCCCCAACACTCTGAAGGCCACCTGTTTAGGATTTTTGATGATCACATTAGAAAATACCAAATCATTTCTACATTTCCAAAGTGCCCAACCCACTGAACCCATGATCCCCCAAAGAGAGGCCCTGCCCTCAGGAGAAGAATGTTTGTTTAGCAAATGTTGAAAACTAGTGGATGTTGGTGTAACACCTCTGGTGTTATATTAACTAAAACTTGCTATGTCATCATATGCAATACAAATCATGTATGATTAAGTCAATCTTGATGTGCATTAACTAAAACAAGTTTACATTTCAAAGGTTAATTGTGTTTCTGAAATGTGTTGTCACATGAAATAATAAAACCTTACTTTCGAATGTCATCCCAAATACTTAGTTTATATTCTATGTACTTGAGGTGTAAACTATGTTTACACTAGTGTCAAGCATAGTGTATAAATCTAAGTCCAACCCTAAAAATAATTTCCATATTTGAAGTTGAATTTGGATTTCAAAGCTTATTCCCAAGTCTTGTAATTCAAATTTAAATTCAAATTAGAAAGCTATAAAAGGTTTTTCAAAGGTCAACTTGGTCAACCAAGGGTGTCATTGGGTCATTGACCTAAAAATATCCTTGGATGATGTATGTGATCACTAATAACCAACTAATTAAATTAGAAACTAAATCGAGTTTGAATTCGGTTTCAAAAACCCTTATTTCAAAACCTAGTTTTATCCCCTTTTCTGTAATTCAAAATCTATAAGGAAATTGGGGATACTCTAAAAAGATAGTTTGTAGATCTTGACAAGAGCTACAAAGTTGGTATATAAAGTTTTTCAAATTTCCACAGAGAATTTCAAATGAATTTAAAAATACAGATTTCCAGCATTTGTCCCCTTTTGATTTTAAAACCATAATTCAAAAATTATGCATAATTTTGAAAAACTTTGTATATGAAACAGGTTTGGTTTGAAAAGTTAAACATTTCATAGTTTTAAAGATTTTCATGTTTTATTAAAAAATCCAAAGTAATTTCAAATGTTTGTTTCTAGGGTTTTATTCCCTTTTTGAATTTGAATTCATATTTCAAAATCCAAACAGAATTTGAGGATGCCAGTTAAAGAAAAAGTGTAGCTCTTGAAAAGTTATGCAAATGATATTTTTAGAGATTTTCAAGTCCTTATATAAATTTTGGAGTAATTTATAATTTCAAACGAATGGCAATTCTGTAATTTTCTTGAACAGCACCGAGACCTATCGTCGGCCGCCATCGCCGGCTTCTCAAGCCGCGCCACCGTCCACCGCCGCACATGCTCGGCCGCCAGCGCGCTCCAGGACGCGCGAAGCTTCATCGTCGTCGTGTCGCCCGTCCATACGTCGCCCCTGCCCTATAAATAGGTCGGCCGTGGCCGACTTCTTCTTCTTCTTCCTGCCGCCGCCGCCAACGACCTTGCTCCGCCGGCAAAATTTGCCACCGTCGCTTCATCTCTGCCCGCTTCATCTTGCCTGAAGCTCCGCCTTGACTTTGCGATTCGATTGAGCTAGTTCGTGCTCGCTCTCCCCGCCCGAGCCGCCCGCACGACGTCGTCTTCCTCGCGACCGGTCGCCGAGCCGCCGCGAGCTTCCTCGCCATCCACCGCCACCAAGGTGAAAAATATTTTACCTTTAACCCTCCCATCATGTTCTCCGTGCTTCGCTGCCCCTTATGCGCCTCTTGGTTGGTCTGATGGTGCACACGAAGCGCCGGAACGCCGTCTTTGCAACCGGAGCACCGCCGCCGCCATCAGCGCCGCCGTCCACAGCTCGGTTCAACCACTCCGGACCTTCATTAGCGTGCGCACTAGACCCGTGGTGAGCTCCTGCACCCGTCCATGCCCTCAATTTCAATTCTCTTGTGCCGTAGGGTCCGGCCGCCGTGCGTCGCCGCCGGCATGACCTTGCCGCTCCGTCGCACGCGTAGCCGTTTGAGCTAGAGGCCAGAACCGGTTTCATTTTCTGTCCCAGCGTGTTCGCGTTGATGCCCTGCACCTGCCCGTGCGCTCGCCGTCGCCGGAAAAAGCTCCGGTGAGCTCTCCCGCCGGGCCGTCGCGCCGCCGGGCCGCCATGACCGCCGTCGTGGGTGCCGCCATCACCCCGCTGTGCCATTTACTGCCCTGATCGACTCCCCGTGCCAAGCTGAGCCCGATGGTTAAAGTCCGATCGCCGGAGACCTCGCCGTCGGCGGACCGTCGGTCAGCGCGGGAGCACTGTGCTCCTTTTTCTTTTTCTACTTTTAGAAAATGATTTAAATGCTATTATCTTTGAAAAATCATAGTGATTCATGTATAGCTCTAAAAATTCTAAAAATTTTTGTGTGTGTTCTTTATGATGTCATCTACCTAGAAAAAATATGAAATACCAAATTTGAGTAGTTTTTGCATATGTTAAAATTAGCCCTTTTAATTAAAAATACACCTTCAATGATTTTTAATAAATAAAATAATTGGCTTTTAATTCTGAAATTTGTTTTGCCTTCTAATTAGACCAAGAGCTTTTCAAAATAAAATTTTGAGCTTAATAAGACAACTTTAATTTTTATACCTTTATTTTATGCTTTTAAATAATTAATTAACCCCCTTAGTTAAGGTTAATCATTATAGGAATTGTTTGACTTTGGGATTGATTGATGACCTTGGATCATTAACCTTAATGACTTTTGGCATTTTAATTAATTGTTTGCGCTTACATGAATCATGTCATTAGGGCTTAATTAACGTTATTTCATGTATTTAATAACTGTCGTAAATAGTGTAGTTAACACTAATGAACTTAGTAGGTATGCTTTGGTTGGCTTGTAACTTTATCATAAAGAAAAGTTGTACTCAAGCCATTAATCTGATCATATATCCATCAAGCATCATGTTTACTATTCAATCATGTTGAAGCATATTATTGCATCGTATAGTTTTCGATAACGGAGAGTTTAACGTTGTCGCCCAGATCCGAAGGAAGAACAGACTCGGAGATTGGAATTGATCCAGAGCCTGAAACCATCTACCCCGACTACCAAGGCAAGCCCCGGATGCATTCAAACCCTATTCTATTTTGTAAAAGTTTTACCGCTTCAGTTTTGATATGTTGCATTAAGTAATAGGAGTTGAGTGAAAACCCACCAACTGCATTACCTGTCTTACTTCCATAATTCCTTGTTACCTGGTCTAAAAGATACGTAGTAATGCTTAGCCCTGCTTAATTAATTAAATGTTCAGAGGTAAAAGAATGAAAAAGATGAGTTTGGTTTTATCTATTGGAATCATGCTTTTAGTTAATAAATCGAGTCCGGACGACTAACTTGCATTGGGAACGGAGTCCCTTTGTAGTGTTTCCGTCTGTTGATGCCCTAGGTCCCGTGTCGATGGTGAACTGGTGACATCGAGAAATTAGAAAATCCACATGCATAAAGTGATATACTGATGGTTGTAGCCGGGTATATCATGGAGTGACTTATAGTGGGGCCAGAGACCCCATATATGTCATAGTGTGTTTTACTGTAGGGTTTAAGTTCCCACGTATCTTGGTATCATGTGGTGATATATGCCTGCGTCCCCATATATGTCATCGAAGTGCTCACGTGTATCATGTGGTGATATATGGCTGCGGTTGTTATCCCGGTATATCTGTAACAACCCGAAAATTCGAACTACAAAATTTTTTCGACAAAACCTCGAGTGATGTGGTGCGACATGTCATCATCTACCCCTTACATATGCATCAACCCTAGCATGTCATGCATGGCATTCATATGTTGCAAGTTAAATAACATCTCATAACAATGCTCTATGTTCGCTTGTTACATTTTAATGTTTCATTTGTTTAATCATCATGTTGCATTAAAAGAGTGAGTTGGATTTTTATTTGGTTTATGAGTTGGATAATAAAAATGAAAACATAATATTTATTTTGACAAATAAATATTAAGGGAATAATACCCTAGAAGTATTTGGGCCATGTATGCTCACTATTCTGTAGCACAAAATAAGCACACCGCATATATATATATAAGTATATATATAAATATATTTGAAAATGAAAAAGAAAAAGAAAAAGAAAAAGAAAAGAAGGAACCGGCCCGAGCAGCCCAACCGGTCGGCCTGCTCGCCGCTCGACCCCTGCTCGCCGCTCGACCTGGCGCTGCGCGGCCCAACCAGTCCGACGGCCCAGCAAGAGCCGCGCGTGCCCGCGCGCCGCACCGAGCCACCGTTGCCGATGAGTCGCTGACGACGGGGCCCCGCAGTGGGACCCACGTGTCATCGCGCCCGCTGAGGTCACCCGACCGGCCGTGCGTGCTCGCGTCAGCACTGTTCCCCGGCGTCGCTCCTAAGCAACCTCCCTCGACCGCTCGATCCAGTGTCGCCCCGCATCGACGCGCGCCCGCAAGCCACCTGGACCGACCAGCCCGCGTAAAGTTCCCACGGCCGCAGGCAACATTCTCCGCGCGCGCGCACCTGCGCTGTCGCCACAGTGGAACGCTGCCGCCTTAAAGAACTTCGACACCCAGCGTTACCTAGCCCCCTCTCGCTGTTCTCTGGACCCAATTCGAACCCCAGCTGCTGACTTGGACATCCCTTGACCGCTCGATCAAGCAAAGCTGTGATCGGCCGTCCGTCTGCTACCTACCACCGCGTCCGCCCTCTAAAGCAAGCACCCCGGCACCCTAGGGTTCCCAGATCGCCGCCACCGCTCTGGTGAAGCCCCATTCCACCTTACCAGCCTCGTTTGGAGAAGAGCTGAAGGGGAAGGAAGAAGTCGGGGAAGAAGAAGACGCCGCCGCCGGAGCTGAGGAGGGAGACCGTCAACTCGGAGCCGCTGCTGCTGCGTCGAGGGCAGGAAGGAGGAGCAGTAGCGCGAGCCGGAGCCGCTTGGGACTTGTACCGCACCTCCATCCTCTTCGACCGTCGGTGAGCACCGCCATCGCCGCCCTCTCGAACCCTCCGCCGTGCTGTTGGCCATGGCGCTCCGCCGTGAGCGCGTAGGCCCAGGTCACTACCGACCTCACTGGACACACCCGCACACACACATGAGACTAGCCGAGCCCCTCGGACCACGGCATCGGGAGGATGCCGGAATGGAAGCCGCCCAGTTTATCGCCGCGCGCCAAGCTCCGCCGTGGCGAGATCACCCAGTCGCCTTTCTGTTGAGCCTCGACCTCCGTTGTTTCTGGATCCGCGCTCGCCTTGATAAGACGGACCTCGTGCACACCCTAGCTCTGCGTTTGCCTCACCAGAGCATCGACCCGAACCACCTTGTCGTCGACGTGTCAGTACGTTGCCGCTCCAGAACGCCGTCGTTCACCGTCGTTCCTGCCACCATCGACCACCCTCGAGGAGCAGGAAGAAGCCAGGAAGCTCCGCCGTGACGAGCTGCATCGAGTGGGCAAGATGGAGACCGTGGACCCTCTCGGAGTGCCGTTGCCGTGCACCGAGGACCTGTCGAAGCTCCGCCGTGGGAGTTGCTGCCCGCGCGGACTCTGCCGTGTGTTTTGGTCACCGCCGGCACCTCGAGCAGATGTTGCGTGACTCCAACCGTCCATCTACGCCACCATTTGGAGCTGTAGTGACTCGGTGTGAAGTGTACATCGAGCACCGTCGCCATCGAGCCACCGTCTGCCGTCGAGCTCGACACGGAAGTGAAGCTGTCGCCCTGAAGCCCATCGACGTGACCGTCGTGAAGTCCCGAAACCGATGGGTGGGTTAATGGCACCGGAGATCCTTTGTGGCACCAGGAATCGAGGGTTCTTCCGCCGTCGATCGCCGAGGAGGAACTCCGCGTTCGAGCCGATCTCGTCCGAGACGGATCACGCGCTCGAGCTGAACCTCGAGTTCGACCCTTCGATACACCGACCCTCGAGTTTGACCCTTCGAAGAACCGACCCTCGAGTTTGACCCTTCGAAGAACCGACCCTCGAGTTTGACCCGTCGGAGGACAGACCCTCGAGTTTGACACCTCGACGCGTCGACCCTCGAGTTCTACACCTCGAGCACCGTCACCCTCGAGCCGCTGTCCGCCATAAAGCACGTCGCCGGGACCAAGCCCCCGACTTGATGACCACCTTCGTGTTCGCCTTGGCGACCCGAGGACGATGCACGGGTTAGCGAAGTCTTGGAGCAGCCCTCGCCGGATCTTTAACCCCGTCGTAACCGGCCGAGCACCGCTGTCGAAGCAGAGCAGTTTTCCGTCTTAGAGCATACCCCTCGAGAGTATACCCCCTCGAGACCTAAACCCCGAGACCGTGTCCTCGAGACAGTACCCTCGAGAGCGCATCCTCGCGACCGTGTCCTCGAGACAGTACCCCTCAAGACCTAAACCCCGAGACCGTGTCCTCGAGACCGTACCCCTCGAGACCGTACCCCCCTCGAGACCGAAACCCTCGAGACAGTATCCTCGAGAGCATACCCCCTCGAGAGCATACCCCTCGAGATCGTAACCTTGAGACCGTAACCCCTCGAGCCCCTTTCTCTTTTCAGAAAATGGTTAAATCTTTGAAAATTCATATCTAGTTCATACGAGCTCAGAAAATTATGATCCACATATCCAAATTTTCTATAAATCGAGCCCTATCTATCTAGGCTATGTTTGAGTGTATTTGGATCTTCTATTTTGCATTCGTTCTTTGTGCTAATCTATAGGGGTCGCTTCCGCGACCGTTAAATCTCGTTACAGGCTCGAGCGAGGACAAGCTTGACGACAGTGACTACCAGGAGAAGTTCGACAGCTACGTCAGTGAAGGTGCCACACACCATCCAACCTCGTAGATCCCATTACGCATGACAATTATAGTATGGCTAGTGCTTTAAATTCATGTTGCTATAATGCTATGCCTGTGCTAGGACTGCATGATAGAGTATTCATTTAATGAGCCCTACCTTGTTATAAACTATCACCTGCTTACCCGCTGTTATGATAGCCACCTGCTTATCCGCTATACTTATAATTTCTATACTTCACTCGCTTACATTTTGATGCGACGTGATGAACCCGGGGAAGGCCTGGAGGGTGCCAGGCTGGATGTGTGAGTTGATGTTTCAGATGAGCATGTGAGCTGATGATGTTATATCCGGGTTTGGGGTGGAGCTTACGACAGGGAGTAGGGCGAGGGTTGAGTCGATCGAGCCGGGATCTACGACGAGCTTTTGGAGCAAGTCTTGCCAGGGAATGGTTCTGGACATTCCCATGAGAGGAGCCTGTGGCGGGCTAACTGAGATGTGATGGTGGTCCTTGGGTGTGATCCTCGGAAAGGTGGAGCCCGGGATGAAGGTGCCGTGGTAGCACGTTAAAGATAAACCCTGATGAAGATATCCCGGTTTGGTCAAATCTAGGAACTGTTGCGCTGGTATCCGGACCTAGGAATCTCTTGCTTTCCACTCGCTCTCCATGGGGGGGAGACGGCCGAACCGCTGGATAGGTCGATGCTACTACTGCTAGGCGAGAAGTGATAGGAAGGTATATGCATGGGATGGAGCTAACACCCTACCGAGACGATCATGGCACCCCCTTCGGGAGTGGGTACATGGCATGGCATCCTCTTCGGGAGCGGATACATGCTCTCTTCACAGTTCCAGTGATCCAGTGCTGGATGGTAGAGTGGCATCGCCTATGGCAGTAGGCGCCCGGAATCTGCCTAGGTGCGCGCGTGCATCGATGATGGTTATCTGGTGGATTAGTGAAACCTCTGCAGAGTGTATGGTTGATCGATCGATACATATGCCGAATCTTCGGCTATGGACCTTTCCTATGTTTCGCATGCACCGGACTAGTGAGTGGAGTGTTCTACCTTCCCCTGAGTGTGTTTTCCGGCCGTGAGCCAGTTTGAGGGCTGCGGGCCGCTGAGGCAAGCCAAGAGGGAGTTGGCTTGTCGACCAGAGTCTGAGAGGGTGTTGGAGACGAGATGAGATGATGCTACAGATATGGATGGAGATAGATGAAGGGAATGGGTTTGTGTTTAAAACTTGTTTATTATGCTTTTGTTTTATATACTTGAACATTGCATAGGAAAACCCCAGCTTTATAGGTTCCTTTTGAGATACCCTTATTTTGCACCCACTTCCACAAAGCAATGCATAGGGTGGGAGTGTGGCCAGTACAAATCGTACTGAAAATTTGGTTTCAGGTTCAAGGAGTGAGTACTCATCTGGGGAGTACAGCGATTGAGGGTTTCGTGCCTACGCTCAAGTTGGAGAGAAGATAGCTTCCGCACCTCAAGCTTTTATTGTTATGCTGCATGAACTCTGATTCCGCCCTGTGGCGATGTAATAAGTTATTGTAACTCCCTCTATTTGCATTCTTTTGTTCGATGTATGGATTATGGATTCAACTGTTATCGGGTAATGTGATTTAAATGGTCATATTACACTCCGACACTGTGGATTTCCCTTCGCGGAAATCAAGGTCGTTTCAATATCGGTTCACCTGCTATGCTTAGGAGTTAGAGTCTCCAGCATATCAGTAACCTAGGTCCCAGCTGGGTATGAAAATGGATTCGAATTGCCGTGCTTCTCGAAGAAGAAGACTCGATCGGTGTTCATCGTCGTAGTAACAACTTGAACAATGATTAGGGTTTAACAAATAAGTGGTTGGTAATTTTTGATCTGGAACAAAACAGTTTTTCTTTCTTTTAAGCTTTTTTGTAAAATTTCTTATCTCCTGTAAGCCTTACCTTGTCCCTCTAGTCTGCATTTTCTGAGTCTTCACCCCTCTTTTTCGTCGGGTCAGTCTTGTTGAGTACTTTTGTACTCAGGGTTTGTTGAACCCTTGTTGCAGGTGAGACTCATGGGCAGGAATGTTTCGCATCCTGCTGCATGACAGTCGTCGAGGAAAGTGACGACGAATAGGATATCTCGCTCTCGGGCAGAGCATATAATCAAGGTTGATGTAATAAGTTATATCGTTATTCCACTGCTATATGGTTTATAAGAATCCAACTTATGGTTTGTAAATGATTTGTAAACTTATGTTATTGTAATCCTTCCGCTCCTTTACTCTGATGTATATTATTTATATAAAACTGTTGTAATACTGCAATGTCTCTTTATAATGATTAATCCTGCTCGGAGAATCGTGGATGATTCGGGATTTACCCGACAGACCTTTTAATTTTTATGGAACACACTCATGGTTATTTGGAGTCTGTTTAGACAATAATCATGCGTGTGGGCCATAGGATTTAGGAAGTTCTATCACAGCTGGTATCAGAGCCGGATCGTTATTAAAAAGAGTTGATGTAGTATTCTTTGCGAAAACTTCAAAAGTTTTAAGTCAAATAATTTTACTTGACTATTTTGGATCCAAGTTGCTTATTCCTTACCTATAAACCTTTATATCGATCCTTATTCTGATTTCTAAAAGGGTAGTGGTGGAATAGCATATTATATTGCCCTATGTTATAAAAGTTATCTTATTGTATGTGTTACTTTGAAAATATTTTATGCTTAGATCGTAAGTTCGTTCATGCATCATGTTTAATTAACCTGTTTAAATTAACTTTCCCTTTAAAGTGGTTTAGGTTAAGTAGTATCAAGCCTTTTCATGCTAAACTTCAGATTTCTCCCTATCTATCTTTATCTCTTATGACCTATCTTTCTTCAGGATGGCTCTTACCAAGCAAACTCCTCGTAAGAGTACTGCACCGAAGGGGGTACCTCGACATCAACTAGCCCCCAGATACGAGATTGGCGAAAGCAGTAATAATCCTAATTCAGATCCGCAAGCTGAAATAGCAAGGCTTAGGGCCGAGTTGGAGAGGGCTGAAGCCGATAGGATCAAAGAGGCCGCTGAGATTACTCAGTTAAGACGATCTCGGGGGTATATGAAGCATCAAATGAATGATGCTTGGGCACGAGAAGATGCAGCAAATGGTCATGTGCAAGAACTTAAGGATTACGTGAAAGAGTTAGAAGAGTATGCTGAGGAAGCTGATGATGAGTGTGTAAGGTTGAATAACCTGTTGGATCCTGAATATCAACAACAAGCAGCCCAAGATGATCTTGGTCTTGTGATGGGTCAAGATGAGGAAGAGGAAGACCCTGAAGAAATAGAATCCGTTGTTGATGATGTCATCGATGAGGAAGAAGAAAACCAGATGGGTGTAGCAAATGAGAATGAAGAGGATCTTGTCGAGGAAGAAGATTCTGAGATAGTGGAGGAAGAGCCTGAAGAAGAAGAGGATCCCGAAAAGGAGTTAATCCCAGTGGAAGATAGTAAGGAGGAGTAAAGAATTTGGAAAGTGAGATGTGTAATATATCTTTTCCCTGCTCTCTGAAACTTAGTAGGTGTGGGAAGTCTTGCCAGAGTGCAGACGGTTGTAACAAAAATAATGTATTTATAAGTGTGTTGCACGTCCGTAATATCTTCTTGTGAAATCCAATAAGGCTTTATGAGTAAAGTATAGTTTGTTTATTAACAGATGTCTGCTCACACTCGATCCCATGATGCTGCTGGTCCATCTCATGATGGAGGTGATGTCCCAAATCCTTCACTAGTTCCACCAACTCTGGCTGATGCAGTTGCGGCCTTAGTCAATGCAACCACCATGATGGCCCAGAATCAAAATCAAAATGCATATCAAGGGAATCGTGGTCGAAATAGCAGGAATGAGACCACCTATGTGGATTTTACCGACACACGTCCTCCTATCTTCACCAGAGTGGATGAACCCATGGAGGCAGATGATTGGCTTCGTACTATGGAGCAAAAGTTTGGATTAATTGAGTACACTAAATACCAGAAGCCCATTTTTGTAGCCCAGCAGTTGAGAGGTACTGCAGGAGCCTGGTGGGTTAACTTTATCGCTGCCCAGCCTGAAGGTCATCATATTACTTGGACTGAGTTTCGCGAAGCTTTTCGTGCACATTTTATTCCTGAGGGAATTATGACCATAAAACTTGAAGAGTTTCTTTCCCTGAAGCAAGGTGATATGTCAGTAATGCAATACTTTGGCAAATTCAACCACTTGTCCCAATATGCGTCAGACCATGTTGGTACTGACCGTAAGGAGTGTTTCCTCAGGGGTTTAAATAGTAAGATTCAGAGAATGATGACTGGGAACCCAAAAGCTACCTTCCATGAGACGGTAAATATTGTTATATCTTATGAAGAAAAGAAGCGTCAACATATGGAAGCTAAGAAGAAAAAAAGGGTAACCTCAGGATTTTCTGGAGGCAATCAAAAGCGCCAGAAGATAATCTATCATCCCCAAAACCATTTTCGTCCTTCTTACCGTCCACCACAATACCAAGCCCAGCAACAGACATTCGTTCGTCCTGTTGCTGCTCTTCCTTATCCACGATAGCCGAATACCCCTGGTATTTGTAACTCAACTTCTCAACCATAAAGTTACCCATGTTACAATTGTGGGAAGACTGGTCATTTTGCAAGATACTGCCCACATCCAAGGCAGTATAATTCCTATGTTCCCAGGGCCTTTGCACCACAACAGCAACCACAGAATTAGAATAAGGCAGGAAATCAAAAGGTGCAGAATAATAAGAATGAGAAGAAGGTTGGTAAGGTGTTCTACACTCAGGTTGGAGAAATTCTAGAAGAACCTGTCATGATGGGTACGTTCCCTGTTGCCGATCATTCTGTAATTTTGCTTTTTGATTCTGGTGCATCTTATACATTCATCAATGGTACATTTGTTAAGACACATGAAATACCAACAATGGGAACAGAAGAATAATTCTTTATACAATCGCCTGGAGGACGTATGTGTACTAAAGAAATGGTACACGATGTGCCTATAAGTTTGGGTGGGTATATTTTTCCCACTAATATGATAATATTAAAGGATCAGGATATAGATGTGATCCTACGTATGAATTGGATGAAACGGCATGGTGCTGTGATAGACATCCTGAATAGAACTGTGAGAGTAAACATACCTAATTGCAAATCTTAACTTCTTATTCAACTTTCAACACTTAAGAGGACTGTTGAAAAGGTATGTGCAACTTCTGTGAAAGAGATCGAAGATATACCCGTGGTCTGTGAGTTTCCGGATGTGTTTCCTGATGAATTACCGGGTTTACCTCCTGATAGAAAAGTGGAGTTTATAATTGATTTGAAACCTGGTACTGCTCCAATATCCAGAAGAGCTTATCAAATGGCACCACCTGAGTTAGCAGAACTCAAAACTCAATTACAAGAGTTACGGGATAAAAGTTTTATCCGACCTAGTTCGTCACCTTGGGGATGTCCTGCCCTCTTTATGAAACAGAAAGATCAAAGTTTGAGGTTATGTGTGGATTATCGTCCCTTGAATGAAGTAACCATCAAAAATAAGTATCCTCTACCCCGTATTGATCTGCTTTTTGATCAATTAGTGGAGACGAAGGTGTTTTTCAAGATTGATCTTCGATCCGGGTATCATCAAATTAAGATTCGCCCGGAAGACATTCCAAAGACTGCCTTTACTACTCGATATGGTCTGTATGAGTATTTGGTTATGTCTTTTGGACTTACCAATGCACCAGCTAATTTCATGTACTTAATGAACTCAGTATTTATGCCAGAACTTGATAAGTTCGTGGTAGTCTTCATTGATGATATTTTAATATATTCCAAGAGTGAAAAAGAACATACTGAATACCTCAGGATTGTCCTGCAACGTCTGCGAGAACATCAATTGTATGCCAAGTTAAGTAAATGTGAGTTTTGGCTGAAAGAAGTGAAATTTCTTAGACATGTTTTATCAGATAAAAGTGTTGCTGTTGACCCCAGCAAGGTACAAGATATACTTGATTGGGAACCACCGAAAACGGTGCATCAAGTTCGAAGTTTTCTAGGAATGACGGGTTATTACCGTCGTTTCATACCAGATTTCTCAAAGATATCCAAGCCTATAACTGAATTGTTAAAGAATGATGTCAAGTTTGTTTGGTCACCTGAATGTGAAAAGGCATTTCAGAAATTAAAGGAATTCATGACCACTGCTCCAGTCTTGGCACAGCCAAATATTGAGAAACCTTTTGATGTTTATTGTGATGCTTCTGGCATTGGTATTGGATGTGTGTTGATGTAAGAAGGGAGAGTTGTTGCTTATGCTTCTTGACAGTTGAAGAAACATGAAGAACATTATCCAACCCATGATTTGAAATCAGCAGCAGTTGTCTATGCATTGAAGATATGGCGACATTATCTGTGGGGTAATAAATATAATATCTACAGTGATCACAAGAGTTTGAAATACATTTTTACTCAAGATGAGTTGAATATGAGACAGAGGAGGTGGTTAGAACTAATTAATGACTATGATTTGGAAATATATTACCATCCAGGTAAAGCAAATGTAGTTGCTGATGCTCTTAGTCGAAAGAGTTATTGCCATTGCTTGACAGCAAAACCTCTAGACATTTCTCTATGTCATGAAATAGAAAAGTTGGGTATAGTAATGGTGCAACATGGTAGTTTATCCAACATTACAGTTGGATCCACACTCAAAGATCAAATTATTGCTGCTCAAAAAGATAATAAAGGAATTAAACATATAAAAAAAGTTAGAAAAGAGAAGTTTTCTTGTTTCACAATTGATGAAGCAGATGTCCTATGGTATAAGAATCGTCTAGTCATACCAAAAGTTTCTGAGTTACGTTAAAAGATTCTTGATGAAGCACACCTCTTAAAGTTTTCTATTCATCCAGGAAGTAATAAGATGTATCATGATTTGAAACAGAAATTTTGGTGGACTAAGATGAAGATAGAAATTGCTAAGTATGTGGCTCAATGTGATACCTGTCAAAAAGTTAAGGCTATACATTTAAAATCAACAGAACTTCAACCCTTACCCATCCCAGCTTAAAAATAGAAAGATATCAGTATGGAATTTATAGTGGGTCTACCTAGGACAGCAAGGGGTTTCGATTCCATTTGGGTCATAGTGGATCAACTCACAAAGTCCGCACATTTTCTTCCAGTTCGAAGTACAAATTCAGCCTTGCAATATGCCAAATTGTATGTTGAACGTATCATTAATCTTCATGGTGTTCCAAAGACTATTATGTCAGACCGAGGCACGCAGTTCATTAATAAATTCTGAAAACGATTGCATAATTCACTAGGTACTGATATTCTGCACAGTACAGCTTACCATCCACAAACAGGAGGTCAGACTGAAAGAGTAAACCAAATACTTGAGGATATGTTGAGAGCATGTGTTCTTAATTTTTCAGAAAAATAGGACAAATGTTTGCCTTTAGCAGAGTTTTCTTATAACAATAGTTATCAAGAAAGTATCAAAATGGCACCATTTGAAGCATTATATGGTCGCAGATGTAGAACTCCGTTAAATTGGTCTGAACCTGGAGAAAGAAGATTCTTCGGAGTTGATCTAGTGAAAGAAACAGAAGAAAAAGTTAAACACATACAACAAAACTTGAAAGTGGCACATCTCGTCAAAAGAGTTATGCCGACAAAAGGCGTCAACCATTGTGTTTTAATAAAAGAGATTATGTGTATCTGAAGGTGTCACCCATGAAGGAAGTTACTCGATTTGGAGTTAAAGGCAAGTTAGCACCTCATTACATTGGACTATTTCAAATCCTGGCACCAATTGGGAAGGTATCATATCGTCTACAACTGCCTGAACAGTTGTCGGCTGTACACAATATGTTCCATGTGTTCCAACTTAAGAGATGTCTTCGAATGCTGGATAAGGTTGTTAATGTGGAAGGAATTGAACTTGAGCCTGACTTGACTTACTCTGAGTATCTAATTTGAGTTTTAGATCAGAAAGACCGTGTTACTTGAAGTAGGATAATCAAGTGGTACAAGATACAGTGGGATCAACATTTAGAAGAAGAAGCTACATGGGAATCAGAAGATTACCTGTTGGAGAACTTCCCAGAGTTCTATGCTTCTATCTAAATTATAATTCCCTCTATGAGTTATAGCTTCATTAGTTTGAGTTGTATAGACTTGTTTCTCTTATATAATTAGTTGAAGTGTTTTTTCCTGACATATTTCCTTTTCTATTACTTTACCTATGTCTTTAAATCTTGGGACGAGATTTTTTTAAGGGGGAAAGGCTGTAACACCTCTGGTGTTATATTAACTAAAACTTGCCATGTCATCATATGCAATGCAAATCATGCATGATTAAGTCAATCTTGATGTGCATTAACTAAAACAAGTTTACATTTCATAAGTTGGATTGTGTTTCTGGAATGTGTTGTCACATGAAATAATAAAACCTTACTTTCGAATGTCGTCCCAAATACTTAGTTTATATTCTATGTACTTGAGGTGTAAACTGTGTTTACACTAGTGTCAAGCATAGTGTATAAATCTAAGTCCAACCCTAAAAATGATTTCCATATTTAAAGTTGAATTTGGATTTCAAAGCTTATTCCTAAGTCTTATAATTCAAATCTAAATTCAAATTGGAAAGCTATAAAAGGTTTTTCAAAAGTCAACTTGGTCAACCAAAGGTGTTATTGGGTCATTGACCTAAAAATGTCCTTGGATGATGTATGTGATCATTAATAACCAATTAATTAAATTAGAAACTAAATCGAGTTTGAATTCGATTTCAAAAACCCTTATTTCAAAACCTAGTTTTATCTCCTTTTCTGTAATTCAAAATCTATAACGAAATTGGAGATACTCTAAAAAGATAGTTTGTAGATCTTGACAAGAGCTACAAAGTTGGTATATAAAGTTTTTCAAGTTTCCACAAAGAATTTCAAATGAATTTAAAAATACAGTTTTTCAGCATTTGTCCCCTTTTGATTTTAAAACCATAATTCAAAAATTATGCATAATTTTGAAAAACTTTGTATATGAAACAGGTTTGGTTTGACAAGTTAAACATTTCATAGTTTTGAAGATTTTCAAGTTTTATTGAAAAATCAAAAGTAATTTCAAATGTTTGTTTCTAGGGTTTTATTCCCTTTTTGAATTTGAATTCATATTTCAAAATCCAAACAGAATTTGAGGATGCTAGTTAAAGAAAAAGTGTAGCTCTTGAAAAGTTATGCAAATGATACTTTTGGAGATTTTCAAGTCCTTATATAAATTTTGGAGTAATTTGTAATTTCAAATGAATGGCAATTCTGTAATTTTCTTGAACAGCACCGAGACCTATCGTCGACCGCCATCGCCGGCTTCTCAAGCCGCGCCGCCGTCCACCGCCGCACATGCTCGGCCGCCAGCGCGCTCCAGGACGCGCGAAGCTTCATCGTCGTCGTGTCGCCCGTCCATACATCGCCCCTGCCCTATAAATAGGTCGGCCGTGGCCGACTTCTTCCTGTCGCCGCCGCCGACGACCTTGCTCTGCCGGCAAAATTTGCCACCGTCGCTTCATCTCTGCCCGCTTCATCTTGCCTGAAGCTTCGCCTGGACCATGCGATTCGATTGAGCTAGTTCGTGCCCGCTCTCCCCGCCCGAGCCGCCCGCACGACGTCGTCTTCCTCGCGACCGGTCGCCGAGCCGCCGCGAGCTTCCTCGCCGTCCACCGCCACCAAGGTGAAAAATATTTTACCTTTAACCCTCCAATCATGTTCTCCGTGCTTCGCTGCCCCTTATGCGCCTCTTGGTCGGTCTGATGGTGCACAGGAAGCGCCGGAACGCCGTCCTTGCCACCGGAGCATCGCCGCCGCCATCAACGCCGCCGTCCACAGCTCGGTTCAACCACTCCGGGCATTCATTAGCGTGCGCACTAGACCCGTGGTGAGCTCCTGCACCCGTCCATGCCCTCAATTTCAATTCTCTTGTGCCGTAGGGTCCGGCCGCCGTGCGTCGCCGCCGGCATAACCTTGCCGCTCCGCCGCGCGCGTAGCCGTTTGATCTAGAGGCCAGAACCGGTTTCATTTTCTGTCCAGCGTGTTCGCGTTGATGCCCTGCACCTGCCCGTGCGCTCGCCGTCGCCGAAAAAAGCTCCGGTGAGCTCTCCCGCCGGGCCACCGCGCCGCCGGGCCACCATGACCGCCGGCGTGGGTGCCGCCGTCACCCCGCTGTGCCATTTACTACCCTGATCGACTCCCCGTGCCAAGCTGAGCCCGATGGTTCAAGTCCGGTCGCGGGAGACCTCGCTGTCGGCGAGTAATCGCCGGTCAACCGCCGGTGGACCGTCGGTCAACGCGGGAGCACTGTGCTCCTTTTTCTTTTTTTATTTTTAGAAAATGATTTAAATGCTATTTTCTTTGAAAAATCATAGTAATTCATATATAGCTCCAAAAATTCTGAAAATTTTTGTGTGTGTTCTTTATGATGTTATCTACCTAGGAAAAATATGAAATGCCAAATTTGAGTACTTTTTGCATATGTTAAAATTAGCCCTTTTAATTAAAAAATACACCTTCAATGATTTTTAATAAATAAAATAATTGGCTTTTAATTCTGAAATTTGTTTTGCCATCTAATTAGACCAAGAGCTTTTCAAAATAAAATTTTGAGTTTAATTAGACAACTTTAAATTTTATGCCTTTATTTTATGCTTTTAAATAATTAATTAATTAATCATTATAAGAATTGTTTGACTTTGGGATTGATTGATGACCTTAGGTGATTAACCTTAATGACCTTTGACACTTTAATTAATTGTTTGCGCTTACCTGGATTATTTCATTAGGGCTTAATTAACGTTATTTCATGTATTTAATAACTGTCGTAAATAATGTAGTTAACACTAATGAACTTAGTAGGTATGCTTTGGTTGGCTTGTAACTTTATCATAAAGGAAAGTTGTACTCAAGCCATTAATCTGATCATATATCCATCAAGCATCATGTTTACTATTCAATCATGTTGAAGCATATCATTACAACGTATAGTTTCCGATAACGGAGAGTTTAACGTTGTCGCCCAGATCCGAAGGAAGAACAGACTCCGGAGATTGGAATTGATCCAGAGCCTGAAACCATCTACCCCGACTACCAAGGCAAGCCCCGGATGCATTCAAACCCTATTCTATTTTATAAAAGTTTTATCGCTTCAGTTTTGATATGTTGCATTAAGTAATAGGAGCTGAGTGAAAACCCACCAACTGCATTACCTGTCTTACTTCCATAATTCCTTGTTATCTGTTCTAAAAGATGCGTAGTAATCGAGTCCGGACGGCTAACTTGCATTGGGAACGAAGTCCCTTTGTAGTGTTTCCGTCTGTTGATGCCCTAGGTCCCGTGTCGATGGTGAACTGGTGACATCGAGAAATTAGAAAATCCACATGCATGAAGTGATATACTGATGGTTGTAGCCGGGTATATCATGGAGTGACTTATAGTGGGGCCAGAGACCCCATATATGTCATAGTGTGTTTTACTGTAGGGTTTAAGTTCCCATGTATCTCGGTACACTGGGTCAAAGTGCTCACGTGTATTATGTGGTGATATATAGCTGCGGTTGTTATCCCGGTATATCGGTTCACCTGCTATGCTTAGGAGTTAGAGTCTCCTGCATATCAGTAACCTAGGTCCCAGCTGGGTATGAAAATGGATTCGAATCGCCGTGCTTCTCAGAGAAGAAGACTCGATCAGTGTTCATCGTCGTAGTAACAACTTGAACAATGATTAGGGTTTAAGAAAGAAGTGGTTGGTAATTTTTGATCTAGAACAAAACAGCTTTTCTTTCTTTTAAGCTTTTCTGCAAAATTTCTTATCTCCTGCAAGCCTTACCTTGTCCCTCTAGCCTGCATTTTCTGAGTCTTCACCCCTCTTTTTCGTCGGGTCAGTCTTGTTGAGTACTTTTGTACTCAGGTTTTGTTGAACCCTTGTTGCAGGTGAGACTTATGGGCAGGAATGTTTCGCATCCTGCCGCATGACAGTCGTCGAGGAAAGTGACAACGAATAGGATATCTCGCTCTCGGGTAGAGCATATAATCAAGGTTGATGTAATAAGTTATATCGTTATTCCACTGCTATATGGTTTGTAATAATCCAACTTATGGTTTGCAAATGATTTATAAACTTATGTTATTGTAATCCTTCCGCTCCTTTACTCTGATGTATATTATTTATATAAAACTGTTGTAATACTGCAATGTCTCTTTATAATGATTGATCCTGCTCGAAGAATCGTGGATGATTCGGGATTTACCCAACAGACCTTTTAAGTTTTATGGAACACACTCATGGTTATTTAGAGTCTGTTTAGACAATAATCATGCGTGTGGGCCATAGGATTTAGAAGGTTCTACCACAGTTGGGATGTGCTCCCATCCCAGACTCTCTAACCCAGCACCAAATGGCCTTTGCAATGGGACACTGGAAGAGCAGGTGGTTGGCTGTTTCCTCCTTTTCACAGAACTTGCAACCTGTAGCTTCATCCTAGTTTCTCCTTCTTAATTGTTGCACTGTCTGCAGTCTATCATGCCAAGCCATCCAGAGAAAGTTTTGTACCTTTAATGGGATATTCGCATTGCACCCCATATTTCAAGCATGAGGTTGTCCACTACTCCTGGGTTGGTTATGAACTTGTACATGCTCTTAGTTGAGAATTTACTTGATTTTTCCAGTTTCCACATTACTTTGTCAGGTTCATTAGTCGGTTGTACCCCATTTAGCAGGTTCATCATGTCAATCCCCAAAACACCTTCTATAGTTCATGACCCAGTTATTGGATTTGGCCTTCTGCACTAAGATCTCTTGATCATGACATATGCTGAAAATGTTTGGGTACCTCCCCTATCCATACATCTTTCCATAGTCTGGTTTGGGCACCAGATTCTATTATGTTTGCTTTCCCCGTCTCATACCAGTCTTTTACCTCATGAAGTCCTTGTCAGAATTGTGATGCTCCTCTGCTAGAGCTCTGGCAGAAACCTTTCCCCCTTAGATATTTCGTCCTTAGAATCCTCATACAGAGGTTGTCTTCTCCATTCTCAAGTCTATAGATCCATTTGCAAAGCATTGCAGTATTCATAGCTCTAGTGTCTATGAAACCAGCCAGCCAAACTCTTTTGGTTTACCTAGAGCGTCCCATCTGATCATATAGAATTTCTTTTTATTGCGCACTCTCTCCTAGAAAAACTTACTCCTGGTGGAATCAAATTTTTTGTGGATCCCCTCATACAGATGATGGAACCCCGTAGTGTACACTGGAATACTTGTGAGACTTGAGTTGATGAGAATTGACTTCCCCCGAGGACAAGTGACCACATTTCCATGTCTGTAATCTCTTGTCCATCTTTATTGCAGAATCTTGTAACTCAGCTTTGTAGTCTTTTGTCACTAATGGGCAGCCTTAGATATTTCATTGGAAATGCTCCTAGTTTATAGTTAAAAGCATCGGCAACTCTCTAGCTCTCCCAAGCATCCATCCCTACTGTGAAAACCTCACTCTTGTTGTAGTTAATTTTCATGCCAGACATTTCTTCAAAATAGAACAACAAGAACTTCAAGTTAATCATGTCTGTGTCTGAATTCTACAAGAATAACACTGTATCATCTGCATATAGCTATATAATATATAATATATAATATATAATATATAATATATAATATAT
>CM041645.1:22547804-22659972 GCA_023333625.1 Bothriochloa decipiens
TATAATATATAATATATAATATATAATATATAATATATAATATATAAATATAGGCGCTAATCAGGGTCAACTATTTTTGTTTCTCCACACAGGTCCAAGATCTAAGCTCTCGAGACTTTGTCGTTGCGTTAAGCGATCGACGTGGCATCATTACGACACATGTTGACACTTGTTGCATCCTCTTAAGCAGATCTCCAGCGGTCCAGCCTCCGGCACATCCTCTTAAGCAGATCTCCAGCGGTCCAGCCTCCGCCATGCCCGTGCAGGGGCACACGGCGTCCCGTGCTATCTCCAGCGCCCCCTCCGGCCCTTGGCTTGAGGCTCCGGACCTTCACCAGCGTGACAAACAACGCAAGCCAGAACTACTGCCTTTGCTTAGGATCTGCATGCTCAATTATCTCCTTGTGCTAGCATGCTCTTACTGATCTAAGAGCTGACAGCTGAATTATGAGTAAATGCAATATAGAGATGAGCATTTTCAACATCTCTTTTATCTCCAATGCAACTACCATGCTGGGGAGTTAGCTCAAAAAAGTTACTCATCCCCTTTTCCATCTTAACTACCATTTTTTTTACATCAGAAACTATGGGGTCCCCACGGTGAAGGAAGGTTCAGAACATACTTAAAACCATAGTTTAATTGAAAGCATCTAGCCAAACATAAAAAGATAACCACAGGTCATCCTTAAATCTTACGGATTGAAGAATACACTAATTCTTAAAATTACAAAACCATAGAGCTATGGTTGAGTCACGAAAACTTTATCATTTCTCAGCTTGCAGAGTTCCCATGCTGCTATCATGGCTGCCTTGGTGAAGAAGAGCATGGGATGCGATGAACGAGCCTCAAACCTATCAAAGAGTTCCAAAGAATCGTTCCATGTAGTCCCAAGCTTGGACCAGCACTCTTGAGCAAATGGACAATCAAATGTTCTATGGTTTCCAATTCCCTTAAATCACACATGATACAGATTGAACTGCCTTGTATGTTTAAGGGTGTGTTTGGGAGCGTGCATCTGGCTAGCTTGGCTGCTTGGGCCTGGCTATGGCCAGCCAAAGACAAGTTCAAATGGTACAAGTGAGTTTGTTTGGTTGCATGTCCCTGTAGAGCCGGGCCGATACGAGAACGTGTTTGGTTTACCTGTACAAAAGTGTTCGGTGACCCTGGACCTAAACATGGTAATATTGCCCCTTCAAACATTGTCTTTGGCATTTCATCGAACATATGTGGGCAGTGCGCCTGTGCATCGAGCTCGCGGATGCAGAGATGGAGCCAGGGGCGGCCACGGTAAGTACTCCGGTGGCGGTAGCAGCGGGAACATGAAGTCGTGGTGGCCCTCCTCCTGGTCGTCAGTGGTGTGGTCGGCTCCATGTACACACTCCTTGTCCGTGTCACGACGCGCCCCTTCTTCCTCTCCATGCGCACGCACCGGAGGTTGAGCTCACGGCCATGGCGTGCACCGGAGGCAGACCCCGGAAGCGGAGCTCGCGGCCATGGCGAGGAAGAAGGGGCTAAGGAGCCGAAGATGAAGCACAACGGCGCCACGGCGGTGGGTGAGAGTCGGGGAGAGATGACTGGGCAGTCACTCCAGCCGTCTTTGCATGCCCACGCGCACCGGAGGCAGCTGAGCCTGGAAAAATGACCTCCCACTGTTTCCTAGGAGCCAGGCCCTTAGGTGCTTTGAGGAGCGTGTGGGCTAGGCCTAGGAATAGTAACTACACATCAAACATGGGAGGTTGCAGCCCACGAGCTCAGGCCACCCTCTCCCAATCACGCCCTAAATGTCTTCTTTGGAGCATATCTTTCTTGTTTAGACGGTCAACAAGAATTAGCCATACAAATTGATTCTTGGGGTGCATCTAGATTTCCATATTATCTTGTAAATTGGATGTGCCTCAATGCCCCTGAAGATGTATGAATAATAACTCTAAGAGTATATGTATTCCCCCAAATATGAACCCAACTATCAATGCCATTTTCATCATACTCCATAGACTTTAAATGCTGCTGCAATATCTCAAATTCCTCATAAGCTTTAGTTGAGAATGGGAGCATAAAAGTGGAGTCAAGGTCTTCGTTATGTACAGACTCAAAATTGAAATCTCACCATATCTTCCAAATGAGGGCAACCTTGGGTATTTGTGAGATAAAACTTCATCATCCATCCATAGATCCTCCCAAAAGCACATAGTTTGCCATTGCCTATGACACATTTGTAATTCCTCTTAATGGCACTTGCAAAATTAGTATATATGTTTCCACCAGAAAGAACCCACCTCACTAGTTGCATAAGGGATACGATTGGTGTCGTATTTATTCCAGATCATTCTCACCCAAGGAATGTCAGCTCTGTTGTAAAATTTGCTTAAGTGCTTCATCAGCAATGCATCATCTTGAAGTCTTAGATTAATTATTCTAAGCCCTCATTTTTTCGTCTAAATTACCTCCTTTCTAAGACCAAATTACCTCCTTTTTTTAGAGTTTCCCCTCCAAAGCAGGCACTGCTTTCTACCTGTCTATATTTTTCAATCACCCCTTTAGGCAGCTTGATGGCAACTTTGAGGTCATAACCTGAAATCATGATCCTGAAGATCAACTATTGTATTCTTTTTCTTCTGGTGAGTTTTTCCACTAGGTTTTCTCAAGAAAGATTTTTAACTTAGGCAACAAGTGCAACACAACCTACATGTGTGAAGTACTATTTTCTCCTACCATTTTATTAGTCTTTGGATGAAGTATTTTGACAAGGCATACAAATACCACAATCTCGCCAAGAGTGGTGAGACCATCATTCCTCCAGATATAAGCCTTGGAGATGAAGAAGACCAGCATGGGCATGTAAGTCATGGTGGAGGCCTAGTCTAACTAAAATTGGAGTCCATCCCGAATTTAAGGAGCAGTCCCTGGTGAAAATGACGCACGATAAACTCCATTTTTGACAATCAACATATGCATAAAAGATAGTTTCATCAGGTAACCAATGATGTTGGTTGACATAAAAAATCCATCGGAGTCAATGAGAAAAAAGTCGGGGAGTGGTGACACCTTCTTTGGTGCATTAGGTCATGTATTGTCTTAGAGACCATTAGGGTGCGTCTTCTTTGGGTCCATTAGGCCATGTATTATCTTAGAGCCCATTCGAGGGTGTGTCCAGGGGTATGCATGTCCAAGACGGCAAGACTTTATGATTAGTGGCCACCACTCATTAGGGTTTGAATTTTGTTTAGTTCATGTTTTCCTCATGAAGTAGACATTATTCAGAGCACTTGCAACGCAGAGTTCGACTGCTATGAATCAGGATTCAGGACCCCTATTCTTAGTTCTTGTTCATTTGTGCCGACTAGTCCTTTCGAATAAACATTCCTAATACCATATTGATATACTTCATCTATATTTACAATATCAAATTGTGTTTTTCTTGTTCTTACTTGTGTTCTCATTTCGCTTGTAGGAAAAGCTTTCTAGGTGAGGTTTTAATCGTGTTGTGCGTGGTTGATAACTAACAGAGTTGGGTGCAACAGTTGCAAGAGTTCGAACCATACTTGGTTTGAAGCCTAGATCATGAACTTCGAGTTCTCCATCAATCGAATCTACCATAACACGTTTCCATCAAAGGGGTAGTGTTGTGAAATGAAAGTAAAAAATCTATGAGAAACTATGACTCTGAATAGTGGCCAAATTAACGAGTGTAGAAGTTAAATATTAAAAATGAAGTAGCAGTGTTTTGCTTCTTCCTTCTATAAAAGGGATACATGAAGGGCTAAAATTAATAAGTGTTCTGACTTTTGGAGGACGTGCATTGCACTTTTATGGTGTGTGTGTCTTGTGTTTGAGTTTGTGTGAGCTTGAAGTGTTATTTATGGTGTAATAAAAAATAGCTATATGCATCGGTCAATGCAGCGGCTGACATATTAGTATATTCCATTTTTCTAAAAAATACACGTTCCTGTTTTGAAATCATCCAGAAGTAGAAGACCTCAATTCCATCTCCCAGCACATGTTCTATGTGTTTTTGTGCTTGTGTACGGACCAGCAGGAAGAATTAAATTTCTAACAAAGACAAAGTGGTATATTGTCACCCATAACTCTTGATGATGCTTCAATATATGTATATACATCGGGGATGAGCCGAACTAAGGTTTTGGTTCAGGCTATAGGACCCGGTGTCCTAGTGTATATTCTTTTTATTCTAGAGCAGCATATAGCCTGTATTTCATTAAGAAGAAGAGAGTGGTCAATAGACCTACACATAGTTAATATAAAAGGGTTCGCGGGTAATCCATAGATTACCAACGAAACCTCAACACATAAACAAAAAGCAAGAACATGGAGAGGGGGACTCTTATCTAACAACCCTAGGAACTGAGCCTAATATAAAAAATATCTCAACACCTAGGTAGCCAGTAGTAAAAGGAGCCTGATGAACTCCTGACGGCAAAGCATCCGTCTAAGCAACCTCGGCAGCAAAACATCTGCCAGAAAAGACGACGACCTTGGTGGCAAAGCATCCACCGGGACACCTCGGCGGCAACGCTCCTCCGAGTCACTAAGGGCCAAAGCCCTTTAGACCACGGGCGAGGAGGACTTACCTAAAGAACCACAGGCGACAAAGCATCCGCCCCAGCAGCAAGGAACCCTTCGGCGGCAAAGCATCCGCCAAAAAACCTCAGTGGCAAAGCATCCACCGGAATGACCACTACTACAGCTACAACAGGCGCTAGCTAGGCATACCTAGGTGAGGAGAAACATGAAGCACAATTAGGCGCAGCACGACGACCAAAGGGGCCGCGTGAGAAGCGGCGGGCAGCACGAGATTCTTCAGTAGCGCCTTCACGAAGGAGTTGACGACAAGGATGCCATCGCTGTTGGCCTTAGAGAACTAAGGCGAGGCTTTCGTCCAGAGTCCGGTGCCGATGACAGGAGCAGGAGGCTCAAAGACGACACCTCCAGGAAGGATGTGGCGCCAAGCCGTCACCTCGTCCGCCCGACCATCGTCAGGCTGGGCTTTCGCCCGGAGCTCCATGCATCACTGTCACACAAAGGGACGAGTAGGGGCAATGCCGTCCATGCCACCACGACATCAATGACGCACTGCCAGGCAACCACCTGCACCACCATGATGCAAGTCGGCTCCTGGCCGCGCCACCCATCTCGTCCATCACCCCGCACGTCGTTGGAGGCGGCCATGGCCATGGCAATCCAGCCCCATCTCCAAGGGAACCGGCACAACATGGGCCACACCATACCGGGAGGACCTCGCATGGCTAGCGGGCAGGGGAGGGGGACAGCAGGGCCGGCGCCAGATCCGGCGCCCACGGGCCCAGATCCGGCCGCCCCACAGTAGCCCCGACCAGCAGCTTGGGCGGTCCCGGCCGGTAGCAGGCAGTCCTGGCCGGGAGCAGATAGCCCTGAACGCGCGCCCGCCAAGAGGAAGCCGAAGCTGCCGAGACGCCGGAGACACGCCAGGGCCTGCCGCCGCCCGAGCACGATGGGGAGCCGGAGCCAGGAGCCATCGGCGCGCGCCGGTGATGCGGGGTCCGCCGCCGGTCGACGAACGCCGCCAAATCCAGGGCCGCCGAATCCGGGGCGGGGCCAGCTGGATCTGGCCCCAGGGGCCCCGGATCCGTCTTCCCAGCCCGCCGTCGGCCTCCGGGTGCCATGGAAGTCGGGGTCCGAGGTAGGAGGGGGGCTAAGGCAGGGAGTGGGAGGTGGAGGAGGGGGTGGCCTGCGACGACGTCCCAGCTTCAGGGGGCCGCGCTGGCCGCCGCCGCCACGAGCAGAGGGTGGCGACGGCAGCCGAGGAGAAGGAGCAGGGGCGGTGCTCTGGCCGTCGCCGGGGAGCCCCCGAGTCGCCGCCCGAGAGGAGCGGTCGGGGGTCGATACTGTGTTGGGCTGGACCACAACAACAACAACATAGCCTTTTATCCCAAGCAAGTTGGGGTAGGCTAGAGATGAAACCCAAAAGAGGCATAAAAACAAAGAACACATAAATGGTACAAGAAAAAGATTACGGTTCAGGCACGTTAATTGCTAGTCTCCAAGCGCTCCTATCCATAGCTAAATCCTTAAGGATATTCCACTCCTTAAGGTCTCTCTTAACCGACTCGTCCCAAGTCAGTTTAGGTCGACCTCTACCTCTCTTTACATTATCGACCCGCTTTAGAACCCCACTACGCACCGGTGCCTTAGGAGGCCTTCGTTGGACATGGCCAAACCATCTCAACCGGTGTTGAATCAATTTTTTCTCAATTGGTGCCACCCCAACCCTATCCCGAATACGTCGTTCCGGACTCTATCCCTCCTTGTGTGCCCACAACACCATCGTAACATACGCATCTCTGCTACACTCAATTGCTGGATGTCGCCTTTTTTAAGGCCAACATTCAGCACCATATAACATTGCCGGACGAATCGCTGTCCTATAAAACTTACCTTTTAACTTCTGACGCCATTTCAACCAACCGGCTGAAATTCTATGCCTAACATCTTCATCAATGTCACCATCCTTTTGTAGCATCGATCCTAAATACCGAAAAGTATCCTTCTTGACCACCACTTGCCCATCGAGGTTAACGTCTCCCTCCTCATTCCTAGTCGCGCTGAAATCGCACCTCATGTACTCGGTCATGGTCCTACTAAGTCTAAACCCTTTCGACTCTAACGTGTGCCACCATAGTTCTAACTTCCTATTAACCCCTGCCCTAGTCTCATCCACTAGCACCACATCATCAGCAAAGAGCATACACCAAAGGATATCACCTTGTATGTCCCTTGTGACCTCATCCATCACCAAAGCAAATAAATAAGGACTCAATGCCGACCCTTGATGTAGTCCTATTTTAATTGGAAAGTCACTGGTGTCACCATCACATGTTCGGACACACGTCACCACATCCCTGTACATATCCTTGATGAGGGTGATGTACTTAGTTGGGACTTTATGCTTTTCCAAGGCCCACCACATGATATTTCTCGGTACTTTGTCATATGCCTTCTCGAGGTCAATAAAGACCATGTGCAAGTCCTTCTTCTGCTCCCTATACCTCTCCATCAACTGTCGTAATAAGAAAATTGCCTCCATGGTCGACCTACCAGGCATAAACCCAAATTGATTTTGGGTCACACTTGTCACTCTTCTTAGGCGATGCTCGATAACCCTCTCCCAGAGCTTCATCGTATGGCTCGTCAACTTAATCCCACGGTAATTAGTACAACTTTGAACATCTCCCTTGTTCTTGAAGATCGGTACTAATATACTTCTTCTCCATTCTTCAGGTATCTTGTTTGACCGGAAAATGAGGTTAAAAAGCTTAGTTAACCATACTATCGCTCTGGCACCTAGGCATCTCCACATCTCAACGGGGATACCGTCAGGGCCCATCGATTTACCTCCCTTCATCCTCTTCAAAGCCTCTCCGATCTCTGCCTCCTGAAATCTCCTCACGAAACGTCTGTTGGTATCGTCAAATGAGTCATCCAACTCCAAGGTAGGACCCTCATTCTCCCCATTAAACAACTTGTCAAAGTACTCTCTCCACCTGTCCTTGATCTCCTCATCCCTCACCAAAAGTTGATCCGTCCCATCCTTGATGCATTTGATTTGGTTGATGTCCCTCGTCTTCCTCTCGCGGATCCTAGCCATCCTATAAATGTCCTTCTCCCCTTCCTTTGTGCCTAGTCGCTGATAAAGGTCATCATACGCCTGACCTTTTGCTACACTCACCGCTCGTTTTGCAGCCCTCTTCGCTATTTTATAGCCCTCAATGTTGGCTACACTCTTATCATGATGGAGGCGCTTGAACCACTCCTTCTCCCTAATAGCCCTTTGCACCTCGTCATTCCACCACTAGGTGTCTTTCGCTTCCCGTTTGCCTCCCCTACTCACTCCAAACACATCCGAAGCCACCTTCCAAACAGATGTTGCCATCTTTAGCCACATTTCATCTGCATCTTCTCCTTCTTCCCACGGCCCCTCATCTAGCATCCTCTCCTTAAATGTTTGCACTGCTTCCCCCCTAAGCTTTCACCATTTTGTTCTCGCAATCTTGGCCCGATTGTCTCGATGGACACGTACCCGAAAGAAAAAATCCGCCACCACAAGCTTGTGTTGAGGGACAACACACTTCCCAGGTAACACCTTACAATCTAAGCAAGCACAAATGTGTTCGGCTGGACCAAATATACAAATGTGTTCCTAGTGTATATTCAGATAATCAAAGATTTAGTAGAGATAATGTGTCTCTGGATCAAAGATTAGAGATTTGTGTTAAACATCTGTTCCATAATAGCAGGCGTCAGTGAAGCCTAGGATTGGAGGCAAGACAACATGTCTTCACCAGCAGGGGATCTATTTCACAACATGTCAAGGAGTCGCCAAGACACCCTCGAGTTTGTCATGAGTTTCTTCTCTTCTGCTCTTTGTGTGCAGAAGCTCCCTGAAATCATTCCAAATTGTTCATTTATAACCATCCAAAGGAAGACATGGAACTAAACCCTATTCTTAATGGTGGAATTTGGTACACAATGCACGGTACCACATTATGACATAAAATAGAAGAATGGATAATTCTTGATATCTGAGCCAAGATGCTCGATGAATAATACAAACTATAGATTTTTATCATGTTATCACAGAAAAATAGTTTCTGGAATTTAGAGACAGAAAAACGAGATTCTCATAAGGCACTGAAAAGGATGTGTTTGGAGATAAACTGACCTGGCGTCTGTGATGAAGAAAAGATCTTGTACACTCCCATCAGGCGTGGTAGAGACCTTCACCCTCCGAATCGTGAGCTCCAGCTGGCACAAAACACGTGTCACATCTGTGGAACACAGAATTCCCAGGAGGAAGATCCAAAATTAGACTTTTTCAAGCTACACTAGATCATCAGGCGCCCTTCGGGCGCCCTACAATGGTTCAAGGAAAACAAATTAATTATGAATAATAGATATTGCTAAGTTACATAACACATGTATCATTAATATCTTTTTGCAGCAGAAGCATAGGCAAGCAGAAAAAAGGAGCATTCATAAACAACAAAGATGAAGCCACCACAGCCGTTATGGTTCTGTTCACACATAGACTACACTATCTCTCGCTACATGCATCACATGTCAATCCTATGAACCTTAGCCATTATGGTTCTATCCGGCCATACATCACATGTCAATCCATTACAATTCATGATCGGAACTCACGACTACCAAACACTATACTCGGTAGCTTAGAGTGCCGATCCAAATACACCGTAGCCATTATGGTTCTATCCAGCCATACTGAGAAATCAAAAGAGTGGTGAATATTAGTTGCAGGCGACATTTCAAATACATGCTAATGAACACTTCACAGCAGCTAGTAGAGGCAAAAGCACCTCAGTTGCTGCACTGTAAAGAGAAGAGGCCATGAGTGTAATATTTAGAGCCATAAACAACCAGTAGTGCTAATTTAGTCTGGCTCTTTGTCTATCTTCTAAATGTAAACAGTTTTTGTTCAGCTTAGTTTGGCTCTTTGTCTATCTTTTAAATGTACACAGTTTTTGTTCAGCTTATTAAATATACTCAACTACCTTTGCACCTCTTACTGCAAACCATCAGTACATGATACAATTTTCAGCTTGGTATTTGTTCCGATAAATCACTATTCCTTAATCAAGCCACTATACTTTTTCCTACAACTATTTATGGCATTATTCTGAGATCATTACGAATAGCCTATATTATCTTTTACTCTATTTTTCGTTATGGAAGGGATCCGCCTAATCCCTTTGTAGATTGGTTCCACCTGGGGATCTGATCCCTGACAACCGAACAAAGCCTAATGCTGTGCTAGGTGGGCATAATCACCATGGCAGGAAGCCATAAAAAATGGCATGGCATTAGTAAGTAACCACTACATTGGTTGATACATATCCCTGACAACAGATCTTCTATGCTTTCCCACCCTTCTTAGGAAAAAGAGGAGGCTAAGCAAGCAAGCAGTGGAGAGTTATTTTTCCAGATCGCGTCGTCATGATAACTTGTTGCTGATTTCTCAATGCAAACATGACATAGCCTCACAGGATGGTGATAGAAATAATGAAATATTGGATCCGGCTGTTTATATCGGTAATGAATCAGAGGGGTGGAAGTCTCACTCACCAGTTCGGATTCACTGACCCCCGAAGATTTGGGGCAATGGGTGTTCTCCTGCACAAAACACAAGGGGTGTTCTCCTGCACAAAACACAAGGGGTGTTCTCCTGCACAAAACATTTTCTACTAAGGTTAAAACTTTGTTTTATTTCTATACATGATTGATAATTCAGTAAGAAAAAAAGGCAATTGCAGACCCCTCTTGTCTTACCTCTAGAAATGGTGCAAATTCTAATTCATCCTCCTATTATCTCAGTAATAGACACAACAATAGTTCAGGTTAGCAGAACAACCCAAATAGAAAATCTCCCTGCTAAATGTGAGAACCTTCGAACATTTTGTACAAACAGTAGCTTATTTTAATTATATACACATTTGATTATTCAGTAAGAGAAAAAGGACAGGCACACAAACCTACTGGTGCAGTGTACGAAGCTAAAGGAAGGAGGAAGGGGAGTAGGAGTACTACCTTAATTCACGCTAAGGATCTGGCTAAGGTCATTGACACGAGCACCTCTCCCTTCTCCAGCATAGGAGCGTGGCCATCCTTCCTATCCAGATCAGCGAGGAGGCGTGGAGGTCGAACCATCAAATCTGGAGGTGAGGGGCCGGCAGGCCGCCGCCCCGCCGCTACACCAACGCCAACGGAGTAGGAGGGCAAGGGAGAGAAGGGACACCCGCACCGGCAGACAAGGTGGGGGTGCCCCGCCGGCCCAGCACCGGAAGACAAGGTGGGGTGCCCCGCCGGCCCAGCAGCCGCGGCACCCGCTGCTCGCACAGCTGCCGCCCTTGCCGGATCCGGAGGGGAGGAGCCGCCGCTCCGCGAGGCAGCCCGGCCAGCGCCGCCGCGAGCCGCACCATCGCCGGATCCAGATGGGAGGAGCGCCGCGGTGAGGGGGCGTGGAGGGGCGGCGCCGCCATGAGGAGGGTGGGGAGCGGCGCGCGGCACCATGGGGAGGACAACGACGACGCGGGGGAGGAGAGGAGACGGGGGGATGAGGCTGGGTACGAGGACCGCGACGCAATTTTTAGAGAAGGAGATGGTGTTTTCGCAATAATGCCTGCGGGCGCGCCGGATCAAAGGACGGGGAGACGTGTCCCGCTGGGAGGAGTCCCGATGTATCTCTCCAAAGAGACTTTTTGTTCAGTAGTAGCAGTCCTTCGCCTCCATTAAAAATCAAATTCAGATGGATACGAAGTTACCATACCTAACTACTAGCAATATTATTGCAGAGTTATTATAACCTTTTTTTAACTAAAACTTTAGGGCAAAGCCCCCCAGTAGGTTCAAATAAACACAACACAAAAAAGGCTCACCAAACACCACCACACCAACACCGACTAACTTACCTTAAGAAAATAGAGACGAGCAGAATAGAAAAAGAAGGAAGAAATAATAGAACACAACCGAGCTAAACAACAGTAGACAACCAGATCTTTATGTCATCATGTAAAACAGGCTTGATTCTATGAAGTTGTACGAGAATTTCTTCAGCAAAAGACGCCTTCCAATTTGCCAAGCTCAGAGGCCTTCCTTCAAAAATGAAAGCATTGCGCTCCTTCCAAATACACCAAGACGCCACTAGAAAAACCTCCATAAAAAAGGGTGTGTGCCAAGATCTTCTAGCAATGATGAGCTTCTGAAAATAGTTTGGCACCCGTGGCCATCTGATTCCAAGCACTTCCCATCGAGCTCTTGCTGATTCACAGTGAAAAAACAAGTGCAAGTTCTTTTCTTCCTCTTCAATATCACACATGACACAGTTGTATCCTTCTTCAAGAAATTTATTACGCGTTCTCAAAACATTTCTTGTGTTTAACCTATCCGCCAGCAAAAGCCAACCAAAGAATTTAATTTTGGGAACACATTTGGACTTCCAAATCCAATTGAGAGGCTTGGGTGGAATAAGACATGCAAACTGATGCTGATAATACCTCCTTGAGCTGTAGGCACTAGAACCCCAAATAAAAGCCCACGCATCCACTTCCTGATCTGTAGAACTAGACTGCAGGTATAACAGATCCGCCTGAAGAATTTGAAGCTCGTTAAAAGCATCTCTTGTCACGGGAATCCTAAAAAGATCAATGAGATTATCTTGACTCCCAGCTGAAGCAAGAGAAATATTTTTATTCTTAGCAAACTCGAACAGGTTGGCAAACTTGATGGAGAATATGCTATCCAACAGAACGTCATTCCAAAGGCTGACAGTATCCCCAATAGCAGGAATGCAGTGTGTAATGCCTCTATATTCAATATTTAGTCGCATGTGATCCTTCCACCAGAAGGATCCTTTCTCCTTAGCCAAATGAGGAGCATCATTGTTGTTAGCATAATAAGCATTCCAGACCAATTGAACCCATTGTATGTCTTTCTTCTCATAGAACTTATCAAGTTGCTTGAGGAGCAAAGCTTCGTTCTGAAGTGATAGGTTTATAACCCGCAGGCCACCTTTACTTTTAGGCTTCATTACCAGGTCCCACTCAGCTAGACTATAACCTTTTCTATCAAAATCATTCCCACGCCATAAACATTTCTTTGAGTTTATCAATTTCTTCAATCACAGTGACAGGCAGTTTAGTGAGCACATATAATAGGTAGGAAGAGTTGAGATGACAGAATTGACAAGCTGTAGCCGACCGGCATAAGTTAAGAACTGAGAGCTAGCAGAGAGACGTCTCTCAATTCTACAAATCAGTGGAGCATAGTCTTTAACAAGTGGTTGTAGTTCCCAGGGGAAGACCAAGATACATAAAAGGAAAAGTACCAAGGGAACAACCAAAAACATGTGCAAGTTCAGAGGCCCTTTCATTGCTCATATTGATGAGTACTAGGCATGATTTGAAAAAAATAACTTTTGAGTCCAGTAGATGTTGCAAAGGTCTGAAGGATATCTTTTAGAGCAAGAAGTTGATTCTCTTGGCCTTGCATAACAATCAGTGTGTCATCGGCATACTGAACAATTGGGTAGGGAAGATTTTGATTCTGAGGGAAAAGAGGCTTAAGGACTTCATCTCTGTAAGCTCTGTTGATGATACTTTGTAATAGATCAGCGGCAAAGGACAAATAATAGAGGAGAGAGAAGATCACGTTGTCTTACTCCTCTTTTGCAAATGAACTCCTTGCCTTGGACACCATTGAGTAGCACAGAGGACTTGGATGAAGATAGAATGTCTTGCACCCAGCAAATCCACTTTGATGGAAAACCCTTTGCTTCCATTATCTTCAGTATGGTAGAGTGCTCCATGACATCAAAAGCCTTCTCAAAGTCAAGTTTGAGAATCACAATCTCTCTTCTTGAATGTTTACATTGATGCAAATACTCAAAGGCCCATCCAAGACAATCTTGAATAGATTTATTATTGAGAAGAAAAAGAACCCCTACAATCTCCTAGAGACACACGTGCAGTGCGAGTGACTCCAATGGCAAAGAAATGCACGCTAATGGGTAGGGGGCACTAATTTAGGCTAGTACTTTTCACAGTAGAGATCAATCAGGAAGGTTAGTGAACTAGGCAGGGACATTGACGAAATGATAATATGAACAGACAGATTATCGACAGTGCTTATGTTGAATTATTTGCACATATTACTGAAAAAGCTAAGATCATCAAATTTCAGTTTACCACATGATTCTATACATATAGAATCGACAATTGGTATATGAAGAATGCACATAAGAGAGCTAAACAGAATGAAATAAAAAGTTTAAAACAACCGTGCAAGTCCTGCACAGCATATATCCTGGATTAACATTAGTGACACTGGTGACGGTGAACGCACATTTCAAGATAGTATTAACATGAGATTTAAAGTTTTGGTACATGCATTGAGAAATACGTACATATGTATTTTGTTACCTGAGTGCATGAATACCACGATGCACATTTGAATTGTATGATCGGTAGTACTCATCTAATGTTTTTCATTACACTAAAAGGTTTCTGTGATGTTGCACCATTGTCAAAGTAAACTAATTTGGCACCATCAAATTCCTGCAAGTTTCAGTGGTAATAAATGAAATCACAGTCTACCAACTAACATATGCTAGTATTAAACAGAATAAAGGCTATTATTTGCAATATAGAATCACAGGTAACAGAAAACCATTGTTGCAGTTCATCAGCCGCATTGACTGAAATAACTGTAAAAGAGAAGCAATTAAACATGGACCTAACTTGTTATTGAATAAATAAAATGTGATCAAAATAAGCAAAACATAACCAGACTCACAAATGGGACCAATCCGATCGAAATCGACATGACAGCATTGATACTTGCACCAGACAAAGAATGGGCTACAAAGACTCACCAGACAAAGAATAGGCTACAAAGATGGGCTACAAAGACTCACCAGACAAAGAATGGGCTACAAAGACGTATCACACCGACTCACCGAGTGTCACAATGTTCCCCATATGACAGGTTCGAGGAAAAGGTATGAGGGATGTGGATTGACACCTTCTGTAAGTTCCTGGTACGAAAGGGGGGGGGTATACCTCTTCAGGATAATGGTTTGGAACTTGACACATGAACCAACTATTTTCAGGGTCATGGCTTGGGATGATCTGTTCAGTATGAGGTTTGCGATCACACAGGGTTTATTAAAAGGACATAAGAAAATAAATGAAGGAATAAAGAAAGATTAGGAATTTAGGATATCATTTTCAGGCCCACTCAGCCTAACATGACTTTCCCTAACCCTTCTAAGTCCCAATGCAGGCACACTGCACACAGCTAGCAACCACCACCTCTCATTACTTTCTGTGTCCTTACCATCACAGAGGTGCTGCTGCTGCCTGAAAGTCCTTGACATAGGTAATCAGCTCGCACCTCGTCCTTTTCTTCTCTGTGGTGCTCTCAATTTCCTAGAAAATCAGATGCACTACCCCAGCTGCCTGAGACAACAAGACTCTGGTCCTCAACTCCTCATCATCTCCAAAGCTTCTCCCCTGTTTCCGTTCAACGCAGCTTCAGCATGTATGATACCTCTCGATGTCCCAGAGGCTAATGGGACGATATCCCATATCAAACCCATGCCCCGATTTGGGACATGGCATGCTGTGTCATACCGAGATCCCAGTGACTATGCTCACACCTTGGTAAGCAAATTGAATGGTTTTATGCATTAGCAAATTGGAAAAAAATATTACGATCTAGATAGCTGAGTGCATTCATTAAGATCTTAGCATTTGGCACAACTGAAACACAATTGAGTTAGCTCAATTTAGCCAGATAACAGCAACAGCAGTATCTGCATGTCCAATTGTCCATAGGACATCAATGATCAGGCAAGCAGCTGCCAGACCAAATACAGACTAGTGGAAAGACTACAGATTGTAAGGCATAAATAAAGATGAGTTCTTATTTATTACTCCAAATTTTAGCTCAATGTTGGTTTTGTCCTAAGTCAAACTTCTCCCATTTTGACCAAGTTCTTGGACAAATGCATTAACATCCAAACAAATGCAATATTGAAACATATTTCATGGAGACTTTAATGAAACCAATAAGATGCTTTAGGTGTTGGTGTATTTTTCTATAAATTTGGTCAAAGTTAAAAACAAATGATTTAGGATAAAGCTAAAATGAACTATAATTTAGAACTTATGAAGTAGCAAAATAGCAAAATTTGCATAGCCAGCAATCAAGGAAGTTGATGACATTTCATCTGGAACAGAGCCTGAATCTAGCTCAGAAATGCTCCTAAACACCCATGAGTAATTTCTTTGTCGTGGGTTTGTCTAAAAAAAAATTTCTTTGTTGTGGGTGGTGCATGAATAGCAGGCCTCAGCCTCTATACATGTGCATGTGCTTGTATAGTAGCTGATCCCAGGCACACGATTTGCTAATGTATGTGCTTGTACTGTTGCCAAATGGGCACAGGTATGTGAACTGCCAGAGGGCAGGTTTGGCTCTAGGACTTGATATGATTATATAGCAAAGTTCAACTTGGGATACAAGAAGCTCATAGAGCATATTCCTAGCATAAAGCTTAAAGTGAAAAAGCAACATCTTGGCTGCGCCAAGGAAGCTACAGCTTATACCTTTGAGCAGCATATGAAGTAAAGACAAACTACTTTGCATAATTGAAAGTCTAGTGATTAACTTAAGCTAATGATAACTTGACTGACAGGCTTATACAACATTTCTCCCCCTAAGCCTGCTAGGTCTTCACTTGCTGATCTCCTTGAGCCCAATTTTTCCCCTCATCTCTTCAAACTTGGCCTTGCCGAGGGACATGGTTAGGATGTCAGCAAACTGATCTGCAGTGGGAATGAACTCAGTCTTGATGCTTCTTTCTTCAACACAGTCTCTAATGAAGTGGTACTTGGTCTTGATGTGTTTACTCCTGTCATGGAACACAGACTTCTTGGCCAAGGCTAGAACTGACTTGTTGTCAACCCTGAGCTCCACCACTTATACTCTTCTCCCCAGTAGCTCCGCAAGAAGCCTGGCCAGCCATAATGCCTGAGTTGCAGCAGTTGTCATTGCCACATACTCAGTCTCACAACTTGAGAGGGCTACAACCATTTGCTTGCTTGATTGTCAGCTGATCAAGCAGTTCCCAAGGAAGAACAGACACCCAGTGGTGCTCTTGCTTGAGTCCACATTATCGGCTAAGTCTGAATTGCTGTAGCCGATTAAGCGAGCTTTGTTGGGAGCTCTGGTGTAGGTGAGACCATAGTCAATTGTGCTAGCTAGATACCAGAGTATGTACTTCATTTCCTGGAGGTGTTTAGGGGTCAGTCATTCCAGGAATCGGCTGACAAAGCCCACAACAAAGGCAAGATTAGGGCGAGTATGAACCAGGTACCTTAAACTCCCCACCAGCCACCTGTACTAGGTTGCATCCACCTCCATTGCCGTGCTTTGCTTGCTTAGGCGCTCTCCATTGGTGTAGTGGCTGGATTGCAGTCAGCCATGCGTCCAAGCTCCAAGATGTGCTTGGCGTAGTGGCTCTGCCCGAGAGTGATATGCGGTCATCAGATTGATGAACTTTGACTCCAAGGTAGAAAGACAGGAGGCCAGATCATTGATGTCGAAGATCGACTTCATCTTGGACTTGAACATGTCGATTTCCTGCTCGCTTGCCCTATGATGATCAGGTCATCCACATAGACTCTGACGACTAGCAAGGTACCACCGGAGCCCCGCCTATACATAACTGCCTCACGATTGCTCTGCTCGAAGCCCATTTGCTTTAGGGTGGCGTACAATTTGGCGTTCCACGCCCAGGGCGCCTGTCACAGGCCGTAAAGCGCCTTACAGAGGCGATATACCTTGCTTTCTTCACCGGCGGTGGCGAATCCGGGCGGTTGATAGACATAGACTTCCTCCCGAAGATCTCCATTCAGACAAGCACTTCACGTCCATGTGATGGACCGGCCATCCTTCTTGGGCTGCCAGAGCTAGCAGCACGTGCACGGACTCCATCCTGGTGACCGGCGCGAAGGCGTCTTCATAGTCTACTCATTGTTAGACAAATCCGCGCGTGATGAGCCTGGCCTTGTGCTTGATCATGTCGCCGTGCTCGTCCTTCTTTAGCTTGTACACCCACTTCAGGGTGATTGGGCAGTGGCTGGCTCGGGGTGGCACCAACTCCCAGGTGTCATTTAGCTCCACCGCTTGCATCTTCTCTTCTATTGTTGCCCGCCATGCCGGGTGATCCTTGGCCTTAGCGTAGGATGCCGGCTCGCCGGAGTGTGTGACATGCATCTATGAAGAGGCATAGCGCCAATGGTGGAGTGGGTTGCTCGCTGATGATGTTGGTTACGGTGCGGTAGCGTAGGGGTTCATCGTCATAGTAGGCATCTAGCCGATCCTCGTCACCCTCCAGGGGAGTAGCATGCTCAATTTGGGGATTGAGCGAAACCAACGACAATGTTGACGCAGCCGCTGGCGATGAGTGTGTTGTGGGCTCCAAGCCTGCTCCAGTGGGCGACTGGCATGGGGTAGGTGCAAGTGGTAGAGACGATGAGGGCAATGTCAGAGTCAGGGCTCTAGGCACCACCACGGGCATAGTGTACTCGATGGTGAACTCGCTGCTCGCTGCCTCCGATGTCCCGGGCTCTGGCTAAGCCCAGTCCCAGTTGTGTCCTTCATCGAAGATGGCGTCTCACTAATCCTCACACGCTGGGCCACCAGATCATAGACCCAGTACGCCTTGGCTCCCTCCACATAGCCGATGAAGACATCAGCCTCACCATGGTCCTCATGCTTGTGCAGCTAAGTGAGTTTCTTGGTGTAGGCGACGTAGCCAAAAACCTTGAGGTAGCCCACCGTTGGCACACGCCCGTGCCATGCCTTGTAGGGCGTCATGCCCTTGAGCGCGCGTGTCGGTGATCGGTTGAGGAGGTGTACCATAGTCATCACTGCCTCCCTCAAAACCAAGCCGGCAGCCTCCTCTGCTTTAGCAGCGCGCACCATTACCATCACCGATTGATTCTTGTGCTCGATAAACCCATTTTATTATGGAGTATAAGGAGTAGAGTAATGGTACTTTATACCTTCATTGGAGCAGTAGGAGGTGAACTGAGCGACGGTGAACTCGCCACCATTGTTTGTGCAGAGGACCTTGAGCTTGCGGCCGCTGTCCAGCTCGGCGGCAACTTGCACCTTCTTGAAAAGACCTAATTGTCCTAGAGGAGGGTGAATAGGCATATTTGGAATTCCTAAAACTCACAAACTCAAAATGCAAAAGTTAAATATCTACTAGAACTTCTGTTGGTTTGGATCGAAACTTACAGTCAGGACAGAACTTCCGCTGCAAACCTACCAGAACTTTCGCTGCCCTATTGAGCTACAAAATTAGAGTGAAATGAGTTGTGATTTTAGTTCTAATCGTTACCACATCCTCCTAGATGTTGTTGTTGATGATGTTAAACTCCTCATAGCTTGGCACCTCCCCAAAGTTGTACATCAAGTCCTCCAACCTATGAAAATAGGGGGTAGAGAGGAGGAACACAAAGAACATAAGAACAAGGGTAGTCGATGCTACCACCACAATAAGACACACGATTTATCCTGAGGTTCAGTAATCCCCACACAGGATTTCCTTTGTCCTCATTGTTGAGGTGGCCAGAAAGGTCTGACCACGAAGGTCTCCTCCCTCAAGCAACAACAAAGGAAAACTTGAGATTTCCACTAAGAGAGAACGGTAATACAAACATTTCGGGGTGCCCTCACAAATAAATCAACATGGGCAACCACGAAGAATGCCTAGTTGGCTAGGGTTCTAAGAACCCAAGAGCAACAAATGCAAACCAAACCAACAAGATGAAGAATCCAAGTGCTCAAGTCGACAATCGATCCCCCCACTCTCTAATCTCAAGTCCCTAGCTCAAAACAATCATCTTGGAACTTCTGGTGGAACAGTTACTGGAACTTCCGGTGGAACATCATCGGAACTTCTGGTCCATCGCAATATGATCGTTTGAAAGAGGCCCGCCACGCAATGAACTAGAACTTCTGGTCAGGATGACCAGAACTTCCGATAGTGTCAGAAGTACCGCTCGGAGATCGGAACCAAATACTCGCATGTGGGCTTACAACTACCGGAAATTTTGGTCTAGGGGACCAAACTTTCAGTTCGGTCGGAACTACCGGTTCGGGACCGGAACTGAATACTTGCACGCGGTCGCATGTGGACTTTCTACTACTGATACTTCCAGTTCTGGTGACCAAAACTTTTGGTCTGGGTTGGAACTACCGGTTCGAGGCCGGAACCATTTTCTCGCATGCGAACACACGCGAGCACGCGCTTACTTAGTACATCGGTACTTTCGGTCCAGATGACCAGAACTTCTAGTGCACTAAGTTCAAGAAAATTCTAAGTGTTTGTGAGTGCAATGTGTCCCTCAAGCACGTAAAATAAATCAACATGTGCACCTGTATCCTCATCTAGCTAGTCTAATTTGCATCCCTCTTGATAGTGCAGCATTTCCTATAACTCAATTCAAATATAAAAAATAATTTGATTCAGTCGAAACTCCTTTCATCCATAGAAAATTTAGGGGTGATTATATCACCAAATGTCATCGTTCAAATCTTTTAATGGACTAACACCTACGCATTTACTTGGATAAACTTGTTAGTCCCTAATTTTGATTGTTATTAATTATCCAAAACCCACTTCGAGGAAGAATGCACTTTCAAACTCCTCCTTTTTGGTAATTGGTGACAACCAATTTAGGCTTACATAAGATTGAAAGAATTGAAGCTTTTGAATTCCAAAATTTATGAAGAGCTCCCCCTAAATGTATGCATAGGATTTTGAATTTGAAATCTTGATAATTATCAAATTGCATACATTTAGAGCAAGCTCCTCCTAAATTTTACAATCCGTGGGGTGCCTAAAAAGAGTGTGTGACAAGAATAACCTGTGATGCGAATGACAAGATATATCACATAAAGATAATCAAAAGAATATGAATGGTTATGCAAGAAAGAAAAAGACTTCAAACCAACATAACCATTCTAAAACAACAATCATCACCATAATATCAAATATAGGCCATCACAACATGATATGTATTGAATAAGCATAAGTGTTTAGCCTACGACCATCCATCACACACAAATAGTACATAGTTCACCACCTAGTTCACCACATAGACAGAGTTATTACATAACCGAATTTTTAACTACCCTAGTACATCATAATAAGCCTAACACTCCCCCTTTGGCATCAAATGCCAAAAAGGGTAGACACCATGAAGCTCCAAGAGTAGACATCAAAGCACTAGAAGGCGTCATAGTCGTAGTCGGGATCATCGGAGTAGGAGTGCTTGCTCCTGCCAAACTGAGCTCCAGAAGAGGAAGGACTAGCCTGATCTGGGGTAGTAAAAGTAGAAGCACGAGTGACCTTGTTAGCAGCACCAAAGAGACCAGCATAGACACCACCGTGTCATCCATAGAGTAGCTGGCATGAATCCAGCACCAAGGGAAGCATCCCAAATGAGTCCTCAAGGAGCAAAGCGCTCCTGTCCAACAAAGGTCTCCTGTCCAGCATGATGACCCTCATCAGTATAAAACTGTCACTACTAGAAATATGTTCATCAATGATGATTCACTAGTGACGATTACCAAATTTGTCACCGCATGAGAGCATTCTATGACAAAATTTGTTGGTTCATCATGAGTCACAAGTGACGGAGCTTTGGCACAAAAAATAATGACAAAAACAGAAGGATCATCATACAATAACAAAACTAAATCGTCATTGATTGTTTGTCTCGTGCACAACCTCGAGGACATGGCGCCATGGTCCCACTAGCGGGTCCCATGTTGAGGGCGTGGCGATGCGGACCCACATTCAGGTCCCAACCTTGTGTATGTGGCAGCGAATACGTGGCCCATAAAAACCAACACCTGGACCACCCACGTCACTGGCTAGGTCAGCTGTCACGTGGCCGGACACGTCAGCCGCCATGCGATAGGACATGTCAGCAGCCGCATGGCAGGACACGTCAGCACCCACGTGGTAGGACACATCAACTGCCAGCATGGCAAACACCATCTGGCCACTTGACATACAACAAATTATGACAAAAAGGGGCATATCAATGACAAAACACGATTGCCATAGAATGAATTCCATTCTGGGACGAAGACTGTTTTGTCATAGAAATAATGCACATCTATGACAAAAATAGACGTTTCATCACGGTATGCAATCAATGGTGCTCATTCCATGATGAACACAATTTTGTCATAAAGTCATCATAAAATAACTCTGTGACGATTTTTGATTCTTCAGTGATGAAATCCGATCGTCATTGGTGAACACATCCTTAGTAGTGGTGCTGCTCCATCAGCAGAAGTCTCATGCATAGTATCCCACTCAATATGGATTCTGAAAGCCACGAAGAGGAGATATAGGAGGAAGTCCGGCCTTCTCCTCCAAGTGGCACATGCGCCAATCTTGCTTCCTCTAGGTGTAGCAGAAGAAAGAAATGAACCTCTTGAAGGCATAGCGTGTGGCATCAATAGCACGACGACCACGTCTAGTAGGAGAAACATGTCTAGTAGGAGCAACAACATCATCAGTAGGAGCAGTATGAGAATGACCACCACCATCATCATCTCCAGCATGAGCAGTCCCACTGCCACTAGCCTCAGTAGCCTTGCCCTTTCCCATGTGAGGGCACAAATGCCTTACATGCCAAACATGATGAATCTTGTCATGTGCAAAGGAAAAATCAGTCACTTGCTCAATGATGTACAATAGATATGGGGCATAAGGTAGTGACTTGTGTGGATCGAAAGAAGCATCCCTGATGTTGCACCACAACAAATCGGTCACACTGAACCTGTTGTTGAGACCAAAGCACACAAGAATGAGGGAGCATGATTTTGAAGATGAGTGGAATATCCAATCTTAGGATCAACAGTTGCACGGATGAAGTTGTCTAGGACATAAAATAAAGGCTTCAAGTTGTGGCTCTAGCCATTGGCATGGATAGGATTGATGTTCATACCAGCCTCAATGAAATCAGCTCGACCCACACCATTGGCATAGTGATCAAACAAGATAGGAGCATCCCTATCAAAGTGATTAAAACCGAGAAGGCAAGAAAACTAAATATATGCACAATGATAATGCAAACCTTCAATCATCTAATGAAGTACCTTGTGCTCCTCATCGATCCACAAGGTTGACCAAAACTGGCAAAGAATCTCAGTGTTCCAGTCGTGCTTGAAAGTCATGAGCGGCATAATACTCCACTCATCAAGCTTCTCAACCAAAGTATCAATATCAGGATGATGATGATCCAAGAATGAACTAAGCAATGGATCCTTGTGTGGAACAAGAGGTGAAGTGGCCCCATGAATACCATCCTTCATGCAAATAAAAGTGTAGTAGTCATGGTGAATGTTGGCATAAAAATATGACTCTTCATGCCAACTGCCTCTCGCAAGCCAGATAGACCGGAGCGTGAGCGTTTCTCCGATCCCTGCGACTTCTTCAGCAGCTAACCAGTCGATTGAGTGTGAGGCGTGCCAGTCAATTTGAACCTGCAATCGACAAGGAGAGATAAACGTAAAGTTCTGGAACCTGCCGGTGTGATTCCAGATAGTTCCTCATATGTGGCTAGATAGCCGATTTGATCAGGGCGTTGACTAGAGAGTCAGCATCCAACATGCATTTGTAAATAAACTAATAAATAAACATGCATGAATAAAGCAATCAATCATGGCATGGTACATATAACTAAGGAAAGAGAGAGCAAGAACCATTCATGATACGTGCTATAAACTGTAAAGACAACTAAATCAACTACTTTGATACGCGTGAAAGAGCACAAGGCCATTAGCCGATTTAGCTTAATCGATACAAGATATAAAGATCGAACATGCGTAACAATAATCTAAATCTAAACTAGCAGATCTACCAAGAAAGCTTAACAAACCAACTAGCTTAAAACAGACGCATGCACACAATATTATGGGTAAAGCACTGGTGAATCGGCTAATTTGCCGATTACCGACATGAGAACGAACTAAGTGGACAAACGGCCTTAGGCCAGCAGAAACTACCGTAAAACTATCTCTACCCTAGAATGCGCTATATGTCATGAACAAGATTGATAAGATCTAGCTAATACAAGCACGAGATCGATCCTCAAAGCGAGAAGAATAAACATATAAACAATAAAAGCTAACAACATTGGTAACTTAATGAATCTGCTAGGTTACCAAGCCTAGCAGAGCCGATAACTGGCCATGGGTAACTTAATAAATCTATTAGGCTGCCAAACTTAATAGAGCCGATAACTAGCCTATGCTAACGCATACAATAGGAGGTCGAACCGGCCCTATCAAACGATAACATAAACTGTTGACAAGTGCTAATGCAAAGATAAGAGGTCGAACCAGCCAAATCAAACAAAAACACAAGCCTCTTGGCCATACTAATGGTCGATAGGAGGTCGAACCGACCCTATCTAACAAGAGTAAAAGTCATGACGGTACTTACAGCAAATTAGAGTCGGACGACCCGATGTAGCCTAGCTTGATGAAGAAACTCGCCGAGATCCTAGAAACTAAGGGTTTGGTGGCCGGAGCCGAAAGATCGTATTGATTGATGATGATGTCCTGTTACAATGACCGGGGTACATATTTATAGTCTGGACTAATGACCCCTAGCTGACCCGACGTACATTACTTGATTCCAACGGAAACATCTAAATAGAAGGAAATATTTAAGGTACACGACTCTTATCCCTTCTTTAGAGCCTTGTCGTTGAAGCTTGCTTGATCGATATATCTCCTCTTCGGCCGCGATACATGCCAGTCTTGTACGTATAAAATACATACGTGTCCTTGCTCCTTTGTTGACTTGCACCAAGACGCAATATTCCCTAACAAAATATTTTTTTCCTTTTCCTTGCATGGCCGATTCCTGGAAAAGTCCCTTCACAAAAGTCCGTATATGTGTATATACACACACCGATAATCATGGACCGATAAGGATCTTACTTCTTTAATTAGCCGCGTGTATGCAGGCCTCTACGGTCATGCCACGATCGTTCATTTGTGTATATTTCTTGCACTTGCCTTTTCATCCTTGAAGCTTTCATGTCAAGGATATTCCGGTTGTAGATATGGTCAGACACGCTGATCGGCCACACACATGCAATGGGCCTCCTCGATAGTCGATCACCATTTGCCGATTCTGAGTCCAGATTGCCGATTCTGAGTCTAGTGACCACACATGCGCATATGTCCTTCCTGTTCGGTCTTCTCGGTACTCAGGATATTTTCTTGCCAATGGTATTTCTCAGCTGTCCAAATTTTGATGCAAACAGTGAAACTAAGACCAAAACCTTGATTCAACACCTTCGAACTTGGTCCATGCATAGGGATTGTCCAGGCACATTGTCCTCATGTCCCTGGCTTGTTTCTTGTAATCAATGGCCAACCGTCAGGTAAATCCACTCACAGGTTCAGGGCGATGCTGGCAAGCCATCTGGTTGGGGTGACGAGTAAGCACGCGACCTGTTGTGGCAAGACCAATGCGCATAGGGGAGTCACGAACAAACTGAGGAGCAATCGCTCGCCCCTCAATCTCAATTAGATTGACACTAGGAGGTCTGGTTGCGAGGAGGAGCACGTGGTGCACCGTGAGTGAAGAAGCAGTTGGGCACAGTGACAGGCCCCTTCTGGCTGGCAGCATGAGAGGACTCCGCATGGCTGCCACCATGCCGATGAGAGCGGTGGGCAGCAGCACGGTCTTCCTCTCCATTGCCCAAACTTGGAGGACGAGGACGGGGATAGGCAGTGCGGCTGGGATTCTGGCGCCAGTCTGCCATGCTGCAAAAATGGCCAAAGGAAGGTCTCAGACATGGCAATGGAATACGACAAAGGAATGGACATGGATAACCATGTGGATGTGCCACACAGAGGGGACCAAAACTTCCGGTCGGACCCATGCTCAACACAATCCACATGATTTCACAAATACGGTCATGGAAGTTGCACAAAATGCATTCCCAATGCATGTATACACCAAGAATAGCCGACATGTGCAAGGAATTGGCCCAAAACGAAGTACATTGGGAGATTGGGCGAGAAATCTGGGTACCTCATTCCTTGGAGAGAAGGGACCGAGTCCACACGAACGTGCCCACACCAAACCAACCTCCGAGGCTTGGGCAAGCTCCCCCTAAAAGGGATGTGAAAATGAACGGAGGAGGAGGGAGATCAGTGGTGGAGAAGGTGGGGGCGCTACTGCCGCCGCCAGGAGGAGACGCAGCCGAGTGGTAGGGAGGGACGGGGGAAAGAAGGTAAAAAAGTCACAAATTTAAACCTGCAGCCCCTTCATTTTGGCTAACCGTTGGCATCTCTTACACCGCTTAAGTTAATTTGTCATCCCTAACATGATGTAAGAAATGTGGTTGTACTTAAAATCTAGGCACTTTACATAAAATAAAATACTTTCGTTGCAGCATTTCACCCAGGAAAGTTCCAGGTATCGTTATTTATAATTTTACCACTAGGAGCATTACTCAGGGAATAAAAGTAGAAAAATAATGTGGCCATAAGAATTACAAATACATACTCTCTAGATAAGAATCAATTAACCATCTCTATCTTACAGGGGTACGACAGATAATAATAATGTTGATAATTAAAGAGGTATGACAGGGAATCCATAATTAGAAAGAGCTCATCTAATCAAGTAGGATACAAAATAAAGCGACACGGTTAGAGATTTAATTCCTAGGTTATGATCCATCTACCAAGCCTCAGGGTGTTCTAATCGTTTTCCTATCCTCTATAGCACAATCAATCTTCCATCTAAACATAAGGAACATTACTTCAGGAAATTCATGAACATAGCAATCCTTCCCCAAGTAACCGGGTTCTACTAGTTCTAGATTCGAGGAGTGGACTACAGAGGACTCAATGAAGCTATAAAAAGTCTCCTTCGCGATCTACCACATGGCCCAGAAAATAGGGTGCATTCGTAGGTAAATATAATCTAGACACCATGTCTACATTATCTCTACCACCTAATCCAATCCGGACTTGAACTAAGTGCTTTACGAACATATGCATAAACTTATTATCAATCATAACTATATCAAAGATAGAACTAGAATAAACCAAGAATATAATAAACAAGAACATAGTGATATTGAAGTAGCAAAAAGTCTTAATTACAAGATACAAGAGGTAGAATTACCAAATCTCCTAATGATGATCCGGAATCCTGAGCCACGCTCAACTCTACTTGTATCTAACTAGATCTAACCCTAAACTTGAAGTAGAGCTCTAAACTTCTAATTGGAAACCCTAGCTTTTCTCTCTAGCCTTCTGAATGAGAGATCAACTAATGAATTACATGGATGCCTCAGGGGGGTCTGCCCCTGCTTATATAGTCCGGTGTGATGAACCGCAGACTTCAGATCCAACTGACTTAAAACAAGGGTCAAGACGCAACGTAGAGGTCGGTTGGAGGCTGTCATGCGAAGCGGAGCTCGCTTTCAGGTGGGACCAGGCTGACCGGCCTGTCATGTGGGGCCAGCCGGCCCCACTTGTTAGCCGCCAGGCTCCCATCTTGCTCCAGTGTCTTCTCGTGTCTTCTAGATCCTTCCCGTCAATTCTTGCGTGAATCCAATGTTATTTGGTTCAGTTCCTTGGCTCCTACTCTTCTTGGCATTATTCTATTTTTATCCCTGAAAATTCATAAATCACCAAAGCTGTGAAAATTGTCATGTTAGTCCATAAAACTTTTGCTTGGTGATAATTTCGGAGTCTTCTAGAAAACTCTTGTCGTATTGATGGGGTACTCTCTCGTTGGGACTCCAAATATAGCAAATGGCATGTCCGTTTCAATCGTCTCGACGAGCTCTTCACATTGGTGTGCTCTGATTCATCACTTGAGGTACTTTTCTGTAGTAAAATATTGATAATCTGCAAAATAAGTGAGAATAACACAACTCATGGAACTTGTTAGTTCAATCGCTACAACTATGCACTAATAACTCTTTTCCTTTATATTGTGCATTAATTGAAGGTATAATGTTGACATTAAGGACTGTCAACACTAACCGAAAGTTCCGGTCCGGCCGAGTCTGCGCGAAATTAAGCAAAGGTCCCAGTGGTAGTTCCAGTCTGACCGAAACTTCTGATAGTTGCCATTGGAACGTCTGATAGGTCAAATTTCTATGAAAGAATTTCTAAAGATAGTGAACATATAGTGAACAAGAACCAATTCAAAATATGTCTAGATTTAAATAAATCATTACAAAGCAATGAATACATGTTTGAGGTGTAAAATAGATTTTAAAATTTCACACAATATTTTAGCAATCAATTTTATCTAAATTCTAAATCATTCAAAGGTATGCGAGATGTCATTCCATGTTACGAGAATCAATGATATTGAGCTCATACCTCAAAACACAAAATCTTGACTCATCTAGAGGCTTTGTGAAGATATCGACTAATTATTTTTCGGTTCTCACATGTTGAACGGCAATATCTCCTTTGGCTTGGCGAATGTCTATGTGCTTTGTACGGTAATGGTTTACGGGGTTATTGGCTAGCTTGATTGCACCCTCATTGTCACACAAGAGTAGAATGTTGGAAAGGTTATAGCCAAATTCTCTCAAGGTTTGTTTCATCTAAAGTAGTTAGGCACAACAAGAGCTGGCCGCCACATACTCGACCTCAGCGGTGGATAGAGCAATGGAGTTTTGCTTCTTGGAACTCTAATACACCAAAGACCTACCAAGAAATTGGCAATTCCTGGATGTAGTCTTTCTCTCTACCTTGCAACCGACATAATCCGAATCAAAATAGCCAAGTAGAGTGAAAGTGGAGCCCTTGGAATACCATAAGCAAAGATTAGGTGTGAGTACCAAATACCCTAAACTTCTCTTAATGGCCATGAGATGACATTCTTTTAGATTAGATTGAAATCTTGCACACATGCACACACTAAGCATAATTTGGGCCTAGATGCACAAAGATAAAGTAATGACCAATCATGGAGCGATATACCTTTTGATCAACGGCTTTACCATCTTTATTAAGGTCAAGATGTCCCATAGTTAGCATCGGTGTATTGATGGGTTTGGCCTTCTCCATGCCAAATTTCTTCAACATGTCATTGATGTTCTTGGTTTGTCATATGAACGTGACTTCCTTGAGTTGCTTGATGTGAAAACCGAGGAAGAAAGTCAACTCCCCATCATGGACATCTCAAACCTCTTGGTCATACTCCTACTAAATTGCTCACAAAGATCCTTATTAGTCTAGCAAATATTATGTCATCGACATATATTTGGCAAATAAAAATAACACCATTGACTTTGAAAGTAAATGAAGTAGGGTCAGCCTTTCCTATCTCAAACCCGTGTTTGAGTAGGAAGTCCTTGAGACAGTCATACCAAGCTCTAGGGGCTTAGAGCCCATAGAGCGCTCTGTGAAGCTTGTAGACATGGTCAGGGTGATGTGGATCTTTAAAACATGGTGGTTGTTCAACATACACCACTTCAGAGAGGGGGCCATTGAGGAATGCACTTTTCACATCCATTTGAAACAACCTAAAATCATGGTGAGCAGCAAAGGCATGTAGTATTCGAACAGATTCAAGCCTAGCTACCGATGCATAAATTTCCCCAAAATCCAAACCTTCGATTTGGGTGTAACCTTGAGCAACCAACCGTGCCTTGTTCCTTGTGACCGTGCCTCTTCTTTGTTGTGGAAGATCCACTTGGTACCTATCATATTTTGCTTGGGCCTTTCCACCAAGGACCAGAATTCATTCCGAGTGAAGTTGTTGAACTCCTCTTGCATGGCTATCACCCAATCCTAATCTTTCATAGCATCCTGCACCCTAAGAGGTAGCATAGAAGAAACATAAGAGTAATGCTCACAAAAAGATGCTAAATGAGAGAATGAGTCATCACTCCTCTATGTATGCTTCCCAAAATATTATCAACGGGATGGTCCCATTGAATGGATTGATGAACTCTTCAATGAGGCACTGTTGATCTTCTTTGAATTGGGCCATTGTCTTCACTATCATAGTCTTGGTTGATCGGTAAGGCTCCTTCATTGCCTCTAGCTTGATCATTATCTTGATTGCTCTCTTCAACTTATGGTGGATCTTGATTTGCTTGTTCTCTTGAGTCATGACCATTTCTTAATGTAGAGGCATCACCATGAGCATTGGTTGACCCATGATGCATGTGTGAATCATGATTGACTTGCACTTGTGCATCATCATCTTCTTGTTCAATGGATTTTACTTCACCAGTGGCAAGCTTCTTTATCACTTGAAGTGAAGGTTCTTCTTTACCTACAATGTACAGATTGACTTGCTCCTTTTGAGAGCCATTGGATTCATCAAAAGTCACATCTACCGCTATTTCTGTTAGACTGGTGGTCTTATTAAAAACACGATAGGCATGTTCATTAGGACCATAACCAAGAAGAAAACCTTCATCAACCTTTGGTGAAAACTTAGAGTCTTTGGATTTCTTTTTCAGTATGAAACACTTGCATCCAAAAACTCTAAAGTAATCCACCTTAGGCTTTTTACCAGTGAGGAGCTCATAGGAGGTTTTGTCCATGATCTTGTGGAGGTATAGGCGGTTGATTGCATGACATGCCATGTTAACCGCCTTGGCCCAATAATCTTTCTCTGGAGTCTTATACTCATCCAACATTACTCTTGTGCCTTCTATGAGAGTTCGATTTTTCCTCTCCACAACCTCATTTTGTTGGGGAGTGTAAGGAACCAAGAACTAGGGTTCATCAAGGAACTCTTTGTCGCACCTAGTTTTCTAAAGAATACCAAGCACTAGCTATATGTGTGCCTAGGACGTCCATAAGACACATATAGCGATAAAAATGGTAAATATCAGAGGCAATGCTTTATTACATATCAAAACATATTTACATCAACTTACATATATATCAGAGAACAATGGAAACTATTCTTAACCTATTATCTTTGAGTCGCTGTACTCCACAATGACGGTTGACTGGGAAAGCACTCGCCTAGTACTCTAGAACTCCACAAGAGACTCCTCAGCTGAACCGCCATCTAGTACCCATCTGGGATTTTATTAGTGACAACAACAAGCATCAGATCACCATGCTCAGCAAGTATAACATGAGGGGGATGCAAGTCTCAAAAGGCTAGACATGGTTAAACTACGGCAAGCATTTTAGTTGGTGATATTTTATTTATTAAACCTATATTGCAAGGTTATTCTTAGGACTCCCATGTGAACATAATTATTTAACAACATCAAGATTATTCCCACCACCAAACCATCCATCAAACCATCTGTCTCGAAAAGGATCCAGGCCGCTCATGTGTGTGAGCACGGATTATATATCAGTTTGATCAAACTCTGCGTAGAGGTGTACACATTCACCTTGAGTCGTGATTCCCATGTGCCGAGGTTTGCAAAGCCCACAATGCCTCTTCCTAGGAAGCACGGCAGGGTTTCACTATGAAGCCCTTCACTAATTACCCTAACAAATTAGTAGCCATGAGGTTTCAGTAGCTAGGCGAATGGAGGCGCCCGCTTCAAGATTGGCACACCTGTGACTGTAGTCCAGCACACATCTTGATAGGCAAGAAGCCATTCTGCAACCTAGGCCCCCTTTTGCGCTGAAAGAATTCGGTAACTACTAACAAGCTAGAGAAAACTAGTTATACGACTAAGATTAGAGCCACGTGATCCTGAAGGCATGTCCTAGGTTGCCACTTTAAGATTTAGATAGTCCTTACGGAGGGCAGACTAGAGCGCCCAACAAGGCCCAGTGCTCTAGCCCCCTTCTGTCTATGTTTCTCAAAAGCATCACTTTGATCCATTGATTCCATAAGTCATTAATCAGGATTAACATTATAAAATTTTGGTGATTGCAAGCTTAACAAAACTAACCATATGCATAAACTGTGGGTGATCAAGGAATAAGGATATCAAGTACTAGGTAAAATCCCTAGAATCAATATTATACACATGCATATAAAATGTGATTATAAGGTTTTAGGTAAACAAGGAAACTCATGTTGCACTTGCCTCCAATTATTCGCTCAGGCTTCTCTGACTTTTGCTTCTAAACCATTCTCGCATAGATCCTTCTATCAATAGCAATGAACTGGCACAAGCACCTGAAAGGGGCCCTAAAATCAATACACCAAGCATTACAAAAGTAAGCTATAAAGGTTCCTAACGTGATGGTCTATCGTGTGAGCGCAAAAACACCTAAAACGGGTCATGCGAGCTTTTGAAGTTTTAGGAGTTAAATCATAGAATCAACATTTTAAATAAACTAAATATTTGGAATAGTAAATTTAAATGATGGACAAGATTTATGACATGATATCAAGGTCTAGCATGCAAGAAGGATGACAACGAGATACTGGCAAACGAAAAGACATGAGTTAGATTGCTAAAGGGATGTTTGTAGGAATATTGTAATTATTTTGGGAGGGAGGTAGACGGCATCAAAAAGATGTCATCACTGAGATAAACACAACAAGGATATACTAGATTTGTATATTTTTAGTGAAGGGAAGGATGCATATGTGCTGACATCATCGTGGCCATGAGTTAGGGTTTGAGATGGATAATCTAATTGGTGATTACGGCATGGGAAGAAGCTAGAAAGAAATAATGACTTTACTAACAGGTGCACGTGCAGGATTTGAGCATACAGCAGACACACTTTTACCCAACACATTTGTACAGTCATAGAAAAGAAAAAAGAAAAACTAACCAAGCCTTCTTCACCCACTCCGGCGACCTCACCCCCGCCGCCGGCCACCGCCCCGTCGCAACGAGCTAGGGTTTGACCGGAGCTCCGGCCAAACCCTAGCTCGTTGCGATGCCACCTTCTTCCCCTGCCCCCACCATCACCATCTTCTCCACCTCCGATGAGCTCGCCGCCGCCATCTTCCCAGCTCCGGCCATGGCTCCCCCGCCCTAGACCTGGCCCGGTTGCCGCTCCCGCTGCCAGGGCTCCCTAAGCCGCCTGCCGACCATCCCCACCGCTTGTCCTCCCTTCCTCCCCCGTCTGGCCAGCAATCTATAGCCCACCAGAGTTGGAGAAGAAGGGGGAGAAGCTCGTCGAAACCCTAGCTCGCTAGAGTTGGAGAAGGAGGAAGAGGAGATAGGAAGAAGAGGAGACCTTCCTGTGCCGGATCCATGGCTGCCGTCACCGGATCCGGTGGATCCGGCACCGCCGCAGCCAAATTCGGCGGTCAACCATGGCTGGGCGTGGGGGAGGCGAGGGGATGCGGTGGGGGCGCGGGGGAGGGGAGGCGGTGGGGGCGCTCGGAGTCTGTGGGGGCACCGGTGTGCATGCATGGAGGATGCCTCCGATCGCCGTTGCCGTCGCCGATGGGAGGGAGAAGAGAGACGATGTGCAGTTGGGACTGGGAAGGATGGGGCGTGCTGGAGATAGAAGACGGGGTTGCGGGAGAGAGAGACCGGTTGGCTGCATTGTGACGACGGAGTGTGCAGGCCGAAGGAAGGAGACTGCGCGCTCTGTATTTAGCTTTTAGGAAGAAATAATGCAGGCCAACAGGTAGGGCCATCCCACAAATTGCATGGGCCCATGGGCCAATAAGACACTAAGGGCCCTATAATCGAGGTAATATTTTAACATGATGATTGAAGTATATTGTACTATTGATAAGAGATAACTTGTAGCATATATTTAGTTCTTGAAAAAGGTAACGGTGCATGAAATAAGCTAAAAGAATGATAAAACAAAACTATGACGGTTACCTTAAATAAAACTTAAGTGCCTTTGAGCATCTTTTGATGCAAAATCTTCAAGAACACTATCTGGATTAATTGTATCCAAAATATCCTTCTCAATGCTGCATATAGCCAAGTCATTTAATTTTCTTGTAGCATAGTTGACCTTAAATATTTTTTTAATCTTTCTTTGGCACGTCTACATGTTAAAAAATATTGAATTAGAAATCAAATCAATTAAGCTGTAATTGACAAATGATAAACCGAAGTACAAGTACTCTCCAGTCTCTACTCTGTACAATGAATTGCAATCAAATTGATCAGTACATTGCTTAGTCACTTACCATGTGGTGCCAATCAGGACAGGGAAGAGGGACGTCTACATCCGTACGGTGCCAACCACACTCCTAGGCCGGTCGCCGTACGCCGCCTCGCCGGACGGCCGCTAGGCGCGCTGTCCACCGGCCATCGCGCTGCCCTTAGTGCTCAGTCGCTCAAGCACTAGCACGCCGACGCCGCACGACGCGATTGTGTGAATACGAAGCGGCCGTCGGTAGCACGATGCGATCGTAAATACTGATTACTGAATACATCAACTATACATGGGAAGCCTCATGGGCCCCCAGCCTCTGGGCCCATGGGTGTCGCACAGACCGCCCCCGGATGTAGACTTCACTCTACTGGATTCAACTGACTGGTTGATCACAAGTCTAAAACTTCTCCTGAGGTGTTGGGGATTAGCAAGAGTGAGTTATTGTCAAACTCGGCAAGTATAACACCAAGGTAGTATAGTCCATAAACTCATGATCAATGTAACATAAATAATGTAAAACATAAACGATAAATAAATGAGCATCTTGAGGCCGAGAGGGTGAGGTGAGGAGCCAGTCACGAAGCTCGGTGGATCTTGGCTGCGTGTGACGGAGATGCGGAGAGGGCGGAGAAGGGATCGGTCGAGCAGGGACGTGCATGGATCGGTCGTGCGGCGGACACGGGTCTTCGGTCTGTGCAGCGAGCTTGGTCCTCCCGGCGATGGCGGATCGTGCCAGACTCAAGGGAGGGAGACGGAGGTAGAGGAAGGTGCTGACACGTGGGGTCCACCTGGCGGTGACCGTATGGCGTGGGCTGCTTGCTTCAGCTTCTGTTGGGCCAACCCGCGAGAGGGATGAGGCTGGGCCAAAATGAGGGAGGCAGAGAGAAGGGCTTTTGTTTTCCTTTTTTCCCTTTTCCTCTCTTCTTTTGTATTGTAAAATCATTTCAAGGCCAAATTAATTATAGCATGAACCAAATGAAATATAAAACTTTATTTGAAAATATTTGTAACACTCAGAAACTATATTTTGCCTTGTTTCACAATAAAGTTTTGCATAGAGTAAATTGCATGCGAGGTACCAAAACTATTGCGCACTTTCCATGTGGGTACCTGAACTTTCAAAACTATCCACGTACCTGAACTTTCACCGCGGCACACTACGGGTCCAAAGGTAGCAACATCAGCTCAAAATTTTGCATAAACCCTCCTCGCTTATTCATTTCCTAACTGTCCAGTCCATCCATGTTGGGCGTGGTGTAGGCACACGGCCATGTCGGGCGAGGGCCAGGGGAACGCACGCGGCCATGGCAAGCGGAGGCTAGGGTGACGCGCAGGTGGGCGGAGGCCAGGCAGCGGAGGGGGTGGCACCAGAGGGAGCACGGAGGTTCTTGCTAGAGCTTGAAGCCTCCATGGCAGTTCCCATCTCCACCCTCGACGTGCGTGCACTCGACGCCGACACCAAGGCCCCGGCCCGAGCGCGTCAGGCGACCATGCCCATGGAGGAGGCGACCTCGCCCACGCATGTCTGGCCGCTGCACCTGCGCGATGGCGCGCCCGTCCGTGTCCGGTGACCGCGCCCATGGAGGAGGCGAGCGCCAGCGCGGGTTTCACCTGGTGCGACTCTGGGGCCACAGGCGGGAGTGCCATCGCGGCTTCCCCAGGTGTCGGAGGGAGTGTAGCTGACCGCGGCTACATGGGGCATGGACGGGGAGGGACGCCACCTCTACTGCGCGAAGCTCCGCCACCGCAGGTTCCGCCAGGCGCGGCTCCACGGCCACGGCCCGGAGCGCCAACGCGGATGGTAGGGACACCGCCTTCGTCGGGATTGAGGGCGCAACTGCTGCCTCCCCCTGCGCGGTCCCCGGCCACAGCGATCCCCTACGACGGCGGAGTAGGTCGGGCGCGGGGCTCTCCGGCCGGCCCACGGCGGCCCCCATGGTGTAGCTCGACCCTGCTCCCCGCGACGGGCATGCGGCGGGCCTAGCACCAGCAACCGCGGCGTGCCCCTCCCAGCCATCGACGCGCACCTCCCGTCCGAGCTTGCGGTGGAGTGGGATGCGCGGCTGGCGGAGCTCGCTCCCGCGCGATGGGGGGCTTGCGCGTCCGTCCTCTGCTCTGCGGGCGAGGCCGGGGCAAGGTCGCCGGCGGGCGCACCTCCACTACATTCCCGTCCCTCCGCCCTTCGCGCTCGACCACGTCGCCACGTTGGCTCATCGGCCGCCATGCATGCTTGCTCTGTGCGAGGCTGTCGGGTGAGCGGCGGAGCTTCGGGCGGAGCAGTGGCCCTCCGAGCGCTCGAGGCGGCGCGGCGCACGCACAGATGAGCGGCGGGGCGGCGGAGCTCATGACGCGGTGGCCTGATGCAGGGTAGGGAGCATGGCAGACTGGAGCACCCTCTGTTGCTCCATGGGTGCGCTGGGTCGGGAGGAGGCAGGGGAAGAGGATGAAAGGACTGGATAGTTAGAAAAAGAATAAGCGAGGGGGTTTATGCAAAATTTATGCTGACGTAGCTGCCTTTGGACCCGTAGTGTGCCGCGGTGAAAGTTTGGGTATCTGGATAGTCGTTTTGAAAGTTTGGGTACCTATATGGGAAGTGCCCGATAGTTCAGGTACCTCTCATACAATTTATTCTATATCATTATTTATTTTATAGATAGACAAAATAGATTCGCATCATTATCGAATTCTATAAATTCATTTTCACTCAATAAAACAAATTTAAAGACATGAATGAAATAAACAACTCAAATCAATTATAAAACTATATTTCTTTCAAGGAAATCAATTTGTACAATTTAAATTACAAATGATATAACTAAATCTTGAATAATTTTATAAAATTTACAAATTCTTTTATTTTATTTAGTATATTATATGCACAACCCAAAATTAGAAATTTTAGAGTGTGACAATCGAGGAGAGAGATATTAAGAAGTAGATAAAATTAGTGATAAAACGTTAAGAGCTTGACTAGCCACCTGCGGCACTAATTAATTGGAGGCTTGGACGTTGGTTTTTCCATGCATCACAGAGAGAGAGATAGAGATATTTGTAGCATGCATGTACGTAATGGCAAGATTGAATTGTTTATTGGGCTGTTAACGTGGCATCCATGAAGTATAGATCGAGGAACAAAATCGAGTGGACCAATAATAGAAATATAGGAATTTGGAAGGTTGAGTGGTCCGTGGTTCAATTTTGCTTGATAGTGGCTCGTGTGTGGAGATGAGCTTCATGTGTGCCTGGTGGTTCTTGCAAGTTTCTGAATAAAGGACGTGGAAAGGACTGATTCAGTATATATAGACAAAGGAAATATATATGGGATGAAAGGAGGAGAAAGGGAAATTTATTTTACAAATGGAGACGATGATGGATATCAGTACAAGGACTAGAATGTGATCACATGGAGAATGTGAATTGAATAACGAATGAACAAAATTTGACATGAGATCAAAAGGACTTTAGTCAAACCCAGATTAAAAGAGTTTGACTATGACTTTAGAGATTATATTCAAATAAAAAGAAAATAGAGAAAAACCTATTCGAGGCTTTATCAAAATTTCTAAATTCATTTTTCACCCAAGAAAATTTAATGCCCTCAGCATGAATGCAACAAACATATCAAATTTAAATTTTAAAACATTAAGAAAATCACATTTTCAATATAGAAATTATAAACAACATGATTAAATCTTGGAGGATTTTAGTAAGTTCATAAAATCATTTGTTTATTTAGTGTCTTTCTACGCACAACCTAAAATGGAAATTTTGGGGTGTGACACTCTTTAATGTTGGTGTTCCTGAACTCCGTCCCATTATTACTTCTCACTCTCTTGATCTTCACATCAAACTCATTTTAAGCTCTTCTTGCAAACTTCTTGAGTATCCCTTGGGTCTCACTTTTATCTTTTAAAAAGAACACCCAAGTGAAGCGAGAATAATCATCAACAATTACAAAACCATATTTGTTACCTCCAATGCTTATATAAGCATTAGTTACGAATAAATCTATGTGTAGTAACTCAAGTGGTCTTGATGTTGACATGATGTTCTTAGCGGGATGTTTGGCTCCAACTTGTTTCCCCGCTTGACATGCACCGTAAATTCTATGTTTCTCAAAAGAAACATTTTTTAGTCCAAGAATGTGTTGGCCTCTTTGAAGATTGGCCAAGTTCCTCATCCCAACATTAGCTAGTCGGCGATGCCACAACCAACCCATGCTAGATTTTTTCTCGAAACAAGTCTCGGACCCCACTCTACTAGCCGTGAAATCAATTGACCCGTAAAGAAAGAAATCCTTCTTTCCAGAGACTTCCATACCCTTATCTGTGAAGAGACAATTGTAACCCATCTTACAATGTTATGAAATAGACAACAAATTGTATCCTAACGAATCCACAAGTAATACATTAGAGATTGAATTATCATTTGAGATAGCAATATTACCCAATCCAAGAATCTCTTCTTTACTATTGTCACAAATATAATCCTTTCACCTATATTCACATTTGGTTGGAAGGAGGTGAACATGTTCTTCGCTCCAATCCAAGAATCCACTATCTAGCACCCAACTTGATCCACCTGAGGAATATTCCTACAGAAAAGATTAAGATTTTGTTTTAGGTGCCTAATTTGAATTGGGTCTTAGGGGGTTAGACACATAAGATTTGGGTACCCAAACACTCCCCAAGATTTGCCTTTTCTTGAGGGCACCCACATACTTTACAACAATTTTACCATCCTTATCCCAACAACACATATAATCACAAATATTGTTGAGATAGGCACTTGTTGATTGGGAGCCTTCACTTGCTTCTTCTTGTTGTTCTTTTTATCGAAGGAAGAACTAGGAGGAATCAAAACCTTGTTCACCTTCTTAATAAGGTCAACAAGAGGCACACTCTTGTTGAACATCACGCAAGGCACACCATTTACCATGCTTCTTCCATTTGCTTTCCCATCATGCCTATTGTAGCCGAGACCATCCTTTATGAGTGGATGCCTTGTACATTGTGGTTGGTTGCTTGTCCTTGAATTTTCAACCATTTCCCACAATGGCTTTCAACCTAAGGATCTCCTTCTCTTTCCTTTCTAACTCAACAAGGTTATTGGTGCAAGCATTTATATCAACATTAAAACATCTTTCACATCCTTCATTAGTTGAGGCTTTAGAATCCTTGGAAGAAGTAGAAGTGCTCTTCCAAAGAGTGTCATAGTTTAGATCAAGTTCATGATATTTATTTCTCAAGCTTGTGAGGCTTTCTTGAGCTAAACTATGATCATTCTTTAGACTAGCCAAAGAGTCAATAAGTAAGGAATGTTCGTTAGTCAAGCGCTCAAATGAGTCCTTGGCCAAAGACAATTCCACTTTTAACTTCTCAACCTTCTCCTTTTCCTTAGCAAGACATGTCTCAAGTCCTTGGTTCTTCTCCCTTTCCACTAGGAGCAATTCCCCTTGTGACTCAATACATGTCTCACGCTCCTCTATGGTGTACATTAATTTTAATATTTTAGAGGCAGCTTCCTTTCCATATTTTTTAATGATTTTAATTACATAGTTTTCATCAAATTCATAATCATTATCACATTCATCATTAGAGTGGATGATACCTTGTCCTCCTTTACCATATGGCAAGTAGGAATGTCGCAGTCATCGTCGGAGAGGTTGGCGAGGAGTCTAGGTGAAGAAGAAGTGTTGGTGAACAATGATGTCGATGAAGCATTGTTGGTGACGGGCCTTGTTGAGGAAGATGTATCATGTATAGCAATTGCGGCTACACTTCTCTTCTCATTTTCATTGTCATCTTCACTCTCATCATCTGATTGCCATTCTTGACCAATATGTGCGGCACCCTTCTTCTTGTTCTTGTACTTCTTGTCACCTTCCTTGTTGTATCTTGATTTCTTTCCCTTATTTGGACAATACGTAGCAAAGTCACCAATCTCATCACATTGACAGCAAAATTTCTTCTTATATTGCTTGTTTTCTCCACTACTCCTCATCTTCTCTTTCTTCTTCATCAAGAACTTCTTGTAATTTCTCACAAGGAGAGCTTGTCCATCATCAAGTTCTTCATCACTATCATTATGCTTATGCTCACAACATCCTTTGTTGCAATGACTTGATCCACTTCCATGAGATGTCATGAGGGAAATATTCTTCTTTTAACTAATTGTTTCTTTGACTTCATCATCTAAGACTTCATGGCGCATCAACTTTGCAAGCATCTCTTGTGGTGTCATGGCACTATAATTATCTCTTTCCATCATGACCGAAGCAAGCATGTTGTTCTTTTCCCTATACACTCTACATAGCTTTCTTGCAACAGAGTTGTCATCCCATCATGTAGAGCCAAGTGATCTAATCTTGTTGATCAGTGGCATGAATCTATCAAACATATCTTGAGTAGTTCCTTCTTCAATCATGCTAAACTTCTCAATCTTGCCTTGTAGAAGCTCAATATTTTCTAATCTTACACTCTTATCTCCTTCAAATGATACCTTCATGGCATCCAAAATTTGCTTTGCATTTACCATACCAATGACCTTGTTGTTGTCTTCTAGAATAAGACATTGCAGAATTGAAGTTGTTGCTATAGCATTGAGATGAATGTCCATTCACTAGCATCTTGGGGTAGGTTCACACCAATATCCACTACTTCCCAACATCTTGCGGCTATAAGATGCAACTTTAACCTATGAGCCCAATCGGTGTAACTTACTCCATAAAAAGGAGGTGGCTTGTTGGGATTGATCATTGACATGTGAGGGTTGATGTTCTTGCTTGAGGCGCAATAGTCATAGCCCACTCTTGAGTATCCTTTCGGTGTCTCTTTTGCATCATCACCCTCATTCTCCTTTTCACCACTAGTTCCTTCTCGACCTCTCTTTTCAAGGAGCTTTCTCATCTAGTCTAGTTGCTCTTGCATCTTGTTCATTTGTTATTGCTATTGCTCTTGTAGCTTTACTATGAGGTTATCAACTAAAGTCTTCATTGTATCCGGATCCATCTTGGCCAATGTTACTCCTCATGTGGTGAAGCATTGATCCAAGGGACTACAACTTCAATAACACTTGAAATGACCTAATTGGCCTAGAGGGGGTGAATAGGTGTATTTGAAATTCCTGAAACTCATAAACTCAAAATGCGGAAGTTAAATACTAACCGAAACTTCCGTTGGTTTGGATCGAAAGTTTCGATATTAGAACCAGAACTTCCGATGCAAACCTACAAGAACTTTCACTACCCTATTGAGCTATGAAATCAAAGTGAAATGAGTTACAATTTCAGTTCGAATCGTTACCACACCCTCCTAGATGTTGATGATGATGGTGTTGAACTCCTCATGGCTTGGCACCTCACCAAATCATAGATCAAGTCCTCCAACCTATGAAAATAGGGGTAGAGAGGAGGAACACAAAGGACACAAGAACAAGGGTATTCGATGCTACCACCATAGTAAGACACATGATTTATCCTGAGGTTTGATAATCCCCGCACAGGAGTTCCTACGTCCTCCTTGTTGATGTGACCCCAAAGGTCCGATCACGAAGGTCTCCTCCCTCAAGCAACCACAAAGGAAAACTTGAGATTTCCACTAAGAGAGAAGGGTAATATAAACACTTCGAGGCGCGCTGATAAATGAATCAACACGGGCAACCATGAAAAACGCCTAGCCGGCTAGGGTTCCAAGTACCCAAGAGTAACAAATGCAAACCAAACCGACAAGACGAAGAATCCAAGTGCTCAAGTCAACAATCGATCCTTTCACTCTCTAATCTCACGTCCCTAGCTCAAAGCAACCAAGGATTGGAGCTTGGAAGCAAAGCGGGAGAGAGAGTGGGTGAGTCATAGCTTGGGGGTGATTTTGACAAAGCTTGGGCACAATCAATATGTTAGGCAATGTCAGAAATGGAGGTAAGAAAGGATATATACTATAAGTCTAGAACAATTACCGGAACTTCCGGTGGAACATCATCAGAACTTCTGATCCATCGGAATATGACCATTGGAAAGAGGCCCGATACACAATGAATCAGAACTTTGGGTCAGGATGACTGGAACTTCCGATAGTGTCAGAAGTACCGCTCGGAGACCTGAACTCAATACTCACATGAAGTCAGGATGTTTGACTCTAATCCAGAGGAGAGTTCTTGTTGGAATGCATGTGTACTTTTGAGGCGTGAGAGCATTGTAGCAACTCCTGATCCATCGCTGAGTTTATCTTTGCTAAGGGACGAGCAAAGGGTAAGCTTGGGGGAGTTTGTTGATGGTAGATAACTCCAATTTTTAACCGTCAATGAGACATGAAAAAGGACCTAAACATAATTACTATATAGATATAGGGGTTACACTGACAGAATTCTACGAGTTTTGGTGAATCTATGCTTTGCAGGGGTTAAAGCAGAAAAGTACCAGAACCATCAAATAGAAGTATATTAAATGATAAAATAAAGTGAACCATTGTGTAGAGCTCATTGAGACACATCAAATGGAGTTTTGTTTCACTGAAATCGGAGTCCTAACGAGAAAGTTATGCCTTTCAGAAGATTGGAAATAAGCTCGAGGAGCAATCCGGAGTAAAACGGACGCCCAGCACTCTTACGAACTGCGTTTGGGCTGATCCAAGATGATTCGGAAATCTAACGACAATATCGACGAGCCCACCAAAGATGAGGCTGATCTGCCATGGTGGCAGGGCGCCCGCCCAACCTTCTTGGGGGCTGGCCTACTGACCTAGACTAATCAGGTCCAGGCTCTCAGATCCTGCTCCCACCGCCTTTGAGGTCAAATCTAAGTCGTTGATTTAGGTCGTTTGATTCGACGACCATGGTGCATCCTAGGGGGCTATATAAGCAAGGCCCCTGGCCCTCGGAGAAACACTAATTCATTATTCATATCTCATTGTGGACATGTAGAGGCGTCCCATGAAAGGATCACCTCTCGTCTCTAGAGAATTAGGGCTAGACTTTCTAATGTAGTAGATTAGTTCTAGTTGAGAGTTAGGGAGAGCAGAGCTGCACTTCGGTTCTGGAGAAGTCTTTAGGGATTTGGTATATCTTTGTATCTACTCTTTGCAAGACTTGTGCTTTAATATATATTCATCTTCTCTATTTACTTATTACCTTTCATATGTATGTTTAGTATAGTTGTTACATCTTGGCATGGGATCTTTGCTCGTATTGAGTGCTCTAGTTATCTCGAGTAGCTTGAGTAGTAATCGATAGTTAGACATGGTGTTTAGTCTATAGGTTACCTGAGGTTGCGTTGAACCCCACGGATAGTTGTGGTAGCCCCAGGGGTGACATCTCTGTAAGGCCTTTGAAATCCACTACGTTCAGGTTGATGTTTCATAGAGCTTTCGACAACCTTCTCCCAACTACTCTTTTCCCGGTCTTCTTTGAGAGTTGGAAAGGACCTACTGCTCCAAAGTGCTATTGTGTGATCCCTATATCTACCCATACCTTAGTTACATAGAACCAAAGTAATAGAGAAGTATTTATGAACCTTGATCTCTCCCGTTGTCCTCACACTTTAGCTATCTACTCATTTATCATATAATTCTCATGTGTGTGCTTTCATTCACATATCTATCATATATCATTTACCCCTGCTTTAGTCTAGTTGGTTTACTAAGTTAGTAGATACATGATGGTGAGTTATCAGATTCTTTAGCCCATGCTTCCCTGTGGTAAAATATAAATAATGATACCTGGATACTCCCGATAAAATGCTATAATGGTATTTTCTGTGTGCTTGCGGAATCCTTCATATTTCATTTACACTTAACAAATACCAACAAGCATTTTTGGCTCCATTGCTGGGGAAGCATTTGGTGTAAAGATTTTGATAATGATCTTGATGTCTGCTAATTTAGTGTATCACTAGCTTCAGTAGGATTACCTCTTATTCTATTGAGTTGTGGAATAGACAAGAGAAAATAAGCTATTTTGATCTTCTGGCAAGATTCCACAAGAAAAGAAGAGACGTTGAAGAACCTAGGGTGCCTGAACATTCATGATTCATCAACATTGGAACCCTACCATGTGTAGATTGGAGAAAGGGACGTCGTCACAAGAATTCAACTCAAATCTCAAGTGACAAAATTAGAAGCTGCACCACTCACAACCATTTTATGAGTCATGGTAGGTATGATCAATAAAGGTGAGATAGTCTTGCTCATGGACTTTAAATTTATGAGTAGTTACCTTTTAAATTCTTGCATCACATTGCATGTTTGCTTCATTATTCCATGTGCTCCATTTAGTTTAGGTTTCATCATCAGTCCACTGCACGTTTACTTTAAATCATTCATGCATCCTCTCCACTTTGTTTAGTTTATGTTTTCTCAAATCCATAGCATGATTAGTTAGTTTCATTCATGTTGTCTACATCTTAATTAATTTGAAAAAAAACTCACCATGATCATGCTCTTTCATCTCTATTTGAGTAAATCTCTATAGTGCTTTCATGCTACCTTTGTTTGCTATAGCATGCTTTGGTTTGGAAGTATTTCCAAGGGTCCTTCCAAAGGCTCTTAAATTAAGCATGATGCTTAGGTTAAAATGCCTTCCTTAATTAAATTAGACATGGAGTCTAGTTTAATTATTGAACTAAAAATTGCTAGTGTAGACATTTGGTTATTTTGTTGGACTAACCCGGCAGAAAGCTCTCAAATCCAATTCGGGTAAGTCAAGAGACGATCTCACATCAGAGATGAAGCAGGCATATAATGAACTCCAACAACTTCATGCAAAAGACAGCTAATTCATCATTTATGGAAGAACTTATGAAATATCACTCACATTGTCTTTTGCTGCAAGTTACCTTTGCCTTGAACCTTGTTAGAGTGTCATGAGAAAAAAATATTGCAAAACATGATAAAAAGAATCCATGCTAAAATGTTCCTAAAAACTATCCCTTGTTTAGCATAGATGAAATTCATATAAAATGTGGACAACCCATCGTCTTTCAAAATCATTGTAATCCTTCGGGTATGTGTCCACTAAAATTTTGCAAGAAAATAAATATAAGCTATGTCTACTCATGGCTTGGCATGAACCTGCCAAGACACCACTTTAGTAATGGAATAAGAAGGAGAAGAGTGCCCTACAGAAGGTCTACATTAGGAGCACTCACCCAAAGAAAGTGGATGAACAATGTGACTAGCCATGAAGAAAGTGAAGACATCATAGCATTGAGTCTTGTTAAAACTCAAGCTAGGATGCCAATGAGAAGCAGAGTGAAACTCACCACATATTAGCCAATCAGAGACTTACTCTCATTGTCCTTGAAGATACCTTCCTGCACGTTGACAACAAAGACAAGGATGGCATTCAATATGTCGTGCATCCTTGTGTCAACATACATTGATCAATGGTGGATTGTTGACTCAGATCTAAAGGACCATGAACTACCACGATTGCAAGATGAAGTTCTTTGGAGATGAAGCTTTCATATAGATGCAGATGAAGCTCCTTCTTTGATCATCAAGACAATGGCATATCATTAAATAGCTCTTTGCCATGTCACTAAAAGACAAAGAACATCAAGGAACGACTCAAGTTTGCATCTCCAATGAACATTAACTCATCAACCAAGACTCAAGAAAATCAAGAAAGGTTGATGAAGAAGAGCTTTCAACTAGCTGTATGCTCATCTAATTCAAAGAAGAGCAGAATGCAAAGAGAGGTCTATACTCAAGGGACCTAAATTCAAGAGCCTTTTTCAACAGCGTCAAGTGGTAAAAATGTTCAAGCTTGGGGGAGGAAGGTTGATGATTCCTCTAAAGATGATCCTCCTCTGATGTCCTCGTCGCTCCAGTACGCTGGTTTGTAATTCCTTTACTCACTTTTACTTTCTCTCTACAAATTTGAATGATTTTTATTCCATAAATGCAAATCAAACTTAAGACAAAATAAAATCAATCCTTAAGAGAAGAAGTAATGTTAAGTTAATGTTCTATGCTAATTAAAATGTTCAAACCAACTTTCTATAGCATAGGATATGACCTTTAGCTATAACAACACTATCCTTGTCATTATTTGTATATTCCTTTAGGTATGTGTTGTCCACTAATCCTTTGTAGAAAAAGCAAAGAGTGAAGCAAAAGGTCTATGTAAATTCAAAAGAAAAAAATGAGGAAGGAGAAAGGAGTACAAATCTAGAAGACAAGATGCTCATGGACAAGTGTCAAGGAGAGAGGGTCTCCATTTTAGGGATCTGACAAAACACCTAAGGAGTGGACATGACAAGAATTCTTGTGCGAACATCGAACCCTCGCCAGGGAGTTTTGTTGCCTATTTGAGCTTCACAGGATTTCAAAGGTCAAGAAGAGCCAACAAGCAAGTGGATGTTCTGTCCACTGTCGGAGTGCAGTCCTAATAGTCTCCATCATCATAGACACTCCACAAGAGGAAGTATAACCCTACTGCAAGTTTGCTACACTTAAAGAGTGAACGACTAAGTCGATAACCAGCTTGGGGGAGAGCATCCCCCATGTATCCAGCTAAGTATTTCTTTCCCTCTACAGTTATTAATATTGAGTTTGCTTTGTTTAAAAACAATAAAAAGACTCAAACCAAATAAAGATTTCTTTTTGTATCTATCTTAATATTTATGTGATCATTAATTTTGAAATAAAAAAAGAAGTTATAGTGTGCAAAGTGCTGCCTGCCAATAATGAATTCTGAAGATAATCTCTGAACATGGAAATGATGAATAGTTGCTTTGCTGTAATTCCTTTGAAGTTCCTAGTTTTCAGCCTCGAACTCTCCCAAGTTTTGGATAAATTGTTTTGACCTAAGATTTGCTCTGAACTTAAAACTTGTGGGTAACGAATACTTGATCTAAGTCTAGGTAATTGATGGATATCATATGAGAAGGTCTGAGCTGTTGTTTATCTTGTTCCTAGAGACACTAGAGTTCTGGAGACTTATCTTTTGAAAAACATAAAAATGCTACATAATGAGTTTCTGTATGACGAGAGCTTAAATTCCTACCACAGTCATATATGCATGCTTGCTAGAATAGGAAAACTTTCACATTTATCTACTGCTTGTGTGCATTGAGTTTGGTCCAGATGTGTTGACCCTTAGGAGCTTTTCATGCAGTTAAAATCAAGATTTCACACACATTTTGCACCCTTGCTACTTCTACCCTGGAAGTACGCATCACTATATTCACCCATTTAGTTTCACTAAAAAATTGTTCTACTCCTACACTGGAAGTGAACACCAAAAATATTCTCCATAGGTTTTTCTTGTCAGCTACCCCTAGTTCCAAAATAAAATACTCCAAGTTTTTATCATTTTCTTTATCCTCTCTAAAGTTCCAATTGTATCAGAGAGTGGGCTATTTTAAAAAAATAAAAAAGAAGAAGTAAAAAAAGTGTGATATAAAAAGAAAAAAGAAAAAAAAGAGAGAAGAGAAATATTATTATGTGTAGAAAAGCCCCGGTATTTCAATCCTCTAAAGTTCTGAGTTAAGAGAAGTTACCCTTTGTAAAGGAGCATTGTAGAATTAGGCTTCCACCCCTTCTACCTTCCACCGATATTCTCTACCATTTATTCATTTGAAACCACACATGTACATCTTGATTTGATTGTATGATGAGTTCCTCTGGATCCATGGTTGCATTAGGCAACATATGTATTGCAAGTATGTATGAGCTGTTTCTTTCCCACCTATGAACTCCATATAATTTTATTAGTTATAGTGTGAGAGAGATGAGGCATAATGTTACTCTTCCTTATTCCAAAAAATACTACATATTCTGAGAGAAGAAGGCAAAACACCATTGTTGCCTTGGTGAGGATCCACAAATACCACATATGAGTGACCCGAGAGAGTCATACAAAGGAATCTCTAGGTTTTATTTTGAAAACTTACAAAAACTCTAGAATGAAGGCTGATCGAAGAACTCGAGACATAGTGCTTGACTTTATCGTTCTGTCTTTCAATTTCTCAAGACTCAAGTGAAGGCTACAAGCCCCATGGTTGAAGGTAATATGGGTAAGTTTGAAAGTCAGGTTGGTTGACTTTAATCCAGAGGAGAGTTCTTGTTTGAACGTATGTGTACTTTTGAGGCGTGAGAGCATTGTAGCAACTCTTGATCCATTGCTGAGTTTATCTTTGCTAGGGATGAGCAAAGGGTAATCTTGGGGGAGTTTGTAGATGGTAGATAGCTTCAATTTTTAACTGTCAATGAGACATGAAAAAGGACCTAAATATAATTACTATCTAGATATAGGGGTTACACTGATAGAATTCCACGAGTTTTGGTGAATCTATGTTTTACAGGGGTTAAAGTGGGAAAGTACCAGAACCATCAAATAGAAGTATATCAAATGATAAAATAAAGTGAACCATTTCCTAGAGCTCATTGAGACACATCAAATGGAGTTTTGTTTCACTGAAATCGGAGCCCTAACGAGAAAGTTACGCCTTCTAGAAGATTGCAAATAAGCTCAAGGAGCAGTCCGGAGTAAAATGGACGCCCAGGACACATACGAACTCTGTTTGGGGTGATCGAAGATGATTCTGAAATCTAACGACGATATCCATGAGCCCACCAAAGATGAGGCTGATCTGCCAAAGTGATAGGGCACCCGCCCAACCTTCTTGGGGGCCCACCCGCTATACTGGACCAATCAGGTCTAGGCTCGCGGATCCTGCTCCAACAGCCTTTGAGGTCCAATCTAAGTCGTTGATTAAGGTCGATTTGATCTGACGGCCATGGTGCATCCTAAGGGGCTATATAAGCAAGGCCCCTGGCCCTAGGAGAAACACTAATTCATTATTCATATCTCATTGTGGAGATGTAGAAGCGTCCCATGAAAGTATCACCTCTCTTCTTTAGAGAATTAGGGCTAGAGTTTCCAATGTAGTAGATTAGTTCTAGTTGAGAGTTAGGGAGAGCAGAGCTGCGCTTCGGTTCTGGAGAAGTCTTCAGGGATTTGGTATGTCTTTGTATCTACTCTTTGCAAGACTTGTGCTTTAATATATATTCATCTTCTCTATTTCCTTATTGCTTTTCATATGTATGTTTAGTATACATCTTGGCATGGGATCTTTGCTCGTATTGAGTGCTCTAGTTATCTCGAGTAGCTAGAGTAGTAATCGATAGATTAGACATGGTGTTTAGTCTATAGGTTACCTGAGGTTGCGTTGAACCCCACGGATAGTTGTGGTAGCCCCAGGAGTGACAGCTCTATAAGGCCTTTGAAATCCACTACGTTCGGATTGATGTTTCGTAGAGCTTTCGGCAGCCTTCTCCCAACTACTATTTTCCTAGTCTTCTTCGAGAGTTGGAAAGGAGCTGCTGCTCCAAAGTGCTATTGTGTGATCGCTATATCTACCCATACCTTAGTTACATAGAACCAAAGTAATAGAGAAGTATTTAGGAACCTTGATCTCTCTCGTTGTCCTCTCACTTTAGCTATCTACTCATTTATCATATAATTCTCATGTGTGTGCTTTCATTCACATATCTATCATATATCATTTACCCCTACTTTAGTCTAGTTGGTTTACTAAGTTAGTAGATACATGATGGTGAGTTATCAGATTCTTTAACCCATGCTTCCCTGTGGTAAAATATAAATAACGATACCTGGATACTTCTGGTAAAATGCTATAATGGTATTTTCTGCGTACTTGCAGAATCCTTCATATTTTATTTGCACTTAAGAAATACCAACAACGCTGGCTTACAACTACCAGAACTTCTGATCTGGGACCAGAACTGAATACTTGCATGCAGTCGCACGCAGACTTTCTACCGCTGGTACTTCCGGTTCTAGTGATAGGAACTTCTGGTCCGGGTCGGAACTACCGGTTCGAGGCCGAAACCATTTTCTCGCATGCGAACGCACACAAGCGCATGCTTACTTAGTACTACCGGTATTTCCAGTCCAGATGACCAGAAATTCTGGTGCACTAAGATGAAGAAAATTCTAAGTGTCGGTGAGTTCAATGTGTCCCTCAAGGGCGTAAAATAAATCAAAGTGAGCACTTATATCCTCATCTAGCTAGTATAATTTGCATCCCACTTGATAGTGCAGCATTTCTGATAACTCAATTCAAACATAAAAAGATAATCCGATTGAGTCGAAGCGCCTTTCATCCATAGAAAATTGAGGGGTGCTTATATCACCAAATGTCATCATTCAAATCTTTCAATGGACTAACACCCGTGTATTCATTTGGATAAACTTTTTGTCCCTAATTTGATTGTCATTAATTATCCAAAACCCACTTCGGGGGTGAATGCACTTTAACTTCTTGATGGTGTCCCCGGCACCGTCCTTCGACGACAAAAGCATGACCCACATGTAGCAGGTCAAATCATCCACCAATCACAAGAAGAAGCGGTTGCCATCAGGTGTCACCAGCGACACGGGATCGCCAGTTCCCCGTGCACCACTCCTGCTGCTTCTTGGCACGGTACTCCATCGCGGCGGCGAATGGGTGCCTCCTCTGCTCGGTGGTGACGTAGGTGTCACACACCTGCTCGACGTGGTCGATCTTGGGCATCCCATGAGCCATCTCCTTCTTGCTCAACCACCAAAGTGTGTCAAAGCACAGGTGGCCGAAGCGTTCGTGCCACTGCCATGCTTCATCATCCTTGTGTGCGGTGAGGCAGAGCGGCTAGCTTCTTTGTGTCCATGGAGAATGTACAAACGGTTAGCTCCCCGGCATACCATGGCGAGCAGGCAGCCGTGGCGATCCCAGATGCGCAGCACGCCATCGTCCATCTCCACCTTGCAACCGCTCTCATCAAGTTGCCCGAGGCTCATGTTGGACTTCCTCAACGCCGGGATGTAGTACACCAAGTGGAGGACGTGGTGCTCATCGGTCTCACCCTTGAAGGTGATGGAGCTGATGGCGTGGATGTCGACCTTGGACGCGTCCCCAAAGCGCATAGTGTAATAGACGTCGGTGTTTAGGTCGGTGAACAGCTCCCAACGGTAGATCATATAGTGCGTGGCGCCACTATCCAGGTACCAGCCACCAAGCTTTGCATCTCCACTATCGGAGTTATGCGCGAGCTCGGAGCTCCTTAAAGTTGACGTCTTGCATAGCAAGGGAGTACGTCAGGGTGGCCTCATCCAGATCAATGAATCCATGCGCTAGGAATAGAGCACCATCTTCCTCCTCTGCTTCAGCGATGTGGGCTCGTCCTCTGTGCCCACCTCCGCGATGCTCACCACGCTGGCCTCCATGATCTCCACCGTGGTCTCCCCCACAGTTTCCACCATGGCTCCATGGTCACCTCAATCACCAAAGCGGTCACATCATAGCTGGCGGTAATCCCATGCTCAATGACCCTCACGGCCATAGTTGAGGCACTTGTCCCCGTGATTCGGCCTGCGATCGTCGTCGGCCACTCCCCCATCATCACGGCCACCGCGGTCCCCATGGCCCTTCTGCTTCTTGCCACCGTGTGCCCGCTGGCAGCGATCCTTGGACGAAGAACCACTAGAGTCATCCGCCGCCTTCTTCTCCTTCTTCCGCCACCGCTGTCGTAATAAAATTGCTCAACTCTGAGTCTCTGATAGAGATGGAGTCATGAAAAGTTCAGATACAACTTTTAAAAGTTTAGACGTGCCATGGCCACCCCCATCTGGAGGATTGTAGAGCTAATGCAGAAAGAAGTAAGCTATTCGAGCTATGACAATAACATTCACCAGCATCTGGAGGACTATAGAGCTAATGCAGAAAAAAGTAAGCTATTCGAGCTATGACGATAACATTCACCAGTACTGTAGAGTGACTTACAGATATTCTTGCGTGTATTTTTATTATGACAACAACTCTTTTTTTAGATTACACAGTATAACATAGATGCTCAACACGCACGCACACTCACCCCTATACATCGCCTACCACTTAATGCATGGCGCCAAAAAATCTTAGAATAAATCCAGAATAATGTGTCGCACCCAGGATTTAAACCCTGGGTGGGAGCCCCCCAACTAATGGCCTTTGCCATTGCACCAACAACTCTAGGCTATACACAATGTAATGTTTTATGCCAGGTGCTTTGACGGGAGCTTGCTCACAAAGGATCCTAATCCTTAAAAAGAACAACCCTTCTGTTCCCCAGGACTAAAGGCCTATTAGCTTATGCAATATCATTTATAAGATCATTACCAAATCTTTAGCTAACCATCTCAAACCTCACCTTCCTAATTTCTTTAACCAAGCTCAGTCTGCTTTTGTTGCTCATAGGCATATTTCTTCAAATATCATCATCACACAGCAGATCATCCACTCTTTTAACCTCAAAGGTTGGAATCACAATGCTTTTATTCTTAAAATTGACTTGGCTAAAGCCTTTGACAGGTTGGAGTGGGACTTCATTGCAGTTGTTCTTTAGAGATTGGGGCTACATAACCATTTTATCAGACTCAGAAATGCATGCATTTTTTTCTCCAACCTTTTCAGTCCTTGTCAATGATGATCCTACAGGTCATTTTAACTCTCAAAGGGGACTAAGACAAGGCTGCCCCCTATCTCCTTATCTTTTTGTTATTGCTATAAATGAAATATCAATTAGGCTGCAGGAAGTTCTTCATCAAAATGACCTTGCAGCAATTTCTTTAGGGCCAGGATGCCCAACTATCCACTCTCTCCTTTTTGCAAATGACCTAATCCTCTGTGGTAAGGCCACAATGGAAGAGGCGCAAACTATCAAGACAATATTATATGACTTCTGTGCTCAATCTGGTCAGACTCCTAATCTCCATAAATCTGCTATTTACTTCAGCAAGAATGTTCCTCATATTATAAAAGATCAGATTAAGAGTATTTTTCTAGTCCCTAACTTATTGCCTCATACAATGCATCTAGGTCATCCCATGATTTTTAATCCCCATGATAACAACCGTGCTTATAACTTCATCTACAATAAGTTCTTTGCTAAATTTGGTACTCTAAAGGCTAATAAACTTAACCATGCTGGTAGACTTAATATATCAAATCAGTACTTTCTTCTATTCCCATTTATTACATGTCTACTGTTCTTTTCTCTAAAACTTTTATTGAAAAGATTAACACCATCAATTGAAGATTTTGGTGGACAGGGATTCAGAAAGAACAGGACACCAGCCCCATTGCCTATCGCTCATGGGATGACATGTGCAGGTCAACTGATCAAGGCGGCCTTGGCATAAGGGACATGGAAACTATCAACAAGTGTCTCATCATTCATTCGGCCTGGAATATTGCTAACTGCAAGGACCCCTTTCTCTCTACTATTCTTAAAGCCAAATACCATCCATATGACTCTTTCTGGAAAATACCAACTCATGGTCCTAGATCTATCTTTTGGTCCTCCATTATGGAAGTAAAACATCATCTCTATGACAATGCTACCATTCAAATCCATAATGGTAACTCCTCTATCTAGTCCACTCCCTGGTTTCCTGTTTGGCACAATATCCACCATCACCTGCTTATGTCTGTTACTAATCAACCACTTCCTGCCACTGTCTCTGATCTTTGGACTAATGATACCTAGGATTGGGATCACCAAAAACTCTCTACCACCTTCACTCAACAGACTATCCAACTTATTAAAAACACCCCAGTCGTCTACTCCACCCATAATGACATTCTAAATGGAATCCTGCCCCCAGTGGTCACTGTACTACAAAAGCTGCTTACAGGTACCTCGCATCTCAAGAACCGCATCAACTACCTGACCAGGGATCCAGAAGCATCACCAATGAGGTCAATCACATTCTTCAAAAGGTATGGAAAAGCAAGATTATTCCTCCCATCCTCAAAACCTTTGCCTGGATACTAATTAGAAGAGATATTGCAACTGGAGAAAGGACGGTCGATATTCTAGCCATATTGACCAACACTGCACTTATTGTGGGTCTATAGAAACTGACAATCACCTATTTTTTCTGTGTACTTTACCAAGACAGGTTTGGGCAATAGCCAATCCTCCTTTACTAACCCATGCAGTTAATGCAGATGAAGATGGAGTTCAAATTTCACTTCCTTTGCTCATTACTAATAATCCCTCTCAGGAAACTCTTTGCAAAACTCTCTTCATTATTTGGTACATATGGAAAGCTCTCAATGACAACAGATTTCAAAGGAGAACTTGGACTCCTGTCCAAGTGCACCAAACTTGTAGTGCTCATATGCAAACCCATTTCACTAGATTGGAAGAAAGTGGAGCCAGTGGCCAACCTGCATCGACATCACCAGTAACCTTCAACAGGCCAATGTCGATATGCCTGCTACTTCAATGCAGCAGCAAACCAATGGCCCAACCCAAGGTATGATGACTTCCAATGTAGGTACCACAGTTGATAACGCCATTGATCCCCTCTTCATTCAAGATCTAACACTTTTGGAGGGCTGGCGCTGTTATACTGATGCTGTAGCTACTCCAGATCAACCCCTCCATGGACACTTACCTGCTGGGCTAGGAATTGTTATTGTTAATAGACAGGTTTAGCCTCCAATCAGTATCTTCATTAAGGCGGCAATGAGGTCTTCATGCTCGGTGATAATGGCAGAAGCTGCTGCCATGGCGTCAGCAACAAAGATTCTCAACACTTTACAGATTCACCAAGCTGCTCTTCTAAATGACAACCAATAGTAAGTCCATTTCATCAAGGCACTGACCTTGAGCACCCCCCAGACTAGAGGATTAAGCCTCTCGGTCAAATCATTAGCTCCTCAATACAAGATACTACTATTGTTATTAGATGAGTGAACAGAAGACTCAATCAGATGGTTGATTCACTTGCTAAACAAGCCCTGGTTGCTTTTCAAAACAATCAGACTAGGTTTAGTGGAATCTGTGCCTGTGCACATCATGATCTTGAGTGTCCTTTTATAATGGCGCTCCAAAATATAACCACTAACGATGTAATGGTGCTAACAGCAAGTTGCTTTTAATCAATATAATTTGTTCCTTTGTAAAAAAACTGGCAATAATTTCTAAATGAAAAGTATCTAAATATAGTAATGTTTGCATACGCACCTTTCTTTCCTTATCCAAAAAATTATTCCTTTCTACCTCCTCCGTTCTAAATTATAAGTCACTTTGAATTTTTTGGTACATCCATTTTGCTATGCATCTAGTATAATAATATGTCTATATACATTCTAAAATGGATAAAAAAGGTCATTTTAAAATGTACTCGTGGATTAATTATTTCTTTTGTGCTCTTACATCCTCTATTTAGCTTCGTGATCTGAAACACATGGTAGTCATTCTTTTTTTAGATCAAAGGCATTTACCCGGCTTTATTAGAAAGCATACTGAAGGCTTACACAGTTTGGTTACTAGGGTTACCAGTTTAGATGCAAGATCAGGATCATCAACAAAAGGATAAACTCTAACTCATACCCATCTCACCAACTCTAACACAGATCAACATAACCAAAGTTTGATCGAGCAGATGAAAAAGAAAACAAAACTCGGCTCCCTGGCCGCAGCAAAAACTCATCTCGCAGATACACAGCACAAAAGACGGCCAACTTGCGTGCCAGTTCATAGCTGCAAAGCTCTAGTCGTCAGCAACGTTGTTAGTTCATCCATCCTAGGCTTCATTTTTGGCTTGAGGAGGAGCGGCTTCCGGGACTTAACCAGCATCAGAGTTTTGTAGATCAACGTTTTCGGAGGCGACAACACCTTGTTGTTGAAGACGACATCATTCCTCGTCTTCCAAATCGTCCACATAGCACCTGCACAAATGATGAGATAGCTTCATACCTCTGCAATCTTCAACAAACTCAAATAGGAAGTCTGAGCATTTGGTTGGCGATTTGGGCCATCCCAAATTATCTCTCAGAAAGGACCATAAAAAGACTGAAATTGGGCATTGAAACAGAATATGGTCAGCAATTTTCGAGTATGCCACACATTATGCAGTCTGGAACCCAGACCATTTCTTTTGTTTCGATTGAAACCCTGACTGAATTCTATCATGAACAGCCATCCAAATAAAGTTGCTTTGTATTAGTACCCAATTTAACTCTATAAGTTTTTTGTCTGTACCATCTCACCCAATATTTTACTTTAGCATTTGCTCATTTATTCCAATTGATTGTTATGGTTAAGCAGTTTTACCCAGTTTTGATAATTACATAATTCCAGACAACGTTGGAGCACCTCGAGATGTACTTAATGTGACTGCACATGCCCCTTTGATCCAACGGCTGTGTGGACAGGTACGTATCGAAATCCTCTGAGGGTTTTGAAACATTAATTTCTTAGATTACATGAGTCAAGCTAATTTGTTCTTCGCTTTCTAAAATAGCATGAGTGCAGCTGTATCATTTTTGTAGTAATTATAAGAAATAGTCATATGCATTTGCATTAGTACCCAAATTTAACTCTATAAATGTTTTTTCTGTACCGTGTCCCCCAATTTTATACTTTATCATTTACGCATTAATTCCTATTAATTGTCATGGTTAAGCAATTTTACCCACTTTTGATAATTATGTTATTCCAGACAACGGTGGAGCACCTCGAGATGGACTTAAGAGCATCTCTAACAGTTTTTCAAAATTTACTTGGCAAATATCATAATTTGACAACTTGCTAAAATATATGGCAAGTCAAAAAAGGACTCTCTCCAAGAGTTTGCTATTTTTGACTTGTTAAAAAACAAAAAAATGGCCCACAAGCATTTTTTACCTGCCGCAACAATTTCTCATGATAGTATTTTGTAATGAACTCTCTTTTAAAAAAGAAGTGTAATCGATTATTTTTTTTCACTCAAGCAATGAAAATTTTTTACAAGTGAATTCATTCAGTAGCCGGCAATGCACGATGTGCTATGCTCCTGTTGACGTCACACTCTACTAATGATCCTTCTTCAATTTATCAGCCTCAATTTAAGTTTGAATTAGGCTGGTTGTTAAGAGATGGATTTTCGAAGATGGTGACTGAAATATGGCAGAACACAACAGCAAGTGGTTCACCTATTGAGAGGTGGCAGATGAAAATTAGAAGGCTTCGACAACATCTTAGAGGGTGGGCGAAAAATGTAAGTGGAGCATATAAGAAGAAAACTACTCTGTTAAATAAATTGGACGAATTAGACAAGAAGGCAGAAAACACAGTTCTAAGTGAAGCTGAACGTGATTTAAAACATGTCCTAAACGAAAGATTAGCCAAATTACTTAGGGAAGAGGAACTTAAGTGGTACCAAAGGGCTAAAGTAAATCATTTGTTGGAAGGAAACGCCAATACTAAATACTATCACTTATTAGCTAATGGTAGACACAGGAAGACTCGTATTTTCCAACTTGAGGATGGTAATAGTATAATAACTGGTGATGCTCAACTTAAAGTGCATATTACTAGTTATTACAAAAACCTGTTCGATCCATCTAATGATTCTACAGTCTCGCTCGATGAATCTCAGACGGAGGACATTCCTGATTAGGTGTCTGAATTGGAAAATGAGTTTTTGACTGCACCTTTCACCCAAGAGGAAGTTAGGGCGGCCATTTTTCAGATGGAATATAATAAGGGGCCTGGCCCAGATGGTTTCGCACCTGAATTCTTTTAGGTTTTCAGGGGAGTGGTCAAAGATGATTTGATGGCTCTGTTTTCTGACTTTCATCAGGGAATGCTATCTCTTAAACGTCTAAACTTTGGTAACATAATATTGTTGCCCAAAAAGAAGGATGCAAGAGTCATACAACAATATAGGCCTATGTGTTTATTGAATGTATCTTTCAAAATCTTCACCAAAGTCACAACTAATAGATTTTCTACCATAGCCCAGAAACTAATAAGACTGACACAGTCTACTTTTTTACCGGGCAGAAATATTATGGAGGGCGCAGTTATTTTACACGAAACTATTTATGAGCTTCATACAAAAAACAAAATGGGGTCATATTTAAAATAGACTTTAAAAAAGCATATGATAAGATAAAGTAGAGTTTTCTTCAGCAAACTCTAAGAATGAAAGGGTTCTTACAAAAATAATATGAATGGATTCAACATTTCACACAAGGGGGTAATGTTAATATCAAAATCAATGATCAATTAGGTTTCTTTTTCCAGACTAAAAAAGGTTTAAGGCAAGGGGACCCCATGTCTCCCATACTATTTAATATAGTGGTAGACATATTGGCCATACTAATTGCACATGCAAAGGAAGCGAGTCAAAAAGAAGGGGTTGTCCTCCACTTATTACAAGATGGCTTATCAATCCTTCTGTACACGGATGACACAGTGATCTTTATGAGTCATGATGTTGAGAAATCAGTTAATATGAAGTTACTGCTAAGCACATTCGAACAACTATCTGACTTAAAAATAAAATTCCACAAAAGCGAGTTCTTCTGTTTTGGACAAGGTAAAGATCACAAAGAGTTTTATTCATAGTTGTTTGGTTGTGCCATTAGTAAATACTCGTTTAGATATTTAGGCCTACCTATGTATTTTAGGAAATTATATAATAAAGATTGTAAGAACATCGAAAAGAGGACAGAAAAAAGACTTAGTGGGTGGAAAGACAAACTCCTCACAGTTGGGGGTCGATTGGTCCTTATAAACTCGATGTTGTCTAGCTTACCGATGTTTATGATGTCCTTCTTCGAATTGCCGAAAGGAGTCTTGAAAAAGATAGATTATTTTTTATCACGCTTTTATTGGTAGAATAATCAACATAAAAAAAAATACAGGCTTGCTAAATGAGAAGTTATGTGTCAACCCAAGAACCAAGGGGGACTAGGGATACAAAATCTAGAAATCCAAAATAAATGTTTACTCAGCAAATGTTTACTCAGCAAGTAGAGGAAAAATTGTTGTTGTACGTGTGTTGGAAGGTTCTATTACTGCTGAGGTTTTAGCAGTAGAACTGAAAAAACTACTATCAGGAAAAAAATAAGTGGGTAATTGAGGAGAAGGGCAAAGATGCCTTCACCACTAATTTTTGATCGGCTGATTGTTGGAATCAATTGTGAACTGGGTCCTATGGACACAAAAACTATTAAAGGAAAAATAAACATTGTGTGGGTGTAGTTTAGGGGACTACCTTCAGAGTTCAGGGAATTTCTCATTATTTGGACAATTGCTTCTATTCTAGGTGTTCCACGAGCTGTTGACACCAAATTCGCTAAGAAATATGGAAGAGCTCGAATGAAGGTGACGGTGCTAGACTCCAGTCTCATCCCAGTTTTTGTGGATGTGATGATTGGAGATTTTGTTTACCAACTACACTTTGGAGTGGAACAGGGTCAACCTCATGGTGAGCCTGTGCTGATTGACTTAGACTCTACCATCGAGGATGAGGATCCTAAGGGCGGAGAGACCGATGGGGACGGCAACCCCAATAATGACCCTAAAGATAAAACAAATGAAGCTAAGGAGATGGACATTGATGGTGAAAAGGCAGACAAGGTTCCTAACTCTAGGAAGAAGTTGCCTGCAGCTTTAGCTTCTACCCAACGTGTGGGTACGGCAGATGGCGCTGTGGCTAACACATCCAGCAAGGTGAACGCAGGCACAAAACAGTTGTAGTGATGACTCCAAGAAGCAATGGTCAGTGGAATGCCAAATATATGAACCATATTAGTGACTCAGGCTTGCTTAACAAAATGAATGGTCAAAATGGTGGGACAGTGTCACCTGTGAGGTCTAGTAAGTGGACAACTGCATCAGATGATCAGGATTCTGTGGAGAAGGCTGCTAAGCGTAAAGCTTGATAGAACCTGGAGTCTGAAACTGAGAAAGGTAAAGATCCCCAGCCCTCTTCTTTTATTTTTTGCAATGACAATTTTATATTTAATTCTACCAAGTCTTTAGGGATATCACAAGGGGATAATGAATATGAGGTTTCAATATTAACTTTCATTTTTAAGAGAAATAGAAAAGCAGCATATGGCTGACAATGCAAAGCTTGTAGATTTAAGTAATTATTACCTAATGATGATTTAAAAGTATGTTCCATTAAGGATGGTTTAAACTTGGAAAATTCAAATCTTATATGTGATGAAATTGCTGAGGGGGTAGGTGACGGGCTTTGTGATTCTAAGTGCTTACAAACCCCGTATCACATTGTAAGAACTTGAAGAAAGAGTCTCGTCCCAAAAGCAAGAAACCTAAATTTAAGTGTAAGTCTAGATGAAAGGGATTTTCTAGAATTGTAATGGGTTTGCTGATTGTAAGAAATACAGATTCCTGTCAGAATTAACAAAAGAAAAGAATTTGGATTTTATTGCCTTATCAAAAACTGGGAGAGCCAATTTTCCACAATCTACATTGAATAATATCTGCATAGGCAGAGATTTCTTTGGCATTGCATGGCTCCAAAAGGTAGATCTGGTGGCATGATTCTAGGTATTCATTTGCTAACATTTGACATAGGGGAAATTGAGGAAGGGGACTTCTATATTTGATTTAAAGTTAGACATAAAAAAGATTATTTTAAATTTAATTTGATCTCAGTATATGGGCCTTCCCAGGTGGACCAAAAATCTCATTTCTTATCTGAGATTGTCCGTGTTTGTTCCAAGGACACCTTACCTATAGCTATAGGTGGTGACTTTAACATTATACAGAGACTAGATGAGAAAAACAATGACAACTTCAATGATAGATGGCCTTTAATGTTTAATGCTGTGATTGACATATTAAATCTTAGAGAGATCGAATTGTCAGGCAGAAAGTATACCTGGCTTAATCGTATGCAATATCAAACTTTTAAAAAATTAGATAGAATCCTAGTTTACACAGATTTGGAGTCTAAATATCTGCATACCATTGTACACGCTTTGAACAGGGAATTTCTGATCACACACCACTATTCTTCTCTACAAATAATCCATCTTCATCTTATCAACCGCAATTCAAGTTTGAATTGGGTTGGTTGCTAAGAGATGGATTTTGTGAGATGGTTTTTGATCTCTAGCAGAATACATCTGTCAATGGTTCACCAATAGAGAGGTGGCAAGCCAAGATTAGACGGCTACTTCAACATCTAAGAGGGTGGGAAAAGAACATGAGTGGTGTGTACAAGAAAGAAAAGACAACCATTCTGAACAAACTAGTTGAGTTAGATAAAAAAGCAGAGATCGCTCTATTAACCCAAGCAAAACTTGATTTGAAACATGTGCTAAATGAGAGATTAGAAGAATTACTAAGGGAAGAAGAAATAAAATGGTACCTAAGATCCAAAGTAAAACACGTCTTAGAAGGAGATGCAAATACAAAATACTATCACTTACTAGCTAATGGTAGACAACGTAAAACTCATATTTTCCAGCTTGAGGATGGTGATCATATAATAAATTGTGATGCTCATCTTAAAGAGCATATCACCACTTATTATAAGACTTTCTTTGGTCCATCATAGAACTCTAACATCATGTTGGATGAGACTCATACTGACGCATTCCACAGGTCTCTCAACTGGAAAATGAGTATTTGACAGATTCTTTCTCCCAAGAGGAGGTAAGGGTTGCGATTTTCCAAATAGAACATAATAAGGCACTTGGACCAGATGGTTTCCCTTCAGAGTTTTATCAGGTCTTTTGGGAGGTAATAAAAGAAGACCTAATGGCTCTGTTCATGGACTTTCATCAGGGAGACTTACCACTAAACCGCCTTAACTTTGGAACCATAATTCTCTTACCCAAAAAGAAGGATGCGAAAGTGATTCAGCAATATAGACCAATTTGTTTACCAAGTGTTTCTTTCAAAATCTTCACTAAAATCATAACCAATAGATTAACTACCATAGCTCAAAAAGTAACTAGGCCCACTTAGACGGCTTTCTTGCCAGGACGAAACATATTGGAGGGGGATAGTGATTCTTCATGAGACTATTCATGAGCTCCATACTAAAAAGAAAGATGGAGTAATTTTTAAAATTGACTTTGAGAAAGCCTATGATAAGGTTAATTGGAGCTTCTTACAGGAAACATGAAGGATGAAAGGATTCTCACAAAAATGATAAGGCAATCCTATGTCACCCATACTATTTAATATAGTGGTAGACATGTTAGCCATTCTAATAGCCCGAGCAAAAGAGGCAGGCCTGCTAGAGGGGGTGATCCCAAACCTAATCCAGGATAGGCTATCTATCCTTCAGTATGCGGATGACACAGTAATCTTCATGAGCCATGATGTTTAAAAGGCGGTAAACATGAAACTTTTACTATGTACCTTCGAACAATTATCAGGCTTGAAGATCAATTTTCATAAAAGTGAAATATTCTGCTTTGGCAAAGCAAAAGAACATGAAAAATTCTATTCACAGCTGTTCGGATGTGTTATTGGTAAATTTTTCTTTTGGTACCTTGGCCTACCTATGAATACTAGGAAACTAAACAACAAAGATTGGAAGATAATTGAAGATAGAATTGAAAAAAGACTTAGTGGTTGGAAAGAAAACATGTTGTTAGTAGGGGGACGTAGTTTACTAATATTTATGATGTCTTTCTTTGAACTACCAAGGGGCGTGTTAGAAAAATAGACTGTTTTATATCTCATTTCTACTAGCAAAACGACTAGCTTAAACGTAAAACAGACTAGCCAAATGGGAAGTTCTATGTCAACCCAAGGATTATGAAGGTCTAAGTATTCAAAATTTAGACATATAAAATAGATGTTTGTTAAGTAAATGGATATTTGAATTATTAAATAAAGATGATATGTGGCAGGAGCTTATAAGAAATAAATACGTCAAGGATAAAACATTGGGAAGTTATGAGAAAAAATTGACTAATTCCATTTTTGGAAAAGTTCGATGAATATCAAAGATTCTTTCATGGACTTTGGTTCGTTTAAAATGAATGATGGATTTTAAACTAGATCTGGTTTGATACTTGGTTGAGAAATAAGCATCTCAAAGAAAGTTCCCTTTATTTTTAATATTGTAAGGAGAAAACAAGATTATGTGGCCAATTTGCATAGAATCATCGCATCCTTACATGATTTAATCAAGTGAAACAAAGGGACGCATTTGTTTGGGGCTTAAATGCGTCCGGTCAGTTTACAGTCAAATCTATGTATGCTGCATTAATTAATAATAGGGCTAGGGTGTCACAAGATATTTGGCAAATCAAAGTACCTATGAAGATCAAAATCTTTCTACGGTACATAAAAAAGGTGTGATTCTAACTAAGGATAATCTTGTTAGACGTAACTGAAATGGTGACACATGCTGTTGGTTCTATCACTTTCCAGAAACAATAAAGCATCTTCTTCTTAGATTGTGTTTATGCCAAATTCTTATGGCACGTTGTACATTGAATTTTTGAATACCACCCCATTCGGATTTGAATGATCTCGTTCATTAGATGGTCTAAAATAGCTACCAAGAAGTATAATTTGTTGTTACTAATGGCAGCTGCTGCGCTTATCTGGGCAATATGGATAACTAGAAACAAAGAAGTTTTTGACAAATGTAGACTAAAAACTTTTTTGCAGGTTCTATTCAGGAGAACACATTGGCTTCGATAGTGGGCAAGTCTGCAATGACATGACGATTAGCGGGAGTAGTTGATCCAAGTCGGACAGTTCCTAGAGTCATCAGTATTGCAGTTTTTTAGTTTCAATGGATGGTTATCTTCAAGATACATTGATTATGTTTAGCATAAATTTTATTTCGTTTCGATTTTCTGTTAAGTGGGGTGCAAATGGTGTTATGCATTCGGTTTTTATACCGGTTCACAGAACTTTATAATAATTGGCCTGATTCTATCTGTTGATAGATGAAACTGGATATAAACTATCTATCATGTAAAAAAAGAATGACAAGAGTGAGGGTTGAAATGGAAGAAGGCAGGGGAAGGAATTGAAGAACACAGGGAAAGGAATCGAAAAAGTGCTTAATTCAGTGGGAATGAGGAATGGCTGGCAGTGGTGGGGAATGTGAGGAGTTGGAAGGTGGGAGCTAACTCGTTCACTGCGGACGCAAGCCGTTGTGGTAGGTAGTTTTCGATGACAGGATGAGAAGATTGAGGAGAAGCATGAGCGGCCTAATAATATAATACTTTGTACACTGCATCGAATTAAATGAGTGAACGGCGGTTCAAATCCATCCACTTTAGTAGTTTTACGCATTTAGTGGAGAAGATCAGGTGGCCATGTACTGGAGGCATGAGTTAAGACGTGAGTTGGAATTCTAACGGAAGGAGTAGGCACTTCGGTTTAATTCATCAAGGTGATTAACTGGTATAGTGGGACTCTCATGATGATTTGGTTTAAGAAGATGCTGAAGAATTATACTAGTAGGGTTTATCTTTACAGGACATATACATTTGTTTGGTGCAAGACAGGTTATTTTCACCCATGGATTTACAGGACACAAGCGCGAGCGTTTGCGCCGCTTACTATATATCGTCGGACGTTTATCAGGTCACTGAACTCTGGCGGATCTATTCCCGTGTCATCTCATTACATTGTACACGGAACAAACAGTAACTAATGTAATTGATTGGTGGTGTGTGATCTCAGCTGATCGGGCCACAAGGCACAAAGATGAGACAACCAAATATCATTGTCTATTACGATTTCCGCGGTACCAGCAGTTCTGTGTCGTGGGGGCGCTCACTGACCAGGAAAAAGACTCACGCAATCGTACCTGTGGTCCTACTGTAGGGAACCAACACCATTTGCTTCACAGAACCCCTCAGCAGTCAGCACGCATAGGATATATCCAAATAAAGGAAAACCACCTCAGCACGCATAGGACAGATTCTGTTCGGTATATGTTCCAATAATAATCACACAAATAAAGTGTCCTAGATACGTAACGGTGGGCGCCGAGAGACGCACAAAGATGGCGCCATGGGGCTGCAACCTGCAGGTTAACGCACGCAAAGAAGAGATGCTCTAAGCAAATGACGATGATTGGTCGTTTTTATTAGAGGTTTGGCCCCGTTTGTCACGCTCACGGCAGCTTCATAAGCTGCTTTTATGCTAAATGAGTATGTTAAAACAGTTTCATATATGTGATGCTTTTCAAAAAGTACTCCCATGAAGAATTGATGTGAAATGAAACTGAAAATAGCTTCACATACTTTTCTTCAAGTCGCTACGGGGGCCTTCTATGGATTCCATGAAAACATATTTCAAGATGCTTTACATGCATAGCTGTTTTGTCAAATAATTCATTAAAATAGATTTAGCTCTATCGATAGTACAATTGAAGACAATATTTATTTATATAGCGCATTTGTGTATTTTTCTTGCACAAACGTTACATTTAGTAACAGAAGTAACTGATGTAGGAATATTTTATTTTCGATGTGGCTAGGAGCAGTGACGGAAGCTGAACCAAAAGCAAGCAGCAATTTTGCAAAAATTATACCAAAACTAGGATTATAGAGTGCAAAAGCTACTGTTGGCACAGGGGAGGCAGGGTATGCATAATGATCTGGTTTGAGCATTGTGTCAGTCTGTATAAGAATCTCTGGAAACAAACAAACACTAACAAAATCTATGCTGAACAGTCTATATATAAGTTATATAAACTGATACAGGCAACTAGAGACCTTAGCTTGGCTGACACGACACTGTAGCCAGCTCACAAACCATGCCTCTATATAATCCTTTTGTTCACTGTCATCTAGGTCCGATGAACTGAGGGCGCTCTGGCATATATATATATCCAGACGATCCTTAGTACAAGTGGCTTTGTGCCTGTGCGAGTACATTAGTTGATCGATGGAGCCAAGTAGGCCGCCATCCAACCAGGACTGTGTGCAAGATCTCACAGTGGTCAGGCGACCTGAACTCCTCAGGGCAGCAAGCTCCGGCAACCTGTCGCTGCTAGAGGAATTTCTCAGCAAACAAGACGGGGGATCAGCTAGGCTTCCCCGCGATGTCGTCGACATTCACGTGGAGGAGGCTGCGGCGGCGGCGGCGCTGTGCATGACAGCCGCCGCGACCGACGGTGCCTCCGCGCTCCATGTGGTGGCGGCCAGCGGGGACAGCAAGGAGTACCAGGACCTGGCACGGCTCCTCTGCAGCAAGGCCCCGGAGCTGCTGCTCGCATGCGACGGCAACGGGGACACGCCGCTGCACTACGCCATGCGCGCCGGCAACGCTGAGATGGCATCGCTCTTGATCCAGCAGGCCAACGGCTGCGACGAGAGGAAGACGATGATGAGGGTGACAAACAAGCGAGGGGAGACGGCGCTGCACGAGGCAGTCCGCTTTCGCCACGAGACGGGTCTGCGCATGGTCAAGGAGCTGATGTACCACGACAAGGAGCTGGCTCGTGTGGTTGCCAGGGACGGCACTTCACCGTTGTAGCTGGCCGTGTCGCTGCATCATAGCGATATGGTTTCTGAGCTGATTTCGAAGGACAGGGAGCTGTCCTATTCGGGCCCACATGGACAGAATGCCTTACATCCTGCTGTCCTCCGCAGCAAAAGTAAAGTACTCGATCGTCTTTGCTTCTTAGTACTACAAATGTATATTCTGTTTTCTAGTACTTTATCCGAAAACGAGTCAAGTTCTAGAATTATGATAAAGTAGGTTAGAATTGACCACATTTGTATAAAATCTCCCTTGGTCCTAGAACAAGAACCACATTTGAACATTATAAAGTCAAAACAAACTATACTTCGACACTTAATTTTTCTCACAGTATGTCTTCATTTACTAAAGAACTGAAATTGGATCTTTTGATCCAAATATTTGGACCACAAACATTTTGAACACAAATCTATTGATTCAAATTAATATTATTATATTATTTTTGAGGTAAACTGAAAATCAAATTGAGTCATGAATTTTATAAGTTTCTACTTGTGTTATTTTTATTTATGGTAAACTGTGTTAAATAAGTTTAATTTTGGATCATGTTTGTTGTTTGAAAATGTTTTGTGTAGTAGGATAGATTAGAATTTCGTACTATTTGTTCTGCAGTCTATAGCTTGTATCTCTTTCAGGATCAATAATTGTTCTTTTAATTATGCAAAACGAATACATGCAGAGATGACAGGACTGCTACTTAAATCGAACAAGGAGCTGACCAAACAACAGGACCTCTCTGGGAGCACACCAACGCATTTCGCAGCATCAGCTGACGATCCTTCGCTCGAATTTTTCCTCTACGTCTTCATGGAGAGGACCCTCGAGTTCTACTCCTTGGGCATCTACTTTGCGCCGGCGAATTGTCTAACCAAATTCTACAGTTTCCTGAACCTGCCTCTCTACCAGCTGGTGAATGCCGATCCGTCGTCGGCGTTCCAGCGCGACAACGACGGGCAGTTCCCGGTTCACGTCGCTGCGTCGGCGGGCAACCTTGTCGCCGTCATCATCTTGCTCATCCGGTGCCCTGGCTGCAGCGGGCTGCGCGACTCTCAGGGAAGGACATTCCTTCATGTCGCTGTACAGAAGAGGAGACACAACATCGTCAAGTTTGTGCGCATGAGGCCACAGTTCGACTCGGTCCTCAATATTCAGGACAGCCAGGGGAACACTGCTCTGCATCTTGCTATCCTTGAAGGACACCTGAGCATATTCCAGACTCTGATGATGAACCCACATGTTCGCGTCAACTTGCCCAATCATGACGGTAAAACCCCCATGGATCTTGCCGAGAGCAAAGCTCCACCAGGATTCTATTACGGCATGGTAAATACTCCAGTTTGACTACTCTTAGTTTGCTCTTTATTTTCCAAAATCACTTTTTATTCAGATATAAGGGTAGAAATGCTCTGCTAATTATATTGTTTTGGGTCTCTGATAATAAACCATCTGTCCTTTTTTTTTTGGTGTAACAGCATGCACGGCGTAGGATTCTTGGTACGCTGACTTTTGTAAATGCTCAACATGGGAACAGTCGCCGCGATCGGTTCAAAGAGAAGCTTGTCCCGAAGCTCGACAAGGCTGGAGAGTCAAAGAAGATAACGGACTTCGCACAGATCGTCGGCATCTGCTCGGTGCTCGTCGCGACGGCGACATTCGCGGCGGTCTTCCAATTGCCCGGCGGACTGAGGACCGACGACAGCCACAATGCGCCGTCTCCATCATCTCCAGCTCCATCTCCAGGTTACCCCATCGGAACGCCGATAATGGCCGGCAAATATGCTTTCGACGGCTTTATTCTCGCCAACACATTAGCCTTCAGCTGCTCCGCAATAGCCACCTTCAGCCTCGTCTACTGCGGGATGGCAGCCGTCGACATCGAGAAGCGAATCAAGCTGGTGTCCATCTCCATCGCGTTGCTCAACGGCGCGGCGAGGAGCTTCTGCGCCGCCTTCGCGTTCGCACTCTACTTGCTGCTTTCCCCCGTGGAGCCGGCGACCGCCATTGCCACGGCCACAATGACGACTCTTGTGCTGCTCGACGCAGTCCGCTTCCTGTGGCTGCTGTTCGTTGATACGGTGATCGTGCTTAACAGACGGAGAGGAAGAGGTGCTGCGCCACTGCTCAAGTTGACAACTGCATTCATAGTCAACATGGTCTCTGTCTTCTGGCCTTACATCATAATCTTTAGCCTACTGGGAGGGGGAGGTCACAACAACAGCGCGTTGCACTCCAGGTGATTCAGCACTTGGGTATGATATGCATGATTCATGATGCCAATGATTTGATATATGATGCTTGTATACTGTGCCAAGATTCCACCCCTATATTTTCCTTGGCAGAAAAATCTTGTGAGTGCTCCTACGTTTCAAGTCTAAGTGTCTTTTATTTTGTATCTATACTAAATCTGTACGGTGTGAGTAACTGATGTACTTTTTTCGAACAAGGGTTATACCCCATTTCCATTGCAACAGCCACGGAATACAGCAGAGTTTTTGTAGAGTTAATCACGTAGCAAACGGTCTAGGAAGAAAACAGAAAGTAGCTAAAGGCAAGCAAGCGCCATTTTTAACAAGTGGCCAAAATGAGCCAGACACGTTCATCAAAAGCAGTCATTTCACGAAGCTTTTCCTCTTCCTCAAGCATCCTGGCCTTCATCATCATCGGGAGCTTCTTCCAGCGCCAACGTTCCAGCAGCATTTCTCTTCTGTTCTACCGGAAGCTGGACCGCAATCTTGATCATCATGTTAACGCCTTTGGCCCAGGCATCCTTGTCCCGTCCTTCAGAAGTCCTGCCCAAAACTTCATTAAAGCCCCAGCATGGCAAAATATCTCTAGAGGATTATGAATTTTTCCCCTTCGGAACCGATTCTGTTTTACATCTTCCATATGGCCCAACAAATAGCTGCAACACCACTTGCATAGAACTGTGTTTCATTTGGGATCCATTTTGCACACCAGTTACAGCATTGATGAAAATAGTTAGGTATATTTTCAGCCCCTATAGATGGCCCAAACAACTATGGTAGTGGAGCAAGTAAAAAGAAGGTGTGTTACAGACTCATCCTGAGTACAGAAAAACAAGTGGGATCTTCCTTCCATTGCCTTTTAATCATATTATCCTTGGTCAGTATGGCATTATCTTACTATTACTAATTGGAGGCTTCAACAGAGGCTCCACGTTAACTCTCACCAGACGCGCTAGAAAAAAAAATAAATCGTAAAAATTCTCACAATAGTTAGAAACATCTCGCCATCCATTCAGTAGTCTCAAACAATGATAGCTATTAGATCTAATTTATTTTCTAAATAATTACCCATCATTGCCATTATAAATAACAATGTAAAATAACCCTTTAAATCTATAAATAAATATTGCCATTATGAAAAAAACACCAACATTTTGTATAAAACGTATTCCTTTATTAAAGCTAGATATGACATCTAATATGCACAACGAAACATATCCTCCCTCCGGTACCCTGGTGATCAGGACCATCGCCGCCGACAAGGAGGTGGTGCTGAAGCGTCGGAGGTGGCGCCGGTCATGTCGTAGCTGCTTGCCGACCTGCTCCCGTGGTAATGTGGACGCCTCCTGCGTCAGAGTCGTCCAGGGCGGCATCCCGGAGACCATCGCGCGCTCCTCGAACGTAAGTGGGACTAGATCTTCTACCTAGGTCCGTTATTAGTATATGGAGCTTCTTCTTAATTCCATGGCTGCAACTAATCGTCAACAAATAACGATATATAGAAACTGAAATCTGGTGTTGTTCTGATCTATGGGATGCTAAAAACTGCAGGAAAAAGCAAAGTCATCTGGGAACTCGGCGGCAAATGTCGCGTCGTTGTGGACTCCAACGTCAATCTCCACGTACGTAATTAATTAAACAAGCATCCCGGCCGTTTCTTTCTCTAGCGCACCTCGCCCCCATGACCAAGTCATCCTGCGATCACAGCACGGAGTCAATCTACAAAAAGTGAATCAAGTCACATATTTCCCTGGCTGTTCTTCCTTCCGATCGATGGCATTAAGCGTATATGGGCTTCCATGCAGTATATATGCAGTTAGTTTCTTGCCAGATTTCCTACAGTATTTGGAGTTATTGTAATCAGCTGATTTGTTACTTTTTGTTTTGTATCTCATAGAGTGGTGGGTGGCATTGACTAACTGAAATTCATCGGACCTCCGTTAACACAAGAACCACGGAAACATATACATGCATCATCCATGGATGAGAGAAGCGACATGCATGTACAATACTTGCTGGTCTGCCCTGTCATATGTACATACGTCCCCTAAGATGCCTTGTTGGGTGATACCACGTCAAGACTCCATACAGGTTAGAGCTAAACGCAAAAGTCCTTTCCTATACCATTTAGTCTATAGCTACATAATTATACCTAAAGTATCCTGTTTACCTTCACAAACAATAAAAGCCAAACTTATCCTAATATTCACGTTCAATTCGACTAGGAATAAAAAAAATAATAGAATGCTATTTATTCTTATATCCAAGAACACATATATTACAACACCATCTCTAGCTAACTGGCAATCTATGTCCAAATAAAAAAGATAGCATATGGAAAATTTCAAATTGTAGTCAAGTATAGTAAGTAGTAGATTAATATTGTCAAATAAAATACTGCACGGGTCGATTGTTTTTTCCAAGTTATTATACGACCAACTTTTTTTGTTTAGAATTGCATGGTACAACGTCATTGATGACAACAACACGCACACACTCACCTCTATAAACATAGATATGCAAACCCTACCTCTATGAGCACCTACGAAGAATTGAGCTGACAGATCTTGAAATTCATGAAGCCACACTAGCGCCTCGCCGTCAACAGAAACCTCACCTACCACTAAAAGTATAAAACCATTACATCATGGAATAAATTCAGGACTGAAACCTGGGTGCACTGGTTCCATCACAAAGAACCCAACCATCTATGATCTACGATCAGTCCGCTATATGGCCATCTTTTGATGGACTATGATCATCACTAACAATGATAGTTATTAGATATGATCTATTTTTTAAAAAAGGTCAAAACACCTCTACCATTTTAGACATATTCTAAGACCCATAATATTCTTTTGAATTATATTAGCACATAGACATTATTGCAAAAATAAAATAAAGTAACACATGAATTTGTACATAAATTAAGTACCCAGGTGCACTATGTAACTAACAATAATATTAAGTATTGTTGACACTCATTAATGCCTAAATATACCTATTAATTTATTACTTAATAACATCTGAAAAAGATCATAAAGCAAAGTTGTAGGGTGTTCAAACTAACAAGTTCCACGACTTATGTTGTTTTTACTTGATTGCAGGATTATCCTTATTTTATCATAGAAAAGTATCTCAGATGAAGAAATAGAGCATACCATTGTGAAGAGCTCGTCGAGACGATTGAAACGGACATATCGCTTACTATATTTGGAGTCCCGACGATAGAGTCCACTTTGGATACGCTTTGAACTTTCTAGAAGACACCGGAATCATCACCAAGCAAAAGTTTTCTGGACTAACATAACAATTTCCACAAGCTTGTATAAGAGATTTCCTTTTTATTTTTTTTATTTTTTTTATTCTATGGATTTCTCAGAGTCTTCCAAAGATTCAAAGGATTCCACTACTATCCAACTTTATCATTTTCCTAAAACCGTAGGTTTAGAGCCCACACCATCTGATAAACCTATCCTAGCTGATAGCTTTGAGCTACGCTCATGCTTAATAGAGATGATCCAAAACCAAACCTTTTCAGGCAAGCTTGATGAAAATCCTCATGCTCACCTTAACGAGTTCGAACAGACCTGTTCATGTCTTCATATAAAAGGCATGTCCGATGAAACCCTAAGATGGAAGCTTTTTCCTTTCTCTTTGGAAGGAAGGGCTAAGATCTGGTATTCTAGAACCGTACCGAGTAAGGAAGGGAATTGGAAAGCTCTTTGTTCTAGCTTTTGTCTAGCTTTCTTTCCTGTTTTCAAAATCGCCAAACTGCGTTTAGAGATCTTGTCTTTTTCTCAAAAGGAGAAAGAATCTCTAGTTGCCGCCTAGGAACGTTTTGATAATCTTGTCCGTTCAGGTCCATCCTTAAGCATTCTAGACCATGTGCTCTTACAACATTTTTATTTAGGCCTGAAAGAGGAAACTTCTTCTTTTCTTAACTCAGCTTCTAATGGATCATTCTTGCATATATTCGCCTCCGCAGCAAGAGAGCTATTGCTCAAAGTTGCTGAATCCACACCTAAAGCAGAGCCCATAGAGTTCTTAGAAGAGAAAGAAACCCAGATAGCTGAACTAGAAACCATATCCAATCCATCAACTTTAGCTATTTCTTACTCTGATGAGGAGGAAACTCCAATTTTAGAGATCTTTAATTTTGAGGATGATTATTTCACCGAGTTTGGTGATACCTCGAAATATCATATGGTAAGAAAGCCCCAGAATCCAAAACCTTTAGAAAAACTTTTAGATATAACTAATCAAGCTTTCTTACAAGAGGCTACGAGAGAGTTAGTCTCCGTGATAAGCCATGAATGGTTAGAAGAGTCAGAATCCTCATCGGATGTAATTCGTTTAGATTCACCTTCTACTTCCATTTGCTACCAAATTCATGAAGACCCTATAGATGCCTTATACAATCCAGTTGTAGGTGTTGATACCATGTCTGCAATGTTTGCTCAAGACTTACTAGCACACATGCCATTAACCCCAACATCAAAACTTCTGAAAAGCCCTTTAGGACATATTCTTTCTTGTTTAGGAATTTTATATGTCCTACCTATCCGGGTAGATGACACTCTAGTGAATTTGAGTTTTTACGTCTTTGACATCATTGAGTTTGACCTGTTGATAGGCCAACCAATTGAAAGGCTTGTTCATGAAGTACATACAGGGAAACTAAACATTTGTTTTGGGAAAAATCTTTCATTCCCATTATCCATTACCTATTCCTTATATGTTGAGAGTGAACCCGGTCTAGAGCCAGACCTAATGGAAGAGGTCAAGGTAGCATTTTTAGAATCTTTAATAGAACCTACCATAGAAGGAGATGCTGAGTTTCATAGAGGAAGAGGAGGATCAACCTTCACAACCTCTAGATCCTTTTGAAGAATCACCTAAACCTCCCATTGAGTCAAAACCTCTACCTCCAGGACTTCGTTATATTTTTCCTAATGATGATCCTAACACTCTCATGATTATAAGAGATAAACTTTCCTCAGAAGAAACAACTCGCTTAATCACTGTCTTAGAAAAACACAGATTAGCTTTTGGCTATTCACTCCAAGATCTCAAGGGGATTAACCCTGCCCTTTGCACTCATCGTATTCCTATAGACCTTGATGTTTTACCTTCTAGAGAACCCCAAAGGAGGCTCAATAATGAGATGAGAGAAGTGGTTAAGAAAGAGGTTTTGAAACTGTTACACACCGGGATTATTTATCTTGTGCCACACAATGAGTGGGTAAGTCCTATGCAAGTTGTTCCAAAGAAGGGAGGTATGACTGTTGTGAGGAATGATAAGAATGAATTGATTCCTCAGAGAACCGTCACTGGATGGCAGATGTGTATAGATTATAGGAAACTCAACAAGGCAACAAAGAAAGATCACTTTCCGCTGCCTTTCATTGATGAAATGTTAGAGCGTTTGGAAAATCACTCTTTGTTTTGTTTTCTTGATGGATATTCTAGATATCATCAGATTCCAATCCATCCGAGTGACCAAAATAATACAACTTTTACATGTCCATATGGAACCTATGCTTATCATAGAATGTCTTTTGGATTATGTAATGCGCTTGCTTCTTTTCAAGGATGTATGATGTCTATATTTTTTGAGATGATTGAAGAAATCATGGAAGTTTTTATGAATGATTTTTCTGTCTATGCAAAAACTTTTGATGCCGGCCTTGAAAATTTAGACAAAGTTTTGCAAAGATGTAAAGAAAAAGACTTAGTCCTTAATTGGAAAAAAATTTCATTTCATGGTTAGAGGGCATAGTGCTAGGGCATTTAAATTCTGAGCGTGGAATTGAGGTAGATAGAGCTAAAATTGAAGTAATTGAGCAACTATCCCCACCTGTGAACGTTAAAGGAATACGGAGTTTTCTTGGCATGCTGGTTTTTATCGTCGGTTTATAAAAGATTTTTCACATATTGCTAGACCGCTTACTAATCTTTTAGCTAAGGATGTTCCTTTTGAATTTTATGATGCTTGTCTTAAAGCTTTTAAAACTCTGAAAAAGGCACTCACTTCTGCCCCAATCATTCAACCTCCTAATTGGTCTTTACCTTTTGAGATCATGTGTGATGCAAGTGATTATGCAGCAGGTGTTGTGCTAGGACAATGTAGAGATAAGAAACATCATGCAATTGCTTATGCTAGCAAAAATTTGATAGGACCACAACTTAATTATGCAACAACTAAAAAAGAACTCTTGGCTGTTGTTTTTGCTATTGATAAATTTAGATCTTATTTGGTAGGAGCTAAGGTAATTGTTTATACTGATCATGCTGCTCTTAAATACCTGCTCACCAAGAAAGATGCTAAACCTCATTTAATAAGATGGATTTTGTTACTCCAAGAATTTAATTTAGAAATTAAAGATAAAAAGGGAGTAGAAAATTGTGTTGCTGATCACTTGTCAAGGATACAGATTGAAAATCCATAGGAATTGCCTATCAATGATTCACTCAAGGATAATATGCTTTATCAAGTCTCTACTACTAACCCCTCGTTTGCAGATATTGTTAATTTTATAGTTTCAGGATATGTACCACCAGGAGGAGACAAGAAGAAGCTCATCTATGAGAGTCGTGTTCACCTATGGGATGATCCTTACCTCTTCAGAATCTGTGCAGATGGATTACTTAGAAGATGTGCACCAGTTGAAGAAGGAATCAAAATCATTGAAAGATGCCATTCAGCGCCCTATGGAGGACACTATGAAGCATTTCGTACACATTCAAAGATCTAGCATAGTGGATTTTTCTAGCCAACCATGTATGAAGACACAAAAGAATTCATCCAGAGAAGTAAAGCATGTCAGAAACATAGCAATATCAATTCAAGAGATGCCATGCCACTGACTAACAACCTCCAGATTGAACTCTTTGACTATTGGGGAATTGATTACATGGGTCCATTTCCAAAATCTAGGAATTTTGAGTATATTCTGGTGGCAGTTGACTAAGTTTCCAAATGGGTTGAAGCCATGCCATGCAGAACCTCTGATTCAAAAAACACCAAGAAGATGTTTGAATAGATAATATTTCCAAGGTTTGGAGTTCCAAGGATGGTAATTAGTGATGGAGGCACTCACTTTATCGACAAGAGCTTTCGCAAGTACTTGATGAAACATGGGATCCGTCACAATGTTGCTACTCCTTATCACCCTCAGACAAGTGGCCAAGCAAAAACATCAAATAAGCAGACCAAAAACATTCTACAGAAGACAATCAACGAGATGGGAACCAAGTGGAAGAACAAGCTACCCGATGCATTGTGGGCCTATCGAACGACTTACAAAACACCATTGGGGATGTCTCCACATCAACTCGTCTATGGGAAGACTTGTCATTTGCCTGTCGAGATAGAATTCAATGCTCACTGGGAGATTAAGGGATGGAATATGGATCTTGAAGCAGCTAGAGTTAAGCGTAAAATGCAACTATCAAAACTTGATGAATGGTGTGAAAAAGCTTATCATAACTCTGAGATATACAAAGAGAGGACCAAAAGATGGCATGACAAGAGGATCAAGATGAAGACCTTCACCCAGGGAGATAAGGTATTACTTTTTAATTCCAGGGTCAAACTATTCGGACATGGAAAGCTACGGAGTAAATGGGAAGGCCCATTTACGGTGGTTAACTTTTCATCGCATGGAGCGGTAACTCTCGCCTTAAGATTTTTTAGAACTTGATAAGAGTTTTGCAGAGATAGACATTCTATAGCTTCTTGCCATGTCATGATTGAGAGGTTGACTAGACGTGTAGACACCAATGAGGTCAAGCACAATGGCCTTAAAGCTAAGGTCAACATCATGTGTCACACTGTTGCCAATCATCTTGAACAGGATGATGAGAAGAAGAGGAAGAAGTGAAAAAAAGGGGAAAGTCGAGTCAATTGATAGGGTGCTAGTGTTTTCGAAGAGTCAAGTTTGTTAGAGTCTTTAATTTTATCAATTAGTTTGTTTGCAATTTGCCCGGGATTGTGTAATAATGGTGCCCTAAATGATATCAATAAAGTTTTAGTGTCATAATCTCTCGCTCTATTATTTTTGGATATGTGTTTTTTTCTCCACATGTTGTGATTGCAAGATAAGCAAAGAACAAGTGTGGGGGAGTCCACACTTAGCACCTCAGGAAATCAGATGCAATGATCATTTTGAATGGATCATGGCAAGGAATTTGACTTGGCGCCCAGCTTTCATGCAAAGCTACCTACATCTCATCACCTTGCCTGTACTTCATTCTCCATGATCAAGGTAAGTTATTTGTACATTTTTAATTGCTTCTTGTTTTGGGAAAGTTTAATTTGCAAGACTCATTAAATGATTTATTAATTAAACTTGAGTTGAGTAATGGTTACTTTATCATGACTAAAAGATAGACTTGCACAACACTATTTTCAGAATTCTTGTTGCTACTGGGAACTATTTATTAGGGACCCCATACTTACTTAAGCTGTTGAGGAATGTGAGATAGTAGAATAATGAGCATCTGAATCTTGATGTCTTGTCATTTGGAGAATTTCTTTTCAAAAATCTTAAAACTTTTATAGCTGCCTTTCTCCTCTGTGGTAATGATTAAATACCTATTAGAGCCATATATTGAATTATTCAGCACATACGCTACTTTCTTTGTGTTGAGTTTTAGTCATCCCATGTTAGACCCTTGTTGAGAGATTCCTCATATCCTCAAGATCAAGATTCACTTACACCCAGATATATTCTGCTGCTCCTACCCTAGAAGTACGCACAAACATGCCTTTCTGCCCATAAAATCTCTCTCCTACACTGGGAGAAGATCTAAAAATATTGTTAGGATTCAGAATAAGTGCTCCTAGATTGAGTTCATGGTTGTCATCTCATTCTTCAAGTCTATTGTAATTTTTGTGGCGTGAGGCTATGAAAAAAAGAAAATAAAAAAGAAAATAAAAAGAAAAAGAAAGAAAAATTAAGATAGCCCATGACCCTCTTTTTAAGTATTTTTAGAGAAAGAAGAAGGAAGTTCAAGACCTTCAAAGCAAAGTTCATCATCAAATTATTATTTCAAGGAAGTTTCTCTCCAGGAGAAAAAGTACAATTAGGATTAGCCACCAAATATTCCACACACATGCACAATCTTGATCTAAGGGTATGACGGTCCCTCCGAGGATCCCATTATAACTAGGCAACATATGCAGAGTAAGTATGCCATTCCTTGAATTACCTTTAACTCCATATAAGCTTTATATAGAAGTAAGGAATGAGATTAAGGCATCCATCATTTATGCTTCAGTGAGATTCCATAAATACCACATATAATGAGTGATTTGAGTGTGCTACATGATGCAGAAGGTATGCTATATTTTCTTTCAAAATCCAATAAAAAACCCCAGGTGATAAGATCAAAGGATGAAAGGAGCTCTGTTTCAGACTGTTCCATTTTTCAACAGGTCCAAGGTTTTATGGTAGACACATTAAATCTCACAGTATACATGTATGACTGGGAACGGTCTACTGCTTGAGTCTTATCTTGCAGTCTTGATAAGGTTAATTTGACCTTTGCTCGAGGACGAGTAAAGACTAAGTGTGGGAGAACTTGTTGACACTCATTAATGCCTAAATATACCTATTAATTATTGCTTAATAACTTCTAAAAAAATCATAAAGCATCGTTGTAGGGTGTTAAAACTAACAAGTTCCACGAGTTATGTTGTTTTCACTTGATTGCAGGATTATCCTTATTTTATCATAAAAAAGTATCTCAGATGAAGAAATAGAGCATACCATTATGAAGAGCTTGTGGTAATGATCGAAACGGACATATCGCTTGCTATATTTGGAGTCCCGACGATAGAATCCACTTTGGATACGCTTTGAACTTTCTAGAAGACACCGGAATCATCACCAAGCAAAAGTTTTCTAGACTAACATAATAATTTTCACAGCTTTGGTGAATTGTGCTTTTTTAGGGATTAAAACAGAACATCTCAGGAAGAGTAGGAGTCAAGGAACCGAACCAAATCAAGTCGGATTTTCGTAAGATTTGACAGGAAGGTAGTAGAGGACACCAGAGAACACCAGAGCAAAGTAGAAGGCCACCTGGCACTGGGCCAGGCTGATCGGCCTACCACGTGGGGCCAACCGGCCCAGGTGGGTCTCACCTGTCAGTCTCCTTCAGAGTTCGATCTCCAACCGACCTCCATGATGCATCTTGGCCATTGTTTCAAGTCGGTTGGATCCAAGGGTTGCATTTCATCCCACCAGGCTATATAAGCATGGGTAGACCCCCCTCAGAAGCATCTACATGGATCTATAAGTCTACAATTCATTACCTCGAGAGTAGATCTCAGGAGAGGTGTCCCTTGAATGGATATCCTCTTTAGAGCTTAGCAATCAAGAAGAAGACTAGTAGACCTCTAGTTAGGTTTAGATCTAGTCTTAAATTAGAACTAGAAGAGAGAGAGAGGTAGAAGATCAGGAGGAAGCCCGGGGCCTGTCGGTGCTCCTCTACGCCTTGTACCTACGGATTCAAGTTCTTCAAGCTTGGATCAAAGATTTCTATGGCCGTCAACTTCTATGAGTCTGTGAGTAATTGTTCTTATTGTTCTTCTATTTTCACAACTCTTTTGAGTACTTTGATCCTGGTAGCTCTAGGGTTAGAGGAGTTAGTCGTTCGTAAGTGTGGTGCTTGGGTGCGATTGCTTGTGGAATGCCCCCTATATTCCGGGCCATGTGGTAGATCGTGAAGGTGACTTTATAGCTTCATTGAGTCCTCTTTAGTCCACTCCCCGAATATAGGACTTCCAGGAGATTTGGTTACGTGGTAGATTCGTACTCTGTCTACGGTCTTCCATTGTAATCCCATAGCAGATTGGTAAGAGCAATACTTTCTAAAAGTAGAACTAGAAAACCCTAATCTTCTCCTCCTACCTTCTAAGCATCTCATCTTTGATTGTACTCAGGGATTAAGCATAGATCAAGATCTCTTCTTCCGTTCCTTTGGGTTTGATATTTTAAAACTGGGTCATCCTGGTGAAGTGCTACATCGGTATATTATCTGTGCGCTTGCGGATAACTTCTATATTTCGTTGCACTTAATAAATACCAACAAGTATCCATAAAAGTAAAATATATATTTTTTAATGATAAAAAGGTTTAATTTTATAAGGATTTTGATTATTCACTCATGTTATTGTTAGCATGTAAAGAAACTAACTTAGTGTCTGCATGCTTAGCGTGTGTTGCTATGCATATACATAAGTAAATGAAGTGATGACCATGCTGATTATCAAGCCAAATACATAGCTAAGGTTTGAACTAAACTTACACTAAGCACATATGAAAGTACAATTCAAAGGTGAAAAATATGAATGGAGATAAAAAAGTATACCAAGCAATTGGTAACACAACTCATGAAATGTGAGTAATGGTAATAAGAAGATATTTATATGAATATTTTGAAAGAATATGAACATAAGGAAATGAATTAAACAAACTTCAAACACAAATAGATGTTGGTGCAATGTGAATACGGATGGAAAATTAGATAAAGTAATTGTATTAAAGCCTACCAAAGTATGACAAAGAAAATAAACATATGTATTGGTTTTATTAGATCTAATATAAACACACTTTATGTGTACATAAGTGGGGGTAAGATGCAAAAGAGGACAACTATAATTGACATGGAAATTATATACAACAATTGAGAATCAAAGCCCATCACAACTAATATTTAAAACTATTTGTTGTATGATATAATAGAGAAAGAGACAAAGTTGTGCACCCTAAATTTTTAAAAATACTTAAATAATACTTCTTTGCCTTCAAATTATTAACCCGTGCGGTAGCACGGGTTGAGGAACTAGTTTGCAACTAACTAGAGAAAAATTTTAATCTTGGCTGGGATTCTTCCTTTCCAAATATAACTGAATGAAGGACCCCCTTCACATAGGGTGAGTGCATTGTAAGTAGATTTGACAGTGTGTTTGGTCGAAAACTGAATGAAGACATGAATAAAAATAATATATGCACAGGGGAGACGTATGCACACATTAGAGAACCATATATTTCATTAATTCTTTCTTGAATATACAAATACATGATCAACGAAAAATTATCTTCTTTTGTCTTCAGCATCATGCTTAAGGAGAGTTGACTTGTAAGAAAATTACGTAGTTCGCCGTTTCCCAGGGCCTGTTGGGCGCGACCGGTAAATTACATCCACAAGACGAGCTTGCGGATAACCTCCGATTAAGCTGCGCTTCATGGTCGTCTGAGCCATATGCAATATATAGCGTAGTAATTATGGGTGGCTTAGTGTCGCCGAAGTTCGATCAGGACATCGCCATCGCCACATCAAAGTAAACGGAAAGGATGATAATGAAGGGGATGACTTTCGCCTCGTCGGTGCCCAGTCATGTACGCCGCCTTCATTAACATGGACGTGTGTAAGAGTTGCTTCCGCCTCGTCAGTGCCCAGCAACAATATGTCCGATTCCATGAACTAGGACATGTTAGTGGAATGGTGACCTTGCCTCGTTGGCATATGCCCAGAGTTCTGTCTAGCCTCGTCGGCACTATACGTGTAACAAAGGTATAGAGCAGAAGTTCCACAATAACTTAGCGGTACAAGTAATGCTTGGACGATATACTTGCTAGCTGAAGAATGGCCTTCTAGCATCACACAATAGTTAGCACGCACACCGGAACAACTGAAGTTCGGAAGCTCGCCATTAATAAATAAAGTAAAATGCTGCCCCAACGTCACGGCTATGCTTGGAAAAATTCTCGTATAGGATGCACATATATATGTATATTCCCGTGGAAACTTCTTTTATATATTTCTGTAGCAGTTTACAGAATGCACGCAGCACATATCTTGTCATTCATGAGAACGGAGCCAATTCAATCATAAGAGTAGATGAACGGCCTGATCCATACAGCGTGATCATCGTCATCAGGACAATCAGAGCGTTCTTGTCTCGCGTGGTCTTCGTCGTAGCAATCAGCGCACTCCCGACATGACGATTGCGTATCCCGAACCATCAAACTCAGTGAGGATTAGCTCGGTGTAATAGCCTCCACCATTGTAGAAATAATACACGGTCCGGCCTATACGGCCTCTCCGCCATCGCGACGAGCAAGGTTTTCCGTCTTGCGCGTCTCGAACTTCATCACCACGACGAGCAGGTTCGTGCATTACACCAAATATGGTTGCGACGGCTTTTACTTGTACAAGAGGAGCCCACGGAGACAAGTGCCTTATCAATCATCGAACTCATCATGATGGACAGCCGCCATCAGGCGCTTTGCTATCCAGATTAGATACACATGTAGGTGCAGCATGAATAACTTGTAACGACCTCGCACGGTGAGGGTTCTGACGTCACCAAGTTGCTGGCATTGGCGAAATTTTGATTATTTCATTATCGCGAGGAGTGGGGTTTTCCCATCTTGCACGGCCTTCATTGCAACGAGCGGGGTTTTCCCGTCTCGCGTGTCTCTTACTCTTACTCTTTGCATGGCTCAAATTAATCATCAACAACTTGACAACGACCTTGCGCGGCAAGAGTTACCTTGCGCGGCAAGAGTTCTGACGTCGTCAAGTTGCTGGCCTTGATCATCAACAACTGGACAACAACCTCGCGCGGCGAGCGTCGTCAAATTGCTGGCCTTCTTCTCATGATATAGCCACTACTGCACAAATTTTAACCGTGACGGGCATTTTCGGTTTTCCGCAGCGGGCAAGAGCGAACGCCACGGATGGAAGGTCACGGTTAATCGTGGCCTCCACCGTAGCAGGCGCCGGTGCTCGCTGCGGAAGTTTCTTTACCGCAACGGGCAACATAAGCCACCCGCTGCGGTAAATGAGTATTAACCGCAGCGGGCGGCTTATGTTGCCCGTTGCGGTAAAGAATTTCAGAAAAACAAAAAAAAAGTCAGAAACCCTAGGTAGGCCCGCTGAGCCCATCCATGGGCCTGACGAGCCCATCCAGGGTTTGGAGCGCCGCCGCCGCCACATCTGCTCCGTGCGAGCTGTCCCCGCTGTGGATCCTCACAGGCGCGCTGCCAGATCCCGCCGCCGTCGCTGTACCTACCTCACGCGTCGCCATCACCCCGCTGCTGGGAGCTCCACCGCGCATCCCTAGGCCCCCTCCACACCGGCCGAAGATGGGAGAGGAAGGTGCGCGTCCACACAGAAGCCGGAGATGAGGGGAACAGAGCATGACGCCGTAGCCATCGAAGCCCGCAGCAGCACTAACGCCGCCGCCGCATCCACGCCGGCGCTGATCTACAGAAGAGGGAGGTTGAGCGACGGACCTACACCAGATCTGGGAGAGGGGAGCAAGGACAAGAACATATCTCCTTGTGTCTGGAGGAGTAGGCACCCCGCACCGCCAGCCCGTCCGCGCGCCGTCCGTCGGGACAGATCCACCTCCTTGTCGTCAACCATCGAGAGCAGAGAATCAATCTGCCTCCCTTTGTGCCTGCGGTGGATAAAGGATGAGCCGCTGCATGCGGTGGAGAGAAGATGAGCGGCTGCATGCGAGGGATGAGGAGGAGGGGTGGTGCGCCGCCGTGTGCCGGAGAGCAGTGGAGCCCGAGGAAAATGGGTGGAGAGGAGAGAGGGATGGAGAGGAGCTAGGAGTGGAGCCCGAAGAGGAGAGGATGAGCAGCTGCATGCGACGATGATCAAGTCTTGCGCGGAGAGGAACGAAGAGGGATGCGTCTGGCGGCTACGGGTGGGGAGAGGAACGGGTGGAGACAGAAGGAAACCCTAGCTAGTATTTATATACGATGATCACCATCAGGCCTCATTTTGGGCCTATTGGGCCTCGGATTTTACGTGGCAGGCATTTAACGTTGCCCACTGCGGTAAACCTACTTACCGTAGCAGACAACTTAATATGTCCGCCACGAAATTTATTTTCCATGGCGGATATATTAAGTTGTCCGTTGCGGTAAATAGATTTACCGCAGCGGGCGAAAATGTCCGTCGTGATAAACAAAAAATGCCTGCTGCGGTAAATTATGGGATTTATCACAGCGGGCAAAAATTGTGTCCGCCACGGAGCCCAATAATGCAACGTCACGGAAGTTCGTTTGCGTAGCAGTGAGCAGATCAGATAAGAAGAACCGATGGTTCAGCTCTTTCGTATACTGGTCAGATTGATATGCTAATATGCTAAGCATGCCTTGCTTCTCGGTGACTTAAATGCTTGCTCTGGTTCGGCTTCATCATCAGTAACTCGACGACGACCTCGCACGGCGAGGGTTCTGATGTCTATGGAGTTACTGGTCTTCTCACATAATAGATCGAAAGAGGATTGATTTACCAGGAAACGTGATAACACGCACGGTGAAGATCATGACGCTAGGTCGTCGGCATGCATGCTTCCGGTTTTGCTTCTCAACGTTTGGCCAAGCAGATAGCAGCCGCCGCCATCTATTCTTCATGCGACATCCTCTCCAAGCAGCAGCGCACCGCCGGCGTGTGGTATATTATGCGTGTATGCGTAAGCCCCCTCCTCCCAGATATGGCCGGGGTGCTGCTTTATAGGGACCAGGAAGCAGGTCCATCAACCCCTCGGCCAAGCAACGTAAATCGTATTCAGATATGATTCTTCAACCAAATTGAAAATCCTTGATGTTTACGTAACCGCCTCATGCAAGAAGCTAACGTGCTGCGCATGGACTTATTTCAAAGAGATACGTACGTATCTTATCTGAAATACAAGATATATACATATTTATTTGTATGTTTTCCAATCTCCGAATAACCAAACTTGACTGTCCACGCCGGGCAAGAAGTTTGGCCAGCCGGCCGGCTTAATGATTCATTTTGCCTGATTAATAATTGTGAACACAGTGGCAAAACTTCTATGTATGATAACACTCTTGTGCATATGTGCATAGTATATTGCTTGAGAGAAGCTAGCTAATTGAGAAGCCAGCTATTTATATCTATATATATGCATACACATACACCTCGTGGATGTGTATGTACGTGAGGAGCTCTGATAATGAGACTTGGCCAGTGATCATGTTCATAATAATCTTAGGGCTCCAAATATTGGAACCACGTATAATGTTTGCATGGCCAATGTGATTCAAATAATCCATCAAAAATATGCTAAAATTCCATCATACACAATGAAGCTACCCTTCTTTTACAATTTCCAGGAAACAACATCATTTGTCTCTGAATGTTCATGACATTATTCATTATTTGATTCCATTCAAGGGACAATTCAGGAGTCAACCATCTACAGAAAGTAACTGATGTACTTATACGCCCTAAACCTCTTTTTTTTCCAATTCTAAACCTATTTATTTGTTTCTAAATTGATTGTGACTCTCCACAACTTAACGGTCTAAATAACACTCTCTCCTTTTGACTTTTTTAGTTCACCTTACATATCTGGATGCACAATAGAATAGATGTACCAAAAAGTTGAGAAGTGACTGTGTAATTTAGAACAAGGGACGTAATATTTAGAGATATTTTTTGTGGTACTAGCACTTTTAAGATGAGGTATGTCGCCATGCTGGTTTCTGGCACTACTGGTTATAAACTACAGCAGGTGTCACAAGCTCACATCCCAACTTAGCTAATGAGGGGATACATTAATGCTGATGTGTTCTTTGGATAGTTTAGAATATTTTTTAATATACAAAACTTTTTGTGTGACATATAAGCTATGCAAGTGGTGAATGACCAATGTAAAAAATAGTAGGCACCGTACCTAATATATATGTTTAAAAGAGATGCAGTATCATCACTCCCCCTTCATGTTCAACAAATCTATATGAGGTTTGTATAGTGTTTTAATTTACTATTACCAACGAAAACGTAAGTGAGATGGTAATAGGTGTGGTTCGCTTGACGTGCAGAACGGATCTGAGCCATTTGGACTTTGGGCATTACAATTATCAGGCTCTTAGACTCATTTTTATCAACGACTCTAATATATACTTCTCATCTGAAGTGATCATTGTTTATTTAGTTGTTGATCTTCCATATGACATATAACTATGTTAAAAAGAGAGGCAATATCATCACTCCCCTTCATGTTCAACAAATCTGTAATAGAGTTGATAATGTTTCAATTTAAAATTACCATAATCCAATGATGCAAACAAAAACTTACAATCAAAATGAAAATAACTAGCATTCCACAAAACAATCTCCAATAAATAAACACCGTTAAAATCTAAAACCTAACACTACACCAAAGTATGCAACCATTGCCAGAACATCACTGCTGGTTGCCTTGGAACCAGCAATGATTTCTTATCACTGTCTGGATGTAAACCTAGGATCCCATCGTCAGATCAAACCGCCAACCAAGAGCAATATATCACTGCTGGTTGAAGCTACAACCTGACATAGATAGCTACAGTATCACTGTCAGCTTCTGCTCTAACAAGGGAGCAATATATCTTTGTCGGGTCAAGCCACTATGGAGCAATGATATTTGCATATCACTACCAGATTTTGTAATGACCCATCTATTTTATTTTTGTCCATTGGATCCACCTAACTATTATATCATTGATTCCACCTATTTGAAGGGTCTATTAACAAAGCATTTGCATGTTCGAACTGTACATCCTAGCATAATAGGATCACATATGGATATATAAACAATTGAAGTTTTTTTCACAAAATAGGATATACCACATGTCTGCCATGTGAGGTGCTCACGTAAAAGCAATCCTAAGTGCTACATAATTTTTGCTACGTATCTAGACATAGTATATGTCTAGATACATAATTAAAACTATAGATCTAGAAATGTCAAAACGACTTATAGTTTGAGACAAAGGAAGTAGGTTTTAAGAAATTTATAATTATATATGCTATATAAGACACTTCTCTAAATATAAATATTGGATTCAAAATGTATAGCCAAAATAGGTGGAAATTTAATAATCATTAAAAAAGGGGTAGTTATTATTATTCTATTCTAAACATTACATCTAGAAACTAATACAGTACTGTACAAGCACTTCACTACAAACCCATGACGTCATAGAAAGCATGAAATTAGTAACCCCTAAATAAACACCATTCGAATGATTAGCAATTACTAATTGTCAATTATAATGTCCAGTTTTATGGTATATATGGGAGAGCAAAGTGCTAGATCAAAGAATCACCTCGTCTTCTGCTATTCTATATTCTACTTGCACACCCGTACATGGATAAGTACACGAAGCACATAGCTGCACTATTGCTGCTATCACTGTTTTTTCTAAGCAATCTTGCAGATACTGTGCAATGTAAGTGAACTCAACTCCATAAAATTTTTAGCATACAAAGGAATTTTGGTGACAATTTTTTTTCATCTTTAACAAACAGCCAGAGTCATGGATGAATCTGATGATACGACGCTCAATGGTCTTCCATCTGCGTTCTGCTACCATCCCCATTTCCCAGCATGCATACATAAGTGTTGGTGTTGTTTTAGGAAAGGTGGCAATACTCCTTGTTTTAATTCACAGGCTGAATGCAACAGTGTGTGTGTGCCGCAAAATTAAATTAGTTATTGGAATGATGTAATAATGAATGAAATTCTGCAATGAACAATGGAACAAAAACAAATAAAAATACTGTGATCTTCTTTCCCACGCCCTCCTCATAACTATGTGATACGACGAATGCTAACAATATACAACCACTGAACCTGCTTTTGATTCTCAAAAACCAAAAGCCAACTAAAGAGGTGGCAACCCATATCTATAGCTGGCTTTAGGCAAAAACTGCTTTTCATCTAATGCAAATCCTACAACAACTCTCCTGCTTTCACTTGCTATGGAGGTGGACACATTAAAAAATTTACCCACTGGCCAGTGGCCACTGGTTACGAATGTTGCGATTCTGTTCCTAAAAAAATGTTGTGATTCAAAGTTCAAAAACAGTATATAAAAGGAGACTTTGGACGATCATCAAATTTAATGAACAGGAGAAAGGAAGTCCATGAGTTCAGACACTGTTCTAACCGGTTTTATCCATTGTAAATCAGAGAAAGTGAAACAAAGAAAGAAGTCCTTCCTCTTCTACATCCCTCCATCCCTGAGTTGAGTGTGTCTGTGTTCAATCCAAAGAACGTAATTTCTAGTACACGCTATCAGCACGAGCTCTGGCGAACTAAGGCAATAGGTAACAAATCAGTTCTTTGACGTCAAATTGAGGCTTGCTCATATATTTTGCCATTGTTCCTTGAACGAGCAAACAAACACAAGAACACGAGCACGGTTTACGAGTTGTGTTGTTGGCACATCGACAGTGTCCTGCCTAAAACGACACCATCGGCCTTAAAGTGACGACAGTGGCGATGCAAGGACGGCTCTGCCTCCGCTCTACGAGAACAACCTTGTGAGCCCTGAAGTGCCAACGGTGGCCATACGAGGGCGGCTCTGCCTCTGCTCGCCAAGAAACGGCCCTAAAGAACCGAACATACACTAGTAGCCCCGAGTTGCCTTAATGGACAAGCAGGCCTTGACAGGCTGCCGCCGCGAGGGTCGACGAGCTCGCCGCCACATCCACCTGGGCTGCTAACGGGCACGCAAGGCGTAGATTCTGGCTGCTGCTGTCCTAGAAGGGCGCGGATCCAGCCAACCCAAGCCGAACATATTTTATGTCGACTTTGTTAACAAATTTTTGCAGTAGGGGTTGTTGAGGGCAAGAGGCATTGAACCGCTCAAGTTGTCATGGCCCAAGACAACAGCATCGACTAAGGATGAAAATGGAACGAAAATATCCTAAACCAAACTACATCATTTTCTATATTTAATCCGATTCAGTTCGCTTTCGTTTTTATATTTCAAATGTAAAAGTAGAAAACGGTTTTGGATCATTTTTTACTTTTCTAATTTTAATTTGAAATATCGTAATTCAAAATTCATTGGTTACTGATAAAAAATTGTCCAAGCAACTAGGCAAAGGCAAGTGTTGAGGACTTATGCCCGTAGGCTCCATTATACAGGCAGCTCATCCATCGCGCCTTCCTGAGTCGCCTAGGTGGGACTAATGACCTAACATAGCGCTGCATGATGGCTGCATCCGGCATCATGTACGTGACGTTGTTGTTGTGCGTTGCATGTGACTAAACCTACCAAAAGAGAGAGAGCTAGATGGGCCAGGCATTGTTGATATCGTTTCTAGTTTAGTGCCGATGGCATCTCAAATTTTCCTGTTCTTTCTTTTTCCTTTTACTCTTGTGAAAGAACCAAATTGATAAGTCTGCTTTTTTTCAGTTCAAATTTGACATGATGGCACGTGTTAGTTGTTATGCATTGTGGGTCGACATTCTGTATTGAATTTTTGTATACCGACCGTGTTCGACATAATTTTGCTCAGATTGGTTCGTTTTCGAAATTCAGTAAATTCATGTTCATTTTCATGTCTTGCTTTACCATTTTCTCTTATATTTTTGTATTCAAATGTAAAAGTGGAAAGCAATTGTGGAGTTGCCCGACCGTTTCCTACTGTTTTCATCCTTAGTACCGACACCCTAAGCAAAGCATTTTCCGCAAATCAATTGGTGTGCCTAGGAATTATAGAGAAATCGCCAACGACCTCAGCTTACTGACGACCAACGACCTCAGTCGAACCCAAGGCTGGTGTCAATAGATGAATGGATTGGAGAATTTTTTGACGATCACGTCTCTTATACCAGATGTTAGTGTAGGAGTTAAGAGAAGCATGGAAGAAGAGACTGGGAGCAAGCAGTAGTAAAGACAACTTCAGATTGTCCGCAATTCAGAGTTTAATGTTTGCATGTCTTTTTTGACGAAACAGGAGGGGCAAAAGCCCCTACTGGTATTTTATTATTAAACAAATACAAAGTCTCACAAAATACAATCAGGATACAAAGAAGGTGAGAAAGAAAATCGCTAAAATTACACATAGTTGTCTAGCCATTGAACTATGGGCTGGTAAGAACTCTTTATTCTAAGAATAACAAGAGCAAAGTCATCCCTGAAGATAGTCTTGCATCGTTGAATAGAATGTGCCAATCCTCTGAATATTAGATCATTTCTCGTCATCCATATAACCCAACATATTGTAACAATTATCTCCATGAAGAAAGGGGCCCTGAGCTGAAGCTTGATACCTTCCAGAATGGTTGAAAGGTCTGAGGAGCTTGGGATCATCCATAATGTTTGCATGTCTCTCTCTTTTTCTCCATGTTCAGATTTTATACAATCGGTCAAGCCACTGGGCGACATGCAGTGCAGCTACTCTTTCCTACCATTTTAGCCGATAGTGGCCCCTCGGTAGCTGCGCGTTGACACGTGTCATTGCCTGTATATGGGTGCCATCCTGGACATGACTACTACTTAATGCGTGAACCATCGTCTGTTTTAAATTGTAGTTCGTTAGACTTTTTTGACCTTAAGTTTTGCCACTCATCTTATTTAAAAAATTTGAGCAAACATAATTAATTTTAGGTCATTCTCAAAGATCTTTTTGTTACTAAAGCAATCCACAACGAAAGAAATGATATTTTAAATAAATTTTTAAATAAGACGAATGATTAAACTTGAAATTAAAAAAGTCAAACAAACTATAATTTGAAACAGACTAATAGCTATGATATTAAGATTACTTTCAATAAGTCTGAATTTGTTGACCAATGCGTGTTTTGGGTGCAATTAGGAGTAGTAGTGCTGCTAATTAATATATTTTATTTGTAATTAGTGATTATCCTGACAAAAAATTAGTGTTTGTGCAAATTTATTAGTGCCTACTTAGTTATTATTATTCTTAAATAATGTAATAAATTAGTCAATTAGTCTCATCCCTACACTGTCACGTCCAACAGCACAAAAAATAAACTCAACTTATCGATCCAACCAAACATCTACTGTGGATAACTCCGTCCCGAAATCCATGCCATCAAACTGCACCCTTAAAGTTCCAATCACACAGACGGACTAAATACTCCATAGAACAGCCGTTCCTTTATTACAGTTCAAGCACACAGGTCATAAATTTCTTCACCGCGTTACCTCTCTACTCTGTAATCTTTAATATGCAATATACATGGTTCAGGAAAGTTTGACAGCAATGCGATTTGGCCACTGCCGTTCCTTCTTTTCTTTTCACAGGTTAAAACTAGACATGCCAGAGTCATTGCTTCATATGCGTGCCAAAGCTTCCAGTTCTAAGTACCATTAGCTGTGTGCCTCACTGTCCAGTTTTCGCTAAAACGACAATTGGTTGCTTGAACTGCTCTAAATGCGAGCAGAAGCAAACAGATACAAGTTAAGTATAAAAGACAGTGAGAGAGAGCCAATTTATGAAGGCCGCTGCTACTGCAATCTCAAAAGTTGCACAGGGGTAGTGTGAGCATACATTCAGATCGAGGCGCATCATATAGGTGATTCTTGCAGCACCACATGGTCCTATGAATGTTATTACCCATGTCATCTGCAATCAAACAACTGTAGTCACTAAAACAGGGTATAGGAAGCAAATATAGAAGTTCACTTATTACTAGCCGCCCAAAGCTGATCTACAGTTCATGACAAGATTTTTTTTTTGGATGAAAACAGGAGGGGTGTGAACACCTATAACAAAAAACTAGAAACAAGCTCTCCACAATAGTCTCAAGATACAAAGAAAGTAACAAAGAAAAATAGAACGAATTACACATAAGCTTCTAGCCATAAATCTATATTAGGATGAAAAGAAGACTTTGCTCTTAGTATAACCAACAAGCAATTTCATTCAGCTGTATGATTATATTCTACATCATCACATCTCACTACATCCTTAGAGAATGTTGGAATAATCCCTGTTATATGGTACTTAGGTATGTCGTAGGTGGCCCAAATGAAGAGGACACTTCAGATTGTCTTGATGAAATTTATCAGCTTCAAGAACAAGGACAGTGTTGTACATACCCCATCTCCAATTGCCAAGACCGCAAGAGACCGACGCCTTCTTATAGATCGTTTGACAAGCATAACATATATGTCTGTCACGATTACCAACCAAGTCCATACACATTGGAATACAGCTGTGGCCAAGAAATACCTGGTGAAAAGAGCAACTCATATGTTTGTTATGCGCAAAAGTAAACCAAATTTAAAGAGGTTTTGATTGAAGAATGCAGAATGCAGCATACAGAAGACATGAGATTGCTGTGACAAATGCCAATAATAACAATAATAATTTACCCGAAAGGTCGGGCGTCCATAGACCATAGTGTGTACCTCGTAGTTTGTACCAACATATTTGTACCAGGAATCATTTGGCTGTATGGTTTGCTGGATCAGGTTGTTCGGATCCTCGTCACTCTGGACGAGGTCTAGCTTGTTTTCCTGATGGATGGGTTGATTCTTAAAATTACACTACCGCTGTAAGCCTGTAACTAGACGGGTAACGTAATAGCCTATCATTCATTCACTCAATATGTGCAGTGGAGAGATCCCATAACATATCTATAGAATAGAATTCTTTGTTTTTGGTGAATCTCACTGTTCATGATACCGATTCCTCCTCAGTCTCCTATTCACCTACAGTATACCACTCCTGTCCCTTCATTACACCGCTATCTGGAAACCTCCGGACTCAATTCTCCAGCCTGCCTTCCGTCCGCCTCCCCCTTTCCTACGTATCCTAGCCTGCATAGTGCATATCATCTACGTACATAATATTAGCTTCCATTTAGTTCCTAAGTTAAACTATATTTAGATAAGCACAACGTGATTGTCATCACTTTGATTAAAATTTTATTTACATAATTACTACATAATTGTCCTCCCGTAATGCATCTATGCACTATATACTAGGTTAATTTTTTTTGTATCTCCACCTCTGCTAGAGGCTAATGGCAGGACATGCGTCCGAATCTCTCTCTCACACAGTTGTAAAACATTGGTTAAACTGCTATTTGCGATTCAAATGACATTTTCGCTCCATTCAAATGACATTTTCGCTCCATGCAACTCTATTAACAACAATCTCGCCATTGAAGCATTCCTGAATCAGCGCAACATCGGGTTTGTCTCCATCCGGCCCTGCCCTCTCGGTCAAGCCTATGTCCGATTTACTTCTGTTTTTGAGAGAGATATGCTAGTTTAAGGTGGTCCGCAGTTAATGGCCAATGGGGATTCTATCTTCTTCACTCCACATAACAGAGCTTGGAACAATTGCACTGCCATCATGACGCATGAGGTTTGGATCATGCTTCTTGGACTCAATCTTGACCTCTGGTCCCAGCCACTTTTGGAAAAGACAGTTTCCTCTTTTGGTCGTCTCCTAATCTAGGAGCAGGATATGTTCCACATGTCCAGGACAGTGGTCAGAGTTAGAGTATCTAGCCTTGAAGACATTCCCTAGTTTTTTGTTTTCACAGAGGGCACCCAATTTGAGTCCAATAGTTGGTGTGTACAATGTGAAATCCTTTAGACTGCCATGCTTGGTGTTGCACCATAGGATGAAGATCACCCACCAAATGATGATGACTTTGATCCTAATAACTATCACTTCCATGATTTTGGTCAGTAATTCAATGTCATTCCACCACCAGAACTTGTTGTTCATCATTTCATTCCTAATCAGGGTCTGCGAAATGAAATTAGGACTTCAAGCATGGCCTCAGGATGGTGAGGCAGTTCATGGCCCCCCTGAGAATGTCCCTCAGCTCATTCCAATGCAACAGCAAAACAATGGTCAAGATTCAGATGAACCTCAAGAGGAAATTCTTCAGGCCCAAATGGATATGGAGCCACCACCAATCCCTGAGCAACTTGAGCACATTCTGGTAATGGATGACCTGACTAGCTCCTTAGATGAAATGCCACCACTGATGGATGCTGATGAAGATGATGAAGTGAATATGCCTCCCCTCATGCAGCAGTAGGACTGGGGCCCCTTTCAAGTTAATGAGGTGCCTCTTGCTGATTTAGTCCCTTTTGAAATGTTGGCGCCAAACCAGAATCCAAATCCACTTCTTGGGCCACCAGACCTCCACATTGGATTGGTACACACCTTCTTCAATTCCCCTGAGCCAATGAAGTGCCTCAAGGTCAATCTCCCCGAGCATTTCCTGCAGAATCCTCTCCTCAGCCCAGTGCCTTTGATGTTGGCCTCTTTCAGAAACACATGGAGCAACAAAAGCAAGGGATGCCTCATTTTGGTCTTGGCCCAGTCCTTCAGAACAATTCTCAGCTTCCTAACATGTTTCATGGAAATGATGGGCCACCTGTTCAATCAAGATATGGCCCAAGCCCAGATGCAATTAGACTCTGGGCCAAATTCTTCAAGAACATTGATCAGTCCCAGCCCAATGTAGTGGTGCCAACTCACTGGATGAATTTTTTCACACTCCTCCTCAAGCAGTCCTCCTTTGATTGGGCAAAAGAGTTTCTACAGTCAATAGCCTGGCAACTCATCTCCAACAACTCTAATGAGTGAGGTTATTGCTTCTCCCTCCCTAAGAAAAAGACATCTATCTCAATCACTGAGCTTAAATGCTGTCAATGTGCTCAAGATGAGGAATCCCAACCTGAGTTACCTAATTTTACAGGTCACCATGAGGCTTCACCTTTAGAGGTGGATGATCACTCTGATGCCTCTGTTCCATCAGACTCCACCTCCAACTGTATCTGCCTCCTCTTCTGCTCCCCTTCGAGCTAGCAAAGGTAAAACTATCCACATCTCTAAAGATGGGCTTAGACGTAGTACCCGAATTCATAACATTAACAAGGATTTCAAATCCCCTACTCACAAAGAAAAGCAATGCTATTTTGGATGTGCTTCTGAACCCCCAACTCTTTCTTCTTCTGTAGTTCGCGACCTGGGTGTGGCCTTCTACAAAATCAAGCCTGAACAGCTGGCCCAGGAGAAGCTGGCAGCCAAGCCCATGCCAAAGAAGCACACGGTGGGCCGACCCAAGAAGAGCAAAGAGGATGAGGTCCATAATGCAGAACCGAATGTGGCAGAACCTCCTAAATCATATGTTCCACATGCATGATTATTGTCTAAACAGACTCCTAATAACCATGAATGTGTTCCATAAGACTTAAAAGGTCTGTCGGGTAAATCCTGAATCATCCATGATTCTTCGAGCAGGATCAATCATTACAAAGAGACATTGCAGTATTACACAGTTTATACAAATAAGATACATCAGAGTAAAACAGCGAAAGGGTTACAATAACATAAGTTTACAAACCTTTTAGTTTCAAACCTTACAAATCATAAGTTTAATTTGTACAGACCATAATAGTAGTGGAGTAGCGATAGATAACTTTATTACAATACCAGACGGTAAGCTCTACCCAAGAGCCAAACATCCTACTCGTCGTCACTCTCTGCAATGACTGTCATGCAGCAGGATGCGAAGTACTCCTGCCCATGAGGCTCACCTGCAACAAGGGTTTAACAAACCCTAAGTACAAAGGTACTCAACAAGGCTGACCCGATGAAAAAGAGGGGTGAAGATTCAGGAAATGCAGGCTAGAGGGACAAGGTAAGGCTTGCAAGAGATAAGAAATTTTTGCAGAAAAGCTTGACAGAAATAAAAGTTGTCTTGCTCTAGCTCAAGATTACCAGCCAACTTCATCCTTAAACCTTAAACATCGTTAAAGTTGTTACTACGATGATGAACAGAGATCGAGTCTTCTTCTTCAAAAAACAACGGCGATTCGAATCCATTTTTATACCCAGCTGGGACCTAGATCACTGGGATATCGGAGACTTTAACTCCGATGCATACCAGATCACAGATATACTGGGATAACAACCGCAGTCATATATCACCATATGATACACGTGAGCACTTCGACCTAGTGTACCGATATACGTGAGAACTTAGACCTACAGTATAACACACTATGACATATGTGGGGACTCTGGCCCACTATAAATCACTCCATTACATACGTGGGGACTCTGGCCCACTGTATATCACTTCATGCATGTGCATTTTCTAGTTTCTCAATACACACAGATCACCATCGGACGGGGCCTAGGGCATCAACAGATGGAAACATTACAGAGGGACTCCATTCCCAATGCAAGTTACCCGACCGGACTCGATTTATTAACTATCATCATGATTTCGTAGATTAAGCCATACTCATCTTTTTCATTCTTTTACTATTTGAAATCCTAACTAATTAAGCAGGGCTAAGCATTACTACGCATTTTTCAAATAACAGGTAACAAGGAATCCAAAAATAAGACAGGTAATGCAATAGGTAAGTTTTCACTCAATTCCTATTGCTTAATGCAATATTTCATAACTGAAGCGATAAAACTTTTATAAAATCAAGGAAGGGTTTAAATGCATCCGGGGCTTGCCTTGGTATTCGGGGGAGATGGTCTCGAGTTCTGGATCAACTCTCAACTCCTAAGTCTGCTCTTCCTTGGAATCTGGTTTGACAACGTTAAATTTTCTGTTAACGGAAGCTACATGATAAAATGATATGCTTCAACATGATGGAATAGTAAACATGATGCTCGATGGATGCATGATCAGATTGAGGGCTTGAGTATAACTTTTCTTTACGATAAAGTTGCAAGCCAACAAAAACTTACTCACTAAGTTCATTAGGGTTAACTACGGCATTAAAGAAATTCGTTAGGCACATGAAATAACGTTGATTAAACCCTAATGACATGATCCAGGTAAGCGCAAATAATTAATTAAAGTGCCAAGGGTCATTAAGGTTAATAACCCGAGGTCATCAATCAATCCCAAAGTCTAACAAATCCTATAATGATTAAACTTAATTAAAGGGATTCATTAATTATTTAAAAGCATAATCTAAGGGCATAAAATTAAAGCTGCCTAATTAAGCTCAAAATTTTATTTTGAAAAGCTCTTGGTCTAATTAAATGGCAACACAATTTTTAGAAATAAAAGCCAATTATTTTATTTATTAAAAATTATTGAAGGTGCATTTTTAATTAAAAGGACTAATTTTAACATATGCAAAAAGTACTACAATTTAATATTTCATATTTTTCCTAGGTAGAGCATACATATAAATTTTTAGAATTTTTGGAGCTATACATGAATTACTATGATTTTCTAAAGAAAATAGCATTTAAATTATTTTCTAAAAAAGAAAAAGGAAAAGGGAAAATCTTTCCCGACGTTGACCACGGCGGCGGCGATTTTGACCAGCCAAACCTCGCCGGCGGTGAGGTCTCCGGCGATGGGACTTGGCCCTACAGGCTCAGCTCGGCACAGCGAGTCGATTGAGGTAGCTAATGGAGCGGAGGGGCGACGGTGGTGCACTGGCGGCGGCCATGGCGGCACGGCTGCCGAGCTCAACGGAGCTTCTCCGGTGACGGCAAGCACACGGGCACACATGGGGCACTCACACGAACGCAATGGGCAACAAAATGGAGCCGTTCCCGGCCCCTAGCCCGACGACTACGCGCGCGGCGGCGCTGGCAAGACCATGCCGACGGCAAGCTACGGCGGCCGGTCGCTACAGCGCGGTAGAGGTGAAATTGAGAGCATGGACAGGTGCAGGAGCTCACCGCGGTGACGATGCGCATGCTAGCTAGCTCGGAGACGGGCTGAATCGAGTTGCAGACGGCGGCGCTAATGGCGGCGGTGGTGCTTCGGCGGCAAGGTCTGCGTCAAGAAGGCTCCTGTGCACCAGAGAGTGAACCAAAACACATATGAGGAGCAGGAGAAGACGGAGAACACGATTGAGAGGCTAATGAAGATAAATAACCGACCCTGGCGGTGGTCGACGGTCGCGAGCTCGCGGCGGCTCCGCTGCCGGCCACGAAGAAGAAGGCAGTGGTCAGGGCGGTTCGGGCTGCGAGGGGCGATGAGAGCTAGCTCAAACTGAGCAAGCAGGCAATGATGGTATGACGATGGCGAATTTGAGCGGCGGAGGAAGGTCGCCGGCAATGGTGGTGGGGAGAAAAGAAAAAGAAAAGAGACGGCGGCCGACCTATTTATAGTCCCACAGCGAGGAATGGACGGGCAACACGTCGACGGTGAAGCTTCGCACGTGCGAGACGAGCTGGCGGCCGCGGTATGTCGGACGGCGGCGCGGCTTGAGAAGCCGGCGATGGCGGCTGCTCATAGGTCCCGGTACTGTAGCAGATTAGGTCATTTTTGAAAATTTGCAATTACTCCAGAAATTACATAGGAAATTGAAAATATCCCAAAATATTATTTGCATAACTTTTCAAGAGCTACATCTTTCATTTAACCAATATTTTTAAATTCTATTTAATTTTTGAAATATGAATTCAAATTCAAAAGGGGAATTAAACCCTAGAAATAATATTTGAAATTACTTTTGATTTTTCAATAAAACTTGAAATTCTTCAAAATATGAAATGTTCAACTTTTCAAACCAAACATTTTTTATATATAAAGTTTTCCCAAATTATGCATAATTTTTTAATTATGGTTTTAAAATCAAAGGGGGATAAATGCTGGAAAACTGTATTTTCAAATTCATTTGAAATTCTTTTTGGAAACTTGAAAAACTTTGATTACCAACTTTGTAGCTCTTGTCAAGATATACAAACTATATTTTGAGAGTATCTCTAAATTCTATATAGATTTTGAATTATATAAAAGGGAATAAAACAAGGTTTTAGAATAATGGGTTTTTGAAACCGAATTCAAACTCGATTTGGTTTCTAAATTAATTGGTTGGTCATTAGTGATCACAAACATCATCCAAGAACATTTTTAGGTCAATGACCCAATAGTACCCTTGATTTACCAAGTTGACTTTTGAAAATCATTTTTATAGCTTTCTAATTTGAATTTAAATTTGAATCGCAAGACTTGGGAATAAGCTTTGAAATCCAAATTCGACTTCAAATATGGAACTCATTTTTAGAGTTGGACTTAGATTTATACACTATGCTTAACACTAGTGTAAACATGGTTTACACCTCAAGTACATAGAGTATAAACTAAGTATTTGAGATAACATTCTAAAATAGGGTTTTATGATTTCATGTGACATAACATTTCATAAACACAAACAACCTATGAAATATAAACTTGTTTTAATTAATGTATATCAAGGTTAACCTAAACATAAATGCTTTGCAATGCATATGATGACATGGCAGGTTTTAGTTAATATAACACCAAAGGTGTTACACCAAAGGACCAGGCCGGGGGGCCTAAAGGCAAGAAGCCCAAAAAGTAGCCTGACCTGTGATTTTTTGTTTGCTTCTTTAGTTGTCTAAAGCGGCCTCTTTTGCTCCAGACTTTGGTTCATTAAATGGGTGTTAAACTTTGGAAAGTTTTATGTTGGAATGTCCGAGGTATTAACTCTAAGAAAAAGTGGAATGCCATTAGGGATAGAACCATGAAAACCTGCTGTGATGTAATCTGTCTCAAGGAGACAAAACATGAATACTTTGATCAGGCTTTCCTAAGACTTTTTTGCCCTCCATCTTTTGACTCCTTCGACTTTGTACCATTAGTGGGTGCTTCTGGTGGTTCTATAATCATCTAGAAAAGCTTTATCTTCCATGGCAGCGTGTCTTTCAAAATAACTTTACCTCTTCAATTATGTTCACCTCTGTTCTTAATAATTCTTATTGGCTTCTGACCAACATCTATGCTCCTTGCATCGCTCAGGGTAAATCTAACTTCATCCACTGGTTTAAACACATCACCATGCCTGACTCGATTGACTGGCTAGTTGTTGGTGACTTTAACCTCCATCGTAACCCAGAAGATAGGAATAGAGATGGAGCTAACTATTCTGACATGCTTATGTTCAACGATGCTATCAGCGCTCTAGGCCTAATTGAGCTCCCCCTGAAAATTCAACGATTTACCTGCACCAATAAACAACACCCTCCTCTCCTCGAGCGATTAGATTGGTCCTTTACCTTGGTTAGTTGGACCTCTTCTTATCCTAATACCTTTGTTTCCACGCTTCCCATGGAAACCTCTGATCATGTCCCCTGCTTGATCACCATCTCCACAGTCATTCCTAAATGCTCCATTTTTCAGTTTGAAAATTACTGGCTTGAGCATGAAGACTTTTTTAGTCAAGTTCAACATGGCTGGTTCTTTCCTGTCTTTCACCCTGATGCTGCAAAAAACAGCACAGCTCGTTTCAAGAATCTGAGAGGAGTTCTCAAAACATGGAGATAGACTCTTGAGGAATTTAGAGACCTCAGTCTTATCGAAATATGTCAAACTCACTCTCTTCTTTCTCAATTTAGAGACATCTCAACATCAATATGAGGAATGTCAAACTCACTCTCTTCTTTCTCAATTTTCTTGAGGAATTTAGAGACCTCAGTCTTATCGAGTGGAACTTCAGGAAGCTTTTAGAGGATAAGCTCATTTCGCTCCTCTAGCAACAGAAGACCTATTGGAAACAAAGGGGAGCTCAAATGGATCACTCTAGGAGATGCTAACACTAAGTTCTTTCATTCTCATGCTACTACCAAATACAGAAGGAATTATATAACTCAACTGGTTGATGAAAATGGCCTAGTCTTAACAGAGCACCAAGACAAAGCTAATCTTATTTGGTCTTCTTTTAAAGAAAGGTTAGGATCCACCAATTTCACCTCCATTGGCTTTGACCTCCCTTCCTACCTCTCCCCCTCCAACATTTAGATCCTTTAATCCAGGCCTTGTCTAAAAATGAAGTTGATTTGGTGGTTAAAGCTCTTCCTTCTGACAAGCCCCCAGGCCCCGATGGTTTTAACATTGACTTCATTAAGAGATGTTGGTCAATCATTTGCATTGACTTCTACAACACTCTAATCCTTCATCAGTTTGTCTCTAGAGCATCAATGGTTCTTACATCACTATCCTTCCCAAGAAAAATGATGCCACTAGGGTCAGTGACTATAGACCTATCTCTCTTCTTAACACTTCAATTAGGATCCTCACAAAACTTCTAGCTAATAGACTCCAAACATTCTTGCCCTCCCTCCTGCATAAAAATCAATATGGATTTATCAAAAAGAGAACTATTTAAGATTATATTGCTTTGGCTCTTGAATATCTTCATTCATGCACCAATCAAAGAAAGAACTTCTCATTCTTAAGTTAGATTTTGAGAAGGCCTTTGATAAAGTGGAGCACCAGTTCATGATTCAAATCATGCAACACAAAGGACTTCCTTCAAAATGGATTGACTGGATGAAAGCTATTTTTAATTCTGGAACTTCAGCTGTAATTCTCAATATATGGCCTCCCTGGCAAAGTTTTCCACTGCAAAAGAGGTGTCAGGCAAGGTGACCCCCTTTCTTCTCTCTTATTTGTCTTGGCAACTGATTTCCTTCAAACCTTACTGAATCATGCCACTAATACTGGAAGTTTATCTCTTCCCATCAGCATCCATGACCATGACTTTCCAATCTTACAGTATGCAGATGATACTCTTATCTTCATGAAAACATGTCCTTCTGAGCTAGTACATTTAAAAAACATCCTTTCCTCCTTTGCTGAGGCCTCTGGACTAAAAGTCAATTATAGCAAATCTATGATGGTGCCTCTTAACATCACTCCTGAGAGAGCCCAATCTCTTGCAGCTGTCTTAGGATGCACCATTGGTGAGCTCCCTTTTACTTATTTTGCTTACCTCTGACCCTTACCAAGCTATCCATAGCTGACTTTTGGCCCTTGACCATAAAATGTGAAAGAAGACTTGCTACCTTTTCCTCCTTCCTTAATGAAGTTGGCCGACTTCAACTTACCAATGCAATTCTCACTGCCCTGCCCATGTTTGCCATGTGCAGCTATCTTCTTCCAAAAACCATTATTGATCAAATTGACAAGTTCAGAAGGCACTGTCTTTGGAGAGGCTCTGACATCAACAATAAAAAACCCCCAAAGGCTACTTGGCCCATGTGTTGTCTTCCCAAAGAAGAAGGTGGTCTAGGTATCCTTAATATCAATACTCAAAATGAGAGTCTTCTTTTAAAACATCTCTACAAATTCTTCAATAAGGATAACACTAATTGGGTTCAATTAGTTTGGAATAAGTACTATTCGGGCTCAAAACTCCCTTCAACTCAGCATACCTTTAGGGGCTCTTTTTGGTAGAGAGGCATCCTCAAGTCTTTGGATAATTTTAAAACCATTGCCTCTGTTCAGATCAGAGATGGCTCTACTTGTCTCCTTTGGTTTGACTCCTGGTCTCAGACTCCTCTGAATCAACGATTTCCTGAGTTGTGCTCCTTTGCCAAAAATGTGAGGATTTCTGTAGCCACTGCTGCTTCTACTCCGGACATCCACTCTCTCTTCCACCTCCCTCTCTTCGCTGAGGCATTCCAACAATACTTGAGTTTGTCCCTAATCCTATAAAATGTCCATCTTACTACTCAATCGGATGTTTGGTCTTACTTTTGGGGTTCTACCATCTTTTCATCACATAGAGTTTATCTTTTCCTCACTGGCCACCACCACCCGCATCCTGCCTTCAATTGGTTATGGAATTCGGCTTATCAAAATAAAAGAAATTTTTTCTTTTGGCTTCTTCTAAAAGTCAGGCTTAATAAAAGAGCCCTTCTCCGTAGAAAGTCGATGCACCTCCCTTTGTTTCGCTGTGTTCTTTGCCATCTTAATACTGATGAGGATTTATTTCATCTTTTTTTCGATTGCCCCTTTTCTGTTTCCTGTTGGTGGAGTATTCAGGTGCTTGCGCCAAACTTGATAGATATTTTTCATGTTATGGAGAATATTAAATCTCAGCTTCCATCACAATTTTTATGGAAATAATTATAGTTATGTGTTGGGCAATTTGGACCTTGCGCAACGATAAAATTTTTCGTGGCATTGATAACTCCATCCAGCAATGTAAAGTCATCTTCAAGAAAGAGTTTGCTTAGGTTATCTTTAGAGCAAAGAAAGCAAAACAACCTCTTATGTCTTCATGGCTAGAAGCTTATGTGTAATTCTTCTTATTTTCTTTTTTACCCTTTTTGTCTCCTAAAGTGAGGCTTGTAACAGCTCTTGTATTTGCACCATTTAATTATTTAAATAAAATCCAGTAGGGGGTAAAACCCCCTCCTGTTCCATAAAAAACATCAAACAAAAAAACGTCAGAATCAGCAAATCCAGAAGAGTTAGGAGATGGGCGCCATAATCTCCCAAAACACCTATAGGAGAGGAACTTGGTTATTGGAGCTTACTAACCTGGAGTAGACCTTGAATCTTTGACGGAGGTGGTGGCGGTCACGAGGCGACGAGGAAGAAGTTGACGGAGGTGGAGGCCGAGCGGAGGCAGCGGCCAGAGGCAAGCACAGTGGCGGTGGGGCAGTTACGACGGCGCGGTGGGTAAGGACGGCGGCGGCTGGGGGCGTGCACGGTGGCTGCGTTGCTTTCTCTTGCACCTTGCACGTCGTCGTCGCTCGCTCGGGGAAGAGACGCCCAGACTGACCCCTGCGTGCGGGACGAGCACGCCTCAATCTCCGACCTCAGCTCGACAGCTGGAGCTGTATAGAGCTGGCCGAGGATTCTCCGCTTTACCAAAGGCGCGCGGTGAACGGTTTTAGGTAGGCCACACCCACCGCCACTCGTCACATGGAACAGACGTTCGGCGAAGTATACTCGCCAGCAACACTAGGCAGCATGAGCTTGGGAAAAAACTGTGTTTAAGCAATTATTTAAATGACTGTGCTGTTGTCACCTGTTAATCTAGCAAACCTTGGCTCTATAGCTTGTAACCTGTTAATCTGATGTTGATAACTTTGCTATAGGAGGAAGTATAAATTTAAGGTGTGAGCCACTAACATGTTACGTCCATATTAATGCTCTGTGTTGAGTTTAACTCATCATCCTTTGGTGTGTCCTACATACTTAATGTAGCTATATAGTGAAGGCTTCTCTTTATGGCTTAATGATCTTTGCTTTGGGCTGACTACACTCTCTGTGTGGATAGCTTGAACCTGCTCGATCGCTGGCTCTGTTACACTGTTGCTTGCTTCACTGTATTTGGTATAACTACCACGACCTGATCTAAGGTACATTCATATGAAGCTGTACGTAAAGCAGATTAGATTTGCTTAATTCCAACGGTGTGCTTTTAGTTTTTGGTGCAACTTGTAATTCTATTTTTTTTGTTTGATAGCTTCCTTAAGGCTTAAGCGTTAGTGAGTTGTCTGAATAAATTTGTAAAGTATATACATCTTGGACTTGCTGTTTTGTATGATGTAGTGCATGCATATGTCGTATGTGTCAACCATTGTAAAACAAATGTGTATGTGTCAAACATCTTGTCATACCTCTCACATTTTCATGACTACTATAGATTGCCGGATTTTAGAGCCTCCGGGCACATCAGTGTCGTTCATAACTATAACCACCACTGGTGTGGCAGTGGTTTGTTAGAACTGGCACCGATAATAGGTTATGAACCGGCATGATAATCGGTAATCAGTGTTCATTCGTAACACGAACTGCCACTGATATAATGGGTCATAAATTGTATTTAAAAAATGATAACTTTAAACAATATTTTGAAACATCAAATGATCTTGGTTGAAGAAGTCATATACATAAGAGTTGTATAACTCATCAACATGTATAATTCTTATTTTGGTTATTTTTTCATATGAAAGAATGAAAGTAACATATTCACAAAATTTACACAACTCTACGAAACTATATAAGTAATATGTAAATTTTATGAACAACGATCGGATGAATAAATAAACTAAATAACAGTCGTAGATATTAAAAAGTTATGAAATTTTATAGTTGATAACTTTTTGATTTGAAATCATTTTGTCATGGAATAGGACATCTGAATTGTCAAAAATTTAAAATTTGAATTTTTCAAGTGACCTTAGATGAAAAAACAACCAAAATAAGTGTTGTAGATCTTTAAAAGTTATGAAATATTGTAGTTGGCAACTTTTTTTTAAAATCATCTTGTCGTGGAATAGTACGTCTGAATTGTCAAAATTTTAAAATTCAAATTTTACAAATGACCTCAGATGGAGAAACTCCCTAAACGAAAAGTGTAGGCCTTGAAAAGTTATGAAACTTTGTAGTTAATAACTTTTTTATTTAAATTCATTTAGGGCCTCAAATAATTAATTTACACTCGATTTAGTACAATATGTGAGGAACCAGAATGGAATATAGACACAAGTGACTAAGTGGCAGTGATAGAGGAGGGGATGTGCGAGGGGGAGGTCACAGGTTCAACCGCGAAGCGTGCGATTTTAGCGCGAAAATTTCCACGACTTGTATATGCTGGTGGCCTCCCCAAATTTTTAAAGCTTTTTTGTCATTTTTCTGGTATGTTTTCAAGATTTCCTAAAAAGGACATTAGTGCCGGGTGGTAAGATCCAGCATTGATATCAAGCCCACGTCAGTGGCGGTATAGTTATGTCGGTTCAAAATCCGACACTGATGAGGGGGTTTGAACCGACACCGATGTGTAAATTTGGGGCAGTGCATATTATGTTCGTGCAAATGCTCCTAGTTTCATACTATGTTCCTCCAAATGCTCCTAGTAATGAAAATCGAAAATTTGAATTGGTAGCATGCGGATGTGCTATGTCAAACCTTAGGACACTTAATACTTTTGTAGCTTAGGTTAACATCTGCATGCTGACACTTAGTTAACACTTAGTATTAGTATATATGATAGCAGGTTGAGTTTAGCGACAATATCCCTAGTACTTTTGTGACGATAAAAGTAACAGCTAGGCAAACGATTTTATTCACGGAAATTTAGCATGGCGGCCAACAGTATGTCCCAGTTCCATGAACCGCAATCTGGTTTGGCGTTGCAGATTGAACAACCTGCACGCCAAAAACTGGCGACAAAAAGGCATGGACGTTAGGTATTTAGTCATTTTACGACATATATTAATTCATAAATATGATAACAAATATAGTAGCAAGAAATAAATAATTATCGAACAACAGAATCTGCTACCGACATTAATGGTAGCAGTTTCTAACATCGAATAACATAATACACTGCCGACACGTGCAGAATTTCCTAAACCGAACAATATACAAATCGCAAGTAGTATTAGAGAGAAGTCTAGTTTATACCCTCGGTTGGATCCCAGTCCGGAGACTGAGAGCCATCGTCGGCAGGATCACCACCAGTCCGGGTACGCGGCACCATGGTGGCCTGGTACAGTCGATGCAGACCATGAACACTTGAAGATGAACAGCAGCAGATCGAGCAGTCGCGCAGATGCACTACTCAAAAACTGTATCGCCCGCCTACCCGTGACAGGTACGCTTGACGGACGAAACTTCAGAGGCCTGCTCACCCGAACCCCTTATGCGCGCAAGGAGCCGGGCTGGAGATGACAAAGAGCAGCTCAAACTCGAGAACAAAGTGGCGGCTAGGGTTTGGAAGTGTGTATTCCAGATCGGGATCCTGGAGGGTGGCCGCCGTATTTATACAACAGCTACATAGGGGTAGTTCGGTCTTTTGCGTTTGCCCTAGGGCACATCAGGCGCAAGTGGTGTACCCATTTTCCCTTGCGCGCTAGAGAAGACACCACTATGCCACTTGTGATTGTTAGACCCATTGGGCTGAGCAGCAAAACATGGCCCAGCACATCACGTCCAGCCAAGGCCAAGGCCAAGGCCACGGGCCCGGGCCCGGGCATGGGCACGCGCGGCGTGGCGCGGCGCGGCGCGGCTCGGCACGGCACGGCGGCGGCGACGCGCGCGTGGTCTCCCAGCTTTCCCTCTCAGTGAGTGTACCATGTGGTACTAATCCCACTCCCACTTAGCACTAATTGTGGGCCTTTGGAATTCTAGTGATTAATTGCTCAACTAAGTATGGGCCTAGCCCAATTAATCCAACAATCCCCACCAAATTCCTAGGGCACATGGTTGATGCTCTCAGTTCAAGAGTTGTTTGATATGCTAGTGTTTCAATAGAGACTGTTAAGTTGAACTTCCATCTAGAAAAGGGGTTTTACTTGGTTATAACTGAACAATGAACTATGCTTTGAATTGCCAGTTTTGTGCAACATAAGTTTTTCCCAATTCCTTAACTGATACTAGGCTGCCTAAAGCATCCCCTCAGGTGGAGCATATAAGTCAAACTCCGTGCCTATTTATGAGTATCTAGAGATCACTCAAATCTCATAGACTGGGACTAGCATTCGAACTCATATAGGTGTGTTCCTTTTAGGATGTCCTGTAGGCTGACATCCCTGCTTAGATAAGCCACTCGGATCACATTAAGGTGTACACCACCCTGCCATACAGATTGGAAAAGGAGTGCATTTCTCAAAGAGAGGAACCTTGTCAAGGGTCTTTTCTCTCAGTCTACTCAAAGCTTGTTTCACCACCCTAATTCATGGGATCTCCGATCACATAGAGCAGGTTACCACTATGGTAGACTTCATGTGGGTCTCAGTCCCATCTCCATCGATGCACTTTCTATCACATTACGTGATAGCCCCTTGCTGAATTGATCTGCCAGATTTTTAGAAGTGTGGACATAGTCCAACGCTATCACTCTAGAGTTTCTTAGTTTCCTAATAGATTTTAACTGCCTCTTGACATGCCTCGTGGTCTTCAGGTCGTCCTTAGAACTGTTAACCTTGACTATCACAATCTGGTTGTCACAGTTCATAGAAATGGCGGGCACTGGTTTTTCAACCACCAGAAAATCCATTAGGAGTTCTCAAAGCCATTCAGCCTCAACTGTGGCGGTATCGAGTGCCATGAGTTCTGCTTCCATGGTAGACCTTGTAATGATGGTCTGTTTGCAAGACTTCTAGGAAACAGTGCCACCTCTAAATGTGAATGTATATCCACTTATGGCCTTTAGCTCATCAGCATCAGATATCCAATTTGCATCACTGTAGCCTTCGAGTACCTTGGAGTACCCTGCATAGTGAATCCCATAGCTGGCAGTTGCCTTTAGATAGTGCATTACTCTCTCTAGAGCACACCAGTGATCATCTCCCGGTTTTGATACAAACCGGCTTAGCTTGCTGATAGCATACAAGATGTCAGGCCTTGTTACACTAGCTAAATACATTAGCGAGCCAATGATTTGTGAGTACCTTAACTGATCCCTCACTATCCTTTTGTTCTTTCTTAGAACTAGGCTTGGATCATAAGGAGTGAAGACAGGCTTAGAGTCAATATAACCAAAGCGACTTAAAATCTTTTCCACATAGTGGGATTGTACAAGTGTTACCCCACTATTTTCTCCCTTTAGTAGCTTAATGTTTAGAATCACATCAGCCACTCCCAAATCCTTCATATCAAAGTTCTTGGATAGAAAGACCTTAACTTCCTCAATCACACTGAGATTTGTACCAAATATTAGGATGTCATCAACATATAGGCACAGGATCACTCCTCCTCCCCCACCATAGCGGTAGTAAACACATTTGTCAGCCTCGTTTGCAACAAAGCCATCTGATGTCATGGTTTTGTCGAACTTCTCATGCCATTCCTTAGGTGCTTGTTTTAGCCTATACAAAGACTTCAATAATTTACACACCTTGCCCTCTTGACCTTTGACCACAAACCCATCAGGTTGATCCATGTAGATCTCTTCTCTAGCTCCCCATTTAGGAAAGCAGTCTTAACATCCATTTGATGGACAAGAAGATCATGTGAAGCAGCCAGGGCAAGCAGTACTCAAATAGTGGTCAATCAGGCCACCGGTGAATATGTATTAAAGAAGTCTTCGCCTTCTTTCTAGGTATAACCCTTGGCTACAAGCCTTGCCTTGTACTTTTCAATGGTACCGTCAAGCCTAAGCTTCTTCTTAAACACCCATTTGCATCCAACAAGTTTGCACCTGTACAAACGATCAACCACTTCCTAAGTTCCATTAGACATAATTGAATCCATCTCACTCCGCACTGCTTCCTTCCAATAGTCAGTGTCGGGAGAGGAATATGCCTGTTCAATGGTTGTTGGAGTATCATCCACGAGGTATATAGTGAAGTCATCGCCAAAGGATTTTTCAATCCTGTGCCTCTTGCTCTTTCGAGTGACTTCAATATTATCCTCCTCAGGATTCTCAGTGATTGATTGTTCAGGATTCTCAATTGGCAAATAAGTATTAGGAGCTTCAGGAGGTCCTTGACTAAATATTCTAGGTACATTCCTTTTCATAGGGAATATATCTTCAAAGAATGTTGCATCTCTGGATTCAAACACTGCACCGACCCGCATGTCAGGTACTTCAGATTCTACCACTAAAAATCTATAGCCCACACTGTTATGTGCATAACCGAGAAAGGCACAATCTACAGTCTTTGGTCCAAACTTGCGCTTTTTGTTGATTGGCACATTCACCTTGGCAAAACAACCCCACGTGCGCGAGTAAGAGAGAGTCAACCGTTTCTTCTCCCATTCCTCAAATAGTGTTTTCTCTTTATTCTTTGTAAGAACTCTATTCAGGACATGAATCACAGTCAATATAGCCTCACCCCACCATTCCTGGGAAAGTCCCACAGTGCCCAACATGGTGTTAACCAAGTCGGTCATGGTACAGTTCTTTCTTTCAGCAATCCCGTTGGATTGAGGGGAAAAAGGATGTGTCCTCTCATGAATAATCCCATGTTCCTCGCAGAAATGATCAAATTCTATTGAAAAGTATTCTCCCCCGCGATTAGACCGCAACGCTTGATTTTCTTCTCAAGTTGATTTTGAACCTCAGCTTTATAGATTTTAAAGTAGTGAAATGCTTCATCCTTAGATTTTATTAAGTACACATAGCAATATCTAGTACAATCATCTATAAGTGTCATGAAATATTTCTTGCCGCCTTCGGTCAACACACCATTCATCTCACAAAGATCAGAATGAATAAGGTCCATAGGTGTCGTATTCCTCGCCTCTTTCACAGCCTTGTGAGGCTTGTGGGGTTGTTTTGCTTTCACACATGCATGGCACTTGGATCCTTTGACCAACTCGAATTTAGGAATTAAACTCATATTCGCTAATCGCATCATACAACCAGCATTAATGTGACAGAGCCATGAATGACAAACATCAGACTCATCGTCATGTCTCACATGGTTCATAAATTTATTACAAGAATCTATCAAAGAAAAGTGGAACAAGCCTCCGCTCTCATAGCCCTTAACTAAAAATGTTCCATACTTGGATACAATACATTTATTGGACTCAAAAGCAAGCTTAAAGCCATCCCTACATAGTAGAGACCCGCTGACAAGGTTCTTCTTTATGGAAAGGACATGTTACACGTTCTTCAGTTGTACGATCTTTCCCGAAGTAAACTTCAGATTGACCGTACCAACACCATGAACAACCGCATGCATTTTGTTTCCCATCAATAGGGAGGAACCTCCTTGATCCTGATAAGAAGAAACATAGAGCGTTCAGCACATACATGAGTATTCTTGTTCTTCTTCTTAAAAGGCATAGCCTGGGGCTTGATAGCATTCTTGTTTTTCTTGTTCTTCCTATGGGCAGCCTGAGAGTTCCTCATTTGCACCAAGTTGGCGCTAGAGCCTCCCTCCTCATGCACTTTCTTTCCATGAGTGGCCTTTGCCCTCGCATGCTCTTCAACATTTAGAGAAGCAATGAGGTCAGTCACACTGAACTCCTGCCTCCTGTGCTTTAGAGCAGTGGCAAAGTCCCTCCAAGGAGGTGGCAGCTTAGCGATAATACCGTCGGCCACAAACTTGTCAGGCAGCACACACTTGTTGTTCTCAAGCTCCTTGGCCAGCATCTATATCTCATGAGCTTGTTCAACTATAGATCGGTCATCGACCATCTTATAGTCATAGAATTGCTCCATGGTATACAGCTCACTGTCAGCGTCAGGAACACCGAACTTGGCGGCAAGTTCATCCCACATTTCTTTGCCCATAGGCATATCCATGTACAGTGGTACCATACCCTTATTTATTACACTGATCAGAGATAGCTTAAGCAAGTTATCATCATCACGAAATCTTTCCTCTTCCTCAGGAGTCAGAGGCGGTTCAGTGCACCTGCCCTTGATAGCATGCTCATAGTGCATAGAGGTAAGCCACAACATGGATCTGGAATGCCAGGCCTTATAGATGGAACCACCATCCTTCAGAGGGGGTGGTTTCAGTGACACAGCAAAGCTAGCAGACGAAAACAACCTATACATTTTTTGGATTGTTAGGTATTTAGTCATTTTATGACATGCATTAATCCATAAATACGACAGTAAGCATAACAGCAGGAAACAAATAATCATCGAACAAGAGAATCTGCTACAGACATTCATTGTAGCAGTTCATAACATCGAACAACGGAATACACTGCCGACACATGCAGAGTTTCCTAAAACAAAAAATATAGTACAAATCGCAAATAGTACTAGAGAGAAGTTCAGTTTATACCCTTGGTTGGATCCCAATCCGGAGGACTGAGAGCCATCGTCGGCAGGATCACCACCAGTCCGGGTACGCGGCGCCATGGTACCCTGCTATAGTCGGTGCAGACCATGAAAACTTGAAGACGAACAGCCGCAGATCGAGCAGTCACGCAGATGCGCTCTCCAAAGACTGTATCGCCCGCCTATCCGTGCAGGTACGCTTGACGGACGGAGCTTCGGAGGCCTGCTCACTCGAACCCCTTGTGCGCGCAAGGAGCCGGGCCAGAGATGACAGAGAGCAGCTCAAACTCGAGAACAAAGAAGCGGCTAGGGTTTGAAAGTGTGTATTCTAGATCAGGTCCTGGAGGGTGGCGGTCGTATTTATACAGCAGCTATATAGGGGTATTTCGGTCTTTCGCGTTTGTCCTAGGGCACATCAGGTGCAAGTGGTGTACCCATTTGCCTTTGCACGCTAGACGAAGACACCACTATGCCACTTGTGACCGTTACACCCATTGGGCTGAGCGGCAAAACATGGCGCGGTGCGGCAGCGGCGCGCACGTGGTCTCCCAGCTTTCCCTCTCACCTTGCACATAGAGGGAGCAACTAACTTCCTATTTAAGTTGAGCTCCCTCTGAGTGAATGTACCATCTGGTACTAATCCCATTCCCACTTAACACTAATTGTGGGCCTTTAGAATTCTAGTAATTAATTACTCAACTAAGTATGGGCCTAGCCCAATTAATCCAACAATGGATAGGGATACACATGCATGGAAGCAGGGAGATGCTCGAACGATTTGCTTTACCTTTAACTAGCTCCCTCCTCTGCGTTACGTTCTTTCCTTTGTGTTGCCTTTTATTTGATTTCTTGTGTCATTTCCTATATTATTTATTTGTTTATTTATTATTATTATTTATATATTTCATTTTATACACACTATTGTTTGTATATTTTATTTTATGTCTTTATTTTAAAGTCATTTGTTTAATCATGCATGTGAGCAACAACTCTAATCAGCTGGGTGAGATGTGAGAGTAAGATGTGAGATTTTGTTACAAACATACTAAGGCCGGCCGGTATCCCAAAAACTCCATCTTCTATATATATAGTGCTCGTACGTAGATTTAGATCGATATGACTACATACAGTTGGAGGTTTATATTGGACGACATTCGGATTAGTGGGTGTCACCGTGTCAGGACTACTACTAGTGTAGTATGAGTTTAGATTCGTTTGGAGAAGAGGCGGGCGTGCCGCTACCGTTATGTCTACTTTATTGTGCAAAGATTATACCTGCATTATTACGACATTGATCATCTCACACATAGAACGTCGTGGGAAGCGCCCATGCGTAGACGACGGAGTGCACGAGCGGTTGTTATTGGCCCAAATCTCGCCCCCAAAGCAGTGACGGCGGCAGCTAGATTCGCAAAAACAAAAAGTGACTGACGACCCTGCACCATCAGCTAGGTTGCCATATAGCTAGGTCTGGCGAGCACTGTTGATGCTGGCGAGAGCACCGGCCGGCCGGCCAACAGTGCGAACCCAGATCGAAGAATCGAAATCGAGTGTTTCGAATACGTACGCTACACATGGGCTCGGCTCTCCTCGCCATCGTCGTCTGCTGCAGACTGCACCTCCACTTTGGAGGCTCGACGCCCCGCCGTCTTCGGCTGCGAACTGCGCCTCCAC
>CM041645.1:22668838-22706334 GCA_023333625.1 Bothriochloa decipiens
CTATGGGTTGCCATCATGATTACAACACAATTACAACTTGATGGCAATAATTGCAACAGATTTGATCGAGTGCAACTAGACCTGATGTAGTTGTAACCTGACGCGATCCAATTACATCTAGAGTCAGGCCAATTTGTAACTGGGCAATAACGGCACAAGGACAAAAATAATGGACAATTCTTTTTTATGGAAGGACAATAAACAAAACTTTCTCCGTAGAACGCCACAAGGACAAATACAATAGATAATTTTTTTCTATGAAAGGACAATAGACCAAATTTCTCTCCGTACAACGGATAATTATTTTCTATGGAAGGACAATAGACAAAACTTTCTCCATAGAACGCTACAAAGACAAATACAATGGATAATTCTTTTCTATAGAAAAACAATAGACAAAACTTTCTCTCTAAAACAGCACAAAGACAAATACAATGGATAATTATGATCTTAAGATAATACAAAATTACAAACCTAATATACACCATTTGCAACAATATGTATAAAACAATTGCCTCATCGTAAATGACTAATTGCAAGATACTGAACCTTTATCTCAGTCGACGCTATTAACTCTAATCTTGGTTTGCAAAACATTTGTGTGTCCAATTGCAATAAGGATGTGTGTACACGGGATGTCTTAAATGGCAAATACGAATACAACAAAAAGAGAAAAGAAGAAACTTCCAGACAAAAAAAAATGACGAACACCTGAGAACATCCCCCAACCCCCCTCTTGTAGTAATGGCGCCGCCGCCGAAGCCCCGCTATCGTAGGAGCGTTGATTCGAGCTCATCAAAAAGATCCCGCGCCGTCGTCGACACCCAAGCTACCCCCGACGATAACGGCTATGAGTCCAGCTGCTACGCCAATTAAGATACACAGATCTGCTGATCACCGTCCTTTTGCAACATGATATGTGAGGCAACTGTAACCTGAAATTACAAAATTGCAACATAGATAATTGCAAACCTGGTTAAATTAATTGCTAGTTGTTGTTTCTAGAAAAACGTCAAATATGATGAGAATGCTGGCAAAAAAAATAGTTGCTCTTTACACCTAGTCAATTCTTACTTTAAGAACTTATTCTAGGAAAAGCAAAAAATAGAATGAGAATGATGGCAAAAGTCTCAGGTTAATACAAAAACTGCACACCTATTATACACCGTTTGTAACATGATATGTGACACAACTGCAACTGGATTAATTACAGAATTGCAACATGGACAATTGCAAACCTAGTTAAATTACTTGTTAGTTGCTGTTTTCGAAAAAACATCAAATATAATAAGAATGCTGGCAAAAAAAATAGTTGCTCTCTACACTTGGTTAATTCTTACTTTAAGAACCAATTCTAGGAAAAGCAAAAAATAGAACAAGAATGATGGCAAAAAGTCTCAGATTAATACAAAAATTGCACACCTATTATACATCATTTGCAACATGATATGTGATTCAAAAAAGAATAACAAAAAATGTGTTGTCAACCAATTTGCAACCAATAAAGCACTAGAGATGCACCTTCAGATTAAAGTCAGTTACAGCAACAGTAACAAATCAGTTGAATTTCAGATGAACTGTCAACCAATTACAACTAGAACACCTTACCAGTTACAACTAAGATAATAAAACTAGTTATACATATCAGAATACAAAAACATAAGATAATACACATCAGAATACATATTAGAGTAATAAAACACTAGAGATGCATCTTCGGACTAAAGTCAAGTTGAATTTCAGATGAAATTGTCAACCAATTGCAACTAGAACACCCTACCAGTTACAACTAAAATAATAAGCTAGTTTACATAAGTCAAACATATTTTTTTTTACAACTACCAGTTACCACGTTGGCAAGCCTTGATTGAGTCTTCACTCAGATGCAAAGGTAGCTGCAATATCAGCACTTCTCTCAATCTATGATCAAAATGTGGGTCTGTGCATGAATCCATCACCTCCAAACCAACAACCAAACATGCTACAGTAAATGTGTATATGCAGTCCGGTATTCAACATAATAACTTCCAGCACATATACATACTGATTTTGTCATCCTCTTGTACTCTAGCTCCTGTAGCTTCGGCTGGAGCTTGCTTCTCTTTCGCTGCTCAGTACACTAGTGAGCCAAATTTATATGTTAAGCACAACTTCCCAAGGCCTCCTACGAATGAACATTTTGCCATTAGAGTATTCTTGTGAATAGAAAAAATTCTGAGGTAAAGGCCAACGTAGTTTCTAGTGTGCCACAGCTATGTTAACATGAAGTGTAACTTTTGTTCAGCTACACAAACTAGCATCAGTTTTCAAAAAACTATTATGTAACTTCAGTACTGAACAAGGTACCTTTGAGAATTAACAGAACTTGGTACCTGATGTATGCAAAAGAAATCCCAGTTCATTGGCAAGGAACAGAGTATGCAATGTTACACATAAGACAGGTACAAGCTCAAATTAAAACTAAGGTTCAAAAAAAACAGATTACAAGAACCACCTTTGAAGGGACATGGTGGCGATGACTTTGGTGGTGAACAACCAACCTGCACAGAGCAGTAAAGACTATAAGCCAAAATTTCAAAAATGCAAGTTTTTCACACAACAAATGAAACTGTAGTGCTTGAAATTGGCACTCAGACCTTATATGATTCCAAGCTATCACAAAACATATCAAAAGCTGCTAAAATTATTCAAAAGGAAGTTGTATATGCTCCAATTCATAGGAATATAAAAATGAACAATACAGCAACTACATTGATGGCATCAGTTCGTAGGAATATCAAAATTGACACAAAGACAGTAGTGACTAAATATAAGTGTGTGTACATGTTATTTCTCTTTTTTTCATCACGTAGACTGATATGCACAATGTAATGTAACCAAGTGGCAATTAGTTCTGATTGAATATTTCATCAGACTAGGAGGGAAGAGGAACACCTGGGGCAGACACACACGATGGCCTTGCTTTGTCGCCATAGCATTCGGTACAGCCAGCGCCCGAGCACGGCGAATCGGACAGATGCCACTATCACCAACACTCGATCTGCAACAGCCATACCATGAGGTCATCGGCGAACCGCTCCATCGCCTGGGGCCGAGCTGTGCGCATGGGGCCGCGGTGCCCGTCCGCGTCGCCTCCAATAGCCGCCTTGGCGCCGCCGGAGGAAGGAGGCCCACGCCGCCGTCGCACCAGGAGGCCGGAAGGATGCGTCGCCGCCGGGCGAGGCTACCGGCGAGGGCGGTGGAGGCGGGGCTGAGGCCGCCCACGAGCGCAGTGGAGGCGGGCGTCGGCGGCGAGCTGGGAGAGCTCTGCGGCGGTGGAGGAGAGCCGCGTGCGGGTGGTCACCAACGCGGCAACGCCACCGGGAAGAGAAGCTCGCCGCCGTGCAGCTCGGCGTCCGGGAACTTGCGGAGCCACTCTGTTGTCGCGAAACTCGCGGAGCCGCAGCCGCCGGTGGTGTCGCGAGTGCCCTGCTACTGCTGCCCGCGACGATGAAGAAAGAAGACAGGGAGGGGCCGCCCGAGCTCGGCGCCTCCTTCACGGGGAGCACAGCTGCAGCCGGTCCTAGCGCGGCGAAGCAGGGGCTGCAGCAGATCGCGTCGTGTAGGGGCCAGGGCCGCCCCGTTCGCGTTGCGGGGGCAGTCCGCCTCCGGTCCAGTCGCGTCGCAGGGTGACAGGGCCGCCGCCGGTCGCTGTGGAGGCGACTCCCAAGGGCCGCCGGTGGGGTAGAGGGTCGCCGGGGAGGAGGGCGGCGTCGAGGTGGTTGAATAGGCGCAGGCGGAGGGCGTTGGGAAGGAGGGCGGCGCTGATGTGGAGGCCGGCGCGGACGCTGCCGTGCGGGGGCGTCGCAGGGGCTGCGCGATGGCCGGCCGGTCGCGCTCCCTGCACGTACTTGGGGGCCGACGCGGTCGGTCACCGGGGAGGGGGTGGCGCTGGGGAGGCGGGCGCAGTAGGGGCGCCATGGGATACGTGCGGCGCCGCGGAGGGCGAGCGCGGTGCCGCCGATGTGGGCGCCGGTGGAGGGGGATGCGCCGCTGCTGGGGGTGGACCGGTGGAGGCGGAGGCTTGGGCTGCTCCGTCGGTGCTGGGTGCGGGCGGAGGCTGGGGGCGCTGCCGGCGGTGGTAGGGGGCGCCGCCGGTGTGCTCGATGGAATGGGGGCGGACGCCGGGGAGGAAAAGTAGTCGGGGGAGTAGGTGGGATTTTGTTCGGACGGATAAGGTGCGCAGGGACGGTGCAGTCGGATCGTCTGTCACTTTGACCGGGGGCATTTGATATACGCACGCAGATATAATATAGATATATATTATATATATATAATATTGTGCTGTCACCGGTGTATTCTACCACCATGGGTGGTAGCTAACACCACCCCGGCCGGGCACGGTCGAAAGGGTACTGCAGACTCGTTCAGATTGTTAAATTTTTTCACTTTTTCTCTGTCACATTAATTTTTATATTCATACATAAAATATTAAATATAGGTAAAAAAATAACTAATTATACAGTTTAGTTTGAAATCATGAGATTAATCTTTAAAGCCTAGTTGGTCTACGATTAAACAATATTTATTAAATAAGATAAAAAAATTACTATTCATCAGATTAAAATTTTTTGGCAATCTAAACAGGCCTTACTCCATTTATTCATGCCAGCAAAAACGAAGGACAAACAGTGGACTACAGAATCATCACGTGTATTTGACCCGGCCCTCTCTCCTTTCTCACTCTTCGTGGTGACGCTGCCAGGCGGACCCACTATCACTATGTCCGTAGAAACCAGCTGCCGCAGGCCACCATGCTCGCTTTTCACTTTTTTCAGTATGAAGAGAGTGCAATCGCCAGCTTGCATGCAGCACACCGTGAGAAAGGAGACAGGGCAACTGTGAGAAAGGAGAGAGGGCATGGCCGCATGGGAATGACGTCAACTGCTTACAAGCTACGGCTATTCAAAATTTTATAAATTATAACAAATGAAGATGTACTGTACCTCTTTCAGCCAATGCACAGCTCTCACGTCATGCGACACTTTCAGCCAATTGCCGTACTAGCAAATGCGAGCGCCATCATATTTGTTTACATAAATGTGTCCATTTGTTTGGTTTCAAATGGATAACAAATATTTCTTCTAAACTATTTATCTAATTAAGGATCTGATTGAACCTTTATGTTTGTATCGATTAAAGAAATGTCAGTTTGGCCGTAAGAATTTCAAAAAATAATGTCCATCGCTCCATTTTAGCGTGGCTTCTCGCATGTATGTGGTGCTTTTGCCAGGGGCTGAAAAGAGTGACGTGAGTACAGTACTTGTACTAGCAGCATGTGGCCCATTGCATAAAAAATAGCCGGACACGTGTTAGCACTGTACTCCATTTGTCCCAAATAGCACCTTCACTCCATCCATTCATCTCGCCACTTGTCACTTATCCGAGCCATGGCTAGCTACCACCCTGGGTGGGCAGCTACCTTGTTGGCGTTTCTTAGTGTAATCGCTAAGTAAGGAGGTTTTAAATCCATCCCTAGCGACTGTACCAGAAAGTCAATCGGTATAGGTTAACGCAAACAGATAATCCGCAAGCGAACGGATACCGTTGTAGCTTTCACCTAGGAGTATTTCGGGGTATCGTATTTAATCCACAGGGAAGCAATGTGTAAAGTAGTTGATAAATATCTATCATACATCTGCTAGCTAGTATACCAACTAGACTAATGCGGGGTAAAAGATATGATTAGGGTTTTCGATAAATGACACACACAGGAGAACTCTAAATAAAAGATAGCAGAGCAGACTAGCTAAGCTAGGAGGTCATCAGGAGAGGTCAAGATTCCTATTTTTTCTCCCTTACTATGGTTCTATTCTAGTTCACACCAAAGGATTAACCAAGCAAAGAACAGACATAAATGTTACACCAAGGAACTTCGTGATGAGGACATCACTCCATTGAATGCACAAGATGATCCTCCGCTGGACATTCAAGGTCCAATCACAAGAGCTCGCGCACGACAATTAAATTTACAGGTGAGCTCGTTCTTAAGGAAGTCTTTTTATGATTTTGAGAATAGATTGCTACCTAATGATTATATTGTACTTAGGAATCATGGAGAGAACCAAGGGATGCATAAGGGATGGCTTGGAGGCGTGGAGGACCAGCAAGGGCGCCCAAGTCAAGGTGGAGGCCCAAACCGAGTCGACTTCGAGCCTGTTTCGGAGTCCAAGACTAGTGTGGAGTAAAGTGGACGCCCAGGACGCATCCGGACTCCGTTTTTGATGATCCACCTATGGATGGAAAGATAATTTCATAAGGAAGCCAATGGCGTTGGTTTGAGGTTAAAATTCCTTCGGAGTCATCGAAAAACATTGAAACAAGTTAGCGTCCAGAATCTGCTCCGGTGCTGCGTCACCGTTTTTGGTCCGTTGGGCCGTGTATCGTTGTTGAGACCATTAGGGGGCGCGTCCAGGTGTGGCGACGACCCTTAGACCTCTATAACCAGCCGCCGCCTCTCTCGTTAGGTTTTGGGTTTTTCTTAGATTATTCTGTTCACAACAGTTTCACCGCGTCGTCGGTTTGTGAGACCCCAACTCGTGAGATTAATCATTCATCTGCAATTGGTTGGTTCTTTCGTGTTCTTGCTTGTGTTCTTCGATTAGTAGGCAAAGGACTCAGCCTTCTTGGCGAGGTCGACTGTGCTTCGACGGTCGATAACCAGAGGAGACGTGGTGCTGCGATTGCGGGGTTTAGAGCCGAGTTGTTCGGAAGCCGGATCGAATTGTGTCGCGATTCCACCAAATCGAGAGTTATTAGAACCTTTCGGAAGATCGAGAACCCTAGTTCACATCACTTCGGGACAGCTGTACCTTTCCAATTCTCAAAAAGACTGGGATGGGGTAACCGGGAGAAGGCAGCCAAAAGCCCTAACATGGTGAAATACAAAGGCCTAGTCGGGTCTGTCACCCTTGGGGCTACCACAACTATCCGTGGGGCTGGGCGCATTCTCCGATAACTCGCTAGCCCAAACACCACGTCTGCGCTAGCGGTTACTACCCTAGTCACAATTTATAACTAGGGCAATCGGTAGACCAAAGAACCCATGCCAAGGTATAAAACCTAAACATCAACTAAGCTCAGCTAAAGAACTAAGGCATGAATAGATAATCATGTTGACAATTCAGTAAAGTAGAGAAGATAAAAATATTGAAAGTACTAGAGTCTTATAGAATTCCAAGGCAAGAATTGCCGAAACTGCAAGGACTACTCCGAAACTTGAGCCTTCTCTCCCTAACTCCCAACTAGGCTAATACTACTACTACATCTTGAAAAGTGGAATGAGAGAGAGCTCCTTGGTGGTGTCAAATGAGGGGGAGAGAGCCTCCTTTTATAGATGGAGTGAAGGGGGCTCTTTGAAAAATTCTCCTCCCCACTTGGAAAGTCTTAAACTGACCTCCTCATGTCGGTTGCACACCTTCCTTATACGAGTGCAGCCAATAGTTGGTCTCCACGTGTCGTCATGAACCGACTGACCAAAGCTGGGCCCGTTCGGAGCCAGAACTCGGGCGCGCGCCAGGCCTGGGTCGCGCGCCCCTCTTCCGAAGCCAAACACACCCAAACTTGGTAGACGTGCTCCTTTCGGCCTCCTGAGTTGGCCCATGTGGTGCACTCAGCCCAGTTTGGTCCTGAAGTTGGATTTTTCTATTTTTCTCTTTGTTTTTTCATGGGCCCAAAATTATTTCTTAATTCTTATCTTTTCTTTTGACCCATTTTATATGTGTTTCAACATAAAGCCCTGCAAAACAAGTAAGACACCAAAACTTGTGGAAATGATTAGTGAAAAACCCTATAACTAAGTTTTGGTGATTATTTTCATATCAAGTTGGTGGTAAAAGGTAAAAAGTATGCAATAAGGACCACCAACACTACCCCAGGTGGCAGAAATTTATTTATTTATATATATATCCACCATTAACGTGCGTTCGCACGTCCCCATCACACTGGACCTCAAGCTGCCGAACTACACCAAGTGATCGGCCTTCTTCACCGCCATGTGCGGCAAGTTCGGTCTCCTAGGTCACATCAACGGCTCCGTCCCGGCCCGGCCGACCAATCGCTCCTGGACGCAGCCCGACGCTTGTGTTCGCAGTTGGATGTACGGCTGCGTTGATGACAACATCCTCGACGTCGCCATGGAGCCGAACCAGACTGCGCGTGATCTCTATGTCGCCATCACCAATCTGTTCCAGGCGAACCAAGAGACCCGTGCTGTCGTCCTAGGTCAAGAGTTCCACTCTATGACCCAAGGTGATCTCTCCATCAACGCCTAAGCCCAGCGGATGAAGCAAACGTCTGACGCCCTCCGTGACGTTGGCCATGCTGTCTCCGAGCCCCAGCTTGTGCTCAACTTGCTTCGCGGCCTCAACCCACGATTCGCCAACATGGCTAACATGATCACCAACTCGGCTATCCTCCCGTTGTTCATCTCATTGCACAACACCCTACGGCTCAAGGAGATCCAACTCGCCAGCGATGACAAGGTCTCTGACACTGCCCTTACTGTTGTTGGCTCTTCTCCAACCACCGCATCTCCGCCTGCTGCCTGTTCCTCTCCTGCTTGTCGCTCCTCGTCCTCTGCTCCTAGCCCCAATCATGGTGGAGGGGGCAGCGGGAAGGGCAAGGGCAAGGGCAAGCGCAAGGAGGCCACAACAATGCAGGCGGACGCACCCAACAACAATCTGCGCTGTCCCAGGACTCCTCCAGTGGGCGTTCAGGTGTCCAACCGACTGGTCCATGGTTTTGCATGAACCCTTGGACTGGACTGGTTCGCCTCAATGGTCGTCTCCACAGCCACAGTGGCACCCTCCAATGGCGCCTCTGCCGCAGGTGCACACGGCCTTTGCTCCACCAACTACAACTGGTGGTTGAGACCATAATGTGCTCATCGCGTCCCTCAATCAGATGGCACTACAGGGAGGTGCGGGTGCAAGTCCCTGGGTCCTCGACACAGGAGCAACATCTCACATGTATTCTAATGACGGTATACTTCTTTCCCATCTTCCTCATTCATCATCCTTCATTATAGTCGGCAATGGAGCCTCTATTCCTATTTCTAGTCATGGCACTTCCATTATTCCTATAGCTGATCATAATTTTCATCTCAGTAACGTTCTTGTTGCCCCACATCTTCTTCGCAATTTGCTATCTGTCCGTCAGTTTACTCACGACAATAAATACTCTATTGAGTTTGATGCTTTTGGCTTCTCTGTTAAGAATTTACAGACCAGGACTGAGATTCTATGCTGCAATAGTGGAGGGGAGCTTTACACCCTTCCACATTCTAGTCCATCCACTACTGCCTGTCATCTCGCCACCGTCTCATCGTCACTGTGGCACTCATGACTTGGTCATCCTGCACCTACCGCCATAGCTACCCTTAATAAAATTTCAGCTATTTCTTGTAACAATGTGGACCATGCTGTTTGTCATGCTTGTCAACTTGGCAAACATACACGTCTTTGATTCAGTAGTTCTGTGTCCCGTTCTTCAGCACCTTTTGAACTTGTTCATTGTGATGTCTGGACATCTTCGGTCCTTAACGTGTCTGGTTTTAAATATTATCTTGTGATTGTCGATGATTATAGTCATTATTGCTCGATGTTCCCTCTTGACATAAATCTGAGGTTCATGCTCATATTATTGAATTTGCTCAATACGCTCACAACCAATTCCAATTACCTCTTAAGTGTTTTCAAGCGGATAATGGCACGGAGTTCATCAACAGGGCCACGTCTACCTTCCTTGGTAGTCGTGGTATTCTTCTTCGCACTTCCTGTCCTTATACGTCTGCCAAAATGTCAAAGGAGAGCGGATGTTATGCATACTCAACAACATAGTTCGCACCCTCCTGATTCATGCCGCCATGCCTTCAGTTTACTGGGCTGAAGCTCTGGCCACTGCCATTGTTCTACTGAACTGGCGCCCATCCTCTTCCATCAATAATGATATTCCCTATCACTTACTCTATCCCAAGATGCCTGACTATTCCTCGCTTTGTGTCTTTGGTTGTCTATGCTATCCCAATCTTAGTGCCACGACCCCACATAAATTGGCTCCACGCTCCTCAGCTTGCGTGTTCATCGGCTATCCCTCCTCCCAAAAGGGATATCGTTGTCTTGACCTCTCCAATCGTAAAGTGATCATCTCTCGTCATGTTATTTTTGATGTCTCACTTTCCGTTTGCGGTTGTAAAACCTCCTATGGAGTCTCTTGATTTTTTGTTACAGGATTGACTGCCTGCACCTGTGCCAGTTTCTATACCCGGTCTCTCCATTCGGTTGGCTCTCGACGCCAGCTTGGGGCTAGACCCAGCCATAATTTGGCACGGTCCAGTCCTTCAAGCACCAACAATGAGTTCGGCTGCTGCTGCTACTGTGCAGCCATCCTCGGCTGCTATGCAGCCACCCCTGGCTGTTGTCTAGCCGTCTCTGGCTGCTATACTTGGAGGCGCTCGTCCACCGATTCTTCATCAGTACAGCCATCGCCGTCCTCACTAGCCTCCTTTGTAGGCACAGGTCTCACCGTTGAAGCAACCCAATGCTCCACCGGTCGCGGCTTCTTCACCGGCGCCATAACCAGCTTCACCTACTTCACGACCTGTGACGTGGCAACAGACTGGCACTCTTCCTTCACCTGTGTAGCTCCTCAGTTACTCCATCACGCACACGTCACCACTACCTGCAAGCTATCACAACGCACTTGCTGATCCTAATTGGCGTGCTGCGATGATGGATGAATACAAGGCTCTTGTTGACAATGGCACCTGGCATCTTGTTCCTCAACCACATCATGCCTATGTTGTCTCCGAAAAGTGGATTTTTTAAGCATAAGCATCACTCTGATGGTTCTCTTGCTCGCCACAAAGCTCGTCGGGTTGTTCGCGGCTTCTCTCAGTGCTACAGTGTTGACTATGATGAGACTTTTAGTCCGGTTGTTAAACTGGCCATGATTCGGGTTGTTCTCAGCATCGCTACTTCTCGTGCATGGACAATTCATCAACTTGATGTCAAGAATGCCTTCCTTCATGGTCATTTGACTGAGACCGTTTACTATCAGGAGCCACTTGGATTTGTTGATCCAAAAGCACCAGATCATGTTTGCTTACTTCAGAAGTCCTTGTATGGGCTCAAGCAGGCGTCTCAAGCATAGCACCAGCAGTTTGCCACCTTCATTCGGACCCTGGGATTTGCTTCTTCCGTATCAGACTCTTCTCTCTTTGTGTACAAGAATGGAACCAGTGTTGCTTACTTGCTTCTCTACATCGATGATATCATCCTCATAGCCTCTTCGATAGCTCTTCTTTGCCGAATTACTTCACGCCTTCATTTAGAATTTGCTATGACCAATCTCGGGGCTCTTCATCACTTCCTCGGGATCTCTGTTGCTCGTTCTGCTGATGGCCTTTTCCTGTCCCAATGGTAGTATGTTGTGGACCTTCTGCAGCATGCCAGCATGATAGAATGTCTCTACCGCTACTCCAGTGGATGCTCGCACGAAGCTCTCAGCTACTGATGGTTCTCCCGTTGTGGATCCAACACAGTATCACAGTCTCACTGGTGCTCTTAAGTATCTCACTCTGACTCGTCCTGACATCGCCGATGCCATTCAGCAAGTCTGTCTCTTCATGTATGACCCACGAGAGCCTCATCTCGCTTTGCTTAAATGGATTCTGCGCTATGTCAAGGGTACCCTCTCTACTGGTCTTCACATCAGTACTGGGTCAGTTGATACTCTCATCGCCTACTCCCATGCTAATTGGGTTGGATGTCCTGATTCTCGACGATCTACATCAGGCTATTATGTTTATCTTGGTGACAATCTTGTGTCTTGGTCTTCCAAACGGCAAACTGCTATCTCTTGTTCCAGCGCAGAAGCAGAGTACAGGGTTGTTGCACATGCTGTTGCCGAGACATGTTGGCTTCGTCAGCTACTTCAGGAGCTTTACACTCCCCTCACTTTGACGACGATTGTTTACTGTGATAATGTCAGCGTGGTATACATGACGGGTAGTCCTGTTCATCATCAGTGTACGAAGCATATTGAAATTGATATCCACTTTGTCCGCGACAAGGTTGCTCTGGGACAAGTTTGAGTACTCCATGTTCCATCATCGCATTAGCCTGTACAATTGTTTACTAATTTTAGGTCTAGTCTTTGCGTCCGAGATTCTCCTGCTACGACTGCGGGTGGGTATTAGATATATACATAGATATGTATAGCTGACTTCTATTAGTATCGTATTGTAACTTGTACATGTACTACAAGCCTGCCGGCTATATATATATATATGAGGCCACCCCCTTATTGGGTGTGCGGTGCATTGCCCCTACAATTGCCTCTCTACATGCAGTGTATATGGAAGGCAAATGGATGTAAAGACAATAAACTAATGTACCATGTATACTTAATAAAAACTGAACACTGCTTCCAACCTCTCAATTATTAAACATCTATCACAAACCATCTCTCAACTGGAATTGGAAAATAGCAGACAACACAGGGAGATAGACAATACATGGCGTTCTTAACATTGCTATGAGGATCCAACAGGCATGAATCTGAGATCTATGAAAGTTTTGTAGATTATGGTAAAAAAGAATCAAACATTAAGCCAAATACATCTCAAAGAGTATTTCTCATAGACTTATGAGGCATGTTTCATGTAGAAACAATGCATTGCTTTCACAGGTGCAAATGAATTTTAAATTATATGTAAATATAATGCCTTAACATGCAGAAGAAAATACATGTGCTTGCTTTGGATTGACAGTGCTTGATAGGACCATTTTCTCTCAATCAACGGATAGGGTATCCTATGTACAGGAAAAACACCTGCAAGCACAAAAAATGATCAGACATACTAAGGACAAGAAACCTTTGCAGATTGTCGGTCTATTTGAATCTAAAGTATGAACAAAACTGTTAGAAAATAATGAAATCAAGATCAAACACGAGACAAAGATTTTTACGTGGAAAACTCTTGCAGAAAAAACCACGGGCACCAATCGGCGATCTTCACTGTATGGAGAGAGTTTACAGAACGCAGGGAATACAATGAGTTGTCAACTCTTCCCGTGCGGCTTACAAGATGTATTTATAGGATGAACTGACTGCAATCAAATACGGAAACAAATCCGCTAATAAACATGACCGAACCATGGGCCCTCCAGGCGTCCCCAGAAGACTCACGTTACTAATTCGGATCATATTCCAACAAATTCCACCTTGAGACGAATTTTATCTTGTAGCGAATGAAGTATCATCAATCAACTCACTTCAATAATAAATAATCACCAGCGCCAAAATTCACTAGGACTTAATTTGTAATGCCAACTAAGCTTGAGCATAGCCCAAACTTAGCTCCAGGAACTGGCTTTGTCGACATATCAGCAGGATTATCATGAGTTCTTATCTTGCACACTTTAATATCACCGTCAGCAATAATACCTCGAATGAAGTGATACCTCACATCAATATGCTTGGTCCTTTCATGAAACATCTGATCTTTGGTCAGAAAAATGGCACTCTGGCTATCACAATGTATAGTAATGCAAGTAATAATCCCGCAAAGTTCAGAGTATAAACCTCTCAACCAAATAGCTTCTTTACAAGATTTAAAAATAGCCATATATTCATCTTCTGTAGTAGACAGAGCAACAGTGGATTGCAAACATGCTTTCCAACTAACAGCACAACCACCAATGGTAAAAACATAACCTGTGAGAGATCTCCTCTTATCCAAATCACCAGCAAAATCAGAATCAACATAACCAACAAGTCCATCTCTAGATTTCCCAAACTGCAAACAGGCATTAGAAGTACCTCGTAAATATCTGAAAATCCATTGAGCAGCCCTTCAATGCTCCTTTCCAGGATTAGCCATGAATCTACTAACAACACTCAATGCATGAGATAAATTAGGACGAGAACAAACCATGGCATACATAAGAGAACCAACTGCACTGGAATATGAAACTCTAGACATGTACTCAATATCTCTATCTGACTTTGGACATAAATCTGATGATAATCTGAAATGTGTAGCTAATGGAGTACTCACTGTTTTGCATTATATATGTTGAAGCGACGAAGAACCTTCTCAATATAACCTCATTGACTGAGGTATAATTTATCAGATTTTCTATCTCTAGTAATTTTCATACCAAGAATTTTCTTAGCTGCACCCAAGTCCTTCATCTCAAATTCTTTACTCAATTGTGCCTTCAATTTAGCTATTTCTGATTTATCTTTAGCAGCAATCAACATATCATCAACATAAAGAAGCAAATAAATAGCTGAGCCACTAACAATCTTTAAATAAACACATCTATCATAATTAGACCGCTTAAAACCACGAGAGAGCATAAATAAGTCAAACCTCCTATACCATTGCCTAGGAGATTGCTTCAAACCATAAAGAAACTTTTTTAGTCTACACACAAAGTTTTATTTTTTAGGAATAACAAAACCTTCAGGATGGTTCATATAAATGTCTTCTTCTAACTCCCCATATAAGAATGCAGTTTTAACATCAAGTTGCTCAAGTTCATAATCATGTATGGCAATAATACTAAGCAAAGTGTGAATAGAACTATGCTTAACAACTAGAGAAAAGACATCATTATAATCAATGCCTGAATCTGGCTATAGCCTTTAGCAACCAACCTTGCTTTATACCTTGCTGGCTCACTAGGAGAAAGACCCTCCTTTCTTTTATAAATTCATTTGCAACGGACAGGCTTTTTATTCTTGGGCAATTTCACTAAATCCCAAGTACCATTCTTTTTAAGTGACTCCATCTCATCTTGCATGGCGGTCATCCAATTATTGCAATCAGCAGAAGTAATAGCCTCAGAATAATTAGAAGGTTCTGCATTACCTTCAATCTCTTCTGCAACACTCATAGCATAAGCAATATTACATTCTTCAATATACCTTTTAACAGGCTTTGGCTGCCTTCTGGACCTATCAGCAGCAATAGAACGTTATGGAGACTGCACAACTGGAGAAGAATGCTCAACAACAGAAGAATCATCAATAATTGGAGAATTTTCAGCAATAGGTGCATCTTGCACAGCAACATTATCAATATCTGGTGAATCAGTTAAGTGCTCCACTTGCACACTTATTTTCTCTCCCTCAACAGGAGCATCAACAGAAGGATTATCAACAAACATAATAGCCTCATTAAAGATAATATTCCTATTAAGCATAACCTTCTGAGTCTGGGGATTCTATAATTTATAACCTTTAACACCATGTTGATAACCAATGAAAATGCATTTAACAGCTCTAGGCTCCAATTTACCATTATCAATGTGAGCATAAGCAGTACAACCAAAAAACTCTCAATTGTGAATAATCAGCTGGAGATCCAGACCATACCTCAATTGGAGTTTTCTTATCAAGAGGAATAGAGGGTGAACGATTAATAAGATAGCAAGCAGTGGAAGCAGCTTCAGCCCAAAAACGCCTATTCAAACCAGCATTAGACAACATACAATGGGCCCTGGAGATGATAGTTCTATTCATATGCTCAGCTACACCATTCTATTGAGGCGTATAAGGAATAGTGTAGTGCCTAACAATTCCTTGAGACTTGCAATATGCATTAAATTCATTAGAACAGAATTCCATCCCATTATCAGTACGAAGCTTTTTAACCTTCTTCTCAGTTTGATTTTCAATCATAATCTTCCAATCTTTAAATGCTAAAAATGCTTCTGATTTATGCTTCAAGAACTAAGGCCATACCTTACGAGAATAATCATCAATGATTGTCAACATATAACGAGAACCACCAAAAGAAGGCTTGCGAAATGGTTCCCATAAATTAGAATGCACATAATCAAGAATACCTTTACTTTTATGAGTAGAGATATTAAAAGACACCCTCTTGTGTTTGCTAAACATACAATGCTCATAAAATTTCAACTTATTGATGCTATGTTCATCAAGAAGTCCTCTCTTGCACAATTCATGCAAGCCTTGCTCACTCATATATCCAAGATGCTTATGCCAAAAATCAGTAGCATCAGAATTAGATGAATTGGAAATTATAGTGGCATCACCTGTAATTGTAGTACCATGAAGACGGTACAGATTTGGAGATTTCAATTCACCTTTCATCACAATAAGAGAACCTTTTGACACCTTTAAAACTCCATCTCCACCGGAGTACTTGTACCCTTTAGCATCAAGAATACTGAGAGAAATAAAATTCTTGCTCATGCTAGGAATATACCTCACGTCAGCTAATGTTCTGACAATGCCATTATGCATCTTAATCTGAATGGAACCAATGCCAACAATATCACATGCACTATTATCACCCAATCTAACAGAACCTCCACCTTGGAGAGAATCATAAGTGACAAACCAGTCTCTATTAGTGCATATATGAAAAGAAGCAGCGGAATCAAGAATCCATTCATCATCACTATTATTAGCACATCCAGCAAAAGCAACTAGGGAATCACCATCGGAATAATCTGCCTTGGAAGCAGCAACAGAAGCATTACCTTCATCAGTGGTTTTACCTTTCTCTCTATATGTGCCAGTTCTCTTTTCTTTATTCTTTAATTTGAAACAATCCTCGATAAACTGAGTATCCTGCTTGCAATACTTGTAGAATTTATCACCTCTATCACGAGACTTTGATCGGCCTTTGTAACGATTAGAACTTTTGCCTCTATTGCCATTCTTTGACTTATTTTCTATCCTCCCACGAACAGACAACGCTTCTCCTTTGGAAGCAGAACCTTCAGAAGACACCATCAATTTCATCTTTTCTTTAGCATGCAACGCCTCACAAACCTCATCAAGAGTTAGTGTATCATGGCTATATAATAAAGTATCTCTGAAGTCTGAAAATGAACTAGACAAAGAGCATAAAAGAATAAGACCTAAATCCTCATCATCATATTCTACCTCCATAGTCTGAAGGTCAGAAACAATCTCCTTAAAGACTGTCAGATGGTTGATAACAGAACCATCCTCTTGCAACTTGTGCGAATATAACTTCATCTTCATATGCATCTTGCTTGTCAAATCCTTAGACATGCAAATTGACTCTAATTTGAGCCACAAAGCAGCTGCAGTTTTCTCCTGCAGACAATCTTGCAAAATATTATTTGAAAGATGAAGCTGAATTTGAGTCAAGGCCTTACGATCTTTCTTTTTCTCATCATCGGTCCAGGATTTGGAATCTTTTTTATCGAATTTTTAAGAGCATCATCAACATCATCCTGCGTAAGAATAGCCCGCATCTTGACTTGCAATAAAGCGAACCTTATATCACGATCCAGTTGAGGAATATCATATTTCACTGAAAACATGGTAAACAAATAACAGCAATAACCAAAAGAATTAATAATCTGCAGAAAATTAGGTGTAACCCTAGCAAAACCTGCAGCCTGGTACATGATTTGTGTATGTTCAGCAATAAAACTGAAGAAATAAATCTCTGGTAGCTTTCACCGTGTGCACTTAGCACGAATTCACCAATTTGACTTTCACCTCACGATCGTGGCCCTGCTGGTCACCGGCCAACACTTGCCTCGATCCACGTGCGCAGAAGCAAAATCACGATGAATTGCACCTCCTCACGAACGGAAACACAGGTTCAGAACTTGCAGCCTTGATCTCGATCTGCGTGAAACAGCCACGCAACAACAATAGATCAGACAACACCTGGGCGACGGTTGATGTAGATTAGAACTCTGGATCGAACTCGACAAGGAATTTCCTGTGAGAGACAAACCGATCCGGTGTAGACTCAGACTCCGCCTTGCACTTTGACGCCAGAAACGTCAGAGTCGCCGACTGAACAACACGGAAAGAAATCAACGATCTCGATGGCGGCGCGATGAACTCAGGGAATAAAACCCTAATTTTTTTGTTTAATCTTGTGTCTGGCTCTAGATACCACTTGTTAGCAAATAATGAAATCAAAATCGAACACGAGACGCAGATTTTTACGCGGAAAACCCTTGCGGGAAAAAACCAAGGGCGCCAACCGGCGATCTCCACTATATGGAGAGAATTTACAGAACGCAGGGAATACAATGAGTCATCAGTTCTTCCCGTGCGGCTTACAAGATGTATTTATAGGATGGACTGACTGTAGTCAAATACGGGAACAAATCCGCTAATAAACATGACTGAACCGTGGGCCCTCCAGGAGTCCCCACAAGACTCACGTTACTAATTCGGATCATATTCCAACAAAAACGTAGTAAGATAATTTAGATCTTATAATCAGGTGGGAAGACCCAGTTCTAGGCGGCTCCCACTTAAGTGGGGTTTTGGGGAAGGGGTTAACCTAGGCCAGCCTTACCCCTGCAAATATGCAGGGAGACGGCGTCGAACCCAGGACCTGGTGCTCAGTGGGTGAGCTTCTCACCAACTGCACCGTGCCTGCCCTTCAGATCTTATAATCAGGTACGGCATGAATATATACCTTGAAATCTGCATGAAGAAATCAGTATCATAATATAAAAATATTAATGGAGTTAACAGGAGAAGTTTTTTTAATGATTGGTTAAGGGTGTCTACCTCATATGTGCCCTGCTGACATATAAAATTGGCGTATCACCCTCTCATCTGGCCCTTGCCCTATAGTTCTTCTAGTCAATCCAAATACAATGACTAAAGAAAGAATTTTATCATCATGGTACACGGATGATCATCTCTGACAGTAGCACAGAAAACACTTGTAAGCATGAGCAATAGTTAACTACCATAAGCTCAGAACAATATCTAATTGAAAAATCTTGGAATAAATTTCGGAACAAAAAAGGAAGAGCAATAGATTCAGATAAACGTACCCACCCATAGTTGCAAAGCATCATATATCACACACAGGCATGTAAACACCACTGGGAAAAGGGAAAGGCTAGCTCACAACATCAATATATAGGTTTGACACAAAGGCAAGTATATATGTCACACACAACCATACATTTTATTATATCTAGGCTCTAGCGGAGTGTTCCTACTCATGGCATACCTTTGGCGCCGGAGGCCGGACTGACTTCAGTTGAAGTACGAGGAAGTGGAGGGCGTAGGGATGGTGACACGGCTGAGATCGGAGGAAGGGCGCGGCGTCACCATCCTGCGACACCGGCGGAGGCCACCGAAGGTGCACGCGCGGCGGCGCGGGCAGCGGGTCTAGCGGCATCGGCGAGCGGGGGGAGCAGGGGAAGAGGGAGGCGGGTTATGGAAGCGGCGGCGGGTGGAGCACAGAGGGAGGCGGCCAAACGGCGTCGGTGGCGGCGAGTTGATCGGCGTCGGCGAGCGGGGGAAGCCGGATCAGGAGCGGCCAGCATTCCATGAAAAATGAATTTTGTATGTTCGGTGAAAGTAAGAGCATAGGTGTGCTCAGTGCTCACTTATGATATGGACCAAGCGTCAGTGTTATTTCCCAAGACATTGTTAGGGTGATCAGAGATCACTTTTTTATGTTCTAATAAATGCTTACATATTCCTCATTTTTGTAATGTACATGAGTAGGCAAGAGTCAAGATGCAGGGATGTCATGGAAATCTTCGGCGTCGACCAAGGTGGCGACCAGCCGCGCACCGACCACCCCCTCATGCACTGTTTATCTTCTTCCTCTTGCGCGTGATTCAGCCCAGCGCGGCCCATCACCCGGCTCGCCTCCACCGAGCTCATCGGCGCCGCCGCTCTCGTCCGACGCCCCCCCCTCACCGAGCTCGACGGCGCCCTCGTCTCCATCTCCGGCGACTCATCCCCGCTCCCGTCTCCATCTCCCCAAGTATAGAAATGTCCAGCCGGCCGGGGGGAGGCAGGGAAGACAAGTGGTGGGGATGCCCCTGAGCAGCTTAGGGTGCCCTGACAGAGGGGGACGGCAGCCAGGCCAGGCTAGGGCAGGGGCGAACATGGCCATGGAGCGGCGACGGAAGGGAGGTGGGAAGGGTAAGAGGGAGGCCGCCGTGGGGGCTAGGGGTCGCCGGTCCGGCGACCCCTAGCCCTCGCGGCGGGGCGGTGGACGGCGGGGCGGCGGGAAGGTGCAAGCGCGGCGAGGAAGAATATGATGCGCGGCGGTGTTGGGGCAGAGCGGAGGAAGAAGGCATATTGCTGGCCGCAGAGAGATGAGGAGGCCCATTTGGGGGTAATCGGCAGGGTTGCGGCAACAACACGACTCGGGATGTCATAGGTCTCGGACTACCCGGTCCCAGACTTTGTACAAAATTTGGTGGCTCGTGATCTTGTTGAGTTTTCTGTTAATTAAAGGCCTAAGAGACGAGGTTTCAGGAAAAAAGTAAGTGCGTAGGTCAGAATGCTTGGGACACGGTATCTTGAATGGACATAGGAGATTGGATGGAAAATTACATTGCAGCTTTATGAAGCAAAGTCATTGAATCATCATCAGCTGGGGAAGCAGGGAAAGAGGAAGGCGAGCGATAGCGGCAGTGACGGATCAAGCAAAAGTTTTATTTTGGTCACGATAACTTGATGGGAAGCCTAGGGCTGGTACGCATTGAGATGATGCTGAGCTAGGATGGAGAGCGAGAATGTTGGGAACGGTCGAAAGATTGAGTAATACAGATTACACAGAGAAAAGAAAAACGCTACGACTTGATCGGGGTCAAATAACCGAACCTCTGATTACTTGCCCCAGCCATTTACACAACTCTTATAAAATATAGCTCCTAAACCCTCTCGTTACTTCATTAGCCATCGTGACCGAGAGAGGTTAACCCACACCAAACTCTCAACACCCGATCCCGAGTGCTGGTGTAGAAAAGAAGGTTGCTGCCACATGTCTCTTCCAACCTTGTTAGGGGCATCGCCACCACTTAGCAGATTAACCATCCAAAGAAGGGAGTCACCATCTTAGGAGGACGAAGGTGACGGACATGGTCACAAGACCAACTCTACCAACATAATTGCATTAGCGCCTACATGACGCAGGTAAGGGTTCTCGCACCTAAGCCTAATGGCTTCCTCCTCTACTGATAAAAGGGTAAGTACCCCAAGAAAGATGTAATCTAGTTTAAGATTAATTATCCTAACTAATTAAACCTAGAGAGATCCCCTATTAAGCTCCTAACACTAAGTAAATTCTAACAAAATTAATGTCTTTCTTGCACGGGATTGCGAGAATCAGCCCCTGCTTTTAACTAAAAATGCAAGAACGATTTTATTAATCAATAGAGACCCGGACATATCGTACCACCCGCGGATGCATGATGGCATCCTTTGTCTTAGGCTAAGTTTTGTCTTTTGTTTCCTAGCTAGGAGGAGTATAATTTTTGTGTAGACTCCAAGCCAAGCCAAGCTAAACGCAGATTAGCGGCTCAAGATCAAAGCATGCTCGCGTCGTCCTACTCAGCTAGCCAGGCGTTCTACTTCAACTGGGGTCGGTTCTGTCCACGGGAGGCAAAATCTTGAGAGACCTTCCCTTTCTTTCATCCAAAAAGACCTCCGTCTTTCGCTGGCACGTGTCATACACTAATCTTAAAGCGAGCTGGTACACTTTCCTCAGTTAACGACGTTATCATTGAGACCGTGAACAGCAAGTCATCGTCTTCCATCGGAGCCAGGCTGTTATGGAACGGGTCTGGCACCGGCACCGCCTCGATCACGCAGATCACTCCTCCTCGCCGCGGCCCTTCGGTGTGTCATAGGGTTCCGCCGGCGGCTTCAACGGGGGCGGCGACCCCAAGCTTCCAGATCCGGCGATCTTGGTCTGGCCATAACGCCGACATCGACGAGCCACCCATCCTCCTCAACCATGTCGCCCTTCCTTCTCGAGCATGCCGCACATGCCGCCATAAGCAAGTCAGAGCCTTGCTCTTTACATCTCCCTCCCTGGCCCCTGATGCTTAGTTTCCTAGCCCAACTAGCTTTCGCCTGATTTATATCAAATCTGATTGCTTAGGAATACCAGAGGCAAAAGGTCCAAAAGAAATATAGGAACACTGAACAATACTGATGTTCTTGTGTGAGCAAAATCTGTGATGTCCTTGTGTCCAGTGTCCATCGCAGTGCACCATGTGCTCCACACGCTTGCAAAAGGCTCTGGAATACCAGAGGAAAAAGGTCCAAACTGGCAAACTGCTGAATTTTCCTTCGCTTCCTCTGTCCGCGAAGCGTGCCAAATTTTCTAGTTACTAATGAACAAGGAAACACCTTGCTAGCTCCTTTGCTTACATAGAGTTCTAAAGTGTATGAATGTTTCCACATGCGTATATACAGCTGCAAATCTTGGAGAATTTTAACAACCGGATCTCTTCAGTCACTTGTCACTGAAACAATTTCGGTTAATCCCTCACACACTAACCAGTAAGGTAGTTGGTGCTGTAGGTGGTAATAAAGTCATGTACTGCGCCTACAAGTCTCGTTAGGAGTACCAGATGCCAACCCAAATAAAGACCCTTGGGGATGGACGGGGAATTCTACTGATACTTCAGTGTCAGTGTCAGGTTGCAATTTGTCTGGTGAAAGTTTGTACACTTCCATTCGCTATACTGTGGTGCTACTCAGTGTAGGGTTGCTACTCAGTGTACTGGCCGCGAATTCGACAACATTTTCCATATGGAACCCAAAGAGAACTTTGCGGGCGTCAGATCGATTTGTCGCAAACTCTAGTGATTTCTAAGCTACTATAGTATTAACTAACGAGGAAAATAATTTTTGGAATTGCACAGTTGGAGTTGGAACAGCTCAAAGTTAAACAGAACTCCGTGTCTCCGTCCCAAGGATAACATATAGACGGTAAGACCGTGGCAATGACGCGAGTACATGACGCCTGGAAAATCTGGTAGCACCCACGGCTCGCTCACCTGTGAATACGGGGCCTACAAGCAGAGAGGACTATACCACTGCCGGTCCCAAAAGCAGTCAAGCAGAGCACGCGCGGGTGGGCGTTAAACTGGCGCCATCACGTCGCCTCCATTTACTGCCGCTCCAGTTTGGCCCGTTTCCAGATTGGCACATTTTAGCAGCTCGTCGCCCATCGCGCGGGCAGCATGGGAAAGAAGCACGGGGCAGGTGGCGGCGGCGGCTGGTTCGCCGCCGTCAGGAAGGTGTTCCGGCCGTCGGCCTCCTCCTCTGCCACCAACTCGTCCAACAAGGACAAGGATGCCCTGAAGGACGGCGAGAAACAGGTATGCGCCAGCCACCCGCCAATGCGATTTACCGTTCTGACATCCAAACTAGCATTTCGATCGGCTGGCATGCCATGGTACTGCAAGCGCGCGATCGTTTTATTCATGGCGAACGTGCCGTGTCCGTGATGCGTTACATGGTGTGCGTGTCAGGACGGCGCCGTCGTGGAGCAGGCCTGCGCCGAGGAGCCGGAGGTGCTGCTGCTGGAGCACTTCCCGGCGTCCGAGACGTCGGCGGAGGCGAGCAACGACAACGAGAGCGGCGATGCGGAGGTGGCACTGGCACTGGCAGCAGTTAGAAGGAATAGTCGTCGTCAGGAGGACGAGGAAGAAGAAGAGGAACTGGCCGACGACATGGAGCGCGCGCGGGCGCTGGCGGCCGCGGCCGAGGCCGCCGTGGCCGCGGCGGAGGCGGCTGCCAGAGTGGTGCGCCTAGCGGCGCTCCGGCGCTTGTCGCGGGAGGAGCGCGCCGCCGTGCGCATCCAGGCCTACTACCGCGGATACCTGGTACGTACTTACGTGCCCCCAAGCTGAACACAGGTAGCCGTAGATCTATTACAGTATAATATACTCCGGCCTACTGCTACTTCATCAGAACGAAACCTTGAACGCTAGATCGAGCTGATGCCAGCATATAGCAAGAATCCGCATTCATTCTTGTCAATTGCGTGGTTTGATGCATATATGAGCCATCCGATCTATCGAGTGGTCAGATACAGCATACAGCAACCGCACTGGTCCGGTACCAATGTACCAATTTCTCAGGGCTGCTCAACATACAACTTCTTCCCTTCCCATCCGTATTATACATTGTTCAAAATTTGAATGCATTATTGTGTGTACGTGCTAATCTGCATCATATTATATATCCCTTCTGGATGAGAGAGTACTCATTTCCATCCTAATCAGGGACGTTGTCCTTACACTGTCAGAGGGCCACAGTTTGACAGCTGCAGAAAAAATGTATATACTTCAGGAAAGAGAGTGTGGACGATATGGGGAGAAACATAAAAAGATGAATGGTCAGTGAGTAGCAAGTAGTTCTAGTAGGTGGGGAGCGCTTGTTTAAATTTTGACACCATACTAGTAATGACGATGGGGCAAGCAAGATCGGGCGTTAAAATCAGGTGATGGCTTTTTAAGGTGGCAGGTCGTCAGCCAAAGGGAATGATCAAGCAGATCTCGCTTGCTTACAGCACAGGTAGGGAGGGAGATTTGGCGAGAGCGAAGACAAGGGTGGTGACTTGGTGTGGAATCCTACATCAATTCCATCGGTGGCGATTGGGTTTGCGTGTACTACTAGTAGTAGTAGTGCCTGCCTGCATGCCTGATGACCTGTAACCTGTCGTCGTGGCAATGAGCAACAGGCAATAGCATCCACCTACCAGACCAGCCCTACCGAGCTGAGTGAGTGCGCTTTTATGGGGCGGACGGCACGGCCGGTTCGTTCCTTGTTTGGGTAGATAGATAGATGGGCGCTGCCGTTAGCATTCATCAGAGAACGTGTCCACCACCGTACGGACGTGAACCACCCAAACCCAACCCACCGCAACTTTTGCTCTACTTCACATGCTCTCCGCTATACGTTTAATTTGGCCCTTTTTTAACTGGCTCCTAACTGTACGTACAAGTGTAGTAAAAGATTAATAATTCCACGTAGTACAATTTTGTCTAACAAGATTAATTTTGTCTAATAAGATTTGTCTTGGAGCACTACTGTTGCAAAGCAATTAGTACTACCTTTCTTGTTTCTTCTGAAGGAGCTAACATTTCACAAACTTTAATTAACATTTCACATGGCATTTACTATATGTACTTAGATATACATTATGTTAAGATACATAGTAAATAAAATTGTATTTGGAAAACAAAAATATTTTATAATTTTAAAAGAGGGAGTAATAATTTCTAGAAATAAAATCGTCCATATCAGCGGGTTCTATACTAAAATAAAACTCTATGAATTAACTTGTAGTCGGAAACTAGCTAGTCGTAAGAGGGTAGTTATATTAATTAACTAGCACCCTGTTGAGCTTTTGCAAGAGTAGCTCTGATTATTTTGGTTTGAGTAGCTCTGACTATTTTGGTTTAGTTCTATATTATAGATTGGATGTAACAAAAAAGACATTGAGTATGATGAAGAAATACAAAATAGAGAACAATTCCCGGGTGAGAGTCGTTCTAGACAATTGTTCCTAGATAACTAAAGGACGTCTAGATCTCGGTCTATAACTCTAAACACTTGGTTTTTGTTATAACGTGCTCACAAATTTTGGGTGTAGGAGATAAGTTTTTCGACTAGGCATGGCGTAGACAATCCCTTCTAAGATGGGTGCCAACTGCAATACAACATCCAAAATGAGAAAAACCTAGTAGAACTTATATGGTTTCTCAATTAATCAAAAAGGAAAAAGAAAATACAGATCCAAATTGGAGTCGAAGATAACTCAAACATAGGAGTTAGGTGTATGTCGACACATTCCACCCAATTAATTGAGCTAGACTTATACTTCCTCTATCTCAAATTCTAAGTCGTTTGACTTTTTAATACAAAGTTTGAGCACTCGTCTTTCAAAAATTTATACAAAATACCATTTCTTTTGTCATGCCTTGCTTTATTAATCAAATCTCTTTAAAAATGTCTTAAATTTGATTATATTTGCATAAATTTTTAATTTAAGATGAGCGGTCAAACTTAGGATAAAAAATATCAAAATTGAGACGGAGGAAATACTTCCTAATGTAATGTCCTTCATATATCGATTATCATCGATTCTTCATGGGACAATATTGAGTTTTCTTTTATCAAACAAGTGCTTGTTGACTAATATCAGAAGACTATTTCTTCGGGTTAGAGCATCTCCAATAGTTTGTCAAAATTTACTTGACAAATATCGTGATTTGGCAACTTGCTAAAATATATGACAAAAAATAAACTCTCTCTAAGAGTTTGTCATTTGAACTTGGTAAAATAAAAAGTCTCGCTAACGAAACGAAGAGTTCCTCTAAGAGAACGAAGAGCCCCACTAAAAAACAAAGAGCCCCGCTAAGAAACGAAGAGCCCCGCTAAGCGAACGAAGAGCCCACTAAAAAACGAAAAGCCCCGCTAAAGAAACAAAGAGCCCCGCTAAGACAGCCGGGCTTGGGCGGGATCGATCTTGGCGCTGCCGCTGGCGTGCGATCGACATGAATGAAGAAAGAGATTGAGAGGGAATTCTTGTGTTTAATTTTACCATCACGTCATCATGGGATGGACGATGTCGGGCAACCCGATCATCCGTTCTCTCTGGCTCCGTTGTTGAGCCCGATCGTCGGTGCTCTCCAGTCGTAGCCCTGGCCCCCCCCCCCCCCCCCCCCCCGTCCGTCGCCGGGCGCGCGCGGAGCACCGATGGCGAGGCGTGGGATCGCGATGAGGAGTCGTATACGCACGCGGAGGGGGTGAATGGCAAGTTGATAAAATCGGAAAGTTTGTTTGGCAAACTGTTGGAGAGTCGATTTTCTTGTTTTGCCAAATTTTCTAGGATGACAAGCTCATTTAGCAAACTGTTGGAGATGCTCTTAGTATATACAAAATCTAGTTGAATTTTTTACAATACCCTCCATTTTTTTTACTCTACAACACTCTGTAGCATGTACCTTTGGTTACTGATTTTGTCTTCGTCAAAGAGTAGAGGAGATTTTGCACATGTTATATCTCTCCAATCTAAAATTTCGGTTTTGTTTCAGGCCCGGCGCGCCCTGCGCGCATTACGTGGCCTGGTGCGGCTGCAGGCGCTGGTGCGCGGTCACCAGGTGCGGCGGCAGGTGCACCTCACCATGCGCTGCATGCAGGCCCTCGTCCGAGCCCAGGCCCGCGTCAGCGCGCGCCGCGTCACCGAGCACCCGCTCCTCCTCCTCCCGCCGCCGACGCCTCCAGCCACCCGTTCCACCCTGCTAGGAGCATTGCAGGGCCACCACGACGTCAGTGACGACGGCGAGGTGGCAGACCTGCTGCTGCTGCAGAAGCAGAGAAGCAGAGGCAGATTCGGAAGACCTGGCGACGATAACGGCGGCGGGGCCAGGAGCCCTTCAGCCGGCGCCTGGGACAGCAGTAGCCGCACCCTGGAGGATACCAGGGCCGACGGCGTGCGCCACCACGACGCCGCTGCACGCCGGGAGCGGGCGCTCGCCTACGCCTACGCCTATCAGCAGGTGCGCGCGAGTGTCTCTGCTACCAGCCAGTACTCCGATTCGATCTGACAGATGTTTGGCGTGCATGAGCAGCGGCAGTGCCAGCGGCATGAGGACGAGAAGGCCGGCCTGGGGTTCCACTGGCTGGACCGCTGGATGGCCGCGACGCAGGCGCAGCAGCAGGAGCACGCGCCCGCCGACCACGCCAAGACGCCGCACCAGAGCGCCACCACCAGGACAACGACCTACGTCACGGTGGCCGCCGCTTTCCCGAACGACGGCATGTCGGAGAGGACGGCGGAGATGGTGACGACGTCCCGGAGCCCGCTGAATCAGGGCGCCACGGCTGCGCACGGGCGGCCGCCTGCGATCCCAGGATACATGGCCGCGACAAGGTCTGCTCGAGCCAAGGCGCGTCCCACGCCGCCGTCGGCTACACCGACGCACGGCAGGAGCCGGTCCGGCGGTGGGCTAGCTGCCGGGGACACGTCGAGCTCGGGCCAGAACGGCAGTGCAGTCGCCGGGTACAGCCCGGACTCGAGCTGCACGGGGGACTGGACCCCACCGCGGCTCGGTGTCAGCACGCGCACCGGCAGGGTAGCCTATACTTGGGCTTGACAAGAGCATGGGCATCCAATGCATATGGTCATGAGTGTGTGTGCATGGGAGTTGAGACATGTTCGACGACTCATTTTTGAATTGTGTTGTTCACAATGTATGTATAGCTTGCTATGTCATATGCCACGTCGCCTAAATACTCAAAATGATTCCGAATAAACATACGGGAAATATAAATGTGTTATTATGACTCAACTGAGATCGAAGCTTTTTAATCATTTTCTAAAGAAGAAAAACAGTTTTATCCTTTGTATGCTAATCTGTTTTCTCCTAAGTCCAATCAGATTTTGCAACGCTTGAATTATGTTCGAATTTTTTGTGATATGCTTTGATGAATCAATTCTTTGAACTATTATATATGGGCTTATTGCTTTGACAAAAGGAAAGCATTCCGATGAGAAAGATAAATGTACTTCATTTTAGTGGTACTACAAATCTACTGTACAATGCAACACACATCATCAAAATAATTACTTGGAGGACCGCATGTAATGCTCACTCGCCCAGCTTCTGCAACACATTTTTGCCAGAAGTACTAGGGGACTCATCTCTTAATAAATCACAGTTTCCCGAAGCAAGAAGAACTTAAACTGCAATAGTTGAGCTTGCAAAGATAAATTTCTTGTCAATCCCCAGCCTAAAAATACCAATATAGCAATTTAATAAAGTGATTGATTCAAGGAATGTATCAAACTGTGTTTACCTATAAGGTGGAAGCAGACGACACCCTGACAGGCTTCAAAATTCTTTCGACTCTCCTCACGTGTTCGAGAATAACATAGAACATTCCAAAGATGAAGAAAAAAATAAGCTGGAGCTTCCCGATTAGATTGTATATAAAGGGATGGTAATTCACTCTGTCATCGTCTCTTTTGGTAAGACAACTTGCTGATCCAGATAGAAGCAGGCCATCAGACTTGTTTGGAAGGTTTGACCACTCGTCTAGGTCTGTGTTTGATTTTGATGCCTTTATCATCTCCATGAGGGACATATTAACCTCGGCTGGTCTTTCATGGCTCACAAGGTGGCCTCCATGGAGCTCAACCAGCTTAGCAGCAGGCTGGAGCTTTTCTGCAAGCCTCCTTGCATGATACAACTGAGCAACGACATCATCCCTGGTGATGAAATGTCAACGTATCGCTGATCAGTATTGTGTGGATCAATGGACAATAATGGATTATGCGAGTTTTCAGTTACCTGCCATGAATAATTAGAACAAGGAAACCTGCTAAGCGAATCCTGTCTAATTCTGTCGGAGAGAGCTTGTGTGTCCAACAAGCATTCATTTGTCCCTCAAATCCATATCTGGATTGCATTCCACCGGATGACAGACCTTTAACATATTCCTGAAAAGAAAAATATATTATACATAAGTCTGATAATCACATACTTAATCAGATACATGCTTCTATGGGTTGTTTTGCATCTTTGACTTCTATAGGCGTTCTGTTCTTGTCCTGCTATAATAAATACTTTCCTATTTGTGGGAACCAAATCTGGTTTATTGGACAGGTCAATAATCCCATGTTCTTGTTTACCAAAGAAATTTATCATGTTAATAAAGAAGAGCTCACTTCCTTCACTGTTCTTCAATGGTCCATAACTTCTTACCTGATAAAGCATTTGTCTTCTGGTACTTGTTCCAATAATTTCCTCAAGGTATTCCTGAAGTATGATACAATTTTCAAATCAGTTTACACTTCGACAAGAAATTTTGCGTGGACATAAGCAAATCATACTTTCGAGGGAAAAAAAAGAGCAGAGAGGTCACCAACCCTCGTATAGTGGACTTCAAGATCGAGAATGGCTCTTTGCTCCGGCGTTCTTGCTCTTAAAAAACGACATGCAAGAGATATCGTGTGCGAATCAATCTGCAATTGAAAATGCCATTGGCGTTAGGACGAGCTTATTACTCCTAAAAACCGGGTCAGCACAAGTGCAATGACAGCCGCAAAGAAAAAACACCCAAATTGAGAACAGTGGCTAACCAATGCATTGAATCTGTAACATGAGCGGATTAATTTTTAATTAGTTATAAATCCAAACTTTAAATAACTATTTTTTAAAAAAGAAACCATGATTTGCAGAAATGCCAAAAAACGCTAAAGTTGTGTTGAAGTATGTAGTGTTCTAAGTTGTAACCAGAGGAAGGAACCCAACAAATTTTTGAACATTGTCTATCAAGGAGCATCATCCATTTGGCACAAAATAGTCCAAAACTTAAAATCACCATAGCTATTTCAAATAACGTAGCTAAGGAGGTCGCGATCTTGGCCCAAAAAGATCGTCCTGTCCTTCCAACAAATATCAGAAGCTAGAAATCAAAAGGTAATTTTTTGTGAAGAAGGAAATCAAAAGGTAAATGAATTTGCCCTTTTTCTGGAAAAAAGAAACTATAATTCATTTTCTGTTTTCTGTCTACCAGAGATGTCCACATTTGACCACTGAATTTAAAGCTAAAAACTAGAAGCTTCACCTATGTCCCCCTTCCGTGTGAGTGTGACAAAGTCATTACCAACTGTTGATTCTAGCAACTGTTAACTCTTCCTCTGTCGATGTCAGCTCTCTAGCAGATTTTGAATTCACCTTTGAATTTATCATGTTTGTTTTAGTCAATTTCTGTGGCCCAATAATAGGCCACCCGTAAGACGGAGAATCAATTGCCAAAAGGAATGGTCAACACACAACAAAAAAGAAACCACAGAAATATCCTGCAAGTGAAATGACTGTGACTCAACTCACAAACAAATTGAGCTTTTTCTGAACGTGTCAAAGAGAAGTGCTAAAAAGTGACATGATTTGAGGTATCTGAATCTCTGGGAGAGTGGGGGCGACCACACCTACATTTGGGATGCACTGGTAGCCTCCTCCGGTGGTGTTGAGCAACGCCAACGACGCGACCCGGTCCGGCGCCATTGCCGCCAATTTCGAAGCTATCATGGAACCTGTTCCAGAACGGTCGGAGTGGTCAGTCATCACGCATCAGGAAGACCAATGACCACTCAGACTCAGTCACCAGTAAGGAGGAATTGTTCTTACCCATGGAGTGGCCGAAGACATGCGCGCTTCGCCATCCCAGGTGATCCATGATCGCTAGCGCGTCCTTGGCCATGATCACCGTCCTGCGATGCCAAGAATTGAGCAAGAGTGAGCGATATCATTAGAACCCGAACGATACTAGTAACTACAGCATGCAAGAATCTCCGTTGCTGTCGCCAAGCCACGGTGAAGGGGGGAAAAACGAGTGGAGAAGAGCAAAAGAGCTAGGCGCGGAGCACGAACGTGTACTGCGACTTTTGCGCCGGGACGGAGCTGCGCCCCATGCCGCGGTTGTCGAAGCAGCAGACCTCGACGCCGGAGTCGTCTCCGTCGTCGGCCGGAGCCTCCTCGTCGACTGGCTCCACGGCGCCCGTCAGGCCCTTCACCTGCGGGGCCCACGACTCGTACGTCCCAGCGAATCCTGCGATCCGATTAGGAAATATTAGTACTGTATGTTCCTTGCTGTTAGGGAGAACGGTGAGTCGGTGATATGGAATTGAACGCAAGGATTCAATCAATGGATGAAAATTGAGGTGAGACGAAAGGAAACAACAAAAGCAGAGAGAAGAATGTAATACCGATGATGAGGAGGACCTTGGTGGCGCCGTGGCCGTACCGCTGGTAGAAGATACGCACCTCCTCCTGTTCGCCGCCGGCGACGGAGGCCGCGGTCACCACGCAGTACGGCATCCTGCCTTCCGACAGCAGCAAGAGTAGTACAAGAACAGCAGCCCGGGTTCTCGCCTCCTCGATCACTTCGCCAAGATGCCTCCTCGATCACTTCGCCAAGATCAGCATCAACCAAAACTACAAGAGAATTTGGCAAAGAGAGGACAAAACAAGAAAGCGCGACGGCGACGCTACCCGCTCGGCCCGCTCGGCTTATAGGTAGACGGAGAGCGGAACCGAGGCGGACAGCGGGTTGCCCGTTGCCCTTTACAACGCAGACACGGAGACGGGGGACAAGATTGGCGGGAGCTTTGTCTTTATAGTCCGTTCATCCAAATCCAAGCTCCAAGGATGGAGAAGCAAACGACGACGACGGCAACCCGGTATCCGACTCCAAAATGAAAAATAATATTTCCTCCGTCTCAAATTAAAGACATTATAAAAATTTTAAAGAGTCAAAGTATCTTAACTTTGACCAAATTTATATAATAATATAATAATATTTAGGATGTCAACTAAGTATCATTTAATTCTTCGTTAAATATATTTTTATAATATACTTATTTGATTTCATAAATCTTTATAATTTTTTCTATAGTCTTAGTTAAACTTAAAATACTTTAACTCTGTAAAATTCTTAAAATAATTTATAATTTAAAATAAAAAGAGTAATAATAAAGAAATTTGCTTTTTCTTCTAATCTAAAAATCTAAAAAAAAATGTACATACAAAATAAAATACTATAAAGGATGACACAGAGTCAAACCGTAGTTTGACCACGTACGAGGGGAGGCGCGCTGGTCAAGGATCCACTCTCAGGGCCTGTTTGGACTGAAGTATTTTCATACGAATTTCAAAGGAACAAGAACCTCCATTTTGCTTAATTCACTGTGCGTTTGGATTGCACGAACCAACTTTCCCTTTCCTCCGGAAAGGCTTCGTTGTCTATGCAAAATGAAGGAAAAAAATCCAGTAGAATCCCATGGAAATTTTCCTACGCGTCACTTGCGCGATCGAGGAGCTGCAAGAGCCACAACATTAATTATTAAAATACAGTATACAAGAACGAATGGATGCCAACAGAACATTTAGTAACTAGCATGTTGGCCTGCTTCACTTGGACCTCATATTTCGAGATTTTGATTTTTCTTTAGTTCATTTATGCATCTAACGGCCATCCTATTAATTGACTCAGATAAAGGGTGTCATACTATTAACAATATTCTTTTTTTGAAACGATACACTATTAACATTAATAATAGGGTTATACGGTTAGTGCTTTCTATTCTTGCGCTCAAAACAGCAAAAATTCTTCATTCCTCTGTTTTTCATTTCGGTGGTTTTTTCACTTTTTTAAGTCCTGTGTTTTCTACGTTCCTATGTTTTTTTTCTATTTTTGTATTTTCTATTCCTTCATTTCAAACGGACCCTCAGAATGGACTCTGTGCTAGGGGGCTGCGCCCGCCAGGAGACTAGTCCAAGCTTTAACTTACGGAGTGCACATGTTTAAAAAATCAAATCATTTTAGAGAAAGTGATGCACTATCAATCTATTATTTAAATTTAGTCAAATGACTTCATTTCTTGATTATTACTAATTATTAGAATGTGAGAAATGAGGTAATAATGGATAAACTCACTTCTATTTCATAAACTAAATAGAAAATAATGTAAGGTAATAAATTCCACTTTACTTTATAAATAAAATAAAAACTAGAGAGTGAGATAATGATGAACCACTTATTTTGCAAACGAAACCCTTCTAGCCTTCCCTATAAGAGCAGCTCCAGCGCTAAATCGAACCGACAAGGCTCAGTTGGGTACAGTTCAGTTTCGAAGAGCTACAATGTCACGTTGGTGTTTGCTCCAAACCAGAGGTGACAACATCAATGGTCTGTCCTGTAGAAGGTTTTTTTTTTATTGAAAAACAGCCACCACACGGTTCGATGCTTGACTTGGTTCGATTTTACTTATGACAACGAGCAGTCGAACCGTGTAGAGCTCAATTTGATTTTGCTGTACACTGAAGGTGCTCTAAGAGCAAGGCTAGGCTGTACATCAAGCCAATTCATCCAAGCACCAGCTTATAGCCTAACTAGTATAATAACACATATTCCAAGACCTTTTTTTATTTGCTCATACAAAGAGAGAGCAGGCTTGAATGTGAGAGAGAAAGAGACCGGGGAAGCACAGCAATGCAAGACTTTCCTCACTCTTCACCCTTTATATTTATCCTCTAAAAACAATATTTTATCTAGGTCATCAAGTTTCTTCCCTCTATACAACTTTCTCCTACACTTATCCATCCTCTATATCATCCTCTATCCACTATAAGACCCATTTATCAAGATTTTTTTCTTTTTTCCCCTTTTCTCTTCTTTCTTTTTTTCTGTCTCCTCATTTATCCATTCGTCCTCTTTTCTGCTCCTCCGAGGCGACCGATAGGTGGATCCATCCATCTTCCTCCTCCATCCCCCCAACATCAGCAGCTGCAGCAGGGAGGCGCCGGCGCGCCTGTCGCGGGCCTACCCATCGGCTTCCGCTTCCGCCCCATGGACAAGGAGCTGCTGCTGCACTATCTCCTCCGCAACCAACGTCGACGGGAAGCGCTTCTTCTTCCACCGCCCGGCAACGCGGGTGCTAGCGCAAGGGCGACAACGCGGCAAGGGCGGCCGGCACCGATAGCCCCTCCTCCCTCTCCGGCCTTGCGAGTGGCGGCCCTCATTCCTTTCCAGCCGGGCGGGCATCGGGCGGAGGCACGGTGGCTCCTTCTCCCTCGAAGGCCAGGCCAGACCAGACTCGCCGTGAAGGACGCCGTCGCCCCACCCTCGAATTTGGCGCCGTCGCTGCCGCCGCGTGCCCCGGGCCCTCGACTCCGGTCGCTCCGCCACGGCCGTCAGCCGGACGCGTTGCCCCGTACGCGACACCCGCGTCCCTGCGCCCATGCTGGACGGGCCTCAACGCTGGTCGCTCCGCCACGGCCGTGAGGCAGACGCGCTGCCCCGGATGCGACGCCATCGCCGTACGCGCTGTCGCCTCGACGCCACAGATGGCTCCACTGCTTGACTCTCCGGCAGTACCGCCGTACGCCGCTTGACGCTGGACGCTCCGCTGCCTTCACGAACTGTTGTTTTTCAGTGAGTTGATTACTACCCACCCTCTTATGTTCCAACTTGGAGCACATCCATTCGCAACATTTTTGACCTTCAGATTCAGACTTTCTGAGTTGTATATATTCTTTTTCTGTATCTCACTTTTGCTCCATAATCCTGGATAAGATTGTAGTTTATTTATTAGGCGGAGAAGGTTCAGAATAACCCAACAAAATGAAACCCATTATAATCTTGTAGAGAAAGGATTAATAGATGTGTTCATTAAACGGTTAACCAAAATGTCGATAGGTAGTGAGCTGGGCCATATGTTTTTTTTTGGCGTCCATGACTCTGAATATGTGCTTGTGTTTCAATCAAGTGGAACTGTTGAAGTGATTATTAATTCTAAGGTAGTATTCAGTATTAAAACTCAGTAGTGTTATTGGATTATATAGCTGAATTAAAACTGGTTTTGTACATGTGACATGAGCATAGGGAGTGGTATTCATCACTGCAATACAGTTATGGTGTTCAGTTTCATCCATCTTACCCTGTTTCAAATGCTGAAAACTTGATATATTTTTCATTTGTTGTATATTTTTTCAATCTGCCCTCACCGAATAGTGTGCCTTGAAGGGGAACAGAGCAATAGCTGGTATTGTAATCTATTTTAAAGGATGCTCATGCGTCGCTTCCAATTTGTTCTACTGTTCTGTGGTGCTACTCCATGCTTGAAAAAAGTCTGTGTTTAATTTCTGAAAGTTCTGCTGCATAATAGATCTTGGAACATCTCTTCATAGTCCTCGTTGGTTTTTTACAGAACATCTACTGATGTTGTATGCTCACTCTATTTGTCCCTATATTATGGTGATTATTTTCCTTTCCAGTAAGCTGAAATGGAATTTATATCTGGGCAGTGCAGGTGAGTCGATCTCACTTCAAGATTATGTGACTTTGCTGTGTGCTGCAAAAAGCTTTCAAAGGTAACTTCAGTCTGATTACATTTGAGGCTACAGTTCTTTATGCTTTGAATCGGAATGTTAATAATCTTTATGGATCATGTGTTAAGTATGATCTCCACTCCAATGAAGCATTACATTTGAGCCTGCGGTTCTTTGTGCTTTGATCTGAATGTTAATAATTTTGATGGATCATGTGTTACCTATGATGTCCACTCCAACAAAGGATTTAGTTGCACAGCAATTTTTTAACTAATGATGCAATGGCAACCATTCAGTTTTAGAATAAGCCCTTAAGCTGAGTTACCTATGTGTTACCCATGATGTCCACCATCCTGCACCCTCAATGGTAATGTGCTCAATTTCGCAAAAAAAAAAAAAATGGTAATGTGCTCAAGAGTTTTTCATCCAAAGATGCAGCAGTCCATGAGCTGCTACTGAACTCTGAAATCCCTTTTTAGGAAGGTGAGTTCCTTTGTATCTATGACTAATGTCTTGTTAGTTTTGTTGCGTTTTGTTATTGTGCTACAGGGAGGACACTAGCTACAACCACTTTGGTCCACTGACGGCCTCAACATTGTGATTCTGGATTCTGGTGGCGACCCTCCTTATGACCGGTATTACAATGTCGTCTTCCGCCTCAACGGTATGTGTCCCTTCAAACATGCCTTTCATGTTAAGGCGCTGCTATGAAATTATTAGCTGTGCTGATAGTTATAGTCATCAGTAGGACAGATTGTTGCTACCAGCCATCTTGCCATTTTGTCATTCTCTCTTGCTGTTTCTCAAATGCCGGTGCTTACGAATTGAATAGCAGCACAGATTGTTGGTAGGAAGGATTGTGGCTATTTTTGGATTAAATTAGAGATCTAGATGACCAAAATAAATTCTAGAAAGGATAAAATTTATGGATAGCTTGCAAGATCCCATGATCACAACTCCCACGGTCAACTGCGAAGCATTCAAGGAAAGAAAATGGAGATCTTAGAAGTGTTAGTGATCTGGAATAAGAGCTGCTTGAACTATTTTTTTTATCATGTTCTCACTGGATTTACTGAGTTTGTTTTGCTTCTTTCATTACCAGAGATGATAAGAAGCAAAACTGGTATGTCCATATTTTGTTTACTGTTGCCCAATCGACTCTGAAAATCAAGCATCTGCAAGCGTACTATACAAGAAGGTATGAAAAATCTTTCTCTAATGATTTCTTTGTGCTTTTTACCACAACATCTGGTAGTGATGCTTTTGGAGCCGTTTAATATTTGTTTTCATCAAGAAGGAATCTGTGCTAACGAAATTCAAGAGGCTCAGAGTTTATGCTCAGTCTATTTGTCCCTATATTATGGTGATTCTTTTCCTTTCCAGTAAGCTGAAATGGAATTTAATTATCTGGGCAGTGCAGGTGAGTCGGTCTCACTTCAAGATTATCTGACTTTGCTGTGTGCTGGAAAAAGCTTTCAAAGGTAACTTCAGTGGTTCATGGGAAATAAATTTATAGACCTTTTTAGTGATTTGGATCCATGTACGCCCTTCCATATTCCTGACTTTCGTTGGTTTTATCCTTGGTCCATATGTGCTATTTCATGTTCACTTGATGAGTAAATATATAGAATCAGTGCTTTGCTAAACTCCACCTAAATGTTTACAGATTTGCATTTGCATCGCTGTCTATTGTACAGAACTGGGAAGCTAAATTTGCTATGCTTATTTTTTTTGGGAGCCTCCCTTGGCCCTTTTCCCTTATGTGCAATTCTGAATGCATCTACTATTTCT
>CM041645.1:22706434-22722185 GCA_023333625.1 Bothriochloa decipiens
CAACGAAAACACATAATACCATGATCAATATATAAGAGCGTGTTTTACAATGTTAATTCCTAAAGAAGTGCAAGCTTGTGTTTCACATATCGTAAACATGAAGTGATATTTTAGGTTCTTACATTATGACCAATATGACATTGATGTTTTAGTTTCGCAATACAATTTAGAGTTATATTTAAACTAATTATCTTTTTTTTGAAGATTTATGTAAATATATGATTGGAATTAACATTGTAAAACACGCTCTTATATATTGATCATGGTATTATGTGTTTTCGTTGTAACACACGGGCATTTACCTAGTACAGTAAAAATGTTTATAATCTACTCAGATAAGGTTATTTTTTGTGTCATGGTTTGTAACATGTTGCAGTTGTTATATATATTTTCGAGGGTTTATCATGATGAAGGTATTATTTTGTTTTTATTTTTCTAAGGGGTTTTAAACGGAACTATCATGTCATTTTTATTGTATAATGAGTAGTGGGCAATGTGTGGGTTGGGGTTAGGGTGATTGGATAAGTATTGAGGTTAGCTATATGTCGGTGTAACTATCTGTATGTAGTAAGTAATATTTTGCTTCTGTTATTGAAATTGGACTATCACATTTTGCTTTTTTAGCAAAAGGGGGTAAAAGTATTTATTAAGGAGGGAGAAGCAGAAGTAGCTGGAAGCTTAACATGATGTTATTTTCTCATCAGGAGTGTTTAACAACTGTTTTTTTATTTTATGATTCTTATTTGATGTTTCATATTTGCCCCTAAGAAACATAGGCAAAAATGTTCAGTTAAAACTTTGTACTTAAACATGCTCTAATATGGATCCACTACATAGATCTATTTATGAGGATGGTGAAATAATTTGATTTTTGATTTTATGATTTTTATATGATTTACTATGTAATTTCAAATTTTCACAAAATTTGTTTATAAAAGTAACAGATTTATAGAAAAGGAAACCGGCTTCGGGCCATATTCGGCCCATGTAACGGGAGGCAGGCCAGCATGGACTGCGGGTTTATTTCAGAAAAAGTCAAGGGTTTATTAAAAAAACTGAGAGAGGTGGATGGACTGAGGGTTGTATTTTGCTAAATTTTAAGGGATTTTTTTTTACAAAATTTGCCGAGACTCGTCCGATCTAGGCCGTCCATCCGGCCGGTCGGATGGGTTAGGGTAGCCAACGACGTGGCCACGATGGCTGGCCCTCTTTTGTTGCAGCTTTTGTATAAGAAAGACAGCATCTAGATCACTAGACTAAAAAACTAAATTGACTCCTTAGTCAAATCTCTTTTTTTAAGAAGTCAATTTTAAGTTTCAAATATATATAAATATTAAATGTAAATATACTTAACTTACTTATAAAATCTATTTTGATAATAAACTCTTAAAATACAAATATTGATAGTGTTGACTCCCCAAAAACTGAGATTTACACGCTTTTAGACGGTACGGGGTATAATCAAACTTAGCCTTTATTACCGTCGATGCAGATGGTCTTTATCCATATTAGCCCTATGAGGTATTTGGGAATGAATATGTATATATAAATTAGTTAGGAAAGTAGGAAAATATCTGATTTACTAACAAGCATGCTCACGTATTGCTACGGATAGAAAATGTATCTAACATTCATGAAAAAATAAGGACGTGTGAGGTATATATCCATTATGTTTTACCTTATCTATAAAATTTGAAAGGTATTATTCATTTTATAATGACTATAATATTCATAATATAAGTAAATATGGACAATAATATGGCAATGACCAATTAAGCATGTATTGAATTAAAATATAGCCTTTATAGTTTTCTCCTATTGCAAAAAGCACATAATATTTACTCATAAGTGTATCAAAAATTTATTTTTCACATTATCCATTTGCTGGAACAGCTAATTATCATGTTTCGTGATCTAATCACTCCAATTAAAGTTAACAAGGTTTGTCTACCCAACTATGATTGTTGGAGATTGCACTGGTATATGTGTACAACTTGAAACATATTTTTTAGACCAGATTAGAAAATAAAATGCTCAACATTTCAATTTACGGTTGGTATAGTTGGACCATCAGGTTCTATTGAAAATAAGTTGTTCTAGCTAAAACTAATTAACAATTTGGTGATAGTAATCTTTTTTTTTCCTAAAAAGGGCCTTCAAATATACATAGTGTTGCACTCATTATTATTTTTAACGTTTATACGAGAAAATAGGCAAAATAAAATGTGTTAGGAAAAAGAAATTAAAAGGACATAGTGAACGATGGACCCTGTAAAAAAATAAACGGCAATAATGATAACAAAAAAACTTTTGAAGGAAAAGACTCAGGACCAAGCGGATGGCTGGTACGGACTAGGGATCTTAGGGCGTATGAGTGGAAGACAGGAGGTCGAGGCTTGAATCCTTGGCGGCGAGCTGGTGACGCCGGCGGCTAGTATGGACTAGGGATCTTAGGACGTAGGAGTGGAAGACAGGAGGTCGAGGCTTGAATCCTGGGCGGTGAGCAGGTGGCGCCGGCACCTGGGCTAGCACGACAAGAACTGGATGGTGAACAGTAGCTGGGCGCCCAAGGGAGACAACAAGTCTCAATCCCAGACTAACTCTTAATCAATTGATGCTTAGTACTTATACAAAGGATCTCAACTAACTGCTGAATAACAAATCAACTTTGACTAAACAAAATAATTCAAACTAATGATTCTATAAATCAGGAACTTGATACTGCATGCGCTAGCTGCGCCAAGCGCCCTGGAGACCGCTTCTCAGCCACTCCTGCGTTCCTGGTGTTTGTATACTTGGCCGGTCATAACATTTCTCCCCCCGTCGATGAACAGCTCGTCCTTGAGCTGAAACTCCGGGAAGAGGTCGTGGAATTCGTCGGCCGGCTCCCACGTAGCTTCATTGATGGGCAGACCCTTCCACTGGATGAGCACGTGCCAGACACCGTGGCGGAGCTGGCTGCGGAGGGCACACTCTGGGCAAAGGAGTACACGGCCATTGTGCAAGGGTGGCAACGCCGGTGTAGCTGGTGGTAATGGTCCCTTGAACTGCTTGAGGACGCCAACGTGGAAGACGTCGTGGAGTCGTGCATGATATGGAAGGCGGAGGCGGTAGGCGACTTCTTCGATGCGCTCGACAACCTGGAACGGGCCTGCAAAACGTGGGGAGAGCTTGCCACATGGTCCGGGTAGCAAGGACTGGGCCGGTCGGTGTAGAAGGCGAAGCAGAACCTAGTCCCCGACCGTGAACTCCACATTACGGTGCTTGGCGTCATAGTTCCTCTTGGCGTGAACTCCACATTACGGTGCTTGGCGTCATAGTTCCTCTTGGCGTCATAGTTCCTCTTGGGTTTACGTCTATTGACACTCACTAATGCCTAAATATATCTTTTAATTATTGCTTAATAATATCTGAAAAAGATCTTAAAGCATAGTTGTAGGATGTTGAAACTAACAAGTTCCACGAGTTGTGTTATTTTCACTTGATTGCAAGATTATCCTTATTTTATCACAGAAAAGTATTTCAGATGAAGAATTAGAGCACACCATTGTGAAGAGCTTGTCGAGATGATCGAAACAGACATATCACTTGCTATATTTGGAGTTCCAACGATAGAGTCCACTTTGGATACGCTTTGAACTTTCTAGAAGACACCGAAATCAGGGATTAAAACAGAAACAGCCAAGGAAGAGTAGGAGTCAAGGAACCAAACCAAATCAAGTCGGATTCTTGCAAGATTTGACAGGAAGGTTCTAGAGGACACCAGAGCGAAGCAGAAGACCACCTGACACTGGGTCAGGCCGATCGGCCTGCCATGTGGGGCCGGCCGGCCCAGGTGGATCCCACCTATCGGTCTCCTTCAGAGTTCGATCTCCAACTGCCCTACTCGACGCATCTCGACCATTGTTCAAGTCGGTTTGATCCAAGGACTGCGGTTCATCCCATTGGACTATATAAGCATGGGTAGAGCCCCCTTAGAGACATCTAATTGATCTACAAGTGTACAATTCATTATCTCTAGAGTAGATCTCAGGAGAGGGGTCCCTTGAATGGATCACCTCTCTAGAGCTTAGCAATCAAGAAGAAGACTAGTACACCTCTAGTTAGGTTTAGATCTAGTCTTAAACTAGAACTAGAAGAGAGTGAGAGGTAGAAGATCTGGAGGAAGCCCCGGGCCTGTCGGTGCTCCTCTACGCCTTGTACCTACGGATTCAAGTTCTTCAAGCTTGGATCAGAGACTTCTACGGTCATCAACTTCTATGAGTCTGTGAGTAATTGTTCTTATTGTTCTTCTATTTTCACAACTCTTGTAACAGAACCGCCTAATTTATATAAGCTTAAGTCCAAATTAACCTGCCGAGACAGCTTAAGTTACTCCTAAGCCCATATATACCCGGTAGTCTGTAAAATCACAAAGGATTTCAAACCAACTTACACCCAAAATCGTACATAGTTCAGCAACCATAGTCCACATGTTACATAAAGTTCGCACATAGCTCAATTACATCAGAGCTTACAAAAGATTATTACAACACTTTCTGAATAAAGAATAGCGGAAGCAAGATACTTTGAAATACCCACACTCACATTTTATTTAAATATAGTGCCAGCTTATAGTCAAATCCAACAAAAGCATCTGAGATAAGATATAAGGAATGACCGTGCCCAAGGTCTGATTATCTCCCATAGTGGGATAGAAGCCCATCTTGTAGCCACAGCAACCTAGATGAACACCTGCAACAAGTGGGAATAAAATGCTGAGTACGAAAATGTACTCAGCTAGACTTGCCCGTCATAAGCCAAAAATAAATGGACTCCAAGGAGTATGCAAGGTTTTACAAGTGGGGTAGCTGGCTCATACATTTGCAGAAAAAGCTTGACCTTATTAAGAACAATTATTATAAACTTCTAGCTTTGCATTTTATAGTCATTAACCTTATCATGCTATATTAGCACCTCAACTAAACAAGCATGGTATAAATTATTCAGCAAGACTAGTAACCATTTCTAGTTGAGCATCTTTCAGCATCAACATCATAACCATCTCATCTCTTTGTTCAAGTTCTTACTACGATGCCACTGCTCAAGTCAAGTGTCCACTGTCCAGGAACGATGGCGATTCGAATCGATTTCTAACCAGCTCGTGATTTATTCCCCACACAAACCAGGCATAATTTGCAAGAGCAGCCTTAGTCACCGACCGTCCATTCGGGTAAAGTCGTGGGTTCAACAGGTACCATCGTACCCGGGGACCACCCGACTGTCAGCAGGGCACACCATACTATATTCAGGCCTTACGACCGCGCCCTCGTGGCCTCCCATCATCTCCAATACGATGCGTACAGTAGGTCGATTCCAAACAAACTTACGACTTCGCGGTCAGAACGACTAATCCTTCTAGCTAAATGTGGGGCATGCATTCAATATGACTTGAGGACGTACAATGAAAGGGGCCCTAGTTTGACACAGATGGGATAAACAACATAGAACCTCCAGTTCTGTCCACAACACCAATCCCGTCCGGTCTCAATTTATTATCTCCACATGGTTATTCTAGTATAACAGTGTAGCCATCTCTGAGTCACCACCTATAACTCACGGATGATAGAAAATCACCTGACTTCTACCAATCTAATTTAAGCAGGGCGAAGCAGATAAATCGATTCCTGAACCTAACAGGGTATAAGAATATATCGAGGTAGGCAAGGAATATAAGTAATGCATCAACGGTTTCACGCAACGCCTATAACTTAATGCATCAAACAAGTAAAGGGTGCAAATTAGATATTTGCAAACCACAGGGAGGAAATGCTCCAGGGCTTGCCTTCCTTAGAAGAGCGAGGTTGATTCTCCGGGCACTCATACAATTCCACGTGTTGCTCCTTGTTCCTGATCACCTCCTGTGTGGGAATTTCTCCTTCTGACTCCTTGGCTTCACGATGGGTGTTCTCTCATGCGGTCCTGTATGATGCATAGGTGCATATGAATACAAACAATGCACATGAAATGGATATGGAGTATGATGATGATCATGAATGCTTACACATGACTTCTACAAAGTAGTCAACATCATCCAAGAACATATACTATAAGCACATGTCATCTACTGCATTCTCTTCTGTAATAACTACTACACAAGCATTAAAAATGAAACATCATACAACCAACACATCATCAATTCTAACATATAAATATCATCCACTTATTATAAGCATCAACCATAAATAACGATGCATATATATACCCATAAACACCACACATGAGTTGCATACTTAGAGTAATTATAAAGCATCAATATATATTCCAAACATCAAACTAAACCTAAACCATAGCTCTAACAGATTATATACTTTGCAAGAGTATAAAGATGCATTATAGATACCATGAAAATGATAAAGCAAAGCACTAACAAGCACATATATAATTAAGGATTTTACTGCATCATATATTTATATTACACAGAAAATTCTACAGAAATTATAGGAGCTTAAGCATCTCTATTAGAGTCTACCATGAAAATTTCAACTTAAAAAGATAAGTCAATCATCGTACACAAAAAGGACAAGGAGCCGGATATAATGACACCTAAAAATACTTTGTACTACCAAGTATGCCAAACCTTAGGTTTCATCATATTCAGAGCTACATCATAGCTTATAAAGGGCCTACAAAAATTATCAACCTCAAACTAGGCCTATATAATTCTTTTATGAATTATTCCAAGAATAACCTTTTTACCACACTTGAACTACAACTTCATATTTTTACATATCAAACATACATGATATATTTTTATTCCAAGAATAACCTTTTTACCACACTTGAACTACAACATACATGACATATCAAAAAGGACAAGGAGGCGGAAGCCTAGCTTGGTCCTTTGCGGCTAATCGACGGAGCGAAGGGCGCCGACCACATGCATCGACGATGGCTGTACGACGACGGCGACGGCGACACGCTCCGGCGGCCAGGAGCGGTGGGAAAGAGACGCGCTGGGTTCGTGGGGCGACAAATATGGCATTGGGCTACCATCTCGAGTGCTGGTGCAGGAGAGGTGGAGCCACACGGAGGAGGACATGGTGGCCACGACTGCCGTGGCTCCTGTGGTGATGAAATCGGCCGATTGGCCTTTGCCTCAGCGCAAAATGCGAAGGCAACGACAGCACGAGGTCGAGTGGGCTCCGTTGGAGTGGTGTGCGTGAACCGACGCGATGCGCTGTGGTGGCGGAGTGGTGGCGGTGCCCGAGCTCCGGGCGGCCGGCAATGGCTGCTTGCTGCTCCATGCATGGAGGAAGAAGCAGAGCGAGGAGGGGAGAATGGAGTGGAGGAGAAGGAAATTCGGCCAGTGGGGAGGCCGGGGCGAGGGTCCAGGCCCAAAACGCGTGGTCGGGCCGGCCGCTGCAGCCCATGGCCGCCGGTGGCCGATCGTCACGCGGCACACGCGGTCTGAGGCCGGTCGGCACAATATTTTGGACTCGCCATTTTCCTGATGGCCAAGTGGAATCTATCACAAAAATGATATTTGCATTCTCCAAAATGTTTTCATTCTTGCTCTATATCTCTCAAACTAAGAAAAATTAGACCAAGCATATATTGAATGAAATGTAGCCCATGGAGAGTAGAACATCTCATTTTCAATGATAGTGGCCAGATTCTGCCTAGATTTTGAAATACAAAATTCCAAATGAAAATACCTCATAAATTCATTTTAATTGAAAAACAGCCCCCAAACCTGCCTTTATCAACCTTTTTGAACATTTTAAAATCATTTTCATGAAAAGTGTGAATTACAACTTTTGTTCCTTATAAAATTCTCTACAAAGTTGATGAAGGGTGCACACACATTCATTAACTTTGGCTATCACTTTCAAACTAGTTAAACAGAAGCACTCAGAAGGTCCACTTTGGTCAAACCAATCATGCAAGCATAATTAGCCAAAGTTGTTAACATAAACATTTTGCATCCTAAATATGTTTAATTGTGTTTAGTGAGAAAACAAGGTCAACCACTTGTATTACCAATCATGTCAAATGAAATTCCAACATAAATTGAATAAACCAAGCATCACACATGAAATGACATTTAACCTTTTTATTGATGCCATGCATAAAGATGCTTATGCTAATGAATGCAAGTGTTTATGCATGCTTAACACTAGGGGTGTTACAGCCCTTCCCTCTTTATAGAAATCTCATCCCGAGATTTATGTTATTAGCTTTGATTTTTGAAAAGCGGTAAACCTCACACATATACTTTTTTTTGTCTCACAGATGGCATCTCCCATCATGATGGTTCTCAACACTTTGTCCCACTGTTATGACTCGATTCCAAGTCATTTTGTCTTGTCTTTGAAGATCCAAGATGGTTTCTCTTGGTATTCCATTGTTGATCTAATATCGGGTCCACATGACTTGATCCTTTCTTTCGGGAGAGGTAACATTCCTTAGCTATGACATATGAGACAAAAAATGATTGCATCGCTTCTGGGGTAGCTGCAAATTGAAAACCATTCTGACTGTCTTGTAGGATTTGGTATGGTCCAATCATACCTTAGTGCAAGCTTTCTCTTTACTCTGAACTGTGGAACACCTTACTGTAGATGCTTCTAAGATTGAGTTGTAGTGGTGGTCCTTGATCAGACACAATGATGTTCTTCAAGATATACCTCGTACAGCCAAACAATCTCTTTGCAAAGTACTAGTCATACTGTTGAGGTGGTTGACCCTTAGCTTTAATAGGTCAAAAGTGTTGACTTGGTAAGGCGATTGACAACCCATAACATAGCTTGTTAGTTGATCCCAAAGATGCTTAGTTAGCTCCATAGGCACTTTCATCTTATTGTAAGAACAATCCTTTTACAGCATTTCAGACTTCCATGCTCTTACTTTTCAAGAGAAAATGATCATGATATTCCACAACACTTCATATCCAGTTTTTGTTGGGTGAACATATACTTGAGATGCTTATGATTCTCATAGAGGTGGTACATGTTTCCAAGCAAGTGGTGCCTCTTTGCCTTCAGAGAATGTACGACGGCTATTAATTCCAAATTATATATTGGGTAATTGGCCTCATGCATTCTCAATTAGCGTGAGACACAAGCAACTACCCGTCCGTCATGAATAAGGACATATCCAAAGCCAACTTGGATGCATTAAAGAACACATCAAAAGTTCCTTTATATCCAATTGCGCAAGAGCAAGAGTAGTGGTTAGCAACTTTCGTAAAGTATGAAAAGCTACTTCACACTTTTATGTATCAACAAACTTAGCCAGATAAGGCTCTTGTCTAATAGTACCTTAATTGAACCTTAAAACTCACAAACTTATTAGATGGCATCCAATACAACCCTCTTAAAATTAATGCAACCCCAGAAATTAGCTCAATAGCAAATTCCCAAGCCTCTTATGAAAAAGAAACCTAGAATTTCGCTAGGAGATATCTCTATAAACTCGCATATCATAGGTAGTGATAACCAAGGCTACATAAATCCAACCATCAAGGAAGTTAATCGGCTAAAACAATCTTTCAAATTTTGGACCTCTTTAGAAGGTTCTTGTCTGAAGAATTTCCTTCATTGATTCCTAAGAAACCTTGTTACTTTGGGAGTAATCTAGGGAATCGGTCTCCCAAGTACTTGTTCTAGTGACAAGGGAGGTGTGCTTGGAGCACAACATACTAACTCCATCGTATGTAGGCACAATAGGTCTCACTTTGTCATCCAATTGAATCATGAACAAGATAAACATCCTTTGATATAGTGTGAACCAAACCAAATTCACAAATGGTGCATATGTTTGTCATTGCTTGTACAGACACAAATCAGGTACCAACCAATGACAAGTTACACAAGACTCCATGGGTGCAATTCTTTTTCTCTGATGACAACACTTTATTATCTGATTCCATATAGTACATGGTGACTTTGCTACCTAGCTTCATCGAAGCATTACTCTTAAAAATCCTTATCAAGCGGTGATAATCCTCTTAGTTGAATCCAATGCAACCTCTTGGGTAAAAACACCAATTAGCATAACCATACACTACTACTCAGATTGAGTGTAGTTTCTTTATGATGTAATTACACAAGGGTTAAGTCAATTCTCATGAAGCAGAACTAGCTTTGTTGGATTAACTTTGGCATTGAGGCTTCCCTCCTTATGAAAGAAGTGAGTCCCCAAAACCAAGGATGCAATCCAAGTAGCTTTTGTAATGCCTCATGGGAGTAAGGAGTCACTTCTGCAGCATCTAAGGATATGCCAACAACAAAATATACCATACTCATAAATCTTTACACTAGCACATGCACAACCATCCAACATGAGGAACGATAGGAATAATGCAGATTTTATCCTTCTTGAGAAACTACTCTTTATTCTCAAACAAAAGCCCCATTATACCTAAAGCTTGGGGGACGTGTAAATCTGTAAGTCCTCATATTACTGATCAAACTTCAGCTCAAATGGACATCTTTTGAGGTGATTAAGCAATACATGTACCAAAACTGCTCTGTTTTGGAATTTCAACAACCTTCATGGATGAAATCTTCTCATGACTGACACTTCACTTAGCAAATCTTCCAAACAACTAGGCATTTGGAAGTACTCAAAGGAAGGAGTGAGTTCATAAAGTTTGGCACCATTCCAATAATGTTTGAGCCAGTTCATATAGTCTTCTTATAGGTAACTACTCAGTTTTCTTTCAACACTAAAAGCTTCAAGGCTTCAACTTTTGTAGCCAACAATTGTAGTTGTTGACAATGTAGATGACCATTCTCAAAGTCAACCAAAAGGAGTCACACCTAAAAGGGCTTAACTGATTTGAATGATCACCATACATGCAACAATTGAGAACTGATTAAATGATCATGAGCATAAGGGATAGCATATGAAAAGCATAGATCTCCCTTGATCCTCATTCATCTGATAACTTGTCCAACTTGAAGTGTTGCGTGCCGCATTTGTCTCCAAAGGGAATGACACGTATCCAACAGAAGGTAGCATCGCTTATGGAAATGACTAGCAGAGTCTCTTGTTTACCATCTCTTGTAGTTTGTTAATGTACGTGTCAATGACCTATTCTTCCAAGGATCACCTTCTTTGCAACTTTGAAAGAAAGCTTCATTACAAATGGTCCAATAAGGATCTACTGAAAGGTTATAGAGGGATAACCAAGGAAGAGTTCATGTGAAGATAACACCTTGATGTAGTTTCCATAATGGATCATGACTAAAACCATGATACCAGCGCTTGCCGAGCAGCACAAGATGTGTCTGCAGCCACAAGGTGCTCTCGATTTCGTCACGACACTATAAGTTATTAATTAAGACACCATTACTAAACTTACATCCAACATGAAATCCACATGACACAAGCAGATCTTGCATGGATAAGCATCATGTGCAAGACAAAATTTAAGCAAACAATGGTGATTGCAAGGTTAAGGGATAACAAGAGGGGATAAAGAATGAAAAATGGCACAAGACAAAATGAATATGTCTCGTGCCTACCAAGGTGATTACCAAATATAAAGCTATTTGAAAGTTTAGTCTAGCAAAGCGACATCATAGAACCAAGGTCAAAAAACCCTTCAAGGATCAGAGAAAGAATGTGCAAAGATTTAAGGTCGAGACCAAACGTGAATAATCATGAAAGAATTTTAAGATTATGGCATAAAAGATTCACATGGTATGGACTTCAAGGACAGACCATACAAGAAAAGTACACCACCAACAATACACATTGTAAGTGATTCCTTAAGATTACATGCCATACGTAAAGCGACTACAGAAGAAATATCGACAAGAGATACATCTACTAAGAACTCCACGTGGTCGTTATCGGCACTAGAGATGTTGTCATCCTCGTTGTTTCCATCGAGAACCACTGTAGCCGGCACCTCTTGTTGATCTGCATTGATCTCCATATCATCAGTAGCAAGACAACTTCAAGCTCCATCTTACCATCATCAGGAAGGTCAACAGGGTTAAGTTGATGGCTCAGCAATTTGTAAGCCTTCATGCAAATATCATTGTAGTTCTTCATCAAAAACAATTATCCCTTAAGATTGGCTTCAACATCTCAAGCTTCCTTTCTCTATTTAGCACTGGGTTAAGCACTTGTCGATAGTGGATAACCGGAGTTACCAACTCTCTAATCCAACCCTACAAACCAAGGATTTCCTATGCAGCTACTGCCTCTCTCTGAACAACTTGATCCCTAGCAACTATCACCTATGCAAGCTGCTCTATTATCCTACTCAATTCAGTATCGATCCCTTCTGCATCTCACGCCTCTAAATAAAAGCACGATGGAGAGCTATGTCCAAATGGTTAATCACGCCCTCCATGCAGGAGTAAATCATCAAGGTGAACATAACACTAGTGGCTAGTCTATTGCCTCTCTTAGCCTCATCTACATCTCCCACTAGTGTAGTTCAGCTAAGCTGACATCATGACACATGGTATGGGTCACCCTCGGAAAACACACTAGCGGTAGCACGAGCAACCTCTTTTGGAAACTGCTTCAGGAGGTCTCTCAGCTTTGTAGGATACCTCGTTGGCAAATCCCATGGTGTTAGGCCTTGTGCAATAAAGAATCTACCACCAGATAGACTCCTGCTCCTCTCTAGTAAGGACCAAAATGTCAACTGTGACCAAACCCTATTTCACAATCTCTTGTTGTTTGCTCCACTGATAGCGAGGTTCTCTGCCCTCTAGGTATCCAACAGAGTACAAAACCCTCCATAGCAGTGAAGGCATACCAAACTCCTTCAGGAACATTCTTCGTACCACTTGACTCTCTAAGGGCAACATGGCGACGTGGAACTCTTCTACCTGTGGACTTGCGAGCAGTGCACTTCATGTGAGCCAACTATATCGGGTTGCGACTCTCTTGAGAATGGATATTAAGTTGGTGGATTTTTATCAAAAAGAGATAATCAATTATTAAGGAGAGAGACAATGCAATAACATGAGATGAACATGCGACATGATGCATGCATGTTCTATTCGTCCTCACGACCTAATAAATCTAACATGCTATGCGGTGGCATACATCGAGCTCTCATTATATGTAATTAACTCGTTCTACAAGTTTCCTTTGTTAGTGTACCTGCAGAAAAATTCATTGCAGCCCAAGTCCCACATGAGTGCAATTCAACGTAAAAAATTTCACGCCTCCGTTTTAAAAAATAATCACTCTAGCTTATTTATCAACTCTTTGAACGTCCATTTAAAGCCTAGCCTCACCAAAACTGGGTGAACAGGTGGAGTCAGCTATTACTAATCCGTAAGTTGATAAAAAGGTCATTTCAGGACTCAGTTTCTATTCTTTTGCGATAAACCCTAGGATCGAAATGCCTCCGTGTCAAAAACTAATCACTCTAGCTTATTTATCAACTCTTTAAACATCCATTTAAACCCCTAGCCCCACCAAAACTGAGTGAAAAGGTGGAGTCAGCTATTACTAATCTACAAGTTGAAATAAGGCCATTTTAGGACTCAGTTTCTATTCTTTTGCGATCAACCCTAGGATCGAAATGCCTCTATGTCAAAAACTAATCACTCTAGCTTATTTATAAACTCTATGAACGTCCATTTAAACCCCTATCCCCACCAAAACTGGGTGAACAGTTGGAGTTAGATATTACTAATCCGCAAATTGATAAAAAGGCTATTTTAGGACTCAGTTTCTATTCTTTTGCCATAAACCCCAGGATCGAAATGCCTCCATGTCAAAAACTAATCATTCTAGCTTGTTTATCAACTGTTTGAACATCCATTTAAACCCCTAGCCCCAACAAAACTGAGTGAACAGGTGGAGTCAGCAATTACTAATCCGCAAGTCGATAACAAGGCCGTTTTAGGACTCAGTTTCAATTTTTTGCGATAAAACCAAGGATCGAAATGCCTCCGTTTCAAAAAATAATCACTCTAGCTTATTTATCAACTCTTTGAACATCCATTTAAAGCCCAGCCTCACCAAAACTGGGTGAACAGGTGGAGTCAGCTATTACTAATCCGCAAGTTGATAAAAAGGGCATTTTAGGACTCAGTTTCTATTCTTTTACGATAAACCCAAGGATCGAAATGCCTCCGTGTCAAAAACTAATCACTCTAGCTTATTTATCAACTCTTTAAACATCCATTTAAACCCCTAGCCTCACCAAAACTGAGTGAACAGGTGGAGTCAGCAATTACTAATCCGCAAGTCGATGAAAAGGACGTTTTAGGACTCAGTTTAAATTTTTTGCGATAAAACCCAGGATCGAAATGCCTCCGTTTCAAAAAATATTCACTCTAGCTTATTTATCAACTCTTTGAATATCCATTTAAAGCCTAGCCTCACCAAAACTGGGTGAACAGGTGGAGTCAGCTATTACTAATCTGCAAGTTGATAAAAAGGCCATTTCAGGACTCAGTTTCTATTCTTTTGCGATAAACCTTAGGATCGAAATGCCTCCGTGTCAAAAACTAATCACTCTAACTTATTTATCAACTCTTTAAACATCCATTTAAACCGCTAGCCCCACCAAAACTGAGTGAACAGGTGGAGTCAGCAATTACTATCCGCAAGTCGATGAAAAGGATGTTTTAGGACTCAGTTTCAATTTTTTGCGATAAAACCCAGGATCGAAATGTCTCCGTTTCAAAAAATAATCACTCTAGCTTATTTATCAACTCTTTGAACATCCATTTAAAGCCTAGCCTCACGAAAACTAGTTGAACAGGTGGAGTCAGCTATTACTAATCCGCAAGTTGATAAAAAGGCCATTTCAGGACTCAGTTTCTATTCTTTTGCGATAAACCCTAGGATCGAAATGCCTCCGTGTCAAAAACTAATCACTCTAGCTTATTTATCAACTCTTTAAACATCCATTTAAACCCCTAGCCCCACCAAAACTGAGTGAACAGGTGGAGTCAGCTATTACTAATCTACAAGTTGAAAAAAGGCTATTTTAGGACTCAGTTTCTATTCTTTTGCGATCAACCCCAGGATCGAAATGCCTCCATGTCAAAAACTAATCACTCTAGCTTATTTATAAACTCTATGAACGTCCATTTAAACCCATAGCCCCACCAAAACTAGGTGAACAGTTGGAGTTAGATATTACTAATCCACAAATTGATAAAAAGGCTATTTTAGGACTCAGTTTCTATTCTTTTGCCATAAACCCCAGGATCGAAATGCCTCCATGTCAAAAACTAATCATTCTAGCTTGTTTATCAACTGTTTGAACATCCATTTAAACCCCTAGCCCCACCAAAACTGAGTGAACAGGTGGAGTCAGCATCTACTAATCCGCAAGTCGATAACAAGGCCGTTTTAGGACTCAGTTTCTATTCTTTTGCGATCAACCCTAGGATCGAAATGCCTCCATGTCAAAAACTAATCACTCTAGCTTTTTATAAACTCTATGAACGTCCATTTAAACCCCTAGCCCCACCAAAACTGGGTGAACAATTGGAGTCAGATATTACTACACCGCAAATTGATAAAAAGGCTGTTTTAGGACTCAGTTTCTATTCTTTTGCCATAAAGCCTAGGATCGAAATGCCTCCATTTCAAAAACTAATCACTTTTGCTTATTTATCAACTCTTTAAACATCCATTTAAACCCCTAGGCCCGCCAAAACTGAGTGAACATGTGGAGTCAGCTATTACTAATTCGCATATTGATAAAAAGGCCGTTTTAGGACTCAGTTTCTATTATTTTGCGATAAACCCCAAGATCGAAATGCCTCCA
>CM041645.1:22744881-22820906 GCA_023333625.1 Bothriochloa decipiens
CACTCTAGCTTATTTATGAACTCTTTAAACATCCATTTAAATCCCTAGCCCCACCAAAACCAAAGACGGAAACCCAACATAGGGTATCTTCATATAAACATGTGTGCAACATGTAAATAATCCAGCACCATATAACCACTCCCCTAGACCAGTTGTGTATCCGATCATGCTCTCACAACTCACACTTACCATGTTATCGAAACCACCTTACCTTGGCGTAGGCATAATGATCCATACATTACCATTCAAGCGAATGGCACCCATACGAATCCACCATTGTATGGGCAACGATAAACGAAAAATATGGTGCAATCCCCCAAGTTAGTACTTAACTAAGCCACCTGAGATCCTATTGGGCATAAAGGATATGACAACTGGCACACATTTAAGTTTTAAATCATGAATTTAAACACCGATATATAGCTATAAATTGGCAATTAGTTTTGTAAAACAAAATCTTTTTGTTTAAAATACACATGTGAACAGTAATATACTAAACCTTGCTGCGATGCCAGCTTTAACAGAACGCCCAATTTATATAAGCTTAAGTCCAAATTAACTTGCCGAGACAGCTTAAGTTACTCCTAAGCCTATATAAACCCGGTAGTCCATGAAATCACAAAGGATTTCAATCCAACTTACACCCAAGATCGTACATAGTTTAGCAACCATAGTCCACATGTTACATAAAGTTCACATATAGCTCAATTACATTGGAGTTTACAAAAGATTATTACAACACCTTTTTGAAAAAAATAGTGGAAGCAAGATACTTTGAAATACCCACACTCACATTTTATTTAAATATAGTGCCTGCTCATAGTCAAATCCACAAAAGCATCTGAGATAAGATATAAGGAATGACCGTGCCCAATGTCTGATTACCTCCCATAGCGGGATAGAAACCCATCTTGTAGACACAACAACCTAGATGAACACCTGCAACAAGTGGGAATAAAACCCTGAGTATGAGAATATACTCAGCTAGACTTACCCTTCATAAACCAAAAATAAATTGACTCCAAGGAGTATGCAAGGCTTTATAAGTGGGGTAGCTAGCTCATACATTTGCAGAAAAAGCTTGAGCTTATTAAGAACCATTATTATAACCTTCTAGCTTTGCATTTTATAGTCATTAACCTTATCTTATAGATTAGCACCTCAACTAAACAAGCATGGAATAAATTATTCAGCAAGACCAGTAACCATTTCTGGTTGAGCATCTTTCAGCATCAACATCATAACCATCTCATCTCTTTGTTCAAGTTCTTACTACGATGCCACTGCTCGAGTCAAGTGTCCACTGTCTAGGAACGATGGAGATTCAAATTGACTTCTAACCTGCTGGCGATTTATTCCCCACACAAACCAGGCATACTTTGCGAGAGTAGCCTTAGTCAATGACCGTCCATTCGGGTAAAGTCATGGGTTCAACAGGTACCATCATACCCAGGGACTGCCCGGCTACCAGCAGGGCGCACCATACTATATTAAGGCCTTACCATCGCACCCCCATGGCCCGCCATCATCTCCAATACGATGCGTACAGCAGGTCGATTCTCGGCCCAAACAAACTTACGGCTTCGTAGTCAGAATGACTTATCCTTCCAGCTAAATGTGGGGCATGCGTTCAATTTGACTTGAGGACATACAACAAACGGGGCCCTAGTTCGACACAGACGGGATAAACAACATAGAACCTCCAGTTCTGTCCACAGCACCAATCCTGCCCGGTCTCGATTTATTATCTCCACATGGTTATTCTAGTATAACAGTGTAGCCATCTCTGAGTCATCACCTATAACTCGCGGATGACAGGAAATCACCCAACTTCTACCGATCTAATTTAAGCAGGGCTAAGCAGATAAATCGATTCCTGAACCTAATAGGGTATAAGAATATATCGAGGTAGGCAAGGAATATAAGTAATGCATCAACAGTTTCACGCAAGGCCTATAACTTAATGCATCAAACAAGTAAAGGACGCAAGTTAGATATTTGCAAACCATAGGGAGAAAATGCTCCAGGGCTTGCCTTCCTCGGAAAAGCGAGGTTGATTCTCATGGCACTCATACAATTCCACGTGTTGCTTCTTGTTCCCGATCACCTCCTGTGCGGGAACTTCTCCTTCTGACTCCTTGGCTTCACGACGGGTGTTCTCTCGTGCGGTCCTGTATGATGCGTAGGTGCGTATGAATACAAAGAATGCACATGAAATGGATATGGAGTATAATGATGATCATGAATGCTTACACATGACTTCTACAAAGTAGTCAACATCATCCAAGAACATATACTATAAGCACATGTCATCTACTGCATTCTCTTCTGCCACAACTACTACACAAACATTAAAAATGAAACATCATACAACCAACACATCATCAATTCTAACATATAAATATCATCCACTTATTATAAGCATCAACCATAAACAATGATGGATATATACCCATAAACACCACACATGAGTTGCATACTTAGAGTAATTATAAAGCATCAATATATATTCCAAACATCAAACTAAACCTAAAGCATAGCTCTAACAGATTATATACTTTGCAAGAGTATAAAGAAGCATTATAGATACCATGAAAATGATAAAGCAAAGCACTAACAAGCACATATATAATTAAGGATTTAACTGCATCATATGTTTATATTGCACAGAAAATTGTACAGAAATTACAGGAGCTTAAGCATCTCTATTAGAGTCTACCATAAAAATTTCAACTTAAAAAGATAAGTCAATCATCGTACACAAAAAAGACAAGGAGCCGGACAGAATGACACGTAAAAATACTTTGTACTACCAAGTATGCCAACCCTCAGGTTTCATCATATTCAGAGCTACATCATAGCATATAAAGGGCCTACAAAAATTATCAACCTCAAACTAGGCCTATATAATTCTTTTATGAATTATTCCAAGAATAACCTTTTTACCACACTTGAACTACAACTCCATATTTTTACATATCAAACATACATGATATATTTTTCATAGAAAGTACATGGCACCAAAAGGCCAACATAGCAAGAACCACATTTTTCTGATCAATTTATGATTTACTATGCATTTCCAAACATTAGAGGAATTTAGCACATTAAATAAAGCTACATATAAAAGTATCTCAAAACTAACATGAAACATTTGAAACAGATAGATCTCATCAATATAAAACCACTGCAAGTTGAATCACCTCATTTGGATCAATAGTCAAGGAGATATGAATTTTGCAATATTTATCAGCAAATCTGGAAATTCATTTTCTTTAAAATCGAAAATCATATAGGACAAACACTTTGCATCAGGGTCCCTGAACTTCTTAAAAATTAACCAAGGCCAGATCTGAGATACTTTCTCTCTGGCCTTTTTGCACCCACACCCTTACCCTTCTTCGAATTCATGCTCTCGGTCCCCGACGCGATTTGGAGCAGGGATGATGGAGGACGGCCGGTGAAGGTCGGTGGAGGCTCGCCAGCGCCGTGGATGAGGTGGCAGAGCATGGTGGTTGCGGGTCACACCCGTTGGTGCCCCCTCGCGGAAGGAGCCGGCCCGAGGCGGCTGGGCCACGTGAGCCATGAGCTCCGTGGCGGCGGTAACGCTGGCCACGACGGGGCCTGGCGAGGCATGCGAGCTAGGTGATGCTGAGGCAGAACCCTAGCTCGGTCCTTCGCCGCTAATCGACAGAGTAGAGGGCACCAGCCACATGCATCGACGATTGCTGTACGACGACGGCAATGACGACGCGCTCCGGCGGCCAGGAGCGGTTGGAAAGAGACGCGCTGGGTTCGTGGGGCGACGAATACAACGTTGGGCTGCCATCTCGGGTGCTGGTGCAGGAGAGGTGGAGCCACACGGAGGAGGACGTGGTGGCCCTGGCAGCCGTGGCTCCTGTGGTGACAAAATCGGCCGATTGGCCTTTGCCTCAGTGCGAAAGGCAAAGGCGACGGCAGCACGAGGTCGAGCAGGCTTCGATGGAGTGGTGTGCATGAATTGACGTGATGCGTTGTGGTGGTGGAGTGGTGGCGGTGCCTGAGCTTTGGGCGGCCGGCAATGGTGGCTTGCTGCTCCGTGCATGGAGGAAGAAGCAGAGCGAGGAGGGGAGAATGGAGTGGAGGAGAAGGAAATTCGGCCAGTGGGGAGGACGGGGCAAGGGTCCAGGCCTAAAACGCGTGGTTGGGTGGCACGTGCAGTCTGAGGCCAGTCGGCCATGTGGCACGCGTGGTCTGAGGCCGGTCGGCCTAATATTTTGGACTCACCATTTTCCTGACGGCCAAGTGGAATCCATCACAAAGATGATATTTGCATTCTCCAAAATGTTTTCATTCTTGCTCTATATCTCTCAAACTATGAAAAATTAGACCAAGAATATATTGAATGAAATGTAGCCCATGAAGAGTAGAACATCTCATCTTCAATGACCATGGCCAGATTCTGCCTAGATTTTGAAATAGAAAATTCCAAATGAAAATACCTCATAAATTCATTTTAATTGAAAAACAGCCCCAAACCTGCCTTTGTCAACCTTTTTGAACATTTTAAAATCATTTTCATGAAAAGTGAGAATTACAACTTTTGTTCCTTATAAAATTCTCTAAAAAGTTGATAAGGGTGCACACACATGCATTAAATCTAGCTATCACTTTCAAACTAGTTAAATAGAAGCACTTAGAAGGTCCACTTTGGTCAAACCAATCATGCAAGCATAATTAGCCAAAGTTGTTAACATAAACATTACTTCATTTTGTATCCTAAATATGTTTAAGTGTGTTTAGTGAGAAAACAAGGTCAACCACTTGTATTACCAATCATGTTCAAATGAAATTCCAACATAAATTGAATAAATCAAGCATCGCACATGAAATGACATTTAACCTTTTTATTGATGCCATGCATAAAGATGCTTATGCTAATGAATGCAAGTGTTTATGCATGCTTAACACCAGGGGTGTTACAACTCTTTTGAGTACTTTGATCCTGGTAGCTCTAGGGTCTAGGGTTAGAGGAGTTCGTCGTTCGTAAGCTGTTGCTTAGGTTCGATTACTTGTGGAATGCCCCCTATGTTCCGGCCATGTGGTAGATCACGAAGGTGACTTTATAGCTTTGTTGAGTCCTCTGTAGTCCACTCCCTGAATATAGGACTTGCAGGAGATTTGATTACATGGTAGATCATACTCTGTTTGTGGTCTTCCATTGTAATCCCATAGCAGATTGAGAAGAGCAATGCTTTCTAAAAGTAGAACTAGATAACCCTAGTCTTCTCCTCCTCCCTTCTAAGCATCTCATCCTTGATTGTGCTCAGGGATTAAGCATAGATCAAGATCCCTTCTTCTGGTCCTTTGGGTTCAATATTTAAAACTGGGTCATCCTGGTGAAGTGCTACATCGGTATATTATCTGTGCGCTTGCGGATAACTTTCATATTTTCATTGCACTTAATAAATACCAACAAGCATTTCTGGCGCCATTGCCGAGGAACGGTTGTTAGCTGATCTCGAATCTAGCTTAATCTTGTATTATACTTTTATTTTCCTTTTATTTTATTTATTCTTTTACCCCATGGATTTCTTAGAGTCTTCTAAAGATTCAAAGGATTCCACCCCTATCCAGCTTTGTCCGTAGGTTTAGAGCCCACACCATCCGATAAACCTATCCTTGCTGATGGCTTTGAGCTACGCTCATGCTTAATAGAGATGGTCCAAAACCAAACCTTTTCAGGCAAGGTTGACAAAAATCCTCATGCTCACCTTAATGAGTTCGAACAGACCTGTTCATGTGTTCATATAAAAGGCATGTCCAATGAAACCCTTAGATGAAAGCTTTTTCCTTTCTCTTTGGAAGGAAGGGCTAAGATCGAGTATTCTAGAACTGTACAGATTAAGGAAGGGATTTAGGAAGCTCTTTGTTCTAGCTTTTGTCTAGCTTTCTTCCCTGTTTCCAAAATCGCCAAACAGCGTATAGAGATCTTGTCTTTTGTTCAAAATGAGGATGAATCTCTAGTTGCTTCCTGGGAACGTTTTGACAATCTTGTCCCTTTAGGTCCATCCTTTTGCATTCCAGACCCCGTACTTTTACAACATTTTTATTTAGGTCTAAAAGAGGAAACTTCTTCTTTTCTTAACTTAACTTCTAATGGATTGAAGAAATCATGAAAGTTTTCATGGATGCCTTTTCTGTCTATGGAAAAACTTTTGATGATTTTCTTGAAAATTTAGACAAAGTTTTGCAAAGATGTGAATAAAAACAATTAGTCCTTAATTGGGATAAATGTCATTTCATGGCTAAAGAAGGCATAGTGCTTGGGCATTTAATTTCTGAGCGTGGGATTGAGGTAGATAGAGCTAAAATAGAAGTAATTGGACAACTACCCCCACTTGTGAATGTTAAAGGAATAGGAGTTTCCTTGGCCATGCTGGTTTTTATCGTCAGTTTATAAAAGATTTTTCACACATTGGTAGACCGCTTACAAATCTTTTGGCTAAGGATGTTCCTTTTGAATTTTATGATGCTTGTCTTAAAGCTTTTGAAACCTTGAAAAAGGCACTCACTTCTGCCCCAATCATTCAACCTCCTGATTGGTCTTTACCTTTTGAGATCATGTGTGATGCAAGTGATTATGCAGTAGGTGCTGTGCTAGGAAAATATAAAGATAAGAAACATCATGCAATTGCTTATGCTAGCAAAACTTTGATAGGACCATAGCTTAATTATGCAACATCTGAAAAAGAACTCCTGGCTGTTGTTTTTGCTATTAATAAATTTAGATCTTATTTGGTTAGAGCTAAGGTAATTGTTTATACTGATCATGCTGCTCTTAAATACCTGCTCACCAAGAAAGATGCTAAACCTCGCTTGATAAGATGTATTTTGTTACTCCAAGAATTTGACTTAGAAATAAAAGATAAAAATGGAGTAGAAAATTCTGTTGCTGATCACTTGTTAAGAATGCAGATTGAAAATCCATAGGAATTGCCCATTAATGATTCACTCAAGGATTATATGCTTTATCAAGTCTCCACTACTGACCCCTGGTTTGCTGATATTGTTAATTTTATAGTTTTAGGATATGTACCACCGGGAGGAGACAAGAAGAAGCTCATCTATGAGAGTTTTGTTCACCTATGGGATGATTCGTACCTCTTCAGGATCTGTGCAGATGGATTACTTAGAAGATGTGTATCGGTTGAAGAAGGAATCAAAATTATTGAAAGATGTCATTCAGCCCCCTATGGAGGACACTATGGAGCATTCCGTACACATTCGAAGATATGGCAGAGCGGATTTTTTTGGTAAACCATGTATGAAGACATAAAAGAATTTATCCAGAGATGTAGAGCATGTCAGAAACATGGCAACATCAATTCAAGAGATGCCATGCCACTGACTAACAATCAGCAGATTGAACTCTTTGACTGTTAGGGAATTGATTACATGGGACCGTTTCCAAAATCTGGGAATTTTGAGTATATTCTGGTAGCAGTTGACTATGTTTCCAAATGTGTTGAAGCCATGCCATGCAGAACCTCTGATTCAAAAAACTCTAAGAAGACGTTTGAAGAGATAATATTTTCAAGATTTGGAGTTCTAAGGATGGTAATTAGTGATGGAGGCACTTACTTTATCGACCAGAGCTTTCACAAGTACTTGATGAAACATGGGATCTATCACAATGTTGCTACTCCTTATCACCCCTAGACAAGTAGCCAAGTAGAAACATCAAACAAGCAGATCAAGAACATTCTACAGAAGACAGTCAACGAGATGGGAACCAAGTGGAAGAACAAGCTACCTGATGCATTGTGGGCTTATCGAACGGCTTACAGAACACCATTGGGGATGTCTCCTTATCAACTCATCTACGGGAATACTTGTCATTTGCCTATTGAGATAGAATTCAAAGCTCACTAGGCAATTAAGATATGGAATATGGATCGTGAAGCAGCTGGAGTCAAGCGTAATATGCAACTATCAGAACTTGATGAATGGCGTGAAAAGCTTATCATAACTCCAAGATATATAGAGAGAGGACTAAAAGATGGCATGACAAGAGGATCAATACAAAGACCTTCACCCCGGGAGATAAGGTATTACATTTTAATTTCAGGGTCAAGCTGTTCGAACATGGAAAGCTATGGAGCAAATGGGAAGGCCCATTTACGGTGGTTAGCTCTTCATCGCATGGAATGATAACTCTCCAAAATGACGAAGGTACATTATTCAGGGTAAATGGATAGATGTAGTTGAGTTTATTCTTTTCCATTAATGTGACCCTCTTGCTGCTACGAATCACATTGCAACCAAAAAGGAAGAAAATCTGAATTAGAGTCGAATTAGAAGGAAGTACGAAAAAACTCACACGGGAACCGGCAGCAAGTGGGGTCGGCCAGCCCCACATGCTAGGCCGATCGGCCTGTCTAGGTGGCAGACCGAGCCCCGTCGCCTTCCACGTCCCTTCTTGATCTTTCCTAATTTCGATCTTTTCCTTTTTTGTGCGGTACTGTTTCCTTTCAATGAGCTTAGATCAACCTCTCCTCCAAGTCGATCCAGGAACATAAAACCAAGCCCCCTACCCCCTCATAACCAAACCAAGCCTCTTTGCTAGCAGCAGCTAAGGCTCTCCTTGCACAAGCTCCAATGGCTTCTTACAACCAAAACAATTCTTTTCCTTCCGATGAGTCGATGGCTCTCGTTGTTGCTCAACCAAAGCCTCTTGTTGCTATCCCACCGAAGGATCTTGCCATTGTGACCCCAAAGGAGGAGGTTCCTATTCATCATCAACAATCCTACTATGCCCAATGCATGCCAACACTTCGCCTTGCACCACCACCGTCTCATCTCTCCATTGAGGGACCTCATAATCAAGAACTTCCAAGGTTTCGTGTCTCCAAGGAGTTAGACCTTCAACATCCTAAACCCAATGAGATGCTAACAGGGTTGAAGACTAACAAGTTTGGAGAAGTCACTTGTGTGAAGTACAAATCCACCATCCCACGTGTCTCTTTTGATGGAGTTCGGGCCATGCTTGAACAGATCCAAGTCAAGCCACCCAGGACTAGATCTCCATCTTCATCCTCATCACCTAGCTCTAGTGGAACAAAGCATAAGAGAAGAACCTATGAAGAGTTAGAGAAGTAGAATGAGGCAATTGTAGAGTCTATTGAGTTGCTTACCAAGACCCAGGCTAGGGATAGATAAAGTGTAGCTGCCTGCTATACCATGATTGATAGGTTAACTAGACGTGTAGACACAAATGAGGTCAAGAACAATGGCCTTAAAGCTAAGGTCAACATCATGTGTTGCACTGTTGCCAATCATCTTGAAAAGGATGATGAGAAGATGAGGAAAAAGTGAGAGAAAAAGGAAAGTCGAGTCGATTGATAAGGTACTCGTGTTTTCGAAGAGTCAAGTTTGTTAGAGTCTTTAATTTTGTCAATTAGTTTGTTTTGCCCGGATTTGTGTAATAAAGGTGCCCTAAATGATATCAATAAAGTTTTATTAGTTTCATAATATCTCTCTCTATTTTTGGATATATTTTTTCTCCACATGTGGTGATTGCAAGATAAGCAAAGAACAAGTGTGGGGGAATCCACACTTAGCCCCCAGGAAATCAGAAGCAATGATCACATTGAATGGATCATGAGAAGGAATTAGACTTGGTGCCCAGCTCTCATGCAGAGCTGCCCTGCATCTCATCACCTTGTCCCTCATCCTTTCTCCATGATCAAGGTAAGTTATTTACACATATTTTTAATTGCTTCTTGTTTTGAGAAAGTTTAATCTGTAAGACTCATTAAATGAATTATTAATTAAAAACTTGAGTTGAGTTATGGTTACTTTATCATGACTAAAAGATAGACTTGCACAACACTATTTCTAGAATTCTTCTTGTTGTTGGGAACTATTTATTAGGGACCCCATTTTTGCTTAAGCTGTTGAGGAATGTGAGAGAGTAGAATAATGAGCACCTGACTCTTGATATCTTGTCATTTGGATAATTTATTTTCGAAAATCTTAAAACTTTTATAGCTGCCTTTCTCCTCTATGGTAATGATTAAATGCCTATTAGAGCCATATATTGAATTGTTTAAACCAGCACATACGCTACTTTCTTTGTGTTGAGTTTGGTCATCCCATGTTAGACCCTTGTTGAGTGATTGCTGATATCCTCAAGATAAAGATTCACTTACACCCAGATATTTTTTTCTGCTCCAACCCTGGGAGCACGCATAAACATGTCTTTTCGCCCATAAAATCTATCTCCTACACTAGGGAGAAGATCCAAAAAAATATTATTAGGTTTCAGAATAAATGCTCCAAGATTGAATTCAAGGTTGTAATTTTGTTCTTCAAGTCTATAGTAATTTTTGTGGCATGAGGCTGAGTACAAAGAAAAGAAAGAGAAAGAAAGAAAAATAAAGGTTGAGATAGCCCATGACCCTCTTTATAAGTGTTTCAAATGTATCAATCAAGAAAGAAGAAGGAAGTTCAAGACCTTCAGAGAAAATTTCATCGTCGATTTATCGTTTGAAGGAAGTTTTCTCTAGGAGCAAAGTAGAATTAGGATTAGCCACCAAATATTCCACACACATCCACAATCTTGATCTAAGGGTATGACGGTCCCTCTCAGGATCCCGTTATGACCAGACAACATATGCAGAGTAAGTATGCCATTCCTTGAATTACCTTTAACCCCATATAAGCTTTTTATAGAAGTAGGAATGAGATAAAGGCATCCATCATTTATGCCTCAGTGAGATTCTATAAATACCACATATAATGAGTGATTTGAGTGCACTACGTGATGGAGAAGGTATGCTATGTCTTCTTTTTAAAATCTAATCAAAAACCTCCAAGTGATAAGATTGAGGGATGAAAGGAGCTCTATTTCAAGCTGTTCCGTTTTTTCAACCATCCAAAGTTTTATGGTAGACACATTGAATCCCACAGTATAAATGTGTGACTGGGAATGTTCTAATGCTTAAGTCTTGTTTTGCAGTCTTGATAAGGTTAATCTGACCTTTCCTCGAGGACAAGTAAAGACCAAGTGTGGGGGAACTTGTTGACACTCACTAATGCCTAAATATATCTTTCAATTATTGCTTAATAACATCTGAAAAAGATCATAAAGCATAGTTGTAGGGTGTTGAAACTAACAAGTTCCACGAGTTGTGTTGTTTTCACTTGATTACAGGATTATCTTTATTTTATCATAGAAAAGTATTTCAGATGAAGAATTAGAGCACACTATTGTGAAGAGCTCGTCGAGACGATCGAAATGGACATATCACTTGCTATATTTGGAGTCCCGACGATAGAGTCCACATTGGATACGCTTTGAACTTTCTAGAAGACACCGGAATCATCACCAAGCAAGAGTTTTCTTGACTAACATAACAATTTCCACAACTTTGGTGAATTGTGATTTTTTAGGGATTAAAATAGAAATAGCCAAGGAAGAGTAGGAGTCAAGGAACCAAACCAAATCAAGTCAGATTCTTGCAAGATTTGATAGGAAGGTTCTAGAGGACACCAGAGCGAAGCAAAAGACCACCTAACACTGGGCCAGGCCGATCGGCCTGCCATGTGGGGCCGGCCAGTCCAGGTGGGTCCTACCTGTCAGTCTCCTTCAGAGTTCGATCTCCAACTGCCCTCCTCAACGCATCTCGACCATTGTTTCAAGTTGATTTGATCCAAGGGTTGTGGTTCATCCCACCAGACTATATAAGCATGGGTAGACCCCCCTCAGAGACATCTAATTGATCTATAAGTCTACAATTCATTATCTCCAGAGTAGATCTTAGGAGAGGGGTCCCTTGAATGGATCACCTCTCTAGAGCTTAGCAATCAAGAAGAAGACTAGTACACCTCTCATTAGGTTTAGATCTAGTCTAAAACTAGAACTAGAAGAGAGAGAGGTAGAAGATCTGGAGGAAGTCCCGGGCCTGTCAGTGCTCCTCTACGCCTTGTACCTGTGGATTCAAGTTCTTCAAGCTTGGATCAGAGACTTCTACAGTCATCAACTTCTATGAGTTTTTGAGTTATTGTTCTTCTATTTTTGCAACTCTTTTGAGTACTTTGATTTTGGTAGCTCTAGGATTAGAGGAGTTTGTCATTCGTAAGCATGGTGCTTAGGTTTGATTACTTGTGGAATGCCCCCTATGTTCCTAGCTATTTGGTAGATCGCGAAGGTGACTTTATAGCTTTGTTGAGTCCTTTGTAGTCCACTCCTCAAATATAGGACTTGCAGGCACTACCAGGATCCAGCCCTGTCATAACGCCTATATATGGTTGCAGTATGGCTATTTTGGTTGCAATATAGATCAATTGCATCAATGTAAGGTCGTTGAGAGATGGTTGCATTTGGAACAGTGCAATAGGTTCTTGCATCCTCTTGAATGTGGAGTTGCAATATAGTAGTTTTGCAATGCACAAAAATAACTATTGCAACCAGCAGAATGGTTGTGTTAGTTACTGTTGTGACAAAACACATGGCTGCAATATGACAGTGTTGCCATGAATGAACTTGCGGCAAAATAACGTTATTGCAACTCTGTAGTTACGTGGGAATATGGCCACATTTGCATGCATCATGCTCCATTGCATTATGGATATTTTGCAATGTAACAAATTTATGGCTAGAGTCTAAATTGCCACGGTGATTTGTTGGTAGTAATAAATAGGAAATGCAACAGATCATCTTTGGGGGCAGTAGATGGAAAATGCAATGATTCATTGTTGGTGGTAATAGACAGAAAATGCGATGAAGCATTGTTGGTGGTAATAGATGGAAAATACAATGAATCATTATTGGTGGTAATAGATGTGAAATGCAACAAGTTATTGTTGGTGGTAACAGATGAAAAATGCAATGGGTCATTGTTCGTGGTAGACATATCCTTTAGCAACGCATAAAGTTTGTGGTAATAATGTATATTGCAACAACAAACAAGGGTTGCGTTGTAGTTTGTTGCAATGAGGGCATTTAGACTAGCACATTTTTTATTTCGTTTTGTTGCATGAAATTTAGTTGTTGATACAAAATAATTATGCCACGAGTGTAGATTTCATCATCACATATAAGAACTCAAACCTTCATTAACTTTAAATATATGTCTCAACCAAAGTAATAACACAATGACTAGAGTACTACTAAAATAAAGATGACCACAATAGAATAAAAACAACATCTCCGTATACAACTTTGCAACTATGTTTTGAATATGAAAAATATGATTTTGCTTATTGATCGCTCCATGCTCCATCACCCATCAAAACTTCATTCTTCTAGCTATCCATCACTATCACATAAGCATAAAACATTCTCTATATATTTTGGGCATCCGTGCTTTTCTGCAATTCATGAACACAATAGAATTTATTATTACTTTTGAAGCCCAATAGAATTTATTATTAATTTAATATAAGAACTTTGGTGATTAAGTGCATGGAAAAACTAAGTATGTGCAAATTTAATGATCATAGTGGCATGGCAAAGATATAAAGTAAATTAAGAACACCCAGCAAAAATATCATATATCGTTTGGATGATAGAATCCCACCAGTTTGATGAACTTTACTAGCATGTGAAACATAGCATAATAACCACCATTTCAAAGACAAACCACATTGGTATTCATACCTTATGTTGTTTCATTTGATTATGAGTCCTCAATAATTGTTAGGTCAAAATTACATTATTCGATGACCCAGTAGCACCATTTGTGAAACATCCTCAATTTTTCATGAAGGGAAATTACACAGAATGAAGGATATAATGATAGCCCAGGAGGTCCAAGCATCAATTTATCCAATATCAGTTGATTACAAAGCCATACATTGATTAAAAGAATACAATAGAGGGGTTTATATAATTTTATTACATCGCCACATGACAGAATCATCAGAGTATCTAGCATCCAGAACAGCTATGGAAGTAGAGGGATATTATGGAAGCATCATCTTTCACCATCATGAGCGTAGGCACAAGACCATCTAATCCTTTCGTCCATCATGATTGATGGGTCCCAAGTCAATGGTCAATGACAGGTGGGACCTAGTCAATGGTCAACCATTGACCGGTCAACGGTCAACCTGGCTGGGCCTCAACCGGGCCTCAGCGGGCCTGGGCAGGGCCAGATCTGGGCTGGGTTGGGCTGGCCTCGCCCGAACACGTGTCACGCAGTCAAGTGGGCCGTGTGGCGGGTCTAGGTCCAATGGGCTATGGTCCATGGCCTAGGTTGCGTGAGCCTGGCTCATGGTGGACCGAGGACTGGTGGTCCGCGTGGCCGTCTGTGGTTGGTCTAGCATGGAGTCCAGGTGGACGCTGTGGGCTCGGTCCACACGGGGCAGGGGAAAAATCCCCTTCTCCTTCACGCTCGCGCGCGGCAGCTTCGGTAGCGCGGTCGCCGGCGGTGAGCGGCGCGGCGTAACTCGGCCGGCTAGGCGGGCTTGGCGGCTGGCTGGGGCAACGCAAGGAGGTGGCGAAGGCAGTGACAGCGGCGCGGCAAGCTCGCGGTGGCTAGGCCGGCCAGTGTGCGCATCACGGCGGCACGAGGCAGCACGGCCACGGTGGCGGGCAGCTACGGCGTGTGGGAGGCGGCTTTGGCGTGTGCTACGGTTCGCTAGGACGAGGCGTGGGTGGCTATGAGGGCCAAGTAGGCTCGCAAGGCCGCCATCGTAGCACGGTGTGAAGGGGTTGGCCTTGGCGTGCACGTCCGATAGGCTAGGCCAAGACAAAAGGTTGCCAAAGCGATGTTCTAGAACAAAGTGAGCTCGGTGGTGAAGCTAATGAAGGGAAAGAGAAAGAGGAGAGCGGGAACATGGTTGGTGCTCCGGCGGTGGCCATGGCATGACGGAGTGAGCTCACCTTCACGTGGCGTTGATTCAGGATGGTGCGGTGCGGCTGCATCGGCTTGGTGGAGAGGAAGAAGTGCGGAGGCGAGGTGGCGTAGGTGCACAGGGGCTCCAGGTCCTCCTCCTCCGATGGCTCGTGCAGCAAAGATGGCGGCGCTCGTGGTGCTCAGCTTCGGCTCCAACGGCGGCACTCCTTTCCACGTCCCTTCTTCTTTCTGGCTTGGCAGCGAGCGAGTGAGGCGACCAAAAGGCTGCGCGGTGGGGATAAACCCTAGCAGTGCCAGGGTCTTTTTATATAGCCGGTGGGCGGCCATGGACCGCGGCGGATGGCCGGGATGCGGCGAGGCGCATTGAGCGGCCAGGCGAGCTCCGAGTTAGGGTTAGGGCAACCTTGGGGATGCGCGGGTGGACGGACGGTATCTGGCGGACGCCAGCGCAGGACGAACGGCGAGGTGCACTGCTGCCATTTTCGGCGCGATCGACGGGACGTCTGGGCAGCCGTTTGTGGAAGCTGACAAGCAGGGCCCGCCTATCGGTGAGAGCAAGGCACGGGCACTGGCGGCCTCTTGCTGGGCCGCTCTGCCTAACTAGGCCGCGGGGACACGTTTAAGGATGGCGGGCGAGCGGCAGCGGCTTGATGGGCCAGTTCGGCCGTGGGCCGGCCGCGCGGGACAGGCCGGCAGGCGCGGGGCAGCGGCAGGCGGCCTAGGCCGTTGTTAGGCCATGGTGCAGACAGGCGCGGGTGCAGAGGCAGGCCGGCCTGACTGGGCCATATGGCTGGTTGGGCTGCTTTTCCTCTTTTCCATCTTCTCCTTTTGCTTAATCCTTTTCTAATTCTTTTCTATTTGTTTGCAAGCCATGCCATGATTAGTTAGCAAAAGGGTTAGTGCTAATGAGTTAGTGTCATGGCACAAGGGCTTGATGGGTCCCATAGAGTCTCATGGTGGTGCGGGGTTCATGTCCATGGTTAGTATACGTAAGTTGGTATGCATATATGCACATGTTGATATAAAGTGTTGTTGATTTTATTAGAAATACATAAAATCAATAAGTGGTAAATCATACTCTTATAGTTAATATGCAAATATTCCCACTAACATTAGGTGCTACTTGTGCAACTATTGGGGGGTTTCCTACATGACACTAAGCAAACATTGGTTATTTTAGAAAAAATTTTGTTGGTTGTGATTTTTGGTGTTTGGGATTTTTAGGGTTGTTACAATTTGTTTTCTGGAAAAGAGGCCTAGTTGCAGGAATCTTTGTTGCCATGGTAGTACCTTCACCACCTACCTTTTCTGTGGTCAACACGCTTGCTGGTCCATTATTCTGCTAAAATGAATGCTCTCATGTAAACAAGTTGCATTTTATATGTAAACATGTTGCACCTTTTGTAAGTAATTTTGCTACATTTTTATTACCTCTATAGTTGCACTTGCTTCATTGCCATGTACACAACTATTTGCAACCAACTTTACAATGGTGGCAACAACACCTAGCTATCGCAACGCAAGAACAATATTATCACAACTCAACACTATCCGTGGCAATAGGCAACTGTACCTGCAACCACCTGTTCCACCGTGGCATTAGCGCCTACTTCTTGCAACAAAGCTTATAAATAATGCAACACAACATTTGGGTTGACATAAGGCCCATATATTGCTACCAAATATGACGTTGGTTGCCATAGAGCCAAATATTACAACCAAATGTGCAGCATTGCAAAAACTAGTGGTGCTATAAGGGTCAAATCCTAGTAGTGAGGAGATTTGATTACGTGGTAGATTTGTACTCTATTTGTGGTCTTCCATTGTAATCCCATAGTAGATTGATAAGAGCAATACTTTCTAAAAGTAGAACTAGTGTTGATTCCAGCCTTGAGGCGATGCCCTAGGGGCCCGAATCAGATTCTCGAATACTCGTCGTAAAGACATGAATGTAGGAGGTGCAATGCTCTATTATGAACCAGCCCCCGGCTAAAACGCATGGGAACTATTTATAGCCGGCCGCAAGCATTTACATGACTATTTTGCCCTTGCAAATTGCTCCCTATTCAATACTTTATAGCGCTTGAGGGAAAACATGTCCTTGTCTGCTGTTGCCCCGTACGGCCTCCCTCACCTCGTGAAAACACATGGCGACTTGTCACGACGCCTGACCGTATGCTCCAAGAGCTGCACCTGTAACCTGCACCAAGTACCAAACCAGGCACCTTCAGATTTGGGTCATGGAGGCGTGCGACCCGAATTGCAAACCGTCCAGCGCCCGCGGTCTTTGATTCGGTCCCCGAATCAAGACTCCCAAATCTAGCCGGCTGAAAGCATATTCACGGAAAAGGTTTTTTGGCGCATCCAATACCCTGACGCATGCCACGCTGCTTCGGTCGTGAAATATCTTCCCGTATCTAGCTTTGTTAATCAGTTTCATGACATGATTTGCGTGACCTGATAGGGGACAGGGTGGCAACACTCTCTCCTGCCCCCAACAGTAGCCCTTCAGTGCACTCCGAAACTATGATTCGGAGCGCGTCTTTGCCGCCACGGTCGTTGAATCACACGATCGGGCCCCTACTTTCAGATCCAGATCTGATAGCTCACTAAACATGCTTCTCATTGTGGGACAGCCATGTCAGATTTGGTCTGGCACCATGGGCACCGAATTTATGCCATCCCATGCAGCGATTCTAAATCGTGAAGGCATATATCAATTTTTATGTTATTGACGTGACATTTGATTTTGTTATATTAATAAAAAATTTGTTGATCGGACGGCCTAGCTATTCTCAAACCGCGAGCCATCGTGTTTGTTGGTTTTCCAATGGATGCCTTGCCCGGCGAGTATAAAAGGCACTGGGGGTACTTAGCCTCATTTCCCCCTGTGCGTAACCCTTGCTGCCGCAGTCCGCTGCTTCGCTTGATTCAGGAGCGCAGCTTTGCCAGCTTCTTTTGACTCGGTGAGTGCCTTCGATCCCGGAGCCTGTGTGCTTTTCTTTGTTTATAACTTCAGCTGCAACTGGTGAAGTCAGCGGTAGCACCGAATCTGGTACTGGTGATGAGCCAAGCTCGAATTCAGGGTCAAATTTGAGTTATGACAACAGCCAAAGCACTTCGGCTACTCCCAGTGCTGCGGCCAATCTTTCGGTGCCAGGGGGCGATGAGGTGTTGCATGCTCCTGATTCAGCTGGAGGACGCGTCGAATCTAATCTGGTCATTCATAGCTTACAAGGTTCGGCTGGGGGTGATGCCAGAGCTAACATTGATATAGAGGCTTTTACTAAGGGTGCCGACAGCTAAGTTGCTGATGATGAGGATTTGACTGGCGATGCCGAGTCTAGTCCACCCCAAGAAAAAACCAAAGCACACAGCGTGGACATGCCATCTTAACCCTTCTTTGATCGATGAAGATGAGCTCGATAACTTTGAGTCCATCGGACTACTCACCTTGTTTGAGAGATATTTATGCCAGGCCCTCGAAGAAGGTGAAACTATACCGAAGCCAAAACCCTATGAAGCTCTCATATTCAGAGACTATTTCAAGGCAGGGCTTCCTTTCCTATTGAGCCTTTTTTGGGACAAGTGCTAGAACGCTATGATCTTCAGATTCACCACTTGACACCAAATGCATTTACTCGTCTTAGCATCTTCGCTATGGTGATGAAAATGATGGGTAGCAAATTGAGCGTTAATGTTTTTTGCATGCTTCCATGATGCTCACTATCACTCTAAGGTTGGGAAGCTTGGAAGGGTAGCTGATGTCCGGGCGAACTATGGCTCTTACAACTTTATACCAGCTCAAAACCAAAAAGGTTCATGCATAGTGTCAGCTTTCAAGAATAAGTGGGAGGAATGGAAGGACTATTGGTTCTATGTTCGAGTGTGCACCGAAGAAGCCGTGGAGGCCGCGGCCCGGGATGGATTGTTGAAAGCGAATCCACTAGTTTCAGTGATGCTTCCGATGATAGGCATTAGCTGCGCTCTGACTCGGGGTCTGATTCCCAGTGATGTCACGGCCTCGAAGCTTACCAGCGCATAGCGAACCATCAGACCAGCCGTGACTTGGTCGAGGAGATGATTGCTTTGGGTAAATGGCCACTGAGCAGCAAGGTTCATTTCATGACATTTGAAGAGTGAGGTGCTTACAAAGGACCTGCAGAGCACCTTGAACGTCCTGATGGTTACCCGAATGATGAAGCTATAGTTGCTCGAATTGAGAAGCTAGCGAATAGGCTATGTGACCCTTATGTATGGGAAGAGTACGATGCCCAAAACACGATGGGACACACTCAGCGAATCAACCGAGCCTTGGATGCCATGGGGGTTGTACCATGACCGACCCATTCCTGTGGAGAAACCCAAGAAAGGGCAGTTGTTGTTGAAGGTGTATCAAATCCTGATATGGGCTGCGGTCAACATGGTGGGCGCGGCCGAGGTCAGTGCGGTCATGGTTCTGGTGGCATTCCCCCACTTGCTCGATGGACTGCGCTTGCAGAGCACCACAAACATGAAGTACTTCAGCTTTGCGAGCCTCGCGATGTTCAAATTGGCCGTGAGATGGTAGGTCTATTGCGGTCAAAGCCAATTAAGAGGAGTTCAAAGTTCGTTCTTAATAATTCGCCTTCGAGCCCTATGACAGATTACATGGTCAGGGATTCACGCATTTAGGCTTACTTGGATCTGTCTTTATTGTGTTTGATTATCCTTCCTTTGTGCTTTGGTTTTGACACTTATATTGATTGACTTGTAGGAATTTGCTGCTGACGAGCCTGAATCCTCTTCATCCATGGCCCCGAAGCGCTCCGCCAACCTGGCCGATCCCCTTTCCATCACAGTCGATGACATGCCCGCTTTGAGCAGAGAGGGACTTTAGCTTGGTCGAAGGAAATGAATCAAGCAGTCCACGGATGTTGGCGGCGGCACTGCCTCGAAGCCAGATGCGACCTTGTCAAAGTTGGTGCCCGCCGATGTCTTAGCTCCTGCTCCAATTCGTGTTGCGGCCCCTTCAGGGAGGGGCCTTGTGGCCAAACCTCACCCGACTCGCATGCTTGGTAAGTCTCGATTTTTCTATAAGCATTCAGGGATGACCCCCGAGATGGCGGCCTGCACCCTATTTGGGCATGGCGTGCTTCCACTCGACAACATCCACGCCGAATATGGTGAGATGCGTGTGTATTCAGGCCAGTCCTCTCCCGAGGAAATGAGTCCGCTTCGCAAAGAGGCTTACCAAATTGCTTGTGCTTTAGGGGCCGCTTTCAATGCCTAACTTGTGGTGAATGTGGATTCCCGAGCTTTGGGGATTCTTCTTCCGGCACCCAGAGTTGCTTTCGTGTAGGAATGCAGTGCGTCCTTTTTTGTTCCTCATACGAAAAGGGACCTGACGCTGGTAGATCACAGCGAACTTCATTTGACCTTGGAATTCCATTCTATTGCAGTGAGTGTTTGGTCGCGTGGGTCGGGGAAAGCATTTTTGGCTTATTTTCTAATCCATAGTTTCGCTTGATGTAGGCTTCGGTGCTAAATGCTATGCTATAGAAATAGGAACATGCGCCCTCAGCTTGGCGGAGTCTGAGCTTCAGAAAGCCAAATCTCAACTCAAGATCTCTGAAGAGGAGCTAGCTAGGGCCCACTCCATGCTTTGGGAGGAGAGCGAAGTACTCCACCAAGCTAAGGACCTGGCCAAGAAACTCCAGGCATGCATAAACATTGGGAATGAAGTGGCGCGGTCTCAACAGAGGCAACTTTAGAATGGTTTGCATGAGATTTCAGAGAAGTATCTCTGCCTGCTTAGGAGCGTGGGAGATGAAACCAAAATCCTAAAGCCGGCGGAGGGTGAGGAGATCTCCGAATATGATTACCTACCTTTCCTGTTGAACGGGCTGGGCCTTCTCGAGGGTGCACTGGACGTCGGGCGCAAGTATGCAGTGCTGGAGGCTTGCCATGCCTTATGCAAGAGTCTGAAGGATGCAGGTTGCAATCATATGGATGGGCTTCGGGCAGCAGATGATGCCAGCGTCTATTGGAAACCGGATGACGACATGAACGCTGCTACCACTGAGTTCCTGCGAGGCTACTGGGATAACGGCGGCTGCGACCTCGGGTTAATTTGGGCGGCCATGAACCGTTGCACGGTAAACCCCTGAACCTAATATGGTTCATTAGTTTGTTAAGGGGCATGTCTAATATTATTTGCTTTATTGGATTCGGCGGAGCGCGAAGCCATTAAGAGGAGGATCTAGGCCTACATCTCCGGTCGTGATGACCGCAAGCTTGGCTCCGACGTGGGGACGCCCTCTCAAGAAGATATTGTTGCTCAGGCCTAATGTGAAACCGCCGAAGCCTCTGCTCGACTAGAAGCAGGCAGTGCAATCAACCAGACACCTATCTCTGGAGCTGCCCGCGACACCCCTCCTGGCCCTGGCACCAACACTGCTGAAGACATTCCAGCTGATTCGGTAGTTTAACTTAGGCCGAAGCACATTGGAACAATTGTGCTTCAAACCTTTTGTGGTACCTCCTGAGTGTGGGAGTTTGAGACTTAAGTGCTATTGTAATATTTAATACTTTAAAATTTAGTGATGCAGTCGTTAGCTGAATGGTATTTGCCTACACTGTTTGAGGAATACCCGATTATTATCTCTTGTTTGATTTTGCGCTGCTGAATTAGTAACCGATTTTACTATCGTCAAACGAATCATGAAAGGCTATTTGGTTATCAATCTCATTTTCCAAAAGTTTGTTATTGGATTGTATGACATTGCCCCCCCAACTTTTTAGTTGAAGGGTTTGAGAAGCGAGTTAGAAGCCCTTCAGCTTCGTGTGGTTTACCGAATAAGTTATTGTCGGCTTGTGAAACGCCGTCTCCCCTAACTTTTTTGGTTGAAGGGGTTGAAGAGCGAGCTGGGAGCCCTTCAGCTTTGAGTAGTTTGGCAAATTGTTTATTGCTGGCTGGTGAAACGCCGTCCCCCCAACTTTTTTGGTAGCTAGGAGCCCTTCGGGCTCCGTGATTGCACATATTTTCTTTTTATTATATATCATTGACCTGCTTGCAGCTGCTTACATTGTTTTGTTCCCTTCCTAATTTACAACCTATGCCACAATATGGCTGGCTGGAACATGGACTTAGCCCAATGCCTCCACATGGTTGTCTAGAACTTCAGGTGCAGCGGCCTTTGTGGGAGTGACAAGCTTTTCGGTGTCGGACTCCCGAAGCTGATTTGCTCAAATGAGGCTTTGGCTACCCACGAGGATTTCGTGGAGCCTAGCAACTTGGGATGGTTTGGGCTAAAGATGGTACTGTGGTAGCGAAGCTCATTGCCACTGCTATGCAAGACATTCCTGGGACACAGGAAATGGATTCGGAGCTTACTGGCCTTGAGTAATATCTTGCCGCCATGATTGGCTTTGCTGTTGCTTCTATCAAACCCTTTGCTACTTTGGCCCGAAGCAACATACTCGAATCTTTTGTAATCCCAAATCCTCCCAATCCTAATATTATTTACTTTAAGCGTGTGTGGCGTGCGAAGCACTTTTTTGGTGACCATGAGAGCTTTGATACTTGCCTATCTGGTCTGAGGGACCGCCTAGTGGTCTTCTTTTATAAGACCCTCCTAGCTAATGACCGGGTGCACTAGCTTGGTTTAAGAGGCAGTTCCTTTACTGCTGTATACCTTTTGTTAGGTTGTGGGCTTGATTGCCTTGTCCTTACATCTTAAATAATACCCCGACACCTTTCCTGTTGTGAGGTATGGCTACAGGTCTTGTTGTTTAGTAGTTGGCATAATTATTGGTTACACTACTTTATGTAGTAGATGCCTCGAGGTGGCTGGGATTCAGTATCTGTTTCCAATATCTGATGCAGCTGTTCGCGTGTCCTGCTTACAATCGATGCGGCTGTTCGCGTTCGGCATCCAAATTTGCAGGATTCATTTGTTTGCCATGTTCGGCTTATGCTTTGTGGTGACCGTGTTTGGTGCCTGCTTAGGTGCTCGTCAGCACGCTGCTTCGGCGTTTTTGCCGGATTCGCTTGTATGCCTGTTTGGGCGAACACTTTATGGCGACCATATTCAGTGCCCTCATGGTTGCTCGCAAACTAATTTGTGCTACCGAATATTAGAGCTGGCGTCCGGCATCGCTCTTTTTCAGTGTTTGCCAGTTCTGAGTGCAAAATTCTTTTGGGGAACCAAATATAACTTAGTTTAAAAATGGGTACAAAGGGCTGCCTCATTAAAAACCTCACACCTTCGAAAAGGCTTCCCTAGTGAGGAAAAAGAGCATAGGCCCCCGAATATTCTTAAATGTCTTACAGGAATTAAAATAAGAAACAAAAATTACAACCCATTCTGGGCGAATGTGTTTCATGGGTAAAAACGCTGAAGATTGTCAGCATTCCTGGTATGGGCATATTCGACACCGTCTTCGTTCATCAGGGTATATATGCATGGCTTGATCATCTTTGCGATGATGAACGGCCCGTAGCATTGAGATTGGAGCTTGTCTTGCTTGTCTGGAAGCCGAATCAGAACCATGTCACCCGGATATATGTTATTTCTAAGGACTTTTTTGTCCTGCTAGATTTTCATCTCCTAGTGGTACTTGTCTAGGTTCTCTGTCCCTTTGAGTTTTGGAAGCTCAGATGTTTCCAGCTCCACATATCCTTGGATCAGAGTGGTGGCTGCAATTTCGTCCAGAACGAGCCCAACTTCATTTCCTCCGGAGTGATAGCTTCTTCACCGAATAGCAGCCTAAATGGTGTGAAGTCGATGGCCCTTGACTTGGAGACATTGTGAGCTCAAACAGTGGTGACCAGGACCTGTGCGCATTTTTCCTTTTCTTTGTTGTCATTGATGATTTTGGAGACTGAGGTAAATATTTTGCCGTTCACTCTCTCAACTGCGCCATTTGATTCAGGATGGTTGACTGATGTGAATAACAGTTTGATGCTGAGCTCTTTGTAGAAGGTTGGGAACTGCGATGAATCAAATTGCTTTCCATTGTCAACTGTGATGTATGCTGGTACCCCGAATCTGCAGATGATTCTTTGCCAAACGAAGTTGATCAAAGTGGCGGATGTTATTTTTGCTAGTGCTTTAGCTTCTATCCACTTAGTGAAGTATTCAAGTGCGACAGCGGCGTATTTCAAAATTTCCTGGGGCCACGAGCAAGACACCGATGATTTCAACTCCTTTTCTTTGCAAGGGCCATGTTGTGTTCGCCTGAGAGTTTTGCTTTTTCATGAACATTTGGCAAGCTCGGTAAGTCTTGATGGTTTGCTTAGCATCTTCTGCCGCGGTTGGCCAATAAAAACCCTATCTCATTGCTCACTATGTTATCTTGTGCAGTCCCCTATGAGGTCCGCACATGCCTGAATGTATCTCATTCAGCAACTGGATGCTTTCAACTCTACTGATGCATTTTAGATTTAGTGCTACCACACCCTCTTTATACAAAGTGTCACCTATAATTGAATACTGCTTCATGTGAGATAACATTCGGTGCTCTTCTTTCTTTGATAGTAGTTCATACGTGCCGGTCAAGAATGCCTAGATTGGCGCTCTCCAGTCGTCGCTTGCAATCGCATGTATTGCTGTTGGATGATCTTCCTCCTCTTTGATTGCCTTGATAGTCAGGACTTGAAAAAACACGTCCAATGGTAAAGACAGATTCTGGGCCGCTGCTTTCGCTAATTCATCATCTTTGGCACTCTTGATCTGCGGAATAAACTTCAGGGTGAAGCCGAGGAAATGTTTTTCCATCCGCCTGACCGCTGCCAAGTATTTGATTAGATCAGCTTCCCTGGTGATGCAATCTTTTTGGACATAGCCCATAATGATCTGCGAATCAGATTTGATAACACATCTGATTACACCCAGTGCCCTTAGCTTCGTATTCAGCGGTGTTGTTGATTGAAGAAATTACAGCCTGGCGTCATACCGAATCTTAGGACCCTGGGGAGCAGTGAATACCGCTGAGATCCCAGCACCTGTCGCACACCATTCTCCATCACAATGCATGGTCCACACTAGTTCTTCGAATTGCAAAGTTGTATCATCTGCTCCAGGTGTCCAATTGGCTATGAAGTCAGCGATTACTTGAGATTTAATTGCAGATCTGTACTCAAAAGTCTACCACAAACTCATTCAACTCAGTGGCCCATTTGTCCACTCGCCCGATGGCCTCGGTATTGCAGAACAAGGAGTCCAGAGGTTGAGGTGACAATACCCCGAATATGATGCGCCTGAAAGTAGAGCTTCAGCTTCCGAGATGCCATGACCGCGGTGTAAGTGATTTTTTTGAGCTCAGAGTAGTTTAGCTTCATGTTCGATAGAGCTTCAGACACGAAGTAGATTGGGAACTACTTCATTTTTCCATCATGCTCCTTTTCCTCTACCAGCACTGTGCTTACTGCTACCGGCGAAGCTACCAAGTATAGCAATAACACCGCATCAGGCATAGGCTTGGATAAGGTCGTGAGCTTTGTCAGATATGCTTTCAGGTCCTCAAATGTTTGTTGCTGCTCTAGTCCCCATTCGAACTTCTCAGCCTCTCGAAGCGCCCTGAAGAAGAGTAACCCCCTCTCGGTTGATCTTGAAATAAACCTGACCAGGGACGCAATTGGACCGGTTAGCTTCTGGACCTGCTTCCTGGATTCGGGCGGTTTCATGTTAACTATGGCTGCAATCTTGTCGGGATTTGCTTCTATGCATCTAGCCAAAACTAAACAACCTAGCAATTTTCCCTTGCTGATGCCAAATATGCACTTTTCCAGGTTCAATTTCAGTCCGCTGGAACGCAAGTTGATGAATGTTTTCTTTAGATCTTCGATGTGTGTTTGCTTTTTGTCGCTTTTAATGACTATGTCGTCCATGTATGCTACCAGGTTGTGTTTCTTTTTTTGGTCACGAAACACTTAGTAAGTCATTCTAGAGAAAGTAGGTCTGGCATTTCTCAGACCTTCTGGCATTCGCTTGTAGCAGTAGGTGCCCCCAGGAGTGATAAAGCTTGTCTTTTCTTCATCCACTGAATTCAACCAGATCTGATGATACCTGGAGAAGCAGTCTAACAGACTCATTCGCTCACAGCCGGATGTGATGTCAACAAGCTTGTCAATTCTCGACAGAGGGTATTGGTCCTTTGGGAAATGCTTGTTAAGGTTGGTGAAATCGACGCAAATACGCCATTTTTCGCTTTTCTTCTTCACCATTACGACATTGGCTAACCACTCAGGATACTGCACCTTTCGGATTACCCCCGCGTCAAGCAGCCTTTGAACTTTGGTGCTAGCTACTTCGGCATGCTCAGCTGACATTTTCCTGAGCTTCTGTTTCCTTGGCTTCGCGGGTTTGTCAATGTTCAAATTGTGCTGCGTGAGCTTGCGATCTACTCTGTGGAGGTCTCGGGTCGACTAGGCAAAGACATCACTGTTCTCATCCAGAAATTTTAGCAATTTAGCCAATTCTTTGGTACTTAGCCCGGCTCTGATGTGAACGCATCTGTCTGGTCGATTCAGGCTCAATGGTACTCATTGCGTTTCTTCACCTGGCTCGACTTTTGATTCTTTTTTATTCTCCGAATCTAAATCATCTTGCTCAGTTTGGCTGTTCTGCTTGACCTCGGGAACCATACTATATCCTAGTATTGGTTTGCCATTGATTTTTCTTGCCGTGATTTGATCGTCGTGAATCATGATGATGCCAAACGAAGAGGGCATTTTGATGCACAGATAGCTTTGTTTGATGATCATATCAAATTTGTTGATTATGCCCTGCCGAATATTGTCGCGTACGGGTATGGTATGTCCACGATGTCAAAAGTGATTTCCTCAGCCCTGACCTTTTCTTCTTTGTTGAAAGCAACTATCATGGTTTTCTTTCCTGTCGGGTCAATTCGCTTTGCCCCAAAGCTGAATAGGGCGCTTTTGGGCGAATTGAGTGACTTCCTGTCTTGCTTCATGTGGTTAAAAGCCTTGGTGAATAAGATGTCCGCTGAGCTGCCATTGTCTATCAAGATGTTGTGTAACGTGTACCTAGCTACAAACGCAGTTGCAACAAAAGCATCGCAGTGTGGGTAATCCCGAAGCTAAAAATCTTTGTCAGTGAACGATATGGGTTCTAGCTTCCATGGTGGTATATTGACTAGGCACCTTGGGGACACAGATAGTACCCGCCATTCAAATTTTCTTCTAGATCTCTTTCCCTCATGCTAGCAATTAGACCCGCCTGTGATGGCATAGATGTGGCCATTTGTAGGCATGGTAGTATTGACGATCTGCAGTGCTTTGGAATTTTCTAGCTTCGGTACCAATTGTTGTCCCTGCTGCATTTGCTCCGCGGCCACAGACGAAGATGCCGCGACTGAATTTACCTGCAGCTAAGCCTGAGGGAAATTTTGTTGGACATAGGGTTGTGCCTGCTGCCAGTACACCAGATGTTGGTAAGCGTAAGGGTTGAGATTCGGTTGATACTGTGCATCGAAGGCGTGCTGATGCATCTGATACTGGCTGGCCGAATTGTCTCTTGGTGCGTTGTGGAATATCTTCTTCACTTTTTCTGGCTGCTTTAGTGCCTCATCCTTCTCACGCTGCTCTTTGTCCAACAAGGTCTATTTGCATTCCTTGGAGAAATGACCCTTGTTTCACCACATATGACACAGTACGGGATTTTCGGTCCTTCGCCACGGCCTCTTCCTCGGCCACGGCTACCTCGGCCTCCCCTGCCATTCTGGCCATTTCCTCTTCTCTGACCTTCGTTCGGCTGCGGGTGATCATGAGCTGCCCGAGGTTGTTCTTCTCACACCGCGTTTAGTGCCTTTTGTGCTGGCTGCACGGCTTGCTTCGGGGCTGTCTGCTTAAGACTATTTCTAGATGCTTTTCTCCTTTCTTGTTCAATCTCAGACCTAGCAAATTTTCTCATTTCGTCGAACAATTGGTTGACTGTCTTCGGGATCTCTCTGGACAGAACTGCAACGCAGGGTCTTTCTCTGAGTCCTTTTATTGTAGTGGCAATGATAACGTCATCGGATACGTTTGGTAGTTGCGCTTTTGTCTGTATGATCCTTTCTAGGTAAGTGGATAGAGGCTTGTCGTCCGGCTAGAACAGTGTGAGCAGGTCCATCATTGTTTTCTGCTCAAACTGGAGCCCCTGGAAAGTGACGAGTAGGTCTCTCTTTACCTGATTCCATGAAGTGATAGAAAAAGGCCTCAGTGACATGTACCAATCATGAGCGACATCTTTGACTACCATGATGAGTGATTTGGCTGGTATCCTGTCGTTACCCCCAGCCGAATATATGGAGGCTTCGAAGCTGGAGATGAATTTTCTCGGGTTGGAACAGCTGTTGAACGGTGGTATGTTCGTTTTGAAGCTCGATGGCCACAGATACCTTTATAACTCGATGGACAACGGTGAGGATGTGTCCAAGTCGATGCAGGCCTCACACAGTTCTTCACGGACTCGCGCGTCGGCCCCCTAGGAGCATGAGCTTCGAGAACTGTGTTTGCTTGCAGTGCCTGTAACTCTTGTTGAATTCTTACAGCTTCAGTTACCACTTGAATGATTGCCTGCTAGGTGGCGGCTTCATAGTTTTTGGCTGCGATTTGATTTGCAAGCTGGTCCCGCTGCTGCCTCAGCGCTTCCAGCCTCTGCTGTTGCTCATGGAGTGACCTAAGTAGCCTGGCACTTTCGGTGTCCAACGGATTCGGTGCTTTGGGATCTTGATCAGCGCCAACCAACTGCTAGGCCAGCCAATCGCCTGCTGGCGGCTATTGGCGATCTGCTTCACCGCCTAGTACTGGCTGCTCCTATGGTGGTACCGAGGATGACGTTGTACCCGCACTACCGGTCAAGGGCATGCCAAATTGGGGCGCCATGGCCACGCTTGGTTCGGTTGCATGCGTGATGCCCGATAGCTCGCTCAAAGCTGTGGTTGGGTCGCTTGCCGGAGACATATTGTCCCAAACATCTTCCACCATTGGATTCGCTATTTTTCCATAGTTTGTCTTCGCCCTACGCGGTCGCATTAGTTGCCCGATCAACAACCACGGATGGTGCTACTGTTGATTCCGGCCCTGAGGCGATGCCCTCGGGGCATGAATCGGATTCTCGAATACTCATTGTAAAGACACGAATGTAGGAGGTGGAATGCTCTATTATGAACCAGCCCCTGGCTAAAACACACAAGAACCAACCTCTTTACAGACCCCAAAGGAAGCGCTATTTATAGCAGCCCACAGGCATTTACATGGCTATTTTTCCCATGCGAATCGCTCCCCTATTCTGTACTTTATAGCGCTTGAGGGCAAACACGTCCTTCTCCATTGTCGCCCTGTACGACAGGCCTCGCCTTGTGAAAACACGTGGCAACCTATCACGACACCTAACCGTATGCTCCATGGGCCGCACCTATCACCTGCACCAAGTACCAAACTAGGAACCTTCAGATTTGGGTCATGAGGCATGCGACCGGAATCACAAACCAGATTTGGTCCCCGAATCAAGACTCCCGAATCTAGCCGGCTGAAAGCATATTCAAGGAAAAGGTTTTTCCGCGCATCCGGAACCCCGACGCGTGTCGCGCTGCTTTAGTTGTGAAACAGCTTCCTGAATCTAGCTTTGTTAATCAACTTCATGAAGTGATTCGCGTGACCTAACGGGGGACAGGGTGGAAACACTCTCTCCTGCCCCCAACAACTAGATAGCCCTAGTCTTCTCCTCCTACCTTCTAAGTGTCTCATCCTTGATTTTGCTTAGGGATTAAGCATAGATCAAGATACCTTCTTCCGTTCCTTTGGGTTTGATATTTAAAACTAGGTCATCCTGGTGAAGTGCTACATCGGTATATTATATGTGCGCTTGGCCGACCCTACCGTATAAGGCAGTAGGGCGGGTGGAGGCCGGCCGTAGATGACCTCAAATGGAGTCGTGTGCAGCACTGAATGATACGATGAGTTGTAGCAGTACTCGGCCCACGGGAGCCAATCCAGCCATGAGCGAGGGCGGTCCCCCATGACGCATCGTAGATACATCACGATGGTACGATTCACCACCTCCAACTGCCTGTCGGTCTGGTGGTGGAAAGCAGTGCTCATCCGGAGCTTGGTGCCTGCCATCTTGAACCGATCCCTCCAGATGTGCTCGGTGAAGACAGGATCATAGTCGCTAATGATCGACGTCGGGAAGCCATGGAGCTTGATGATCCCCTCGAAGAAAATCTTGGCGACGGAGGCCGCGATGTATGGGTGGCTGAGTGGCAGAAAGTGTGCATACATCGAAAACCTATCCACCATCGTGAGGATGATGCTCTTGCCGTTGACGCATGGTAGGCCATTGATGAAGTTCATGGAGATGTTGGACCACACTTGCGTTGGTACGTCGAGGGGTTGGAGAAGACCGGCCGGGTGCAGGTGATCGGTCATGTTGCCAATGAACTCACGCACCAGGCGTCAATTGTGTTCGATGAAGAAGTCTTGCCACAGACATTGTAGTGTCTTCTAGATCCCTTCATGGCTGGTGTGCGCCAGCCGCAACATGGCCTGGAGGGATGCCAATGCCGCCAGGATGAAGACGCGGTTGCCCCAGAGGACAAGGCCATCCAGGACGCGCCACAATGCCTCGCGTTCTGTGACGATGGTGTCCCAAAACTCGCGTAGCACGGGATCTACTGGCAGCTCCTGGCGGATGTCATTGAAGAACCAGAATGTGGGCGAGGAGAGGGTCTAAAGTTGCTCTGGTGCTATGTCACTGTCATGACGCGAGAGCGCATCAGCGACGACATTCAAGCAGCCAGGCTTGTATTCCACAGTGAAGTCATAGGAAAATAATTTGCTTACCCATTGGTGTTGTGGCACCGTGGAAAGTTGTTGATCTAGCATGAATTTGAGGGCATTGTGATTGGTGCGGATGAGGAATTTGTGGCACCACAGGTAGGGTTGCCAATGTTGAACAGCCTGAACGAGACCAATGAGCTCACGCTCATAGGCCGCCAGCTTCAGATGACGCGCCGCGAATGGCCTGCTATGGAATGTGAGAGTGCCATCGCCTTGGTGCAGGACCATGCCAAACCCTGACCCCGACGCATCACAATCGACCATGAAGGGCTAGTCTAAGTTGGGAAGCTAAAGGAACGGGATGGTGGAGAGGGCGTGGTTGAGGGAATCAAACGTGGTCATGGTCTCCAGTGTCCATGAGAAGCCCTCCTTTTTGAGAAGGGTGGCGAGCGGCGCGGCGATCGTCCCGAATCCCGGATGAACCGGCGGTAGTATCCCGCTAGTCCTAGGAACCCGCAGAGGCCGTGCATGGACCACGGCGATCTTCTCGCTGTCCATAGTCACGTCGGTCCCTAAGATGACATGTCCCAGGTATCCGACGGAGGGTTGGGCGAAGGAGCACTTAGCGCGCTTGAGTCAGAGATAGTGCTCATGCAGGGCGGTGAGGACGATGTTGATGTGTTGCAGATGAGTCGACCACGACGGACTGTATATTAGAATGTCATCGAAAAACACTAACACAAACTTCCAAAGAAACGGCCTGAGGATCGTGTTCATGAGGCTCTGGAACATCGCCGACACATTTCTGAGGCCAAAGGGCATCATGAGAAACTTGAAGTGGCCTTCATGAGTGCGGAAGGCCATCTTGTGCACATCCATGACGTGGACTCGGACTTGGTGATACCCCGAGCGCAAGTCGAGCTTGGTGAAGAATTTTGCACCATGGAGTTCATCAAGGAGTTCTTATACGACGGGGATGGGGAATTTGTCCTTCATTGTCTGTTGGTTCAGAGCACGGTAATCCACGTAGAATCGCCATGAACCATCTTGTTTCTTGACCAAGAGGACAGGGGCCGAGAAGGCAGATGTGCTAGGCTGGATAATGCCTTGATCGAGCATCACCTTACACTGTGCCTCGAGTTTGTCCTTCTGCAGCTGGGGATACCGATAGGGACGAACCACCACCGGTGCCGCCCCTGGCAGGAGGTGGATCCTGTGATCACATGGGCGCGCTGGCGGCAGCCCCATCGGCATGGCAAAGATGTCGTCAAAGGAGCCGAGTAGTGTGTCGAGGAGCTCCTGTTCATTATGGCGGACGGCGTAGAGGCGGGTCGACTGGATGTCGTAGCACATCAAGCCAATCCCTCGCCAAGCCACTCAACATTCGCCGTGCCAGAATGCCATGCACAGGTTGTCAAAGTCCTAGAGAATGGGCCCCAGCGTGCGGAGGAAGGAGATGCCCACACTAGTAGAGATATGACCTACCATGATGAAAATTCTTATGATGATTTTGTTATGGTCACCGAAGAGTGGTTTCCATGATGTTTTGGTCGGTCATTGAAATGCGTGATGATTTTGTTTTTGGTGACATATTTCAGAAAGGTCACGGGAATCATCATCGAGTTGTGACCAACACACTTCATCACTAAAACCCGCACCGCTCCATTTGGCTACGGGAGCCAGTGTCGTTTGCCTACAGGAGAGCTGCCTTCACTCATACTTCCATCTGCCGTTAATCGTTGGAACCGCCCATCACTCAGCGGACACTTCTCCGTCTGACATTATGGGAACCGCCGTTAATCATCCGTTCCGAATGGGCGCCGTTCTACCACACTTCACTGACCGACATGTGGGACCTACCTGCCAGGGGAACCTTGAGGCCACCACCCTTCGACAACTGACATGTCAGACCCGTCTGGGTTGTTCTCCATCTAACGTGTGGGATCAGCGTGTCATTTAGAAGGGACCTGCCACATGGGACCCAGCCCACCATCATTCAACGACTGACAAGAGGGACCCGTCTGGGACCATTTTTCATCCAATGTGTGGGATCAGCGTGTCAGTTAGATGGGATCCGCTACATGGGACCTAGCCCACCATCATTCAACGACTGACATGTGGGACCCGTTTAGGACTATTTTCCATCTGACGTGCGGGATCAGCGTGAGACCCGCCACAGGGCACCCATCTCTGTTCATGTGGGTCAACCTTTGTTAGATGACATGTGGGACCAGGGCACCATCCCTGTTCACGTGGAACCTTGAGGCCACCACCCTTTAATGACTGACATGTGGGACTCTTCTAGGACCGTTCTCCATCTGACATGTGGGATCAGCGTGTCAGATAGAAGGGACCCGCCACATGGGACCCAGCCCACCATCCTTCGATGACTGACATGTGGGACCCGTCTAGGAACGTTTTCCATCCGACATGTGGGATCAGCGTCTTAGTTAGATGGGACCCGCCACATGGGACCCAGCCCACCATCATTCAACGACTGACATGTGGGACCCATCTGGGACTGTTTTCCATCCGACATGTGGGATCAGCGTTGGACCCGCCACGGGGGACCCACCTCTATTCATGTGGGTCAACCTTTGTCGGCTGACATGTGGGACCATGGCACCATCCCTGTTCACGTGGGGCCACCCTTCTTCGGATGTCCTGTGGGCCCGTGTGGCACTCTTCACCACCCGATGCTTGGGACTAGAGCGTCAATTACCTGGGACCCGCAACTAGGGATCCTTCTCTGTTCACATGGGACCAGCCTTATCTCAGACATGTGGGACCACCATTCTCCGACTGACGTTGAATTCACCAAAAACATTAGGTTTTCTAGGATTCGAACCCGGGACCTGGCATAAAGACGTGAAGGTCTTTGCCACTACACTAAGCAGCTATGTGCATTCTCGTCCCCTTGGAGCCTTTATATATGTAAGTACATTCTATGTTCTCTTATACCTTATATCTATATATATATGGGATATATTATATCCCCTGAAAGTGGAAAAGTATCAGCCCGTTGGACTTGCGGCGGAGTCGGACGCGGCAGTAGAGGATCCCCGATGTGCTGTGGTGGCTCTGGCATCCATTTGGAGGCAGGCAGCGGGGCTTTCCCGGTGGAGCACGGCGGCATTGGAGTCCACGTCGCTTGTGTGCCGCAGCAGAGCCATCAGATCCAATTCGCGAGTCTCCTTTCTTCCCTTTTTAGTGTTTATTTCTTCATTTATGTTTTGCCTCGACATGGATCTATTACAGGACTTGGGGATTTCGCTTAGATATATCACCATTGATGCATACCGTCATATTCCTTAATTTTAGATAGATGCGAGACGAGGATTGGTTCTTGTAGTCCCTGTAGCACATGGTTGTTGGATTTGTTAGGAGGCAGCGGATCAGTGCCACTAATCTTTAAACTGCACTTTTTGCTACGCATGCCAATGATGGTCACTAGCACTTGCACTTGTAAAACTGAGGCAGCCTGTTTGGGTTCTGCAGATTCGAGATGAATGCATGCTATGTTGTGTTCCACGGCCGTAGGCGAGGGGTTTTCGCAGTTGGGCTGACTACCAGGAGCAAGTTCATGCGTTCCCTGGTGCTTCTTATAAATACACCTCCTGGGAAGCCGCACTTGCTGCCTTCAAATCCTATGAAGCTGCACTTGCCAAGATTTTTTTCTTTTTTCCCTTTTTCTCTTCTTTCTTTTTTCTTGTATCCTCATTTATCCATTCCCCCTCTTTTCTGCTCCTCCGAGGCGACCGGAGGTGGATCCATCCATCTTCTTCCTCCTTCATCCCCAACATCAGTAGCTGCAGCAGGGAGGCGCCGGCGCACCTGTCGCGGGCCTTCCCATCGGCTTTCGCTTCCGTCCCACGGACAAGGAGATGCTGCTGCACTATCTCCGCCGCAACCGACGTTGACGAGAAGCGCTTCTTCTTCCACTGCCCGGTGACGCGGGTGCTGGCGCAAGGGCGACAGCGCGGCAAGGGTGGCCGGCACCGGCAGCCCTTCCTCCCTCTTCGGCCTTGCGAGTGGCGGCCCTCATTCCTTTCCGGCTGGGTGGGCAACGGGCGGAGGCACGGTGGCTCCTTCTCCCTCGAAGGCCAGACCAACGCACACGTAGCGTACTTCCGCTACGTCACGAGTCCACTCGAGGCCGCGAGGTGCCGGCGAGGGCGCGTGAGCTCGACCGATTAGGGAGCGCGGGCTGGCGTGCGCGGCGGGCGGGCTAGCGCGGCGTCCATGTGCGCGGTGGCGTCCATCTCCACTCCAATGAAGCATTACATTTGAGCCTGCGGTTCTTTGTGCTTTGATCTGAATGTTAATAATTTTGATGGATCATGTGTTACCTATGATGTCCACTCCAACGAAGGATTTAGTTGCACAACAATTTTTTAACTAATGATACAATGGCAACCATTCAGTTTTAGAATAAGCCCTTAAGCTGAGTTACCTATGTGTTACCTATGATGTCCACCATCCTGCACCCTCAATGGTAATGTGCTCAATTTCACAAAAAAAAATGGTAATGTGCTCAAGAGTTTTTCATCCAAAGATGCAGCAGTCCATGAGCTGCTACTGAACTCTGAAATCCCTTTTTAGGAAGGTGAGTTCCTTTGTATCTACGACTAATGTCTTGTTAGTTTTGTTGCGTTTTGTTATTGTGCTACAGGGAGGACACTAGCTACAACCACTTTGGTCCACTGACGGCCTCAACATTGTGATTCTGGATTCTGGTGGCGACCCTCCTTGTGACCGGTATTACAACGTCGTCTTCCGCCTCAACGGTATGTGTCCCTTCAAACATGCCTTTCATGTTAAGGCCCTGCTATGAAATTATTAGCTGTGCTGATAGTTATAGTCATCAGTAGGACAGATTGTTGCTACCAGCCATCTTGCCATTTTGTCATTCTCTCTTGCTGTTTCTCAAATGCCGGTGCTTACGTATTGAATAGCAGCACAGATTGTTAGTAGGAAGGATTGTGGCTATTTTTGGATTAAATTAGAGATCTAGATGACCAAAATAAATTCTAGAAAGGATAAAATTTATGGATAGCTTGCAAGATCCCATGATCACAACTCCCACGGTCAACTGCGAAGCATTCAAGGAAAGAAAATGGAGATCTTAGAAGTGTTAGTGATCTGGAATAAGAGCTGCTTGAACTATTTTTTTTATCATGTTCTCACTGGATTTACTGAGTTTGTTTTGCTTCTTTCATTACCAGAGATGATAAGAAGCAAAACTGGTATGTCCATATTTTGTTTACTGTTGCCCAATCGACTCTGAAAATCAAGCATCTGCTAGCGTACTATACAAGAAGGTATGAAAAATCTTTCTCTAATGATTTCTTTGTGCTTTTTACCACATCTGGTAGTGATGCTTTTGGAGCCGTTTAATATTTGTTTTCATCAAGAAGGAATCTGTGCTAACGAAATTCAAGAGGCTGAGAGTTTACGCTCAGTCTTTGTCCCTATATTGTGGTGATTCTTTTCCTTTCCAGTAAGCTGAAATGGAATTTAATTATCTGGGCAGTGCAGGTGAGTCGATCTCACTTCAAGATTATCTGACTTTGCTGTGTGCTGGAAAAAGCTTTCAAAGGTAACTTCAGTGGTTTATGGGAAATAAATTTATAGACCCTTTCAGTGATTTGGATCCATGTACTCCCTTCCATATTCCTGACTTTCGTTGGTTTTGTCCTTGGTCCATATGTGCTCTTTCATGTTCACTTGATGAGTACATATATAGAATCAGTGCTTTGCTAAACTCCACCTAAATGTTTACAGATTTGCATTTGCATCGCTGTCTATTGTACAGAACTGGGAAGCCAAATTTGTTATGCTTATTTTTTTGGGAGCCTCCCTTGGCCCTTTTCCCTTATGTGCAATTCTGAATGCATCTACTATTTCTGAACAAACCACCATGCTAATGATTGTACTTTTTGGTTGTATATTTTACTACGAGCTGGATGGCTGAAGAATACGAAATGCCTTCGTGATCAGGCTATTGACATACAACTGCAATTCAAGAAAAATGTTAATTCCTAAAGAAGTGCAAGCTTGTGTTTCACATATCGTAAACATGAACTGATATTTTAGGTTCTTACATTATGACCAATATGACATTGATGTTTCATACAACTGCAATTCAAGAAAAATGTTAATTCCTAAAGAAGTGCAAGCTTGTGTTTCACATATCGTAAACATGAAGTGATATTTTAGGTTCTTACATTATGACCAATATGACATTGAGGTTTCAGTTTTGCAATACAATTTAGAGTTATATTTAAACTAATTATCTTTTTTGAAGATTTATGTAAATATATGATTGGAATTAACATTGTAAAACACGCTCTTATATATTGATCATGATATTATGTGTTTTCGTTGCAACGCACGGGCATTTACCTAGTACAGTAAAAATGTTTATAATCTACTCAGATAAGGTTATTTTTTGTGTCATGGTTTGTAACATGTTGTTGTAGTTGTTATATATTTTCGAGGGTTTATCATGATGAAGGTATTATTTTGTTTTTATTTTTCTAAGGGGTTTTAAATGGAACTATCATGTCATTTTTATTGTATAATGAGTAGTGGGCAGTGTGTGGGTTGGGGTTAGGGTGATTGGATAAGTATTGAGGTTAGCTATATGTCGGTGTAACTATCTGTATGTAGTAAGTAATATTTTGCTTCTGTTATTGAAATTGGACTATCACATTTTGCTTTTTTAGCAAAAGGGGGTAAAAGTATTTATTAAGGAGGGAGAAGCAAAAGTAGCTGGAAGCTTAACATGATGTTATTTTCTCATGAGGAGTGTTTAACAACTGTTTTTTTATTTTATGATTCTTATTTGATGTTTCATATTTACCCCTAAGAAACATAGGCAAAAATGTTCAGTTAAAACTATGTAATTTCAAATTTTCACAAAATTTGTTTATAAAAGTAACATATTTATAGAAAAGGAAACCGGCTTCGGGCCGTATTCGGCCCATTAAGGCCCATGTAGCGGGAGGCAGGCCAGCATGGACTGCGGGTTTATTTCACAAAAAAGTCAAGGGTTTATTAAAAAAACTGAGAGGTGAATGGACTGAGGGTTGTATTTTGCCAAATTTTAAGGGATTTTTTTGCAAAATGGCCGAGACTCGCCCGATCTAGGCCGTCCATCCGGCCGATCGGATGGGTTAGGGTAGCCAACGACGTGGCCACGATGGCTGGCCTTCTTTTGTTGCAGCTTTCGTATAAGAAAGACAACATCCAGATAACTAGACTAAAAAACTAAATTGTTTGTAGTACTCCTTGGTCAAATCTCTTTTTTTAAGAAGTCAATTTTAAGTTTCAAATATATATAAATATTAAATGTAAACATACTTAACTTACTTATAAAATCTATTTTTATAATAAACTCTTAAAATACAAATATTGATAGTGTTGACTCCTCAAAAACTGAGATTTACACGCTTTTAGACGATACGGGGTATAATCAAACTTAGCCTTTATTACCGTCGATGCAGATGGTCTTTATCCATATTAGCCCTATGAGGTATTTGGGAATGAATATGTATATATAAATTAGTTAGGAAAGTAGGAAAATATCTGATTTACTAGCAAGCATGCTCATGTATTGCTACAGATAGAAAATGTATCTAACATTCATGAAAAAATAAGGACGTGTGAGGTATATATCCATTATGTTTTACCTTATCTATAAAATTTGAAAGGTATTATTCATTTTATAATGACTATAATATTCATAATATAAGTAAATATGGACAATAATATGGCAATGACCAATTAAGCATTATTGAATTAAAATATAGCCTTTATGGTTTTCTCCTATTGTAAAAAGCACTTAATATTTACTCATAAGTGTATCAAAAATTTATTTTTCACATTATCCATTTGCTGGAACAGCTAAATATCATGTTTCGTGATCTAATAACTCCAATTAAAGTTAACAAGGTTTGTCTACCCAACGATGATTGTTGGAGATTGCACTGGTATATGTGTACAACTTGAAACATATTTTTTAGACCAGATTAGAAAATAAAATGCTCAACATTTCAATTTACGGTTGGTATAGTTGGACCAGGGGTCTTAGGACGTAGGAGTGGAAGACAGGAGATCGAGGCTTGAATCCTGGGCGGCGAGCAGGTGGTGCCGGCACCTGGGCTAGCACGACAAGAGCTGGGTGGTGAACGGTAGCTAGGCGCCCAAGGGAGACAACAAGTCTCAATCCCAGGCTAACTCTTAATCAATTGATGCTTAGTACTTATACAAAGGATCTAAACTAACTACTGAATAACAAATCAACTTTGACCAAACGAAATAATTCAAACTAATGATCCTATAAATCAGGAACTTGATACTGCATGCGCTAGCTGCGCCAAGCGCCCTGGAGACCGCTTCTCAGCCACTCCTGCGTTCCCGGCGTTTGTATACTTGGCCAGTCATAACATTTCTCCCCCGTTGATGAACAGCTCGTCCTCGAGCTGAAACTCCGGGAAGAGGTCGCGGAATTCGTCGGCCGGCTCCCACATAGCTTCATTGCTGGGCAGACCCTTCCACTAGATGAGCACATGCCAGACACCGTGGCGGAGCTGGCTACGGAGGGCACGCTCTGGGCAAAGGAGTACACGGCCATTGTGCAAGGGTGGCAACGCCGGTGTAGCTGGTGGTAATGGTCCCTTGAACTGCTTGAGGACGCCAACGTGGAAGACGTCATGGAGCCGTGCATAATATGGAAGGCGGAGGCGGTAGGCGACTGCTTCGATGCGCTCGACAACCTAGAACGGGCCTGCAAAACGTGGGGAGAGCTTGCCATATGGTCCGGGTAGCAAGGACTGGGCCAGTCGGTGTAGAAGGCAAAGCAGAACCTAGTCCCCGACCGTGAACTCCACATTATGGTGCTTGGCGTCATAGTTCTTCTTGGCGTGATCCTGTGCTTGGAGGAGGCGGTCGCGGACCTCCGCGAGAAATGTGTCGTGATCCTAGAGCATATTGTCGATAGCGTCTGTTGACACTCACTAATGCCTAAATATATCTTTCAATTATTGCTTAATAATATCTGAAAAAGATCTTAAAGCATAGTTGTAGGGTGTTGAAACTAACAAGTTCCATGAGTTGTGTTATTTTCACTTGATTGCAAGATTATCCTTATTTTATCACAGAAATGTATTTCAGATGAAGAATTAGAGGACACCATTGTAAAGAGCTTGTCGAGATGATCAAAACAGACATATCACTTGCTATATTTGTAGTTCCAACGATAGAGTCCACTTTGGATACGCTTTGAACTTTCTAGAAGACACCGGAATCATCACCAAGCAAGAGTTTTCTAGAAGACACCGGAATCATCACCAAGCAAGAGTTTTCTGGACTAACATAACAATTTCCACAGCTTTGGTAAATTGTGATTTTTTTGGGATTAAAACGAAAACAGCCAAGGAAGAGTAGGAGTCAAGGAACCAAACCAAATCAAGTCGGATTCTCGCAAGATTTGACAGATAGGTTCTAGAGGACACCAGAGGACACCAGAGCGAAGCAGAAGACCACCTGACACTGGGCCAGGCCGATCGGCCTGCCATGTGGGGCCGGCCGGCCCAGGTGGATCCCACCTATCGGTCTCCTTCAGAGTTCGATCTCCAACCGCCCTCCTCGATGCATCTCGACCATTGTTTCAAGTCGGTTTGATCCAAGGGCTGCGGTTCATGCCATTGGACTATATAAGCATGAGTAGAGCCCCCCTCAAAGACATCTAATTGATCTACAAGTCTACAATTCATTATCTCCAGAGTAGATCTCAGGAGAGGGGTCCTTTGAATGGATCACCTCACTAGAGCTTAGTAATCAAGAAGAAGACTAGTACACCTCTAGTTAGGTTTAGATCTAGTCTTAAACTAGAACTAGAAGAGAGACAGAGAGGTAGAAGATCTGGAGGAAGCCCCGGGCCTGTCGGTGCTCCTCTATGACTTATACCTGCGGATTCAAGTTCTTCAAGCTTGGATCAGAGACTTCTACGGTCATCAACTTCTATGAGTCTATGAGTAATTGTTCTTATTGTTCATCTATTTTCACAACTCTTGTAACAGAACCGCCCAATTTATATAAGCTTAAGTCCAAATTAACCTGCCAAGACAGCTTAAGTTGCTCCTAAGCCCATATAAACCTGGCAATCTGTGAAATCACAAAGGACTTCAAACCAACTTACACCCAAGATCGTACATAGTTCAGCAACCATAGTCCACATGTTACATAAAGTTCGCACATAGCTCAATTACATCGGAGTTTACAAAAGATTATTACAACACCTTTTTGAATAAAGAATAGCGGAAGCAAAATACTTTGAAATACCCACACTCATATTTTATTTAAATATAGTGCTAGCTTATTGTCAAATCCAACAAAAGCATCTGAGATAAGATATAAGGAATGACCGTGTCCAAGATCTGATTATCTCCCATAGCGGGATAGAAACTCATCTTGTAGCCATAGCAACCTAGATGAACACCTAGAACAAGTGGGAATAAAACCCTGAGTATGAGAATGTACTTACTAGACTTGCCCGTCATAAATCAAAAATAAATTAACTCCAAGGAGTATGCAAGGCTTTATAAGTGGGGTAGCTGGCTCATACATTTGCAAAAAAAGCTTGAGCTTATTAAGAACAATTATTATAACCTTCTAGCTTTGTATTTTATAGTCATTAACCTTATCATGCTATATTAGCACCTCAACTAAACAAGCATGGTATAAATTATTTAGCAAGGCTAGTAACCATTTCTGGTTGAGCATCTTTCAGCATCAACATCATAACCATCTCATCTCTTTGTTCAAGTTCTTACTACAATGCCACTGCTCAAGTCAAGTGTCCACTGTCCAGGAACGATGGCGATTCGAATCGATTCTAACTAGCTGGTGATTTATTCCCCACACAAACCAGGCATACTTTGTGAGAGCAGCCTTAGTCAACGAGCGTCCATTCGGGTAAAGTCGCAGGTTCAACAGATACCATCGTACCCGGGGACCGCCCGGCTGCCAGCAGGGCGCACCATACTATATTCGGGCCTTACCACCGCGCCCCTGTGGCCCTCTATCATCTCCAATACGATGCGTACAACAGGTTGATTCCTGTCCCAAACAAACTTATGGCTTCGCGGTAGAAACGACTTATCCTTCCAGCTAAATGTGGGGCATGCGTTCAATATGACTTGAGGACGTACAACGAACGGGGCCCTAGTTCGACACAAATGGGATAAACAGCACATAACCTCCAGTTCTGTTCACAACACCAATCCCGCCCAGCCTCTATTTATTATCTCCACATGGTTATTCCAGTATAACAGTGTAGCCATCTCTGAGTCATCATCTTTAACTCGCGGGTGACAGGAAATCACCCGACTTCTACCGATCTAATTTAAGCATGGCTAAGCAGATAAATCGATTCCTGAACCTAACAGGATATAAGAATATATCGAGGTAGGCAAGGAATATAAGTAATGCATCAATGGTTTCATGCAATGCCTATAACTTAATGCATCAAACAAGTAAAGGACGCAAGTTAGATATTTGTAAACCACAGGGAGAAAATGCTTCGGGGCTTGCCTTCCTTAGAAGAGCGATGTTGATTCTCCGGGAACTCATACAATTTCACGTGTTGCTCCTTATTCCCGATCACCTCCTGTGCAGGAACTCCTCCTTCTGACTCCTTGGCTTCACGACTGGTGTTCTCTCATGCGGTCCTGTATGATGCATAGGTGCGTATGAATACAAAGAATGCACATGAAATGAATATGGAGTATGATGATGATCATGAATGCTTACACATGACTTCTACAAAGGAGTCAACATCATCCAAAAACATATACTATAAGCAGATGTCATCTACTGCATTCTCTTCTGCAACAACTACTACACAAGCATTAAAATGAAACATCATACAACCAGCACATCATCAATTCTAACATATAAATATCATCCACTTATTATAAGCATCAACCTTAAACAATGATGCATATATATAGCCATAAACACCACACATGAATTGCATACTTAGAGTAATTATAAAGCATCAATATATATTCCAAACATCAAACTGAACCTAAACCATAGCTCTAACAGATTATATACTTTGCAAAAGTATAGAGAAGCATTATAGATACCATAAAATTGATAAAGCAAAGCACTAACAAGCACATATATAATTAAGGACATAACTGCATCATATATTTATATTGCATAGAAAATTCTACAGAAATTACAGAAGCTTAAGCATCTCTATTAGTGTCTACCATAAAAATTTGAACTTAAAAAGATGAGTCAATCATCCGACACAAAAAAGACAAGGAGCCGGACAGAATGACACCTAAAAATACTTTGTACTATCAAGTATGCCAAACGTCAGGTTTCATCATATTCAGAGCTACATCATATCATATAAAGGGCCTACAAAAATTATCAACCTCAAACTAGGCCTATATAATTCTTTTATGAATTATTCCAATAATAACCTTTTTACCACACTTGAATTACAACTTCATATTTTTACATATCAAACAAACATGACATATTTTTCGTAGAAAGTACATGGCACCAAAAGACCAACATAACAAGAACCACATTTTTGTGAGCAATATATGATTTACTATGCATTTCCAAAAATTAGAGGAATTTAGCACATTAAATAAAGCTACATATAAAAGTATCTCAAAACTAACATGCAACATTTTTAACAGATAGATCTCATTAATACAAAACCACTGCAAGTTCAATCACCTCATTGGATCAATAGTCAAGGAGATATGAATTTTGCAATATTTATCAGCAAATCTGGAAATTCATTTTCTTTAAAACCAAAAATCATATAGGACAAACACTTTGCATCGGGGTCCCTGAACTTCTTAAAAATTAACCAAGGCCAGATCTGAGATTCTTTCTCTCTGGCCTTTTTGCACCCACACCCTTAGCCTTCTTCGAATTCATGCTCTCAGTCCCCGACGCGATTTGGAGCAGGGATGACGGGGAAGACAGCCGGTGACGGTCGGTGGAGGCTCGCCAACGTCGTGGATGAGGCAGCGGAGCATGGCGGCTACGGGTCGCACCCGTTGGTGCCCCCATCGCGAAAGGAGCCGGCCTGAGGCGGCTGGGCCACGTCAGCCATGAGCTCCGCGACGGCGGCAACGCTGGCCACGGCGGGGCCTGGCGAGGCGCGCGAGCTAGGCGATGCCAAGGTGGAACCCTAGCTCGGTCCTTCATGGCTAATTGACGGAGCGGAGGGCACCGGCCACATGCATCGATGATTGCTGTACGACAACGGCGATGGCGATGCGCTCCGGCGGCCAGGGGCAGTGGGAAAGAGACGTGCTAGGTTTGTCGGGCGATGAATACGGTGTTGGGCTGCCATCTCGGGTGACGATGCAGGAGAGGTGGAGCCACACGGAGGAGGACATGGTGGCCATGGATCCTGTGGTGACGAAATCGGTCGATTGGCCTTTGCCTCAGTGCGAAAGGCGAAGGCGATGGCAATACGAGGTCGAGCGGGCTCCGATGGAGTGGTGTGCGCGAACCGACGCAATGCGTTGCAGTGGCGGAGTGGTGGCGGTGCCCGAGCTCCGGGCAGCCGGCAATGGCGGCTTGCTGCTCTGTGCACGGAGGAAGAAGCAGAGCGAGGAGGGGAGAATGGAGTGGAGGAAAAGGAAATTCAGCCAGATGGGAGGCCAGGGCAAGGGTCCAGTCCTAAAACGCGCGGTCGGGCCGGCGCTGCCGCCGGTGGCCGATCGCCACGCGACACGTGCGGTTTGAGGCCGGTCGGCCCGATATTTTGGACTCGTCATTTTCCTGACGGCCAAGTGGTATCCGTCACAAAATGATATTTGGATTCTCCAACATGTTTTCATTCTTGCTCTATATCTCTCAAAATAAGCAAAATTAGACCAAGCATATTTGAATGAAATGTAGCTCATGGAGAGTAGAACATCTCATCTTCAATGACCATGGCTAGATTGTGCCTAGATTTTGAAATACAAAATTCTAAATGAAACTACCTCATAAATTCATATTAATTGAAAAACAGCCCCCAAACCTGCCTTTATCAACCTTTTTGAACATTTTAAAATCATTTTCATGAAATGTGAGAATTACAACTTTTGTTCCTTATAAAATTCTCTACAAAGTTGATTAATTATGCACACACATGCATTAACTTTGGCTATCACTTTCAAACTAGTTAAACAGAAGCACTCAGAAGGTCCACTTTGGTCAAACCAATCATGCAAGCATAATTAGCCAAAGTTGTTAACATAAACATTACTTCATTTTGCATCCTAAATATGTTTAATTGTGTTTTGTGAGCGAACAAGGTCAACCACTTGTATTACCAATCATGTTCAAATGAAATTCAAGCATAAATTGAATAAATCAAGCATCACACATGAAATGACATTTAACCTTTTTATTGATGCCATGCATAAAGATGCTTATGCTAATGAATGCAAGTGTTTATGCATGCTTAACACCAGGGGTGTTAGAGCCCTTCCCTCTTTATAAAAATCTCGTCCCGAGATTTATGTTATTAGCTTTGATTTTTGGAAAGCAGTAAACCTCACACACATACTTTTTTTGTCTCACAGATGGCATCTCCCGTCATGATGGTTCTCAACACTTTGGCCCACTTTTATGACTTGATTCCAAGTCATTTTATCTTGTCTTCGAAGATCCAAGATGGTTTCTCTTGGTATTCCATGGTTGATCTAATATCGGGTCCACATGACTCGATCCTTTCTTTCGAGAGAGGTAACATTCCTTAGCTATGACATATGAGACAAAAAAATGATTGCATCGCTTCTGGGGTAGCTGCAAATTGAAAACCATTCTGACTGTCTTGCAAGATTTGGTATGGTCCAATCATACCTTAGTGCAAGCTTTCTCTTTACTCTGAACTGTGGAACACCTTACTGTAGATGCTTCTAAGATTGAGTTGTAGTGGTGGTCCTTGATCAGACACAATGATGTTCTTCAAGATATACCTCGTACAACCAAACAATCTCTTTGCAAAGTACCAATCATACTATTGAGGTGGTTGACCCTTAGCCTTAATAGGTCAAAATTGTTGGCTTGGTAAGGCGATTGACAACCCATATAGCTTGTTAGCTGATCCCAAAGATGCTTAGTTAGCTCCATAGGCACTTTCATCTTATTGTAAGAACAATCCTTTTACAGCCTTTCAGACTTCCATGCTCTTTCTTTTCAAGAGAAAATGATCATGATATTCCACAACACTTCATATCCGGTTTTTGTTGGGTGAACATATACTTGAGATGCTTATGATTCTCATAGAGGTGGTACTTGTTTCCAAGCAAGTGGTGCCTCTTTGCCTTCAGAGAATGTACAACGACTATTAATTCCAAATTATATATTGGGTAGTTGGCCTCATGCATTCTCAATTAGCGTGAGACACAAGCAACTACTCGTCCGTCATGAATAAGGACATATCCAAAGCCAACTTGGATGCATTAAAGAACACATCAAAAGTTCCTTTTCATCCAATTGAGCGAGAGCAAGAGTAGTGGTTAGCAACTTCCGTAAAGTATGAAAAGCTACTTCACACTTTTATGTATCAAAAAACTTAGCCAGATAAGGCTCTTGTCCAATAGTACCTTAATTGAACCTTAAAACTCATAAACTTATTAGATGGCATCCAATACAACCCTCTTGAAATTAATGCAACCCCAGAAATTAGGTCCATAGCAAATTCCCAAGCCTCTTATGAAAAAGAAACCTAGAATTTCGCTAGGAGATATCTCTATAAACTTGCATATCACAGGTAGTGATAACCAAGGCTACATAAATCCAACCATCAAGGAAGTTAATCGGCTAAAACAATCTTTTAAATTCTAGACCTCTTTAGAAAGTTTTCGTCCAAAGAATTTCCTTCATTGATTCCCAAGAAACCTTGTTACTTTGGGAGTAATCTAGGGAATCGATCTCCCAAGTACTTGTTCTGGGGACAAGGGAGATGTGCTTGGAGCACAACATACTAACTCCATCGTATGTAGGCACAACAGGTCTCACTTTATCATCCAATTGAATCATGAACAAGATAAACATCCTTTGATATAGTGTGAACCAAACTAGATAAACATCCTTTGATATAGTGTGAATCAAACCAAATTCACAAGTGGTGCATGTGTTTGTCATTGCTTGTACAGACACAAATGAGGTACCAACCAATGGCGAGTTACACAAGACTCCATGGGTGCAATTCTTTTTCTCTGATGACAACACTGTATTATCTGATTCCATATAGTATATGGTGACTTTGCTATCTAGCTTCATTGAAGCATTACTCTTAAAAATCCTTAACAAGTGGTGACAATCCTCTTAGTTGAATCCAATGCAACCTCTTGGGTAAAAACACCAATTAGCATAACCATGCACTACTACTCAGATCGAGTGTAGTTTCTTTATGATGTAATTACACAAGGGTTAAGTCAATTCTCATGAAGCAAAACTAGCTTTGTTGGATTACCTTTGGCATTCAGGCTTCCTTCCTTATGAAAGAGTGAGTCCCCAAAACCAAGGATGCAATCCAAGTAGCTTGTGTAATGCCTCATGGGAGTAAGGAGTCACTTCTGCAGCATCTAAGGATATACCAACAACAAAACATACCATACTCATAAATCTTTACACTAGCACATGCACAACCATCCAACATGAGGAACGATAGGAATATTGCAGATTTTATCCCTCTTGAGAAACTACCCTTTATTCTCAGCCCCATTATACCTAAAGCTTGGGGGAAGTGTAAATCTATAAGTCCTCATATTACTGACCAAACTTCAACTCAAACGGACATCTTTTGAGGTGATTAAGCAATACATGTACCAAAACTGCTCTGTTTTGGAATTTCAACAACCTTCATGGATGAACTCTTCTCATGACTGACACTTTACTTAGCAAATCTTCCAAACAACTAGGCATTTGGATGTACTCAAAGGAAGGAGTGAGTTCACAAAGTTTGGCACCATTCCAATAATGTTTGAGCTAGTTCATATAGTCTTCTTATAGGTAACTACTTAGTTTTCTTTCAACACTAAAAGCTTCAAGGCTTCAACTTTTGTAGCCAACTATTGTAGTTGTTGACAATGTAGATGACCATTCTCAAAGTCAACCAAAAGGAGTCACACCTAAAAGGGCCTAACTGATTTGAATGATCATCATACATGCAACAATTGAGAACTGAGTAAATGATCATGAGCATAAAGGATAGCATATGAAAAGCGTAGATCTCCCTTGATCCTCATTCATCTGATAACTTGTCCAACTTGAAGTGTTGCGTGCCACATTTGTCTCCAAAGGGAATGACACGTATCCAACAGAAGGTAGCATCGCTTATGGAAATGACTAGCAGAGTCGCTTGTCATCTCTTGTAGTCTGTTAATGAATGTGTCAGTGACCTATTCTTCCAAGGATCACCTTCTTTGCAACTTCGAAAGAAAGCTTCATTACAAATGGTCCAATAAGGATCTACCGAAAGGTTATAGAGGGATAACCAAGGAAGAGTTCATGTGAAGATAACACCTTGATGTAGTTTCCATAATGGATCATGACTAAAACCACGATACCAGCACGTGTCGAGCAGCACAACATGTGTCTGCAGCCACAAGGTGCTCTCGATTTCGTCATGACACTATAAGTTATTAATCAAGACTCCATTACTGAACTTACATCCAACGTGAAATCCACATGACACAAGCAGCTCTTGCATGGATAAGCATCACGTGCAAGCAAACAATGGTGATTGCAAGGTTAAGGGATAACAAGGAGGGGATAAAGAATGAAACATGGCACAAGACAAAATGAATACGTCTCGTGCCTACCAAGGTGATTACCAAATATAAAGCTATTTGAAAGTTTAGTCTAGCAAAGCGACATCATAGAACCAAGGTCAATAAACCCTTCAAGGATCAGAGAAGGAATGGGCAAAGATTTAAGGTCGAGACCAAACGTGAATAATCATGAAAGAATTTTAAGATTATGGCATAAAAGATTCACATGGTATGGACTTCAAGGACAGACCATACAAGAAAAGTACACCACCAACAATACACATTGTAAGTGATTCCTTAAGATTACACACCATACATAAAGCGACTACAGAAGAAACATCGACAAGAGATACATCTACTAACAACTCCACGTGGTCGTTATCGGCACTAGAGACATTGTCATCCTCGTTGTTTCCATCGAGAACCACTATAGCAGGCACCTCTTGTTGATCTGCATTGATCTCCATATCATCAGTAGCAAGACAACTTCAAGCTCCATCTCACCATCATCAAGAAGGTCAACAGGGTTAAGCAGGTGGCTCAGCAATTTCTAAGCCTTCATGCAAACATCATTGTAGTTCTTCATCAAAAAAAAATTGTCCCTTAAGATCGGCTTCAACATCCCAAGCTTCCTATCTCTATTGTAGCACTGGGTTAAGCACTTGTTGATAGTGGATAACCAGAGTTACCAACTCTCTAATCCAACCCTACAAACCAAGGATTTCCTATGCAACTACTGCCTCTCTCTGAACAGCTTGATCCCTAGCAACTGCCACCTGTGCAAGCTGCTCTATTGTCCTACTCAATTCAGTATTGATCCCTTTCGCATCTCACGCCTCTAAATAGAAGCATGATGGAGAATGATGTCCAAATGGTTAATCACACCCTCCATGCAGGAGTAAATCATCAAGGTGAACATAACACTAGTGGTTAGTCTGTTGCCTCTCTCAGCCTCATCTGCATCTCCCACTAGTGTAGTTCAGCTAAGCTGACATCATGCCACATGGTATGGGTCACCCTCGAAAAACACACTAGTGGTAGCACCTCTTTTGGAAACTACTTCAGAAGGTCTCTCAGCTTTGTAGGCTACCTCATTGGCAAATCCCATGGTGTTAGGCCTTGTGCCATAAAGAATCTACCACCAGATAGACTCCTGCTCCTCTCTTCTTAGGACCAAAATGCCAACAATGACCAAACCCTATTTCTCAATCTCTTGTTGTTTGCTCCATTGATAGCGAGGTTCTCTACCCTCTAGGTATCCAACAGTGTACAAAACCCTCCATAGCAGTGAAGGCATACCACACTCCTTCAGGAACATTCTTCGTACCACTTGACTCTCTAAGGGCAAGCTGGTGACGTGGAACTCTTCTACCTATGGACTTGCGAGCAGTGCACTTCATGTGAGCCAACTGTATCGGGTTGCGACTCTCTTGAGAATGGATATTAAGTTGGTGGATTTTATCAAAAAGAGATAATCAATTATTAAGGAGAGAGACAATGCAATAACATGAGATGAACATGCGACATGATGCATGCATGTTCTATTCGTCCTCATGACCTAATAAATCTAACGTGCTATGCGGTGGCATACATCGAGCTCTATTATATGTAATTAACTCGTTCTACACGTTTGCTTTGTTAGTGTACCTGTAGAAAAATTTGTTGCAGCCCAAGTCCCACATGAATGCAATTCAACATAAAAAATTTCACGCACCTTCCGAACAAGGTGAAAATACCGATTACTCACACCCCCGCCATCTATGTATATCCCCAAATATGCATACATGTAGGTGCACACTACCCGAATCATCGTCAGAAGACAGAAACCCAATATGGGGTACCTTCATATAAACATGTGTGCAACATGTAAATAATCCAGCACCATATAAGCATTCCCCTAGACTAGCTATGTATCTGATCATGCTCTCACAACTCACACTTACCATGTTATCAAAATAACCTTACCTTGGCGTAGGCATAATGATCCATACATTACCATTCAAGCAAATGGCACCCATACGAATCCGCCATGTTATGGAAAATATGATGCAATCCCCCATGTTAGTACTTAACTAAGCCACCTAAGATCCTATTGGGCATAAAGGATATGACAACTGGCACACATTTAAGTTTTAAATCATGAATTTAAACACATGTATATAGCTATAAATTGGCAATTAGTTTTTAAAAAAAATCCTTTTGTTTAAAATACACATGTGAACAGTAATATACTGAACCTTGCTCCGATGCCAATTGTAACAGAATTGCCCAATTTATATAAGCTTAAGTCCAAATTAACCAGCCGAGACAGCTTAAGTTACTCCTAAGCCCATATAAACTCAGTAGTCCATGAAATCACAAAGGATTTCAAACCAACTTACACCCAAGATCGTACATAGTTCAGCAACCATAGTCCACATGTTACATAAAGTTCGCACATAGCTCAATTACATCGGAGTTTACAAAATATTATTACAACACCTTTTTGAATAAAGAATAGCGGAAGAAAGATACTTTGAACCCACACTCATATTTTATTTAAATATAGTGCTAGCTCATAGTCAAATCCAACAAAAGCATCTGAGATAAGATATAAGGAATGACCATGCCCAAGGTCTGATTATCTCCCATAGCGGGATATAAACCCATCTTGTAGACACAACAACTAGATGAACACCTGCAACAAGTGGGAATAAAATCCTGAGTACGAGAATGTACTCAGCTAGACTTACCCATCATAAACCAAAAATAAATTGACTCCAAGGAGTATGCAAGGCTTTATAAGTGGGGTAGCTGGCTCATACATTTGCAGAAAAAGCTTGAGCTTATTAAGAACAATTATTATAACCTTCTAGTTTTGCATTTTATAGTTATTAACCTTATCATGCTAGATTAGCACCTAAACTAAACAAGCATGGTATAAATTATTCAGCAAGACTAGTAACCATTTCTGGTTGAGCATCTTTTAGCATCAACATCATAACCATCTCATCTCTTTGTTCAAGTTCTTACTACGATGCCACTGCTCAAGTCAAGTGTCCACTGTCCAGGAACGATGCCGATTCGAATCAATTTCTAACCAGCTGGTGGTTTATTCCCCACACAAACCAGGCATACTTTGCGAAAGCAGCCTTAGTCAACGACCGTCCATTCGGGTAAAGTTGTGGGTTCAACAGGTACCATCAAACCCGGGGACCGCCTGGCTGCCAGCAGGGCGCACCATACTATATTCAGGCCTTACCACCGCGCCCCCGTGGCCCCCCATCATCTCCAATACGATGTGTACAGAGGTCGATTCCCGGCCTAAACAAACTTACGGCTTCGCGGTAGAAATGACTTATCCTTCTAGCTAAATGTGGGGCATGCATTCAATATGCCTTGAGGACATACAACGAACGAGGCCCCAGTTCGACACAGATAGGATAAACAACACATAACCTCCAGCTCTGTCCACAGCACCAATCCCGCCCTGTCTTGATTTATTATCTCCACATGGTTATTCCAGTATAACAGTGTAGCCATCTCTGAGTCACCACCTATAACTCACGAATGACAGGAAATCACCCAACTTCTACCAATCTAATTTAAGTAGGGCTAAGCAGTTAAATCGATTCCTGAACCTAACAGGGTATAAGAATGCATCAAACAAATAAAGGATGCAAGTTAGATATTGGCAAACCACAGGGAGAAAATGCTTCGGGGCTTGCCTTCCTTAGAAGAGCGAGGTTGATTCTCTGGGCACTCATACAATTCCACGTGTTGGTCCTTGTTCCCGATCACCTCCTGTGCCGGAACTTCTCCTTCTGACTCCTTGGCTTCACGACGGGTTCCCTCGTGTGGTCCTGTATGATGTGTAGGAGCACATGAATTCAAAGAATGCACATGAAATGGATATGGAGTATGATGATGATCATGAATGCTTACACATGATTTCTACAAAGTAGTCAACATCATCCAAGAACATATACTATAAGCACATGTCATCTACTGCATTCTTTTCTGCAACAACTACTACACAAGCATTAAAAATGAAACATCATACAACCAGCACATCATCAATTCTAACATATAAATATCATCCACTTATTATAAGCATCAACCATAAACAATGATGCATATATATACCCATAAACACCACACATGAGTTGCATACTTAGAGTAATTATAAAGCATCAATATATATTCCAAACATCAAACTGAACCTAAACCATAGCTCTAATAGATTATATACTTTGCAAGAGTATAAAGAAGCCTTATAGATACCATGAAAATGATAAAGCAAAGCCCTAACAAGCACATATATAATTAAGGACATAACTACATCACATATTTATATTGCATAGAAAATTCTACAGAAATTATAGGAGCTTAAGCATCTCTATTAGAGTCTACTATAAAAATTTTAACTTAAAAAGATAAGTCAATCATCCTACACAAAAAGGACAAGGAGCCGGATAGAGTGACACATAAAAATACTTTGTACTACCAAGAGTGCCAAACCCCAGGTTTCATCATATTCAGAGCTACATCATAGCATATAAAGGGCCTACAAAAATTATCAACCTCAAACTAGGCCTATATAATTCTTGAATTATTCCTAAAATAACCTTTTTACCACACTTGAACTACAACTTCATATTTTTACATATCAAACATATATGATATATTTTTCATAGAAAGTACATGGCACCAAAAGACCAACATAATAAGAACCACATTTTTTTGAGAAATATATGATTTACTATGCATTTCCAAAAATTAGAGGAATTTAGCACATTAAATAAAGCTGCATATAAAAGTATCTCAAAACTAACATGCAACATTTTTAACAGATAGATCTCGCCAGCGCCGTGGGTGAGGCGGCGGAGCATGGCGGCTGCGGGTCACACCCGTTGGTGCCCCCATCGCGGATGGAGCCGGCCCGAGGCGGCTGGGCCACGTGAGCCATGAGCTCCGCGGCGGCGGCAACGCTGGCCACAGCTGGGCCTGATGAGGCGCGCGAGCTAGGCGACGCTGAGGCGGAACCCTAGCTCGGTCCTTCGCGGCTAATCGACAGAGCGGAGGGCGCCGACCACATGCATCAACGATGGCTGTACGACGACGGCGACTGCGACGCGCTTCGGCAGCCAGGAGCAGGGGGAAAGAGATGCGCTGGGTTCGTGGGGCGACGAATACGGCGTTGGGCTGCCATCTCTGGTGCTGATGCAGGAGTGGTGGAGCCACGCGGAGGAGGACGTGGTGGCCATGGCGACCGTGGCTCCTGTGGTGACGAAATCGGCCGATTGGCCTTTGCCTCAGCACAAAAGGCGAAGGCGACGACAGCACGAGGTCGAGCGGGCTCTGGTGGAGTGCTGTGCGCGAACTGACGCGATGCGCTACGGTGGCAGAGTGGCGGTGGTGCCCGAGCTCCGGGCGGCCGGCAATGGTGGCTTGCTGCTCCGTGCATGGAGGAAGAAGCAGAGCGAGTAGGGGAGAATGGAGTGGAGGAAAAGGAAATTCGGCCATTTTCCTGACGGCCAAGTGGAGTCCGTCACAAAAATGATATTTGCATTCTCCAACATGTTTTCATTCTTGCTCTATATCTCTCAAACTAAGCAAAATTAGACCAAGCATATATTCAATCAAATGTATCCCATGGAGAGTAGAACATCTCATCTTCAATGACCATGGCTAGATTCTGCCTAGATTTTGAAATACAAAATTCCAAATGAAAATACCTCATAAATTCATTTTAATTGAAAAACAGCCCCAAACCTACCTTTATCAACCTTTTTGAACATTTTAAAACAATTTTCATGAAATGTGAGAATTACAACTTTTGTTCCTTATAAAATTCTCTACAAAGTTGATTAATTGTGCACACACATGCATTAACTTTGGCTATCACTTTCAAACTAGTTAAACAGAAGCACTCAGAAGGTCCACTTTGGTCAAACCAATAATGCAAGCATAATTTGCCAAAGTTGTTAACATAAACATTACTTCATTTTGCATCCTAAATATGTTTAAGTGTGTTTAGTGAGCAAACAAGGTCAACCACTTGTATTACCAATCATGTTCAAATGAAATTCAAGCATAAATTGAATAAATCAAGCATCACACATGAAATGACATTTAACCTTTTTATTGATGCCATGCATGAATGCAAGTGTTTATGCATGCTTAACACCAGGGGTGTTACAACTCTTTTGAGTACTTTGATCCTGGTAGCTCTAGGGTTAGAGGAGTTTGTCGTTCGTAAGCTATTGCTTAGGTTCGATTACTTGTGGAATGCCCCCTATGTTCCGGGCCATGTGGTAGATCGCGAAGGTGACTTTACAGCTTCGTTGAGTCCTCTGTAGTCCACTCCCCGAATATAGGACTTGCAGGAGATTTGATTATGTGGTAGATTCGTACTCTGTTTGTGGTCTTCCATTGTAATCCCATAGCAGATTGATAAGAGCAATACTTTCTAAAAGTAGAACTAGATAGCCCTAGTCTTCCCCTCCTACCTTCTAAGCATCTCATCCTTGATTGTGCTCAGGGATTAAGCAAAGATCAAGATCCCTTCTTCTGTTCCTTTGGGTTCAATATTTAAAACTGGGTCATCCTGGTGAAGCGCTACATCGGTATATTATCTGTGCACTTGCGGATAACTTTCATATTTTTGTTGCACTTAATAAATACCAACAAGCATTTCTGGCGCGTTTGCCGAGGAACGATTGTTAGCTGATCGTGAATCTAGCTTAATCTTGTATTTTGTTTTTATTTTCCTTTTATTTTATTTATTATTTTTACCCCATGGATTTCTCAGAGTCTCCTAAGATTCAAAGGATTCCACCGCTATCCAGCTTTGTCCGTAGGTTCAGAGCTCACACCATCTGATAAACCTATCATTGCTGATGGCTTTGAGCTACGCTCATGCTTAATAGAGATGGTCCAAAACCAAACCTTTTCAGGCAAGGTTGACAAAAATCCTCATGCTCACCTTAACGAGTTCAAATAGAACTGTTCATGTCTTCATATAAAAGGCATGTCCGATGAAACCCTTAGATGAAAGCTTTTTCCTTTCTCTTTGGAAGGAAGGCTTAAGATCTAGTATTCTAGAACCATACTGATTAAGGAAGGGAATTAGGAAGCTCTTTGTTCTAGCTTTTGTCTAGCTTTCTTCCCTATTTCCAAAATCTCCAAACTGCGTATAGAGATCTTGTCTTTTGTTCAAAAGGAGGATGAATCTCTAGTTGCTTCCTGGGAACGTTTTGACAATCTTGTCCGTTTAGGTCCATCCTTATGCATTCCAAACCCCGTACTTTTACAACATTTTTATTTAGGTCTAAAAGAGGAAACTTCTTCTTTCTTAACTTAGCTTCTAATGGATCTTTCCTGCATATATCTGCTTCATCAGCAAGGGAGCTATTGCTCAAAGTTGCTGAATCCACACTTGAAGCTGAGCCTATAAAGTTCTTAGAAGAGAAAGAAACCTAGATAGTTGAACCAGAAATCATATCCAATCCAACAACTTTAGCTATCCTATACTCTGATGAGGAGGAAACTCCAGTTTCAGTGATCTTGAATTTCAAGGATGATTATTTCACCAAATTTGGTGATACCTGAGATATCCTATGGTAAGAAAGCCTCAGAATTCAAAACTTTTAGAAAAACCTTTAGATATGACTGATCAAGCTTTCTTACAAGAGGCTACAAGAAAGTTAGTCTCTATGATAAGCCACGAATGGTTAGAAGAGTCAGAATCCACATCAGATGTAATTCGTTTCAATTCACCTTCTACTTCCATTTGTTGCCAAATTCATGAAGACCCTTTAGATGCCTTATACAATCTAGTTGTAGGTGTTAATATCATGTCTGCAATGTTTGCTCAAGACTTACTAGCACACATGCCATTAACCCCAACATCAAAACTTCTAAAAATCCCTTCAGGACATATTCTTGTTTAGGAATTTTATATGTCCTACCTATCCGGGTAGACGACACTCTGGTGAATTTGAGTTTTTACGTCTTTGACATCATTGAGTTTGACCTGTTGATAGGCCAACCAATTGAAAGGCTTATTCATGAAGGACATACAGGGAAACTAAGCATTTGTCTTGGGAAAAATCTTTCATTCCCATTATCCATTACCCATAACTTAAATGCTGAAAGTGAACCCTATTTAGAGCTAGACCCAGTGGAAGAGGTCAAGGTAGCATCTTTAGAACCTTTAATAGAACCCAACTTAGAAGAAGATGCTGAGTTTTTCATAGAGGAAGAGGAGGAACAACCTTCACAACCTCTAGATCCTTTTGAAGAATCACTTAAACCTCCCATTGAGTTGAAACCTCTACCTCTAGGACTTCGTTATGTTTTCTTAACGATGATCCAAACACACCTATGATTATAAGCGATAAACTTTCTTCGGAAGAGACATCTTGCTTAATCACTATCTTAGAAAACACAGATCAACTTTTGGCTATTCACTCTAAGATCTCAAGGGGATTAACCCTGCCCTTTGTACTCATCGTATTCCAACAGATCCCGATGTTTACCTTCTAGAGAACCCCAAAGGAGGCTTAATAATGCGACGAGAGAAGTGGTTAAGAAAGAGATTTTGAAACTATTACACACCGGGATTATTTATCCTGTGCCACATAGTGAGTGGGTAAGTTCTGTGCAAGTTGTGCTTAAGAAGGGAGGCATGACTGTTGTGAGGAATGAAAAGAATGAATTAATTCCTCAGAGAACCGTCACTGGATGGCAGATGTGTATAGATTATAGGAAACTCAACATGGCAACAAAGAAAGATCACTTTCCATTGCCTTTCATTGATGAAATGTTAGGGCATTTGGCAAATCACTCTTTCTTTTGTTTTCTTGATGGATATTCTGGATATCATCAGATTCCAACCCATTCGAATGATCAAAATAAGACTACTTTTACATGTCCATATGGAACCTATGCTTATCACAGAATGTATTTTGGATTATGTAATGCCTCTGCTTCTTTTCATAGATGTATGATGTCTATATTTTCTAAGAGATTGAAAAAATCATGGAAGTTTTCATGGATGACTTTTCTGTCTATGGAAAACTTTTGATGATTGTCTTGAAAATTTAGACAAAGTTTTGCAAAGATGTGAAGAAAAGTAATTAGTCCTTAATTGGGAAAATGTCATTTCATGGTTAGAGAAGGCATAGTGCTTGGGCATTTAATTTCTGAGCGTGGGATTGAGGTAGATAGAGCTAAAATAGAAGTAATTGAACAACTACCCCCACCTATGAATGTTAAAGGAATACAGAGTTTCCTTGGTCATGCTGGTTTTTATCGTTGGTTTATAAAAGATTTTTCACACATTGCTAGACCGCTTACTAATCTTTTGGCTAAGGATGTTCCTTTTAAATTTGATGATGCTTGTCTTAAAGCTTTTGAAACCTTGAAAAAGGCACTCACTTCTGCCCCAATCATTCAACCTCCTGATTGGTCTTTACCTTTTGAGATCATGTGTGATGAAAGTGATTATGTAGTAGGTGTTGTGCTAGGATAATGTAAAGATCAGAAACATCATGCAATTGCTTATGCTAGCAAAACTTTGACAGGACCACAACTTAATTTTGCAACAACTGAAAAAGAACTCATGGCTGTTATTTTTGCTATAGATAAATTAAGATCTTATTTGGTTAGAGCTAAGTAATTGTTTATACTGATCATGCTGCTCTTAAGTACCTGCTCACCAAGAAAGATGCTAAACCTCGCTTGATAAGATGTATTTTGTTACTCACCAAAAATGGAGTTCTAAGGATGGTAATTAGTGATGGAGGCACTTACTTTATCGACCAGAGCTTTCGCAAGTACTTGATGAAACATGGGATCTATCACAATGTTGCTACTCCTTATCACCCCTAGACAAGTAGCCAAGTAGAAACATCAAACAAGGAGATCAAGAACATTCTACAGAAGACAGTCAACGAGATGGGAACCAAGTGGAAGAACAAGCTACCTGATGCATTGTGGGCTTATCGAACGGCTTACAGAACACCATTGGGGATGTCTCCTTATCAACTCATCTATGGGAATACTTGTCATTTGCCTGTTGAGATAGAATTCAAAGCTCACTGGGCAATTAAGATATGGAATATGGATCGTGAAGTAGCTGGAGTCAAGCGTAAAATGCAACTATCAGAATTTGATGAATGGTGTGAAAAAGCTTATCATAACTCCAAGATATACAAAGAGAGGACTAAAATATGGCATGACAAGAGGATCAAGACGAAGACCTTCACCCCAGAAGATAGGGTATTACTTTCTAATTCTAGGGTCAAGCTATTCAAACATGGAAAGCTATGGAGCAAATGGGAAGGCCCATTTACGGTGGTTAGCTCTTCATCGCATGGAGCGATAACACTCCAAAATGATGAAGGTACGTTATTTAAGGTAAATGGACAATGCCTTAAGATTTTTCTAGAACCTGATAAGAGTCCTACTGAGATAGATGTAGTTGAGTTTATTCTTTTCCATTCATGTGACCCTCCTGCTGCTATGAATCGCATTGCAACCAAAAAGGAAGAAAATCTGAATTAGAGTCGAATTAGAAGGAAGTACAAAAAAACTCGCACGGGAACCAGCAGCAAGTGGGGCCGGCTGGCCCCACATGCTAGGCCAATCGGCCTATCTAGGTGGCAGACCGAGCCCCGTTGCCTTCCACGTCCTTTCTTGATCTTTCCTAAATTTGATCTTTTCCTTTTTTGTGCGGTACTATTTCCTTTCGATGAGCTTAGATCAACCTCTCCTCCAAGTTGATCCAGGACTATAAAACCAAGCCCCCTACCCCCTCATAACCAAACCAAGCCTCTTTGCTAGCAGCAGCTAAGGCTCTCCTTGCACAAGCTCCAATGGCTTCTTACAACCAAAACGATTCTTTTCCTTCCGATGAGTCGATGGCTCTCGTTGTTGCTCAACCAAAGCCTCTTGTTGTTGTCCCACCAAAGGATCTCACCGTTGTGACACCTAAGGAGGAGGTGCCTATTCGTCATCAACAATCCTACTATGCCCAAGCCATGCCAACAGTTTGCCTTGCACCACCACCATCTCTTCTCTCCATTGAGGGACCTCGTAATCAAGAACTGCCAAAGTTTCATGTCTCCAAGGAGTTAGACCTTCAACATCCTAAACCTAATGAGATGCTAACGAGGTTGAAGACTAACAAGTTTGGAGAAGTCACTTGTGCGAAGTACAAATCCACCGTCCCACGTGTCTCTTTTGATGGAGTTTAGGCCATGCCTGAACAGATCCAAGTCAAGCCACCAAGGACTAGATCTCCATCTTCATCCTCATCACCTAGCTCTAGTGGAACAAAGTGTAAGAGAAGGACCTATGAAGAGTTAGAGAAGTAGAATGAGGCAATGCAAGAGTCTATTGAGTTGCTTACCAAGACCCAGGCTAGGGATAGATAAAGCATAGCTGCCTGCTATACCATGATTCATAGGTTGACTAGACATGTAGAGACAAATGAGGTCAAGCACAATGGCCTTAAAGCTAAGGTCAACATCTTGTGTTTCACTGTTGCCAATCATCTTGAAAAGGATGATGAGAAGAAGAGGAAGAAGTGAGAGAAAAAGGAAAGTCGAGTCGATTGATAGGTTACTCATGTTTTCAAAGAGTCAAGTTTGTTAGAGTCTTTAATTTTGTAAATTAGTTTGTTTTGCCCAGATTTGTGTAATAAAGGTGCCCTAAATGATATCAATAAAGTTTTATTAGTGTCCTAATCTCTCTCTCTATTTTTGGATATATGTTTTTGTCTCCACATGTTGTGATTGCAAGATAAGCAAAGAACAAGTGTGGGGGAATCCACACTTAGCCCCTAAGAAATCTGAAGCAATGATCACTTTGAATGGATCATGACAAGGAATTAGACTTGGTGCCCAGCTCTCATGCAGAGCTACCCTGCATCTCATCACCTTGTCCCTCATCCTTTCTCCATGATCAAGGTAAGTTATTTACACATATTTTTAATTGCTTCTTGTTTTGGGAAAGTTTAATCTGTAAGACTCATTAAATGAATTATTAATTAAAAATTTGATTTGAGTTATGGTTGCTTTATCATGACTAAAAGATAGACTTGCACAACACTATTTCTGGAATTCTTGTTGAGTTCAAGGTTGTAATTTTGTTCTTCAAGTCTATAGTAATTTTTGTGGCATGAGGCTGAGTACAAAGAAAAGAGAGAGAGAAAGAAAGAAAAATAAAGGTTGAGACAGCCCGTGACCCTCTTTATAAGTGTTTCAAATGTATCAATCAAGAAAGAAGAAGGAAGTTCAAGACCTTCAAAGAAAAGTTTGTCGCCGATTTATCGTTTGAAGGAAGTTTTCTCTAGGAGCAAAGTAGAATTAGGATTAGCCACCAAATATTCCACACACATGCACAACCTTGATCTAAGGGTATGACAGTCCCTCTGAGGATCCCGTTATGACCAGAAAACATATGCAGATTAAGTATGTCATTCCTTGAATTACCTTTAACCCCATATAAGCTTTCATAGAAGTAGGAATGAGATAAAGGCATCCATCATTTATGCCTCAGTGAGATTCTATAAATACCACATATAATGAGTGATTTGAGTGCACTACATGATGGAGAAGGTATGCTATGTTTTCTTTTCAAAATCTAATCAAAAACCTCCAGGTGATAAGATTGAAGGATGAAAGGAGCTCTATTTCAAGCTGTTCCATTTTTTCAACCGTCCAAAGTTTTATGGTAGACACATTGAATCCTGCAGTATACATGTATGACTGGGAACATTCTACTGCTTAAGTCTTGTTTTGCAGTCTTGAAAAGGTTAATCTGACCTATCCTCAATGACGAGTAAAGACTAAGTGTGGGGGAAGTTGTTGACACTCACTAATGCCTAAATATATCTTTCAATTATTGCTTAGTAACATCTGAAAAAGATCATAAAGCATAGTTGTAGGGTGTTGAAACTAACAAGTTCCATGAGTTGTGTTGTTTTCACTTGATTGCAGGATTATATTTATTTTATCACAAAAAAGTATTTCAGATGAAGAATTAGAGCACACCATTGTGAAGAGCTCATCGAGACGATCGAAATGGACATATCACTTGCTATATTTGGAGTCCCGATGATAGAGTCCACTTTGGATACGCTTTGAACTTTCTAGAAGACACCAGAATCATCACCAAGCAAGAGTTTTCTAGACTAACATAACAATTTCCACAGCTTTGGTGAATTGTGATTTTTCAGGGTTAAAACAGAAACTGCCAAGGAAAAGTAAGAGTCAAGGAACCAAACCAAATCAAGTCAGATTCTTACAAGATTTGACAGGAAGATTCTAGAGGACACTAGAGTGAAGCAGAAGACCACCTAACACTAGGCCAGGCCGATCGGCCTGCCATGTGGGCCGGCCAGCCCAGGTGGGTTCCACCTGTCGGTCTCCTTCAGAGTTCAATCTCCAACCGCCCTCCTCAATGCATCTCGACCATTGTTTCAAGTCAATTTGATCCAAGGGCTGCGGTTCATCCCACCAGACTATATAAGCATGGGTAGACCCCCCTCAGGGACATCTAATTGATCTACAAGTCTACAATTCATTATCTCTAGAGTAGATCTCAGGAGAGGGGTCCCTTGAATGGATCACCTCTCTAGAGCTTAGCAATCAAGAAGAAGACTAGTACACCTCTAGTTAGGTTTAGATCTAGTCTTAAACTAGAACTAGAAGAGAGAGAGGTAGAAGATCTGGAGGAAGCCCCGGGCCTGTCGGTGCTCCTCTACGCCTTGTACCTACGGATTCAAGTTCTTCAAGCTTGGATCAGAGACTTCTACGGTCATTGTTCTTATTGTTCTTCTATTTTTGCAACTTCTATGAGTCTTTGAGTAATTGTTCTTATTGTTCTTCTATTTTTGCAACTCTTTTGAGTACTTTGATCTTGGTAGCTCTAGGATTAGAGGAGTTGGTCGTTCTAAGCATGGTTCTTAGGTTCGATTACTTTTGGAATGCCCTATATTTCGGGCCATTTGGCAGATTGCAAAGGTGATTTTATAGCTTTGTTGAGTCCTTTGTAGTCCACTCCCCGAATATTGGACTTGCAGGCACTACTAGGATCCAGCCCTATTGTAACGCCTATATATGGTTGCAATATGGCTATTTTAGTTGCAATATAGATCAATTGCATCGATGTAAGGTCGTTGAGAGATGGTTGCATTTGGAACGGTGCAATAGGTTCTTGCATCCTCTTGAATGTGGAGTTGCAATATAGTAGTTTTGCAATGCACAAAAATAACTATTGCAACCAGCAGAATGGTTGTGTTAGTTACTGTTGTGACGAAACACGTGGCTACAATATGACAGTGTTGCCATGAATGAACTTGTGGCAAAATAACATTATTGTAACTCTATAGTTACATGGGAATATGGCCATATTTCCATGCATCATGCTCCATTGCATTATTGATATTTTGCAATGTAACAAATTTGGTGGCTAGAGTCCAAATTGCCACGGTGATTTGTTGGTAGTAATAAATAGGAAATGCAACAGATCATATTTGGGGGCAGCAGATGGGAAATGCAATGATTCATTGTTGGTGGTAATAGATAGAAAATGCGATGAAGCATTGTTGGTGGTAATAGATGGAAAATACAATGAATCATTATTGGTGGTAATAGATGTGAAATGCAACAAGTCATTCTTGGTGGTAACAGATGAAAAATGCAATGGGTCATTGTTCGTGGTAGACATATCCTTTAGCAATGCATAAAGTTTGTGGCAATAATGTATATTGCAACAACAAACAAGGGTTGCGTTGTGGTTTGTTGCAACGAGGGCATTTAGACTAGCATATTTTTTATTTCGTTTCATAGCTAGAAATTTAGTTGTTGATACAAAATAATTATGCTACGAGTGTAGATTTTATCATCACATATAAGAACTCAAACCTTCATTAAATTAAATTATATGTCTCAACCTAAGTAATAACACAATGACTAGAGTACTACTAAAATAAAGATGACCATAATAGAATAAAAACAACATCTCCGTATACAACTTTGCAACTATGTTTTGAATATGATAAAATATGATTTTGCTTATTGATCGCTCCATGCTCCATCACCCATCAGAACTTCATTCTTCTAGCTATCCATCACTATCACATAGGCATAAAACATTCTCTAAATATTTTGGGCATCCGCGCTTTTCTGCACTTTATGAACACAATAGAATTTATTATTACTTTTGAAGGCCAATAGAATTAAGTGCATGGAAAAACTAAGTAAGCGCAATTTAATGATCATAGTGGCATGGCAAAGATATAAAGTAAAATAAGGAACACCCAGCAAAAATATCATATATCGTTTGGATGATACGAACCCACCAGTTTGATGAACTTTACTAACACATGAAACATAGCATAATAACCACCATTTCAAAGACAAACCACATTGGTATTCATACCTTATGTTGTTTCATTTGATTATGACTCCTCAATAATTGTTGGGTCGAAATTCGATGACCCAGTAGCACCATTTGTTTTCTGGAAAAGAGGCCTAGTTGCAAGAATCTTTGTTGCCATGGTAGTACCTTCACCACCTACCTTTTCTATGGTCAACACGCTTGCTGGTCCATTATTCTGCTAAAATGAATGCTCTCATGTAAACAAGTTGCATTTTATACGTAAACATGTTGCACCTTTTGTAAGTAATTTTGCTACATTTTTATTACCTCTATAGTTGCACTTGCTTCATTGCCATATACACAACTATTTGCAACCAACTTTACAATGGTGGCAACAACACCTAGCTATCGCAACGCAAGAACAATATTATCACAACTCAACACTATCCATGGCAATAGGCAACTGTACTTGCATTAACTATTCCACCTTGGCATTAGCGCCTACTTCTTGCAACAAAGCTTATAAATAATGCAACACAACATTTTGGTTGCCATAAGGCCCATATATTGCTATCAAATATGACGTTGGTTGCCATAGAGCCAAATATTGCAACCAAATGTGTAGCATTGTGAAAACTAGTGGTGCTATAAGGGTCAAATCCTAGTAGTCAGGAGATTTGATTACGTGGTAGATTCGTACTCTATTTGCGGTCTTCCATTGTAATCCCATAGTATATTGATTAGAGCAATACTTTCTAAAATTAGAACTACTATTGACTCCAGCCCTGAGGCGATGCCCTCGGGGCCCGAATCGGATTCTCAAATACTCATCGTAAAGACATGAATGTAGGAGGTGGAATGCTCTATTTATGAACCAGCCCCCGGCTAAAACGCACGGGAACCTATTTATAGCAGCCCGCAGGCATTTACATAACTATTTTGCCCTTGTAAATCACTTCCCTATTCCGTACTTTATAGCGCTTGAGGGCAAACACGTCCTTCTCTGCTGTCACCCCGTATGGCCGGCCTCGCCTCTTGAAGACATGTGGAGACCTGTCACGACGCCTGACTATATGCTCCAGGGGCCGCACCTGTAACTTGCAGCAAGTAACAAACCAGGCACCTTCAGATTCGCATCGTGGAGGCATGCGACCTGAATCACAAACTGTCCAGCGCCTGTGGTCTTTGATTCGATCCCCGAATCAAGACTCCCGAATCTAGACGGCTGACAGCATATTCGCGAAAAAGGTTTTTCCGCGCATCTGGAACCCCGACGCGTGCCGCACTGCTTCGATCATGAAATAGCTCCCCGAATCTAGCTTTGTTAATCAGATTCATGACATGATTCACATGACATGACGGGGGACAGGGTGGCAACACTCTCTCCTGCCCCCAATAGTTGCCCTTCGGCGTGCTCCAAAACTGTGATTCGGAGCGCGTCTTTGCCGCCACGGTCGTCGAATCACACGATCAGGCCCCTACTTCGAGATCTAGATCTGATAGGTCACTAAACATGCTTCTCATCATGGGACAGCCACGTCTGATTTGGTCTGGCACAACGGGCACCCGATTCATGCCGTCCCATGCAGCGATCCTGAATCACGAAGGCATATATCAATTTTTATGTTATTGACGTGACATTTGATTTTGTTATATTAATAAAAAATTTGTCGATCGGATAGCCCAGCTGTTCTTGAACCGCGAGCCATCACGTCTGTTGGTTTTCCAATGGACGCCTTGCCCGACGAGTATAAAAGGCACCCGGGGGGTACTTAGCCTCATTTCCCCCTCCCCCCATGCATAACCCTAGCCGCTGCAGTCCGCTGCTTCGTTTGACAGCTGATTCGGGAGCGCAGCTTTGCCAGCTTCTTTTGATTCGGTGAGTGCCTTCGATCCCGGAGCCTGTGTGCTTTTCTTTGTTTATAGCTTCAGCTACAACGGGTGCTTTTAGCGCTGCGGCCAATCTTCCGGTGCCAGGGGCGATGAGGTGTTGCATGCTGCTGATTTAGCCGGAGGACGTGCCAAATCTAATCTGATCGTTCACAGCTTACAAGGTTCAGCTGGGGGTGATGCTGGAGCTGACATTGATATAGAGTCTTTTACTAAGGGTGCTGGCAGCCAAGCTGTTGATGATGAGGATTTGACTGGCGATGCCGAGTCTAGCCCACCCAAGAAAAAACCAAAGCACGCAGCATGGACATGCTGTCTTAACCCTTCTCTGATCAATGAAGATGAGCTCGACAACTTTGAGTCCATCGGACTGCTCACCTTGTTTGAGAGATCTTTATGCCGGGCCCTAGAAGAAGATGAAACTATACCGTAGCCGAAACCCTATGAAGCTCTTGTATTCAGAGACTATTTCAAGACGGGGCTTCGATTTCCTGTTGAGCCTTTTTTGGGACAAGTGCTGGAATGCTATGATCTTTAGATTCACCACTTGACACCAAATGCATTTACTCGTCTTAGAATCTTCGCTATGGCGATGAAAATGATGGGTAGCGAATTGAGCATTAATGTTTTTGCATGCTTCCACGATGCTCACTATCACTCTAGGTTGGGAAGCTTGGAAGGGTAGCTGATGTCCGGGCGGAGTATGGCTCTTACAACTTTATACCAGCCTGAAACCAAAAAGGTTCATGCATAGTGTCAGCTTTCAAGAATAAGTGGGAGGAATGGAAGGACTATTGGTTCTATGTTCAAGTGTGCACTGAAGAAGCCGCGGAGGCTGCGGCTTGGGATGGATTGTTGAAAGCGAATCCACTGGTTTCAATGATGCTTCCAATGATAGGAATTAGCTGCGCTCCGGTTTGGGCTTTGATTCCCGGTGATGTCGTGGCCCTCGAAGCTTACCAACGCATAGCAAACCATCAGACCAGCCGTGACTTGGTTGAGGAGATGATTGCTTCGGGCAAATGGCCGCTGAGCAGAGAGGTTCATTTCATGACATTTGAAGAGTGAGGTGGTTACAAAGGGCCTGCATGGCACCTTGACCGTCCTGATGGTTACCCGAATGATGAAGCTATAGTTGCTCGAATTGAGAAGCTAGCGAATAGGCTGTGTGACCCTTATGTATAGGAAGAGTACGATGCCCAAAATGTGATGGGACACACTCGGTGAATCAACCGAGCCTTGGATGCCATGGCGGTTGTGTACCATGACCGACCCATTCCTGTGGAGAAACCCAAGAAAAGGGCAGTCATTGTTGAAGGTGTATCAAATCCTGATATGGGCCATAGTCAACATGGTGGGCGCGGCCGAGGTTGGCGCAGTCATGGTTCTGGTGGCATTCCCCCACCTGCTCGATGGACTGTGCTTGCAGAGTGCCAAAAACGTGAAGTACTTCGGCTTCATGAGCCTCGCGATGTTCAAATTGGCCATGAGATGGTAGGTCTATTGCGGTCAAAGCCAATTAAAAGGAGTTCAAAGTTTGTTCTTAATAATTCGCCTTTGAGCCCTATGACTGATTACATGGTCAGGGATTCACGCATTTAGGCTTATTCAGATCTGTCTTTATTGCGTTTGATTATCCTTCCTTTGTGCTTTGGTTTTGACACTTATATTGATTGACTTGTAAGACTTTACCGCTGATGAGCCTGAATCCTCTTCATCCATGGCCCCGAAGCGCTCTGCCAACCTGGCCGATTCCCTTTCCATCATCGTCGATGACATGCCTGCTTTGAGTGGAGAGGGACTTCAGCTTGGTCAGAGGAAATGAATCAAGTAGTCCATGGATGTTAGTGGCCGCACTGCCTCGAAGCGGGATGCGACCTTGTCAAAGGTGGTGCCCGTCGATGTCTTAGCTCTTGCTCCAATTCATGTTGCGGCCCCTTCGGGGAGGGACCTTGTGGCCAAACCTCACCCGGCTCGCACGCTTGGTAAGTCTCGATTTTTTATAAGCATTCAGGGATGACCCCTGAGATGGCAGCCTGCACCCTTTTGGGCATGGCGTGCTTCCACTCGACAACATCCATGCCAAATATGGTGAGATGTGTGTGTACTTGGGCCAGTCCTCTCCCGAGGAAATGAGTCCGCTTCCAATGCCCGACTTGTGGTGAATGTGGATTGCCGAGCTTCAAGGATTCTTCCTCCGGCGCCCGGAGTTGCTTTCGCATAGGAGTGCAGTGCATCCTTTTTCATTCCTCATATGGAAAGGGACCTGACGCTGGTAGATTGCAGTGAACTTCACTCGACCTTGGAATTCCATTCTATTGCAGTGAGTGTTTGGTCGCGTGGGTCGGGGAAAGCATTTTTGGCTTATTTTCTAATCCACAGTTTTGCTTGATGTAGGCTTCGGTGCTAAACGCTGTGCTGCAGAAATAGGAACATGCCGCCCTCAGCTTGGCAGAGTCTGAGTTTTGGAAAGCCAAAGCTCAACTCAAGACCTCCGAAGAGGAGCTAGCTGGGGCCCACTCCGTGCTTCGGGAGGAGAGCGAAGCGCACTGCCAAGCTGAGGACCTGGCCGAGAAACTCCAGATCCGCATAAACATTGGGAATGAAGTGGCACGGTCTCAACGGAGGCAGCTTTGGAATGGTTTGCACAAGATTTCAGAGAAGTATCTCCACCTACTTAGGAGCGTGGGAGACAAAACTAAAATCCCAAAGCCGGTGGAAGGTGAGGAGATCTCCGAATATCATTACCTTCCATTCCTGTTGAACGGGTTGGGCCTTCTCGAGGGTGCACTGGACGTCAGGCGCAAGTATGCAGTGCTGGAGGCTTGCCGTGCCTTATGCAAGAGCCTGAAGGATGCAGGTTGCAATCATACGGATGGGCTTCAGGCGGCAGATGATGCCAGGTCTATTGGAAATCGGATTCCAATGTGAACACTGCTGCCACTGAGTTCCTGCGAGGCTACTGGGATAACGGCGGCCACGACCTTGGGTTAATTCGAGCAGCCATGAACCATTGCACAGTAAACCCCTGAACCTAATGTGGTTCATTAGTTTGTTAAGGGGCATGTCTAATATTATTTCCTTTCTAGGATCCGGCGGAGCATGAAGCTATTAAGAGGAGGATCCAGGCCTACATCTTCGGTCGTGACAACCACGAGCTTGGCTTTGATGCAATGATGCCCTCTCAAGAAGATACTGTCACTCAAGCCCAGCGTGAAACCGCCAAAGCCTCTGCTCGACCCGAAGTAGGCAGCGCAACCGACCAGACACCTATCTCTGGAGCTGCCTGCGACAACCCTCCTAGCCCTAGCACCAGCGCTGCTAAAGACATTCAAGCTGATCTAGTAGTTTAAGGGACCGCCTAGTGGCCATGAGAGCTCTGATACTTGCCTATCTGGTCTGAGGGACCGCCTAGTGGTCTTCTTTTATAAGACCCTCCTAGCTAACGACCGGGCGAAGTAGCTTGGTTTAAGAGGTGGTTTCTTTACTGTTGTGTACCTTTTGTTAGGTTTCGGGCTTGATTGCCTTGTCCTTACATCTTAAATAATACCTCGGTACCTTTCCTGTTGTGAGGTATTGCTACAGGTGTTGCTGTTTAGTAGTTGGCGTAATTATTGGTTACGCTACTTTATGTAGTAGATGCCTCGAGGCGGCTGAGATTCGGTATCCGTTTTCGGTATCTGATGTAGTTGTTCACGTGTCCTGCTTACATTCGATGTGGCTGTTCGCGTTCAGCATCCAAATTTGTGGGATTCATTTGTTTGCCATGTTCATCTTATGCTTTGTGGCTACCGTGTTTGGTGCCTGCTTAGGTGCTCGTCAGCATGCTGCTTTGGCGTTTTTGCCGGATTCACTTGTTTGCCTGTTTGGGCGAACACTTTATGGCAACCATATTTGGTGCCCTCATGGTTGCTCGCAACCTCATTTTGTGCTACGAATATTAGAGCTAGCGTTCGGCACTGCTCTTTTTCGATGTTTGTTGGTTCTGAGTGCAAAATTCTTTTGGGGGAACTGAATATAACTTAGTTTAAAAAGGGGTACAAAGGGCTGCCTCATTAAAAACCTCACACCTTTGAAAAGGCTTCCCTAGTGAGGAAAAAGAGCGCAGACCCCCGAATATGCTTAAATGTCTTACAGGAATTAAAATAAGAAACAAAAATTACAACCCGTTATGGGTGAATGTGTTTCATGGGTAAAAACGTTGAAGATTGTCAGCATTCTAGGTATGGGCATATTCGACACCATCTTCGTCCATCAGGGTATATACGCCTGGCTTGATCATCTTTGTGACGATGAACGACCCGTACCATTGAGATTGGAACTTGCCTTGCTTGTCTGGATGCCGAATCAGAACCATGTCACCTGGATATATGTTATTTCTGAGGATTTTTTTGTCCTACCAGATTTTCGTCTCCTGGTGGTACTTGTCTAGGTTCTCTGTCAATTTGAGTTTCTGAAGCTCAGATGTTTCTAGCTCCACATATCTTTGGATCAGAGTGGTGGCTGCAATTTCCGTCCAGAATGAGCCCAACTTCATTTCCTCCGGAGTGATAGCTTCTTCGCTGAATAGTAGCCTAAAGGGTGTGAAGTCGGTGGCACTTGACTTGGAGACATTGTGAGCCCAAACGGCGGTGACCAGGACCTGTGCCCATTTCCCCTTTTCTTTGTTGTCATTGATGATTTTGGAGACTGAGGTAAATATTTCACCATTTGCTCTTTCAACTACGTCATTTGATTCAGGATGGTTGACTGATGAGAATAACAGTTTGATGCCAAGCTTTTTGCAGAAGGTTCAAAACTATGATGAATCAAATTGCTTTCCATTATCAACTGTGATGTATGCTAGTACCTGGAATTTGTAGACGATTCTTTGCCAAACGAAGTTGATCAAAGTGGTGGATGTTATTTTTGCTAGTGCTTTAGCTTTTATCCACTTAGTGAAGTATTCAAGTGTGACAGCGGTGTATTTCAAATTTCCCAGAGCCACGAGCATGACTCCGATGATATCAACTCCCCATCTTTGCAAGGGCCATGTTGGGTAAACGGGTGAGGTTGGATTCGCTAGAGAGTTTTGCTTTTTCGTGAACATTTGGCAAGCTCGGCAAGTCTTGATGATTCTCTTAGCATCTTTGGCCACGGTTGGCCAATAGAAACCCTGTCTCATTGCTCTCTGTGCCATCTCATGCGGTCCCCTATGAGCTTCGCACATGCCCAAATGTATCTCATTTAGCAGCTGGATACCTTCAACTCTACTGATGCATTTTAGCTTTAGTGCTACCACACCCTCTTTGTACAGAGTGTCACCTACAATTGAATACTACTTCATGTGAGATAACATTCGGTGCTCTTCTTTCTTCAATAGTAGTTCATACGTGCCGGTCAAGAATGCCTAGATTGCTGCTCTCTAGTCATCGCTTGCAATCACATGTATTGCTTTTGGATGATCTTCCTCCTCTTTGATTGCCTTGATAGTCAGGACTTGAAAAAAAACGTCCAATGGTAAAGGCAGATTCTGGGCTGCTGCTTTCACCAATTCATCAGCTTTGGCATTCTCAATCCGTGGAATGTACTTCAGGGTGAAGCCAAGGAAATGTTTTTCCATCCACCTGACCGCTGCCAGGTATTTGATTAGATCTGCTTCCCTGGTGATGTAATCTTTTTAGACATGGCCCACAATGATCTGTGAATCAGATTTGATAATGCATCTGAGTACACCCAGCGCCCTTAGCTTCCTCAGGCCAAGCAAGACAGCCTCGTATTTGGTGGTGTTGTTGGTTGTCAGAAATTGCAGCCTGGCGTCATACCGAATCTTAGGACTGTGGGGAGGAGTGAGTATTGCTGAGATCCCAGCACCTGCCAAACACCATGCTCCAACACAATGCATGGTCCACACCAGTTCTTCGAATTGCAAAGTTGTATCATCTGCTCCAGGTGTCCAATTGGCTATGAAGTCAGCAATTACTTGAGATTTGATTGCAGATCTGTACTCAAAATCTACCACAAACTCATTCAACTCAGTGGCCCATTTGTCCACTTGCCCGATGGCCTCGGTATTGCAGAACAAGGAGTCTAGAGATTGAGGTGACAATACCCGAATATGATGCGCCTGAAAGTAGTGCTTCAGCTTCCGAGATGCCATGACCGCGGTGTAAGTGATTTTTTGAGCTTGGAGTAGTTTAGCTTCGTGTTTGATAGAGCTTTAGACCCGAAGTAGATTGGGAACTACTTCATTTTTCCATCATGCTCCTTTTCCTCTACCAGCACTGTGCTTATTGCTACCGGCGAAGCTACCAAGTATAGCAATAACACCGCATCAGGCGTAGGCTTGGATAAGGTGGTGAGCTTTGTCAGATATGCTTTCAGGTCCTCAAATGTTTGTTGCTGCTCCAGTCCCCATTCGAACTTCTCAGCCTCTCAAAGCACCCTGAAGAAGAGTAACTGTGGCAGAACCTCCTAAATTATATGGCCCACATGCACCTATCATTGTCTCAAAGACCTCTAATAGCCATGCATGCGTCCCAAACAACTTAGAAAGCCCTGTCGGGTGCCCTCAAAGGACCCCGATTAAACCACATTTAACAACTCATACTAGGATCAACAAAGGAGTAGCTGCAACATTACCACATTTATTATAAAATATATATATCAGAGTGCGGAAGAATAATAAAATTAAATTTACAAAACATGAATAAGTTAACTTTTTACAAACTTAACTTCTATTGTGGAAGCAGAGTAGAACTACAGAAGACAACTTAGGTAGAGCGCCTAAGTCGGGAGAGGACAACCAGGTCACGTCGAGCCCACTGATATGAACTTGATATGAACACCAATTAGCACCTGCAACAGGGGTTCAACAAACCCTGAGTACAAAAGTACTCAACAAGACAGACCCGATGAAAAAGAGGGGTGAAGACTCAAGAAATGCAGGCTAGAGGGACAAGGTAAGGTTTGTAAGAGATAAGAAATTTGCGGAAAAGCTTAACAGAAAGAAAAGTTTGCTTGTATCTAGCTCCAATTACAACCAACTTCATTATTGAACCCTAGTCATTGTTCAAGTTGTTACTACGATGATGAACACCGATCGAGTCTTCTTCTTCGAGAAGCAACGGCGATTCGAATCCATTTTCATACCCAGCTGGGACCTAGGTCACTGGAATATCGGAGACTTTAACTCCGATGCACCCCAGATGAACCGATATACCGGGATAACAACCGCAGCCATATATCACCACATGATACACGTGAGCTCTTCGGCCCAGCGTACTGAGATACATGGGAACTTAAACCCCACAGTAAAACACACTATGACATATGTGGGGACTCTGGCCCACTATATGTCACTCCATGATAAACGTGGGAACTCTGGCCCACTGAATACCACTTCATGCATGTGGATTTCTAATTTCTTGATATCACCAGTTCACCAACGGACGGGACCTAGGGCACCAACAGAAGGAAACACTACAGAGGGACTCCATTCCCAGTGCAAGTTAGCCGTCCGGACTCGATTTATTAACTATTATCAAGGTTCCAACAAGTAAAACCAATCTCATCTTTTTCATTCTTTTACCTTTGAACACTTAACTAATTAAGCAGGGCTAAGTGTTACTACTTATCTTTCAAAGCAGGTAACAAGGAATAAGGAAATAAGACAAGTAATGCAATTGGTGGGTTTTCACACAACTCCTATTACTTAATGCAACATATCATAGCTGAAGCGATAAAACTTTTATAAATAGAATAGGGTTTGAATGCATCCGGGGCTTGCCTTGATGTTCGGGGTAGACGGTCTCGAACTCTGGATCAACTCCCGATTCCTGAATCTGCTCTTCCTTCAGATCTGGTGTGACAACGTTAACTCTCCGTTAACGAAAACTATTCGATAATTGATATGCTTTAACATGATGAATAGTAAACATGATGCTCGATGGATGCATGATCAGGTTAAGGACTTGAGTACAACTTTTCTTCAGGATAAAGTTGCAAGCCAACAAAACTTCGCTTATTAAGCTAATTAGGGTTAACTACGTCATTTAAGAAATTAATTAAGCGCATAAAATAACGTTGATTAAGCCCTAATGACATGATTAAGGTAAGCGCAAACAATTAATTAAGGTGCCAAAGGTCATTAGGGTTAATGACCTGAGGTCATCAATCAATCCCAAAGTCAAACAAATCCTATAATGATTAAACTCAATTAAAGAGATGAATTAATTATTTAAAGGCATTAAATAAAGGCATAAAAATTAAAGTTATCAAATTAAGCCCAAAATTTTATTTTGGAAAGCTTTTAGCCTAATTAGATGGCAAAACAAATTTTAGAATTAAAAGCCAATTATTTTATTTATTAAAAATCTTTGAAGGTCCATTTTTCAATTAAAAGGGCTAATTTTAACATATGCAAAAGTATCAAATTTGGCATTTCATATTTTTCCTAGGTAGATGACATCATAAAGAACACTCACAAAAATTTTCACAATTTTTGGAGCTATATATGAATTACTATGATTTTTCAAAGAAAATAGCACTTAAATCATTTTCTAAAAATAGAAAAAGAAAAAATTGGCACAGTACTCCTGCGCTGACCGACGATCCGCCGGCGGTTGACCGACGATTACTTGCCGACAGCAAGGTCTCCGACGACCAGACTTGAACCATTGGGCTCAGCTTGGCACAGGGAGTCGATCAGGGTAGTTAACGGCGCGGCGGAGTGGCGGCGGCACCCACGCCGGCGGCCATGGCGACGCGGCGGAGCTAGGGCGCGGTGGCGAAGCTCACTGGAGCTATTTGCGACGAGGATTACACGGACATACGCAGGTCACTCAGGCGAACACGCTGGGCCAGAAGATGAAGTCGCTCCTGACCCCTAACTCGAATAGCCACGCGCGCGGCGGAGCTGGCAAGGCATGCTGGCGGCGAGCTTTGATGTCCGACGGCTACGATGCGAGAAAGATGAAATTGATAGTGTAGACAGATGCAGGAGCTCACCATGGTGCTGATGCGCACATTGATGGAGGCTCGGAGTGGCCGAGTTTAGCTGCGGTCGGCGGCGGTGATGGCGGCGGCGGCGCTCCGATGGCAAGGTCAGCGTCACCGGAGTTCCTGTGGACCATCAAGCCGGCCAAGAAGCGCATGAGGGGCAGCATAGCATGGAGAACATGACAGGAGGGTTAAAGGGAATATATTTCCAACCTTGGTGATGGTTGATGGCGAAAAAGCTTGCGGCGGCTCGGCGACCGGCCGCGAAGAAGACGACGGCGCGCGGGCAGCTCGGGCGAGGAGAGCAAGCACGAGCTAGCTCAAACCGACCGTAAGGATGTGGCAGAGCTAATGGTAAGAGCAATTGGACTGTGGTGGATCGACGGTGACGAATTCGAGCGAAGTCGTCGGCGGTGGCGACAGGAAGAAGAAGAAGGAGAAATGGCGGCGGCCGACAGGTATTTATAGGCCATCGGCGACGCATGGATGGGTGACACGACGACGGCGAAGGTTCAAGTGTCCGGAGCGAGCTGGCAACTGAGATATTCATGGCGGTGGACGGCGGCGCGGGTTGAGAAGCTGGCGATGGCGGCCGACGATAGGTTTCGGTACTGTCACAAAAATTACAGAAATGCCATTTGTTTAAAAATACAAATTACTCCAAAATTTATATAAGAACTTGAAAATCTCCAAAAATATCATTTGCATAACTTTTCAAGAGCTACACTTTTCCTCTAATTGGCATCCTCAAATTCTATCTGGATTTTGAAATTTGAATTCAAATTCCAAAAGGGGATAAAACCTTAGAAACAAACATTTGAAATTACTTTTGATTTTTTAATAAAATATGAAAATCTTCAAAACTATGAAATGTTTGACTTTCTAAACCAAACCTTTTTCATATACAAAGTTTTCCAAAATTATGCATAATTTTTGAATTATGGTTTTAAAATCAAAAGGCGACAAATGCTAAAAAACTGTATTTTCAAATTAATTTCAAATTTCTTTTGGAAAATTAAAAAACTTTATATACCAACTTTGTAGCTCTTGCCAGGATCTACAAACTATCTTTTTAGAGTATCTCCAAATTCTTTATAGATTTTGAATCATAGAAAAGGGGGTAAAACTAGGTTTTGAAATAAAGGGTTTTTGAAATTGAATTCAAACTCGATTTGGTTTCTAACTTAATTGGTTGGTCATTAGTGATCACAAACATCATCCAAGGACATTTTTAGGTCATTGACCCAATGACACCCTTGGTTGACCAAATTGACTTTCGAAAAACACTTTATAGCTTTCCAATTTGAATTTAAATTTGAATTGCAAAACTTGAGAATAAGCTTTGAA
>CM041645.1:22838810-23050450 GCA_023333625.1 Bothriochloa decipiens
GTGTAGCGTGGGGTCTGCTTGCAGCTCCTGGCGGATGTCGTCAAAGAACCAGAACGTGGGCGAGGAGAGGGTCTGAAGTTGCTCTGGTGCAATGTCACCGTCATGACACGAGAGCGCATCAGCGATGACATTCAAGTGGCCAGGCTTGTATTCCACAGCAAAGTCATAGGCAAATAATTTGCTTACCCATTGGTGTTGCGGCATCGTGGAAAGTCATTGATCTAGCATGAATATGAGGGCATAGTGATTGGTGTGGATGACAAATTTGCGGCACCACAGGTAGGGTTGCCAATGTCGAACGGCCTAAACGAGACCAATGAGCTTGCGCTTGTAGGCCGCCAGCTTCAGATGACGCGCCGCGAATGGCTTGCTATAGAATGCGAGCGCGCTATCGCTTTGGTGCAGGACCGCGTCGAACCCTGACCCCGATGCATCACAATTGACTATGAAGGGCCGGTCTAAGTTGGGGAGCTGAAGGACCGGGATGGTGGAGAGGGCATGCTTGAGGGTGTCGAACGCGGTCATGGCCTTCGGTGTCCACGAGAAGCCCTTCTTTTTGAGAAGGGTGGTGAGCGGCATGGCAATCGTCCCGTAATCCCGGATGAACCGGCGGTAGTATCCCCCTAGTCCTAGGAACCCGCAGAGGCCGCGCATGGACCACGGTGATCTTCTCGCTGTCCATGGTCATGCCGGTCCCTGAGATGACATGTCCCAGGTATCCGATGGAGGGTTGGGCGAAGGAGCACTTGGTGCGCTTGAGTCAGAGATGGTGCTCATGCAGGGTGGTGAGGATGGTGTTGATGTGTTGCAGATGAGTCGACCATGACGGACTGTATATCAGAATGTCATCGAAAAACACTAACACAAACTTACGGAGAAATGGCCAGAGGACCATGTTCATGAGGCTCTAGAACATCGCCGGCGCATTTGTGAGGCCGAAGGGCATCACGTGAAACTTGAAGTGGCCTTCATGAGTGTGGAAGGCCATCTTGTGCACGTCCACGACGTGGACTCGGACTTGGTGATACCCCGAGCACAAGTCGAGCTTGGTGAAGAATTTTGCACCATGGAGTTCATCAAGGAGTTCTTATACGACGAGGATGGGGAATTTGTCCTTCACTGTCTGTTGGTTCAGAGCGCGGTAATCCACGCAGAATCGCCATGAGCCATCTTATTTCTTGACCAAGAGGATAGGGGCTGAGAAGGCGGATGTGCTAGGCTGGATAATGCCTTGATCGAGCATCACCTGGCACTATGCCTCGAGTTTGTCCTTCTGCAGCTGGGGATACCGATAGGGACGAATGGCCACCGGTGCCGCCCCTGGCAGGAGGTGGATCCTGTGATCACATGGGCGCACTGGCAACAGCCCCGTCGGCATGGCAAAGATGTCGTTGAAGGAGTCGAGTAGTGTGTCGAGGAGCACCTGTTCATTATGGCAGACGACGTAGAGGTCGGTCGACTGGACGTCGTAGCACGTCGAGCCAATCCCTCGCCAAACCACTCAACATTCACCGCGCTAGAACGCCATGCACAGGTCGTCAAGGTCCCAGAGAATGAGCCCCAGCGTGTGAAGGAAGGAGATGCCCACACTAGTAGTGATATGACCTACCCTGATGAAAATTCTTATGATGATTTTGTTATGGTCACCGAAGAGTGGTTTCCATGATGTTTTGGTCGGTCATTGAAATGCGTGATGATTTTGTTTTTCGTGACGTATTTCGGAAAGGTCACAGGAATCATCATGGAAACCCTGACGGAATCATCACAAAGGCGTTCGCAGCACTGTTCATCGCTGGATTGTGACGGTTTCATGGATATCCACGAGTTGTGACCAACACACTTCATCACTGAAACCCGCACCGCTCCATTTGGCTATGGGACTCGGCGCCGTTTGCCTACGGGAGAGCTGCCTTCACTCATACTTCCAACCGCCGTTAGTCGTCGGACCCGCCCATCACTCAGCAGACACTTCTCCGTCTGATGTTATGGGACCCACCGTTAATCATCCGTTCTGAATGGGCGCCGTTCTACCACACTTCACTGACCGACATGTGGGAGCTACCTGCTAGGGGATCCTTGAGGCCACCACCCTTCGACGACTAAAATGTGGGACCCGTCTGGGACTGTTCTCCATCCGATGTGTGGGATCAGCGTGTCAGTTAGAAGGGACCCGCCACATGGGACCCAACCCACCATCCTTCGCCGACCGACATATGGGATCCGTGTGGGACCATTTTTCATCGACGTGTGGGATCAGCGTGTCAGTTAGATGGGACTCGCCACATGGGACCCAGTCCACCATCATTCAACGACTGACATGTGGGACCCGTCTGGGACTATTTTCCATCCGACGTGTGGGATCAGCGTGGGACCTGCCACGGGGGACCCATCTCTGTTCAAGTGGGTCAACCTTTGTCAGCTGACAGGTGGGACTAGGGCACCATCCCTATTCACGTGGAACCTTGAGGCTACCACCCTTCGACAACTGACATGTGGAACCCGTCTAGGACCGTTCTCCATCTGACGTGTGGGATCAGCGTGTCAGTTAGAAGGGACCCACCACATGGGACCCAGCCCACCATCCTTCGACGACTGACATGTGGGACCCGTCTGGGAATGTTTTCCATCCGACGTGTGGGATCAGCATGGGACCCACCATAGGGGACCCATCTCTGTTCATGTTTGTCAACCTTTGTCGGCTAACATGTGGGACCAGGGCACCATCCCTGTTCAAGTGGGGCCACCCTTCTTCGGCTGACCTGTGGGCCCGTGTGGCACCCTTCACCACCCGATGCGTGGGACTAGAGCGTCAATTACCTGGGACCCGCAACTGGGGATCCTTCTCTGTTCACATGGGACCACCCTTATCTCAGACATGTGGGACCACCATTCTCCGACTGACGTTGAATTCGCCAAAAACATTGGGCTTTCTAGGATTTGAACCCGGGACTTGGCATAAAGACGTGAAGGTCTTTGCCACTACACTAAGCGGCTGTGTGCGTTCTCATCCCCTTGGAGCCTTTATATATGTAAGTACATTCTATGTTCTCTTATACCTTATATCTATATATATATGGGATATATTATATCCCCTGAAAGTGGAAAAGTATCAGCCCGTTGGACTTGCGGCGGAGTCGGAGGCGGCAGTAGAGGATCCCCTGTGTGCTGTGGTGGCTCTGGCGTCCATTTGGAGGCAGGCGGTGGGGCTTTCCCGGTGGAGCACGACGGCATTGGCGTCCACGTCGCTTGTGTGTCGCGGCAGAGCCATCAGATCCGATTCGCGAGTCTCCTTTCTTCCCTTTTTACTATTCATTTCTTCATTTATGTTTTGCCTCGACATGGATCTACTACAGGACTTAGGGATTTCTCTTAGATATATCACCTTTGATGCATACCGCCATATTCCTTAATTTTAGATAGATGTGAGACGAGGATTGGTTCTTGTAGTCCCTATTGCACATGGCTATTTGATTTGTTAGGAGGCAGCAAATCAGTGCCACTAATCTTTAAACTGCACTTGTTGCTACGCATGCCAATGATGGTCACTAGCACTTGCACTTGTAAAACTGAGGCAGCCTGTTTGGGTTCTGCAGATTCGAGATGAATACATGCTATGTTGTGTTCCGCGGCCGTAGGCGAGGGGTTTTCCGCAGCTGGGCTGACTGCCAGGAGCAAGTTCATGCGTTCCCTGGTGCTTCTTATAAATACACCTCCTGGGAAGCTTCACTCGCTGCCTTCAAATCCTATAAAGCTGCACTTGTAAAGATTTTTTTTCTTTTTTCCCTTTTCTCTTCTTTCTTTTTCCCTGTCTCCTCATTTATCCATTCCCCCTCTTTTCTGCTCCTTCGAGGCGACCGGCAGGTGGATCCATCCATCTTCTTCCTCCTCCATACCCCCAACATCAGCAGCTGCAGCAGGGAGGCGCCGGCGCACTTGTCGCGGGCCTGCCCATCGGTTTTCGCTTCCGCCCCACGAACAAGGAGCTGCTGCTGCACTATCTCCGCCGCAACCGACATCGACGGGAAGCGCTTCTTCTTCCACCGCCCGGTGACGCGGGTACTGGCGCAAGGGCGACAGCGCGGCAAGGGCGGCCAGCACCGGCAGCCCCTCCTCCCTCTCCGGCCTTGCGAGTGGCGGCCCTCATTCCTTTCTGGCCGGGCGGGCATCGGGCGGAGGCACGGTGGCTCCTTCTCCCTCGAAGGCCAGACCAGCGCACATGTAGCGTACTTCCGCTACGTCACGAGTCCACTCGAGCCCACGAGGTGCCAACGAGGGCGCGTGAGCTCGACCGATGAGGGAGCGCGGGCCGGCGTGCGCGACGGGCGGGCTAGCGCGGTGGCGACGCGGTTTCCCTGCTCCGGCTCGGGATGCGGTTGGAGAGCGTGGTAGCTGGGTGCGCAGTGGCGATCCGGTTCACGACGAGCGGCGGCCGTCTACTTTCCCGACCCTCTCCTCTCTGCTCGCTCGCGGGAACGACGGCTCCACAACGGGCACACGGGTGGATAGCGCACACCCTGTACCACGCCAAAATTACCAGACGGGAGCCGGTCCTGGAGTACAGAGTACCAATAGCGTACCCGCTGTGGGTAGTCTAAAGAAAGTCTTGGGTTTTGTGTACAACTTTTGGGTTCTGTGTGTAGCTCGGCGACGGCAGGAGCGCCAAGCACGAGTCTCTCTCTCCTCTACCTAGGCATGCAGATTTCGTGGTAGGCGTTTTGCCCATTGCTGTACTTGCTCTAATAGAGTTGACTAGAAATGGTCGCCGCGTTGCCGCTTGTGGCCAATAGGACTCGTGATATTTTGCACTGCAAATAATTATTCGTTACGGAGTAAATTCTAGAACTATTAATATTGTATTCAACATAGGCATTTTTACGGTACTTACTTAAAAAAAACCCGGGTGTTATCGTCACCGCTAAACTAATCCGTCCGCCCGGCTCAATTAGCGCTAACAACTTACCCCGTCGCTCCCGTCCTCCCCACTTCACCCGGGCGGTTCCCCGTCTCCCCGGCGCTCCCTTGCTCCCAATCTCCCACGCCGGCGGTTCCCCGTCTCCCCGGTGCGTCCTCGCTCCACATCTCCCCTGTCTCCAGTCCAAGCGAAGGCCGCCGCCGCCTGGCCTTCGACGAGTCGCCGTGAAGGACGCCGTCGCCCCACCCTCGAATTTGGCGCCGTCACTGCCGCCGCGTGCCCCGGGCCCTCGACTCCGGTCGCTCCGCCACGGCCGTCAGCCGGACGCGTTGCCCCGTACGCGACACCCGCGTCCCTGCGCCCATGCTGGACGGGCCTCAACGCTGGTCGCTCCGCCACGGCCGTCAGGCAGACGCGCTGCCCCGGATGCGACGCCATCGCCGTACGCGCTGTCGCCTCGACGCCACAGATGGCTCCGCTGCTTGACTCTCCGGCAGTACCGCCGTACGCCGCTTGACGCTGGACGCTCCGCTGCCTTCACGAACTGTTGTTTTTCAGTGAGTTGATTACTACCCACCCTCTTATGTTCCAACTTGGAGCACATCCATTCGCAACATTTTTGACCTTCAGATTCAGACTTTTTGATTTGTATATATTCTTTTTCTGTATCTCACTTTTGCTCCATAATCCTGGATAAGATTGTAGTTTACTTATTAGGCGGAGAAGGTTCAGAATAACCCAACAAAATGAAACCCATTATAATCTTGTAGAGAAAGGATTAATAGATGTGTTCATTAAACGGTTAACCAAAATGTCGATAGGTAGTGAGCTGGGCCATATGTTTTTTTTTTTTGGCGTCCATGACTCTGAATATGTGCTTGTGTTTCAATCAAGTGGAACTGTTGAAGTGATTATTAATTCTAAGGTAGTATTCAATATTAAAACTCAGTAGTGTTATTGGATTATATAGCTGAATTAAAACTGGTTTTGTACATGTGACATGAGCATAGGGAGTGGTATTCATCACTGCAAAACAGTTATGGTGTTCAGTTTCATCCATCTTACCCTGTTTCAAATGCTGAAAACTTGATATATTTTTCATTGGTTGTATATTTTTTCAATCTGCCCTCACCGAATAGTGTGCCTTGAAGGGGAACAGAGCAATAGCTGGTATTGTAATCTGTTTTAAAGGATGCTCATGCGTCGCTTCCAATTTGTTCTACTGTTCTGTGGTGCTACTCCATGCTTGAAAAAAGTCTGTGTTTAATTTCTGAAAGTTCTGCTGCATAATAGATCTTGGAACATCTCTTCATAGTCCTCGTTGGTTTTTTACAGAACATCTACTGATGTTGCATGCTCACTCTATTTGTCCCTATATTATGGTGATTATTTTCCTTTCCAGTAAGCTGAAATGGAATTTATATCTGGGCAGTGCAGGTGAGTTGATCTCACTTCAAGATTATGTGACTTTGCTGTGTGCTGCAAAAAGCTTTCAAAGGTAACTTCAGTCTGATTACATTTGAGGCTACAGTTCTTTGTGCTTTGAATCGGAATGTTAATAATCTTGATGGATCATGTGTTAAGTATGATCTCCACTCCAATGAAGCATTACATTTGAGCCTGCGGTTCTTTGTGCTTTGATCTGAATGTTAATAATTTTGATGGATCATGTGTTACCTATGATGATTGGAAGACTTTCTTGAGTCGTTTCAACATAGCCGGTCCCAAGCCCGGATAAAGGAGGAGGGTGTGTTAGGTTCGGCTAGCCAACATCTCAAAACCACCCACTCTCATGGATATGAAACCCACAAGAGATTCGTTGGGACGTAACCCTCTTAGCGACGCGCTACATCGGAACCCGGGTGTAGTGTCAAATGGGCAAGGGCCGGGTCGTCATCCCCTTAGTGGCGCGTCATATCGTGATCCGGGTACGATGACAAATGAGCAAGGGTCGGATCGTCGCAACCTTTGTGACGCGCTACATCTGCGCCCGGGTGTAGTGAACAATGAGCAAGGGTCTTCGCACTTCTCTCGACGGGTGCGAAGGGTAAGGAAGTTAGCCGAGCCAACTAGGATTCGTTTAGGTAGCTGGAATGTAGGGTCCCTAACGGGTAAGTTAAGAGAGCTAGTCAATACAGCAATTAGGAGGAGTGTAAATATCCTATGCGTTCAGGAGACTAAATTAAAGGGCGAGAAGGCGAAGGAGGTGGAGGATACTGGCTATAAACTTTGGTACACGGGGACAACATCGGGTAGGAATGGTGTCGGCATCTTGATCGATAGGAGCCTTAAGGATGGAGTAGTTGATGTGCGGAGGCAAGGCGACCGGATTATCCTAGTCCGGTTGGTAGTAGGAGATTCGGCTCTGAATGTGATCAGTGTCTATGCCCCACAGGTAGGTCTTTGCGAGAGCACCAAGAGACAGTTTTGGGAAGATCTCGATAGCATAGTTAGTACTGTGCCTATCAGCGAGAAACTCTTCATAGGTGGAGACCTCAATGGCCATGTGGGTGCAACTAATGTAGGTTTCGAGCGGGTGCATGGGGGTTTCGGGTTTGGTAGTAGAAATCAAGAGGGGGAGGATGTTTTGAACTTCGCGTTGGCCTAAGATTTGTTGATAGCGAACACCGTCTTTAAGAAGAGGTAATCCCATCTAGTGACATTTCGTAGTGGACAACACTTGAGCTAGATCGACTTTATCCTTACAAGGAGGGGAGAGAGACGTGCTTGCTTAGATTGTAAGGTGTTACCTGGGGAGTGTGTTGTCCCTCCACACAAGCTTGTGGTGGCGGATTTTCGCTTTCGGGTACGTGGCCACCGGGACAATCGGCCCAAGATTGCGAGAACAAAATGGTGGAAGCTTAGAGGGGAAGCAGCACAAACATTTAAGGAGAGGATGCTAGATGAGGGGACGTGGGAAGGAGAAGATGCTGACGACATGTGGCTAAAGATGGCCACATGTATCGGAAGGTGGCTTCGGATGTGTTTGGCGTGAGTAGGGGAGGCAAACGGGAAGCGAAAGACAACTGGTGGTGGAATGACGAAGTGCAAAGGGCTATTAGGGAGAAGGAGTGGTTCAAGCGCCTCTATCATGACAAGAGTGCAGCCAACATTGAGGGCTATAAAATAGCGAAGAGGGTTGCAAAACTAGCGGTGAGTGTAGCAAAAGGTCAAACGTATGATGACCTTTATCAGCGGCTAGGCACGAAGGAAGGGGAGAAGGACATTTATAAAATGGCTAGGATCCGCGAGAGGAAGACGAGGGACATCAACCAAATCAAATGCATCAAGGATGGGACGGATCGACTTTTGGTGAGGGATGAGGAGATCAAGGACAGGTGGAGAGAGTACTTTGACAAGTTTAATGGGGAGAATGAGGGTCCTACCTTAGAGTTGGATGACTCATTTGACGATACCAACAGACGCTTCGTGAGGAGAATTCAGGAGGCAGAGATCGGGGAGGCTTTGAAGAGGATGAAGGGAGGTAAAGCGATGGGCCCTGATGGTATCCCCATTGAGGTGTTGAGATGCCTAGGTGCCAAAGCGATAGTATGGTTAACTAAGCTTTTTAACCTCATTTTTCGGTCAAACAAGATGTCTGAAGAATGGAGGAGAAGTATATTAGTACCGATCTTCAAGAACAAGGGAGATGTTCAAAGTTGTACTAATTACCGTGGGATTAAGTTGATGAGCCATACGATGAAGCTCTGGGAGAGGGTTTTCGAGCATCGTCTAAGAAGAGTGACAAGTGTGACCCAAAACCAATTTGGGTTTATGCCTGGTAGGTCGACCATGGAGGCGATTTTCTTATTACGACAATTGATGGAGAGATATAGGGAGCAGAAGAAGGACTTGCACATGGTCTTTATTGACCTCGAGAAGGCATATGACAAAGTACCGAGAAATGTCATGTGGTGGGTCTTGGAAAAGCACAAGGTCCCAACTAAGTACATCACCCTCATCAAAGATATGTACAGGGATGTGGTGACGTGTGTCCGAACATGTGATGGCGATACCAGTGATTTTCCAATTAAAATAGGACTACATCAAGGGTCAGCATTGAGCCCTTATTTATTTGCTTTGGTGATGGATGAGGTCACAAGGGACATACAAGGTGATATCACTTGGTGTATGCTCTTTGCTGATGATGTGGTGCTAGTGGATGAGACTAGGGCAGGGGTTAATAGGAAGTTAGAACTATGGAGGCACACGTTAGAGTCGAAAGGATTTAGACTTAGTAGGAGCAAGACCGAGTACATGAGGTGCGATTTCAGCGCGACTGGGAATGAGGAGGGAGACGTTAGCCTCGATGGGCAAGTGGTGGCCAAGAAGGATACTTTTCGGTATTTAGGATCGATGCTACAAAAGGATGGCGACATTGATGAAGATGTTAGGCATAGAATTTCAGTCGGTTGGTTGAAATGGCGTCAGGCTTCAGACGTCCTCTGTGACAAAAGGGTGCCTCAGAAGTTAAAAGGTAAGTTTTATAGGACAGCGATTCGTCCGGCGATGTTATACGGTGCTGAATGTTGGCCTACAAAAAGGCGACATATCCAGCAATTGAGTGTAGCAGAGATGCGTATGTTGAGATGGTTCGGGATAGGGATAGAGTCCGGAACAACGATATTCGGGATAGGGTTGGGGTGGCACCAATTGAGGAGAAATTGATTCAACACCGGTTGAGATGGTTCGGCCATGTCCAACGGAGGCCTCCTGAGGCGCCGGTGCATAGTGGGATTATAAAGCGGGTCGATAATGTAAAGCGCGGTAGAGGTCGACCTAAACTGACTTGGGACGAGTCGGTTAAGAGAGACCTTAAGGAGTGGAATATCCCTAAGGATTTAGCCATGGATAGGAGCGCTTGGAGACTAGCAATTAACGTGCCTGAACCGTAATCTTTCTTTTGTACATTTTATGTGTTCTTTGTTCCATGTCTCTTTTGGGTTTTATTTCTAGCCTACCCCAACTTGCTTGGGATAAAAGGCTATGTTGTTATTGTTGTTGTTGCATGTGTTACCTATGATGTCCACTCCAACGAAGGAGTTAGTTGCACAGCAATTTTTTAACTAATGATACAATGGCAACCATTCAGTTTTAGAATAAGCCCTTAAGCTGAGTTACCTATGTGTTACCTATGATGTCAACCATCCTGCACCCTCAATGGTAATGTGCTCAATTTTGCAAAAAAAAAAAGGTAATGTGCTCAAGAGTTTTTCATCCAAAGATGCAGCAGTCCATGAGCTGCTACTGAACTCTGAAATCCCTTTTTTAGGAAGGTGAGTTCCTTTGTATCTACGACTAATGTCTTGTTAGTTTTGTTGCGTTTTGTTATTGTGCTACAGGGAGGACACTAGCTACAACCACTTTGGTCCACTGACGGCCTCAACATTGTGATTCTGGATTCTGGTGGCGACCCTCCTTGTGACCGGTATTACAATGTCGTCTTCCGCCTCAACGGTATGTGTCCCTTCAAACATGCCTTTCATGTTAAGGCGCTGCTATGAAATTATTAGCTGTGCTGATAGTTATAGTCATCAGTAGGACAGATTGTTGCTACCAGCCATCTTGCCATTTTGTCATTCTCTCTTGCTGTTTCTCAAATGCCGGTGCTTACGAATTGAATAGCAGCACAGATTGTTAGTAGGAAGGATTGTGGCTATTTTTGTATTAAATTAGAGATCTAGATGACCAAAATAAATTCTAGAAAGGATAAAATTTATGGATAGCTTGCAAGATCCCATGATCACAACTCCCACGGTCAACTGCGAAGCATTCAAGGAAAGAAAATGGAGATCTTAGAAGTGTTAGTGATCTGGAATAAGAGCTGCTTGAACTATTTTTTTTTATCATGTTCTCACTGGATTTACTGAGTTTGTTTTGCTTCTTTCATTACCAGAGATGATAAGAAGCAAAACTGGTATGTCCATATTTTGTTTACTGTTGCCCAATCGACTCTGAAAATCAAGCATCTGCTAGCGTACTATACAAGAAGGTATGAAAAATCTTTCTCTAATGATTTCTTTGTGCTTTTTACCACAACATCTGGTAGTGATGCTTTTGGAGCCGTTTAATATTTGTTTTCATCAAGAAGGAATCTGTGCTAACGAAATTCAAGAGGCTGAGAGTTTACGCTCAGTCTTTGTCCCTATATTATGGTGATTCTTTTCCTTTCCAGTAAGCTGAAATGGAATTTAATTATCTGGGCAGTGCAGGTGAGTCGATCTCACTTCAAGATTATCTGACTTTGCTGTGTGCTGGAAAAAGCTTTCAAAGGTAACTTCAGTGGTTTATGGGAAATAAATTTATAGACCTTTTCAGTGATTTGGATCCATGTACTCCCTTCCATATTCCTGACTTTCGTTGGTTTTGTCCTTGGTCCATATGTGCTCTTTCATGTTCACTTGATGAGTACATATATAGAATCAGTGCTTTGCTAAACTCCACCTAAATGTTTACAGATTTGCATTTGCATCGCTGTCTATTGTACAGAACTGGGAAGCCAAATTTGCTATGCTTATTTTTTTTGGGAGCCTCCCTTGGCCCTTTTCCCTTATGTGCAATTCTGAATGCATCTACTATTTCTTAACAAACCACCATGCTAATGATTGTACTTTTTGGTTGTATATTTTACTACGAGCAGGATAGCCGAAGATTACAAAATGCCTTCGTGACCAGGCTATTGGCATACAACTGCAATTCAAGAAAAATGTTAATTCCTAAAGAAGTGCAAGCTTGTGTTTCACATATCGTAAACATGAAGTGATATTTTAGGTTCTTACATTATTATCAATATGACATTGATGTTTCAGTTTCACAATACAATTTAGAGTTATATTTAAACTAATTATCTTTTTTTGAAGATTTATGTAAATATATGATTGGAATTAACATTGTAAAACACGCTCTTATATATTGATCATGGTATTATGTGTTTTCGTTGCAACACACGGGCATTTACCTAGTACAGTAAAAATGTTTATAATCTACTCAGATAAGGTTATTTTTTGTGTCATGGTTTGTAACATGTTGCAGTTGTTATATATATTTTCGAGGGTTTATCATGATGAAGGTATTATTTTGTTTTTATTTTTCTAAGGGGTTTTAAACGGAACTATCATGTCATTTTTATTGTATAATGAGTAGTGGGCAATGTGTGGGTTGGGGTTAGGGTGATTGGATAAGTATTGAGGTTAGCTATATGTCGGTGTAACTATCTGTATGTAGTAAGTAATATTTTGCTTCTGTTATTGAAATTGGACTATCACATTTTGCTTTTTTAGCAAAAGGGGTAAAAGTATTTATTAAGGAGGGAGAAGCAGAAGTAGCTGGAAGCTTAACATGATGTTATTTTCTCATGAGGAGTGTTTAACAACTGTTTTTTTATTTTATGATTCTTATTTGATGTTTCATATTTACCCCTAAGAAACATAGGCAAATATGTTCAGTTAAAACTTTGTACTTAAACATGCTCTAATATGGATCCACTACATAGATCTATTTATGAGGATGGTGAAATGATTTGATTTTTTATCTTATGATTTTTATATGATTTACTATGTAATTTCAAATTTTCACAAAATTTGTTTATAGAAGTTATAGATTTATAGAAAAGAAAACCGGCTTCGGGCCGTATTCGGTCCATTAAGGCCCATGTAGCGGGAGGCAGGCCAGCAGGGACTGCAGGTTTATTTCAGAAAAAGTCGAGGGTTTATTAAAAAAACTGAGGTGGATGGACCGAGGGTTGTATTTTGCCAAATTTCAAGGATTTTTTTGCAAAATGGCCGAGACTCGCCCGATTTAGGCCATCCATCCAGCCGATTGGATCGCCTAGGGTAGCCAACGACGTGGCCACGATGGCTGGCCCTCTTTTGTTGTAGCTTTCGTATAAGAAAGACAATATCCAGATAGACTAAAAAACTAAATTGTTTGCAGTACTCCTTGGTCAAATCTCTTTTTTTAAAGTCAATTTTAAGTTTCAAATATATACTAATATTAAATGTAAATATACTTAACTTACTTATAAATCTATTTTGATAATAAACTCTTAAAATACAAATATTGATAGTGTTGACTCTTCAAAAACTGAGATTTACACGCTTTTAGACGGTACGGGGTATAATCAAACTTAGCCTTTATAACCGTCGATGCAGATGGTCTTTATCAATATTAGCCCTATGAGGTATTTGGGAATGAATATGTATACATAAATTAGTTAGGAAAGTAGGAAAATATCTGATTTACTAGCAAACATGCTCATGTATTGCTATGGATAGAAAATGTATCTAACATTCATGAAAAAATAAGGACGTGTGAGGTATATATCCATTATGTTTTACCTTATCTATAAAATTTGAAAGGTATTATTCATTTTATAATGACTATGATATTACTCCTTAAACCAAACACGCTCGTCAGAATGTGGGCGGAGAGACTGAGATAATATACGTTGATATTTGGCTGCCTGCTGTATTTTGTATCTCACGCGTGGCGATTCCATCTTTTTTGGTTGACCCTCCCTGACATACGAGCCTGCGGCGCTCGTGCTGTCATTGCTGACCTGCCGATGCGGTGATGCCAAAGCTCGATCGTGATGCGGACGTAAGTATCGCTGCCACGCCCAAACTGCCGAAAGTCCGATCAATGGTTCTTTGTCTGAATACTTTAATAGTTTCATTGTTTGGTCCAATTTATGAACCATAGAATTAAATAAAAATGGATCCCTTTACAAAGGCAATGCCAAATGTACATGCTACAATTTTGTACAAGACAATCTTGGCATAAAATATATTTGCAATTTGTGTTCTTGTACGTGATCACTGCACTTGCATATACCTGTAAACTACTTTAATCTGAATATTCTTTTAGTTATTATTGTTTACCTCCCTTGCCATACATTAAATTTATTTGGGCCTCTCAAACGTCGAAACTGAGACGTGGAGACTTAGAGATATAGGAAACAACTTTTATGCGAATAACCCTCTGAAGTATACCCTCTATAGTCATTATAAAATGAATTAAAATTTTATATGGCAATGACCAATTAAGCATGTATTGAATTAAAATATAGCCTTTATAGTTTTCTCCTATTGTAAAAAGCACATAATATTTACTCATAAGTGTATCATAAATTTATTTTTCACATTATCCATTTGTTGGAACAGCTAAATATCATGTTTCGTGATCTAATCACTCCAATTAAAGTTAACAAGGTTTGTTGGAGATTGCACTGGTATATGTGTACAACTTGAAACATATTTTTTAGACCAGATTAGAAAACAAAATGCTCAACATTTCAATTTACGGTTGGTATAGTTGGACCATCAGGTTCTATTGAAAATAAGTTGTTCTAGCTAAAACTAATTAACAATTTGGTGACAGTAATCTTTTTTTTCTAAGAAGGGCCTTCAAATATACATAGTGTTGCACTCATAATTATTTTTAACGTTTGTACGAGAAAAATAGGCAAAAGAAAATGTGTTAGGAAAAAGAAATAGTGAACGATGGACCCAGTAAAAAAATAAACGGTAATAATGATGACAAAAAAACTTTTGAAGGGAAAGACTCAGGACCAAGCAGACGGCTGGTACGGACTAGGGATCTTAGGGCGTATGAGTGGAAGACAGGAGGTCGAGGCTTGAATCCTCGGCGGTGAGCAGGTGACGCCGGCGGCTGGTATGGACTAGGGATCTTAGGGCGTATGAGTGGAAGACAGGAGGTCGAGGCTTGAATCCTCGGCGGTGAGCAAGTGACGCCGGCGGCTGGTATGGACTAGGGATCTTAGGGCGTAGGAGTGGAAGACAGGAGGTCGGGGCTTGAATCCTGGGCGGCGAGTAGGTGGCGCCAGCACCTGGGCTAGAACGACAAGAGCTGGATGGTGAACAGTAGCTGGGCACCCAAGGGAGACAACAAGTCTCAATCCCAGGCTAACTCTTAATCAATTGATGCTTAGTACTTATACAAAGGATCTCAACTAACTGCTGAATAACAAATCAACTTTGACTAAACGAAATAATTCAAACTAATGATCCTATAAATCAGGAACTTGATACTGCATGCGCTAGCTGCGCCAAGCGCCCTGGAGACCGCTTCTCAGCCACTCCTGCGTTCCCGGCGTTTGTATACTTGGCTGGTCATAACATTTCTCCCCCCGTCGATGAACAGCTCGTCCTCGAGCTGAAACTCCAGGAAGATGTCACGGAATTCGTCGGCTGGCTCCCACGTAGCTTCATGATGGGCAGACCCTTCCACTGGATGAGCCCTGCCAGACACCGTGGCGGAGCTGGCTGCGGAGGGCACGCTCTGGGCAAAAGAGTACACGGCCATTGTGCAAGGGTGGCAACGCCGGTGTAGCTGGTGGTAATGGTCCCTTGAACTGCTTGAGGACGCTAACGTGGAAGACGTCGTGGAGCCGTGCATGATATGAAGGCGGAGGCGGTAGGTGACTGCTTCGATGCGCTCGACAACCTAGAACAGGCCTGCAGAATGTGGGGAGAGCTTGCCACATGGTCCGGGTAGCAAGGACGGGGCCGGTCGGTGTAGAAGGCGAAGCAGAACCTAGTCCCCGACCATGAACTCCACATTACGGTGCTTGGCGTCGTAGTTCTTCTTGGCGTGATCCTGTGCTTAGAGGAGGCGGTCGCAGACCTCCGTGAGAAATGTGTCGCAATCCTGGAGCATATTGTCGACAGTGTCTATTGACACTCACTAATGCCCAAATATATCTTTCAATTATTGCTTAATAATATCTAAAAAAGATCTTAAAGCATAGTTGTAGGGTGTTGAAACTAACAAGTTCCACGAGTTGTGTTGTTTTCACTTGATTGCAAGATTATCCTTATTTTATCATAGAAAAGTATTTCAGATGAAGAATTAGAGCACACCATTGTGAAGAGCTCGTCGAGATGATCGAAACGGACATATCACTTGCTATATTTGGAGTTCCAACGATAGAGTCCACTTTGGATATGCTTTGAACTTTCTAGAAGACACCGAAATCATCACCAAGCAAGAGTTTTCTGGACTAACATAACAATTTCCACAGCTTTGGTGAATTATGATTTTTCAGGGATTAAAACAGAAATAGCCAAGGAAGAGTATGAGTCAAGGAACCAAACCAAATCAACTCGGATTCTCACAAGATTTGACAGGAAGGTTCTAGAGGACACCAAAGCGAAGCAGAAGACCACCTGACACTGGGCCAGGCCGATCGGCCTGCCATGTGGGGCCAGCCGGCTCAGGTGGATCCCACCTATCGGTCTCCTTCAGAGTTCGATCTCCTACCACCCTCCTCGACACATCTCGACCATTATTTCAAGTTGGTTTGATCCAAGGGCTGCGGTTCATCCTACTGGACTATATAAGCATGGGTAGAGCCCCCTCAGAGACATCTAATTGATCTACAAGTCTACAATTCATTATCTTCAGAGTAGATATCAGGAGAGGGGTCTCTTGAATGGACCACCTCTCTAGAGCTTAGCAATCAAGAAGAAGACTAGTACACCTCAAGTTAGGTTTAGATCTAGTCTTAAACTAGAACTAGAAAAGAGAGAGAGGGAGGTAGAAGATCTGGAGGAAGCCCCGGGCCTGTCGGTGCTCCTCTACGCCTTGTACCTACGGATTCAAGTTCTTCAAGCTTGGATCAGAGACTTCTACGATCATCAACTTCTATGAGTCTGTGAGTAATTGTTCTTATTGTTCTTCTATTTTCGCAACTCTTGTAACAGAACTGCCCAATTTATATAAGCTTAAGTCCAAATTAACCTATCGAGACAGCTTAAGTTGCTCCTAAGCCCATAAAAACCCTGCAGTCTGTGAAATCACAAAGGATTCAAACCAACTTACACCCAAGATCGTACATCGTTCAGCAACCATAGTCCACATGTTACATAAAGTTCGCATATAGCTCAATTACATCGGAGTTACAAATGATTATTACAACACCTTTTTGAATAAAGAATAGCGGAAGCAAGATACTTTGAAATACCCACACTCACATTTTATTTAAATATAGTGCTAGCTTATAGTCAAATCCAACAAAAGCATCTGAGATAAGATATAAGGAATGACCGTGCCCAAGGTCTTATTATCTCCCATAGTGGGATAGAAACCCATCTTGTAGCCACAACAACCTAGATGAACACCTGTAACAAGTGGGAATAAAACCCTGAGTACGAGAATGTACTCAGCTAGACTTGTCCGTCATAAACCAAAAATAAATTGACTCCAAGGAGTATGCAAGGCTTTATAAGTGGGGTAGCTGGCTCATACATTTGCAGAAAAAGCTTGAGCTTATTAAGAACAATAATTATAACCTTCTAGCTTTGCATTTTATAGTCATTAACCTTATCATGCTATATTACTACCTTAACTAAACAAGCATGGTATAAATTATTTAGCAAGACTAGTAACCATTTTTGGTTGAGCATCTTTCAGCATCAACATCATAACCATCTCATCTCTTTGTTCAAGTTCTTACTACGATGCCACTGGTCAAGTCAAGTGTCCACTGTCCAGGAACGATGGTGATTCGAATCGATTTCTAACCAGCTGGGGATTTATTCCCCACACAAACCAGGCATACTTTGCGAAAGCAGCCTTAGTCAACGACCGTCCATTCGGGTAAAGTCCCGGGTTCAACAGGTACCATCGTACCCGGGGACCGCCCGGCTGCCAGCAGGGCGCACCATACTATATTCAGGCCTTACCACCACGCCCCCATGGCCCCCCATCATCTCCAATACGATGCGTACAGCATGTCGATTCCTAGCCCAAACAAACTTATGGCTTTGCTGTAGAAATGACTTATCATTCCAGCTAAATGTGGGGCATGCGTTCAATATGACTTGAGGACGTACAATGAACGGGGCCCCAGTTCGACACAGACGGGATAAACAACATAGAACCTCCAGTTCGGTCCACAGCACCAATCCTGCTCGGTCTCGATTTATTATCTCCACATGGTTATTCTAGTATAACAGTGTAGCCATCTCTGAGTCACCACCTATAACTCGCGGATGACAGGAAAACACCTGACTTCTACCGATCTCTGAAATCACCCGACTTCTACCGACTTCTAGTATAAGCAGGGCTAAGCAGATAAATCGATTTCTGAACCTAACAGGGTATAAGAATATATTGAGGTAGGCAAGGAATATAAGTAATGCATCAATGGTTTCACGCAACGCCTATAACTTAATGCATCAAACAAGTAAAGGACACAAGTTAGATATTTGTAAACCACAGGGAGAAAATGCTCCGGGGCTTGCCTTCCTTAGAAGAGCGAGGTTGATTCTCCGGGCACTCGTACAATTTCACGTGTTGCTCCTTGTTCCCGATCACCTACTGTGCGGGAACTTCTCCTTCTGACTCCTTGGCTTCACGACGAGTGTTCTCTCGTGCGGTCCTGTATGATGCGTAGGTGCGTATGAATACAAAGAATGCACATGAAATGGATATGGAGTATGATGATGATCATGAATGCTGACACATGACTTCTACAAAGTAGTCAACATCATCCAAGAACATATACTATAAGCACATGTCATCTACTACATTCTCTTTTGCAAGCACATATATAATTAAGGACGTAACTGCATCATATATTTATATTGCACAAAAAATTCTACAGAAATTACAGGAGCTTAAGCATCTCTATTAGAGTCTACCACAAAAATTTCAACTTAAAAAGATAAGTCAATCATCCTTCACAAAAAGGACAAGGAGCCAGACAGAATGACACCTAAAAATACTTTGCACTACCAAGTATGCCAAACGTCAGGTTTCATCATATTCGGAGCTACATTGTAGCATATAAAGGGCCTACAAAAATTATCAACCTCAAACTAGGCCTATATAATTCTTTTATGAATTATTCCAAGAATAACCTTTTTACCACACTTGAACTATAACTTCATATTTTTACATATCAAACATACATGATATATTTTTCATAGAAAGTACATGGCACCAAAAGACCAACATAACAAGAACCATATTTTTCTGAGCAATATATGATTTACTATGCATTTCCAAAATTTAAAGGAATTTAGCACATTAAATAAAGCTACATATAAAAGTATCTCAAAACTAACATGCAACATTTTTAACAGATAGATTTCATCAATACAAAACCACTGCAAGTTGAATCACCTCATTTGGATCAATAGTCAAGGAGATATGAATTTTGCAATATTTATCAGCAAATCTAGAAATTCATTTTTTTAAAACCAAAAATCATATAGGACAAACACTTTGCATTGGGGTCCCTGAACTTCTTAAAAATTAACCGAGGCCAGATCTGAGATTCTTTCTCTCTGGCCTTTTTTGCACCCACACCCTTACCCTTCTTCGAATTCGTGCTCTCGGTCCCCGACACGATTTGGAGCAGGGATGACGGGGAAGACGGCCAGTGATGGTCGGTGGTGGCTCGCCAGCGTCTGGATGAGGCGGCGGAGCATGGTGGCTGTGGGTCGCACCCGTTGGTGCCCCCATCACAGAAGGAGCCGGCCTGAGGCGGCTGGGCCACGTGAGCCATGAGCTCTGCGGTGGCGGCAACACTTGCCACGGTGGGGCATGGCGAGGCGCGCGAGCTAGGCGACGCCGAGGCGGAACCCTAGCTCGGTCCTTCGTGGCTAATCGATGACGCTGGCCACATGCATTGACGATGTCTATACGACGACGCGCTCTGGCGACCAAGAGCGGTGGGAAATAGACGCGCTGGGTTCGTGGGGCGACGAATACGGCGTTGGGCTGCCATCTCTGGTGCTGGTGCAGGAGAGGTTGGAGCCACGTGGAGGAGGACATGGTGGCCATGGTGGCCGTGGTTCCTGTGGTGACAAAATCGGCCGATTGGCCTTTGCCTCAGCGCGAAAGGCGAAGGCAACGACAGCACGAGGTCGAGCAGGCTCCGGTGGAGTGGTGTGCGCGAACCGACGCGATGCGCTGCGGTGGCGGAGTGGTGGCGGTGCCCGAGCTCTGGGCGGCCGACAAAGGCGGCTTGCTGCTCTGTGCATGAAGGAAGAAGTAGAGCGAGGAGGGGAGAATGGAGTGGAGGAAAAGGAAATTCGGCAAGTGGGAAGGCCGGGGCGAGGGTCCAGGCCTAAAACACGCGGTCGGGCTGGCACTGTGCCCCACGGCCACCGGTGGCCGATCGCCATGTGGCACGCGCGGTTTGAGGCCGGTCGGACCAATATTTTGGACTCGACATTTTCCTGACGGCAAAGTGGAATCCGTCACAAAAATGGTATTTGCATTCTCCAACATGTTTTCATTCTTGCTCTACATCTCTCAAACTAAGCAAAATTAGACCAAGCATATATTGAATGAAATGTAGCTCATGGAGAGTAGAACATCTCATCTTCAATGACCTTGGCCAGATTCTACCAAGATTTTGAAATACAAAATTCCAAATGAAAATACCTCATAAATTCATTTTAATTAAAAAAGAGCCCCCAAATCTGCCTTTATCAACCTTTTTGAACATTTTAAAATCATTTTCATGAAATGTGAGAATTACAACTTTTGTTCCTTATAAAATTCTCTACAAATTTGATTAAGGGTGCACACACATGCATTAAATTTGGCTATCACTTTTAAACTAGTTAAACAGAAGCAGTCAGAAGGTCCACTTTGGTCAAACCAATCATGCAAGCATAATTAGCCAAAGTTGTTAACATAAAGATTACTTAATTTTGCATCCTACATATGTTTAAGTGTGTTTAGTGAGCAAAAAATGTCAACCACTTGTATTACCAATCATGTTCAGATGAAATCCAACATAAATTGAATAAATCAAGCATCACACATGAAATGACATTTAACCTTTTTATTGATGCCATGCATAAAGATGCTTATGCTAATGAATGCAAGTGTTTATGCATGCTTAACACCAGGGGTGTTACAGCCCTTCCCTCCTTATAGAAATATCGTCTCAAAATATGTGTTATTAGCTTTGATTTTTGAGAAGTGGTAAACCTCACACACATACTTTTTTCGTCTCACAGATGGCATCTCCCGTCATGATGATTCTCAACACTTTGTCCCACTTTTATGACTCGATTCCAAGTCATTTTGTCTTGTCTTTGAAGATTCAAGATGGTTTCTCTTTGTATTCCATGGTTGATCTAATATCGGGTCCACATGACTCGATCCTTTCTTTCGGGAGAGGTATCATTCCATAGCTATGACATATGAGACAAAAAATGATTGCATCGCTTCTGGGGTAGCTGGAAATTGAAAACCATTCTGACTATCTTACAGGATTTGATATGGTCCGATCATACCTTAGTGCAAGCTTTCTCTTTACTCTGAACTGTGGAACACCTTACTGTAGATGCTTCTAATTGAGTTGTAGTGGTGGTCCTTGATCAGACACAATGATGTTCTTCAAGATATACCTCGTACAACCAAACAATCTCTTTACAAAGTACTAGTCATACTGTTGAGGTGGTTGACCCTTAGCTTTAATAGGTCAAAAGTGTTGACTTGGTAAGACGATTGACAACCCATAACATAGCTTGTTAGCTGATCCCAAAGATGCTTAGTTAGCTCCATAGGCACTTTCATCTTATTGTAAGAACAATCCTTTTTCAGCCTTTCAGACTTCGATGCTCTTACTTTTCAAGAGAAAATGATCTTGATATTCCACAACACTTCATATCTGGTTTTCGTTGGGTGAACATATACTTGAGATGCTTATGATTCTCATAGAGGTGGTACATGTTTCCAAGCAAGTGGTGCCTCTTTGCCTTCAGAGAATGTACAACAGCTATTGATTCCAAATTATATATTGGGTAATTGTCCTCATGCATTCTCAATTAGCGTGAGATACAAGCAACTACCCGTCCATCATGCATAAGGACATATCCAAAGCCAACTTGGATGCATTAAAGAACACATCAAAAGTTCCTTTATATCCAATTGCTCGAGAGCAAGAGTAGTGGTTAGCAACTTTCGTAAAGTATGAAAAGCTACTTCACACTTTTCTATCTCAACAAACTTAGCTAGATAAGGCTCTTGTCCAATAGTACCTTAATTGAACCTTAAAACTTGTAAACTTATTAGATGGCATCCAATACAACCCTCTTGAAATTAATGCAACCCTAGAAATTAGCTCAATAGCAAATTCCCAAGCCTCTTATGAAAAAAAACCTAGAATTTCGCTAGGAGATATCTCTATAAACTTGCATATCATAGGTAGTGATAACCAAGGCTACATAAATCCAACCATCAAGGAAGTTAATCGGCTAAAACAATCTTTCAAATTTTGGACCTCTTTAGAAGGTTCTTGTCTGAAGAATTTCCTTCATTGATTCCTAAGAAACCTTGTTACTTTGGGAGTAATCTAGGGAATCGGTCTCCCAAGTACTTGTTCTGGTGACAAGGGAGGTTTGCTTGGAGCACAACATACTAACTCCATCATATGTAGGCACAATAGGTCTCACTTTGTCATCCAATTGAATCATGAACAAGATAAACATCCTTTGATATAGTGTGAACCAAACCAAATTCACAAATGGTGCACATGTTTGTCATTGCTTGTACAGACACAAATCAGGTACCAACCAATGACAAGTTACACAAGACTCCATGGGTGCAATTCTTTTTCTCTGATGACAACACTTTATTATCTGATTCCATATAGTACATGGTGACTTTGCTACCTAGCTTCATCGAAGCATTACTCTTAAAAATCCTTATCAAGCGGTGATAATCCTCTTAGTTGAATCCAATGCAACCTCTTGGGTAAAAACACCAATTAGCATAACCATACACTACTACTGAGATTGAGTGTAGTTTCTTTATGATGTAATTACACAAGGGTTAAGTCAATTCTCATGAAGCAGAACTAGCTTTGTTGGATTACCTTTGGCATTGAGGCTTCCCTCCTTATGAAAGAAGTGAGTCCCCAAAACCAAGTAGCTTTTGTAATGTCTCATGGGAGTAAGGAGTCACTTCTGCAGCATCTAAGGATATACCAACAACAAAATATACCATACTCATAAATCTTTACACTAGCACATGCACATCCATCCAACATGAGGAATGATAGGAATAATGCAGATTTTATCCTTCTTGAGAAACTACTCTTTATTCTCAAACAAAAGCCCCATTATACCTAAAGCTTAGGGGACGTGTAAATCTATAAGTCCTCATATTACTGACCGAACTTCAGCTCAAATGGACATCTTTTGGGGTGATTAAGCAATACATGTACCAAAACTGCTCTGTTTTGGAATTTCAACAACCTTCATGGATGAAATCTTCTCATGACTGACATTTCACTTAGCAAATCTTCCAAACAACTAGGCATTTGGAAGTACTCAAAGGAAGGAGTGAGTTCATAAAGTTTGGCATCATTCCAATAATGTTTGAGCCAGTTCATATAGTCTTCTTATAGGTAACTACTCAGTTTTCTTTCAACACTAAAAGCTTCAAGGCTTCAACTTTTGTAGCCAACAATTGTAGTTGTTGATAATGTAGATGACCATTCTCAAAGTCAACCCAAAGGAGTCACAACTAAAAGGGCTTAACTGATTCAAATGATCACCATACATGCAACAATTGAGAACTGAGTAAACGATCATGAGCATAAGGGATAGCATATGAAAAGCATAGATCTCCCTTGATCCTCATTCATTTGATAACTTGTCCAACTAGAAGTGTTGTGTGCCACATTTGTCTCCAAAGGGAATGACACGTATCCAACAGAAGGTAGCATCGCTTATGGAAATGACTAGCAGAGTCGCTTGTTTAGCATCTCTTGTAGTCTGTTAATGTATGTGTCAGTGACCTATTCTTCCAAGGATCACCTTCTTTGCAATTTTGGAAGAAAGTTTCATTACAAATGGTCCAATAAGGATCTACCGAAAGGTTATAGAGGGATAACCAAGGAAGAGTTCATGTGAAGATAACACCTTGATGTAGTTTCCATAATGGATCATGACTAAAACCACGATACCAGCGCGTGCTGAGCAGCACAACATGTGTCTGCAGCTACAAGGTGCTCTCGATTTTGTCATGACACTGTAAGTTATTAATCAAGACACCATTACTGAACTTACATCCAACGTGAAATCCACATGACACAAGCAGATCTTGCATGGATAAGCATCACGTGCAAGACAAAATTTAAGCAAACAATGGTGATTGCAAGGTTAAGGGATAGCAAGGAGGGGATAAAGAATGAAACATGGCACAAGACAAAATGAATACGTCCTGTGCCTACCAAGGTGATTACCAAATATAAAGCTATTTGAAAGTTTAGTCTAGCAAAGCGACATCATAGAACCAAGGTCAACAAACCCTTCAAGGATCAGAGAAGGAATGGGAAAAGATTTAAGGTCGAGACCAAACATGAATAATCATGAAAGAATTTTAAGATTATGGCATAAAAGATTCACATAGTATGGACTTCAAGGACAGACCATACAAGAAAAGTACACCGCCAACAATACACATTGTAAGTGATTCCTTAAGATTACACGCCATACGTAAAGCGACTACAGAAGAAACATCGACAAGAGATACATCTACTAAGAACTCCACGTGGTCGTTATCGGTACTAGAGACGTTGTCATCCTCATTGTTTCCATCGAGAACCACTGTAGCAGGCACCTCTTTTTGATCTGCATTGATCTCCATATCATCAGTAGCAAGACAGCTTCAAGCTCCATCTCACCATCATCAGGAAGGTCAATAGGGTTAAGCTGATAGCTCAGCAATTTGTAAGCCTTCATGCAAACATCATTGTAGTTCTTCATCAAAAACAATTGTCCCTTAAGATCGGCTTCAACATCCCAAGCTTCCTTTCTCTATTGTAGCACTGGGTTAAGCACTTGTTGATAGTGGATAACCGGAGTTACCAACTCTCTAATCCAACCCTAAAAACCAAGGATTTCAGCTTGATCCCTAGCAACTGTCACCTATGCAAGCTGCTCTAATGTCCTACTCAATTCAGTATCGATCCCTTCCGCATCTCACGCCTCTAAATAGAAGCACGATGGAGAGCGATGTCCAAATGATTAATCACGCCCTCCATGCAGGAGTAAATCATCAAGGTGAACATAACACTAGTGGCTAGTCTATTGCTGTTGGGAATATGCCCTTGAGCCAATCATGTAGATGATGATATTCTGATTGTATCCATGATTAATAAAGTGTTCATGGAATATCCATTATAGACAACTTGTATTGATTGGTGATTATGTGAATTGTTTGTGGAACTCAATTACTTGAATGGTTATTCTAAAGTTGTCCCTGGTCGGCGTTCTTGTGAGAACACACTTGAATATTAGACCAGCACATGTATTAGTTGATGGCTATGTTTCACAAGTCATGGACATGGAGATGTCAAACTAATAATGTGGGCACATGTGAGACATGTAGGCTGGACTGACCCAACATGAGAAAGTCTCTATTCATGTCATGTACATTATGTCCTTTGACCTAAGATTGTGGTATGTACTCAAGATGTGAAACGGCCTACTTAGGGACTATCAAACGCTGCTCCGTAACTAGGTAATTATAAAGGCGGTCTTCGGGTGGTCGGGAAGCATGCTATGAGACATAGACAATCAGGATGGAATTTGCCCCTCTCTACATGAGAGAGATATCACTGGATCACTCAAGTGATTGAGTCAACAAATGCATGGCCGTGCTTGGGTTAAGTGTTAACCCACGAGTTGAACCATATATCGAGTGGCAAAGGGAATAACTTGCATGTGGTCATAGTGGTTCATCTAATATGATCTTTGCATGCACATAGGAATTGTCACGCCTTGCTAGAGGCCGCTGTCAACTATTGGGTGAGTAGGAGTACTCGGCCCATGTCAATGTGTGCGTGAACCCATAGGGTCACACGCTTAAGGGGCTGAAAGCCTAATTCGGGTTGGACCCGAATTAGACAAGGCTTAGGGTTACTAATGGGCCTCCAACTCATGAGCTCATTGGGGACGCCTATATAAGCAAGGGGTAGGGGTGCGGCCAGGGTTGCACACGCCTTTGGTAGCCGCTGTTGCCCTCCCCATGCTCGCGTCTTCTGCTTCTCGCAGACCTAGCAGTCCAGAGGCGCATCGCTTCTTCTCTGCACGTGTGGGATTCCTTGGAGGTGCTACATCTGGAACACTAGGATGAACCACATGAGGGAATTGAGGTGATGGACGACCACGCAACTGCACTGCCTGCTGCGACGCGTACGACTACATCGAGTCATCTTCCGCTACACCTGCGCGTCTAGTGGTAATCCCGTAACCTATAACTAGCAGTAGATCCTGATTTATGAGGTCAAAAAGTTTTGTTTTCTGGCTACTGTAGCACTCTCATAACCTATGAATTGCCTCTCTCAGCCTCATCTGCATCTTCCACTAGTGTAGTTCAGCTAAGCTGATGTCATGCCACATGGTATGTGTCACCCTCAAAAAACACACTAGCAGTAGCACGAGCGACCTCTTTTGGAAACTGCTTCATGAGGTCTCTCAGCATTTTAGGCTACCTTGTTGGCAAATCCATGGTGTTAGGCCTTGTGCCATAAAGAATCTACCACCAGATAGACTCCTGCTCCTCAATTGTCAGGACCAAAATGCCAACTGTGACCAAACCCTATTTCTCAATCTCTTGTTGTTTGCTCCACTGATAGCGAGGTTCTCTGCCCTCTAGGTATCCAACAGAGTACAAAACCCTCCATAGCAGTGAAGGCATACCAGACTCCTTCAGGAACATTTTTCGTACCACTTGACTTTCTAAGGGCAAGCTGGCAACGTGGAACTCTTCTACCTGTGGACTTGCAAGCAGTGCACTTCATGTGAGCCAACTGTATCGGGTTGCAACTCTCTTGAGAATGGATATTAAGTTGGCGGATTTTATCAAAAAGAGATAATCAATTATTAAGGAGAGACACAATGCAATAACATGAGATGAACATGCGACATGATGCATGCATGTTCTATTCGTCCTCACGACCTAATAAATCTAACATGCTATGCGGTGGCATACATCGAGCTCTCACTATACATAATTAACTCGTTCTACACATTTTCTTTGTTAGTGTACCTGCAGAAAAATTCATTGCAGCCCAAGTCCCACATGAATGCAATTCAACGTAAAAAATTCACACACCTTCCGAACAAGGTGAAAACACCGATTACTCACAGCCTCGCCATCTATGTATATCCCCAAATATACATACATGTAGGTGCACGCTACCCGAATCATCGTCAGAAGATGGAAACCCAACATGGGGTACCTTCATATAAACATGTGTGCAACATGTAAATAATCCAGCACCATATAAGCACTCCCCTAGACTAGTTGTGTATCCGATCATGCTCTCACAACTCACACTTACCATGTTATCGAAACAACCTTACCTTGACGTAGGCATAATGATCCATACATTACCATTCAAGCGAATGTCACCCATGAAAATATGATGCAATTCCCCAAGTTAGTACTTAACTAAGCCACCTGAGATCCTATTGGGCATAAAGGATATGACAACTGGGACACATTTAAGTTTTAAATCATGAATTTAAACACCTATATATAGCTATAAATTGGCAATTAGTTTTGTAAAACAAAATCCTTTTGTTTAAAATACACATGTGAATAGTAATATACTAAACCTTGCTCCGATGCCAACTGTAACAGAACTGCCCAATTTAATATAAGCTTAAGTCCAAATTAACCTGCCGAGACAGCTTAAGTTACTCCTAAGCCCATATAAACCCGGTAGTCTATGAAATCACAAAGGATTTCAAACCAACTTACACCCAAGATACATAGTTCAGCAACCATAGTCCACATGTTACATAAAGTTCGCACATAGCTCAATTACATTGGAGTTTACAAAAGATTATTACAACACCTTTTTGAAAGAATAGCGGAAGCAAGATACTTTGAAATACCCACACTCACATTTTATTTAAATATAGTGCCAGCTCATAGCCAAATCCAACAAAAGCATCTGAGATAAGATATAAGGAATGACCGTGCCCAAGGTTTGATTATCTCCCATAGCGGGATAGAAACCCATCTTGTAGACACAGCAACCTAGATGAACACCTGCAACAAGTGGGAATAAAATCCTGTGTAGGATAATGTACTCAGCTAGACTTACCCGTCATAAACCAAAAATAATTGACTCCAAGAAGTATGCAAGGCTTTATAAGTGGGGTAGCTGGCTCATACATTTGCAAAAAAAGCTTGAGCTTATTAAGAACAATTATTATAACCTTCTAGCTTTGCATTTTATAGTCATTAACCTTATCATGCTAGATTAGCACCTGAACTAAACAAGCATGGTATAAATTATTTAGCAAGACTAGTAACTATTTTTGGTTGAGCATCTTTTAGCATCAACATCATAACCATCTCATCTCTTTGTTCAAGTTCTTACTACGATGCCATTGCTCAAGTCAAGTGTCCACTGCTCAGGAACGATGGCGATTCGAATCGATTTCTATCCAGCTGGCGATTTATTCCCCACATAAACCAGACATACTTTGTGAGAGCAGCCTTAGTCAACGACCGTCCATTCGGGTAAAGTCGTGGGATCAACAGGTACCATTGTACCCGGGGACCGCCCGACTACCAGCAGGGCGCACCATAGTATATTCAGGCCTTACCACCGCGCGGCCATGGCCCCCCATCATCTCGAATACGATGCGTACAACAGGTCGATTCCCGGCCCAAAAAACTTACGGCTTCGCGGTAGAAACGACTTATCCTTCCAGCTAAATGTGGGGCATGCGTTCAATATGACTTGAGGACATACAATGAATGGGGCCCTAGTTCGACACAGATGGGATAAACAACACAGAACCTCCAGTTATGTCCACGGCACCAATCCCGCCCAGTGTCGATTTATTATCTCCACATGGTCATTCTAGTATAACAGTGTAGCTATCTCTGAGTCACCACCTATAACTCACGGTTGACAGGAAATCACCCAACTTCTACTAATGTAATTTAAGCAGGGCTAAGCAGATAAATCAATTCCTGAACCTAACAGGGTATAAGAATATATCGAGGTAGGCAAGGAATATAAGTAATGCATCAACGGTTTCACACAACGCCTATAACTTAATGCATCAAACAATTAAAGGACACAAGTTAGATATTTGCAAACCACAAGGAGAAAATGCTCTGGGGCTTGCCTTCCTTAGAAGAGCAGGGTTGATTCTCTGGGCACTCATAGAATTCCACGTGTTGCTCCTTGTTCCCGATCACCTCCTGTGCGGGAACTTCTCCTTCTGACTCCTTGGCTTCACGACGGGTGTTCTCTCGTGCGGTCCTGTATGATGCGTAGGTGCGTATGAATACAAAGAATGCACATGAAATGGATATGGAGTATGATAATGATCATGAATGCTTAGACATGACTTCTACAAAGTAGTCAACATCATCCAAGAACATATACTATAAGCGCATGTCATCTACTGCATTCTCTTCTGCAACAACTACTACACAAGCATTAAAAATGAAACATCATACAACCAGCACATCATCAATTCTAACATATAAATACCATCCACTTATTATAAGCATCAACCATAAACAATGATGCATATATATACCCATAAACACCACACATGAGTTGCATACTTAGAGTAATTATAAAGCATCAATATATATTCCAAACATCAAACTGAACCTAAACCATATCTCTAACAGATTATATACTTTGCAAGAGTATAAAGAAGCATTATAGATACCATGAAAATGATAAAGTAAAGCACTAACAAGCACATATATAATTAAGGACATAACTGCATCATATATTTATATTGCACAAAAAATTCTACAGAAATTATAGGAGCTTAAGCATCTCTATTAGAGTCTACCATAAAAATTTCAACTTAAAAAGATAAGTCAATCATCCTTCACAAAAAGGACAAGGAGCCGGACAGAATGACATCTAAAAATACTTTGTACTACCAAGTATGCCAAACCACATTTTTCTGAGCAATATATGATTTACTATGCATCTCCAAAAATTAGAGGAATTTAGCACATTAAATAAAGCTACATATAAAAGTATCTCAAAACTAACATGCAACATTTTTAACAGATAGATCTCATCAATACAAAACCACTGCAAGTTGAATCATCTCATTTGGATCAATAGTCAAGGAGATATGAATTTTGCAATATTTATCAGCAAATCTGGAAATTCATTTTCTTTAAAACCAAAAATCATATAGGACAAACACTTTGCATCGGGGTCCCTGAACTTCTTAAAAATTAACTGAGGCCAGATCTAAGATTCTTTCTCTCTGGCCTTTTTTGCACCCACACCCTTACCCTTCTTCGAATTCATGCTCTCGGTCCCTGACACGATTTGGAGCAGGGATGACGGGGAAGACAGCCGGTGACGGTCGGTGGAGGCTCGCCAGCACCGTGGATGAGGCGGCGGAGCATGGTGGCTGCGGGTCGCACCCGTTGGTGCCCCCATTGCGGAAGGAGCCATGAGCTCCGCGGCGGCGGCAACGCTGGCCACAGCGGGGCCTGGCGAGGCGCGCGAGCTAGGCGTTGCCGAGGCGGAACTCTAGCTCGGTCCTTCACGGCTAATCGACGGAGCGGAGGGCACCAGCCACATGCATCAACGATGGCTGTACGACGGCGACGATGACGATGCACTCCGACGACCAGGAGCGGTGGGAAAGAGATGCGCTGGGTTCGTGGGGCGATGAATACGGCGTTGGGCTGCCATCTCGGGTGCCGGTGCAGGAGAGGTGGAGCCATGCGGAGGAGGAAATGTTGGCCATGGTGGCCGTGGTTCCTATGGTGATGAAATCGGTCGATTGGCCTTTGCCTCAGCATGAAAGGCGAAGGCGACGACAGCACGAGGTCGAGCAGGCTCCGGTGGAGTGGTGTGCGTGAACCGACACGATGCGTTGCGGTGGCGGAGTGGTGGCGGTGCCCGAGCTCTGGGCGGCCGGTAATGGCGGCTTACTGCTCTGTGCATGGAGGAAGAAGCAGAGCAAGGAGGGGAGAATGGAGTGGAGGAAAAGGAAATTCGGCCAGTGGGAAGGCCGGGGCGAGGGTCCAGGCCTAACACACGCGGTCGGGCCGGCCGCTGCCGCCCACGGCCGCCGGTGGCCAATCGCCACATGGCACACGCGGTCTGAGGCCGGTCGGCCCAATATTTTGGACTCGACATTTTCCTGACGGCAAAGTGGAATCTATCACAAAAATGGTATTTGCATTCTCCAACATGTTTTCATTCTTGCTCTATATCGCTCAAAATAAGAAAAAGTTGTTAACATAAAGATTACTTCATTTTGCATCCTAAATATGTTTAAGTGTGTTTAGTGAGCAAAAAATGTCAACCACTTGTATTACCAATCATGTTCAGATGAAATTCCAACATAAATTGAATAAATCAAGCATCACACATGAAATGACATTTAACCTTTTTATTGATGCCATGCATAAAGATGCTTATGCTAATGAATGCAAGTGTTTATGCATGCTTAACACCAGGGGTGTTACAGCCCTTCCCTCCTTATAGAAATATCGTCTCAAAATATGTGTTATTAGCTTTGATTTTTGAAAAGTGGTAAACCTCACACACATACTTTTTTCGTCTCACAGATGGCATCTCCCGTCATGATGATTCTCAACACTTTTTCCCACTTTTATGACTCGATTCCAAGTCATTTTGTCTTGTCTTTGAAGATTCAAGATGGTTTCTCTTTGTATTCCATGGTTGATCTAATATCGGGTCCACATGACTCGATCCTTTCTTTTGGGAGAGGTATCATTCCATAGCTATGACATATGAGACAAAAAATGATTGCATCGCTTCTGGGGTAGCTGGAAATTGAAAACCATTCTGACTATCTTACAGGATTTGATATGGTCCGATCATACCTTAGTGCAAGCTTTCTCTTTACTCTGAACTGTGGAACACCTTACTGTAGATGCTTCTAAGATTGAGTTGTAGTGGTGGTCCTTGATCAGACACAATGATGTTCTTCAAGATATACCTCGTACAACCAAACAATCTCTTTACAAAGTACTAGTCATACTGTTGAGGTGGTTGACCCTTAGCTTTAATAGGTAAAAAGTGTTGACTTGGTAAGACGATTGACAACCCATAACATAGCTTGTTAGCTGATCCCAAAGATGCTTAGTTAGCTCCATAGGCACTTTCATCTTATTGTAAGAACAATCCTTTTTCAGCCTTTCAGACTTCGATGCTCTTATTTTTCAAGAGAAAATGATCTTGATATTCCACAACACTTCATATCTGGTTTTTGTTGGGTGAACATATACTTGAGATGATAATGATTCTCATAGAGGTGGTACATGTTTCCAAGCAAGTGGTGCCTCTTTGCCTTCAGAGAATGTACAATGGCTATTGATTCCAAATTATATATTGGGTAATTGGCCTCATGCATTCTCAATTAGCGTGAGACACAAGCAACTACCCGTCCATCATGCATAAGGACATATCCAACTTGGATGCATTAAAGAACACATCAAAAGTTCCTTTATATCCAATTGCTCGAGAGCAAGAGTAGTGGTTAGCAACTTTCATAAAGTATGAAAAGCTACTTCACACTTTTCTGTCTCAACAAACTTAGCCAGATAAGGCTCTTGTCCAATAGTACCTTAATGAACCTTAAAACTTGTAAACTTATTAGATGGCATTTAATACAACCCTCTTGAAATTAATGCAACCCTAGAAATTAGCTCAATAGCAAATTCCCAAGCCTCTTATGAAAAAGAAACCTAGAATTTCGCTAGGAGATATCTCTATAAACTCGCATATCATAGGTAGTGATAACCAAGGCTACATAAATCCAACCATCAAGGAAGTTAATCATTTCAAATTCTGGACCACTTTCAAACTAGTTAAACAAAAGCATTCAGAAGGTCCACTTTGGTCAAACCAATCATGCAAGCATAATTAGCCAAAGTTGTTAACATAAACATTACTTCATTTTGCATACTAAATATGTTTAAGTGTGTTAGTGAGCAAACAAGGTCAACCACTTGTATTACCAATCATGTTCAAATGAAATTCCAACATAAATTGAATAAATCAAGCATCACACATGAAATGAAATTTAACCTTTTTATTGATGCCATGCATAAAGATGCCTATGCTAATGAATGCAAGTGTTTATGCATGCTTAACACCAGGGGTGTTACAACTCTTCTGAGTACTTTGATCCTGGTAGCTCTAGGGTTAGAGGAGTTTGTCGTTCGGAAGCGTGGTGCTTAGGTTCGATTACTTGTGGAATGCCCCCTATGTTCCAATCCATGTGGTAGATCACGAAGGTAACTTTATAGCTTTGTTGAGTCCTCTGTAGTCCACTCCCCGAATATAGGACTTGCAGCAGATTTGATTATGTGGTAGATTCGTACTCTATTTTCGGTCTTCTATTGTAATCCCATAGCAGATTGATAAGAGCAATACTTTCTAAAAGTATAACTAGATAGCCCTAGTCTTCTCCTCCTACCTTCTAAGCGTCTCATCCTTGATTGTGCTCAGGGATTAAGCATAGATCAAGTTCCCTTCTTCTGTTCCTTTGGGTTTGATATTTAAAACTGGGTCATCCTGGTGAAGTGCTACATTGGTATATTATCTGTGCACTTGTGGATAACTTTTATATTTTTGTTACACTTATAAATACCAACAAGCATTTCTGGCGTTGTTGCCGAGGAACGGTTGTTAGTTGATCTCGAATCTAGCTTAATCTTGTATTATACTTTTATTTTCCTTTTATTTTATTTATTCTTTTTACCTCATGGATTTCTCAGAGTCTTCTAAAGATTCAAAGGATTCCACCCCTATCCAGCTTTGTCCGTAGGTTCAGAGCCCACACCATTCGATAAACCTATCCTTGCTGATGGCTTTGAGCTACGCTCATGCTTAATAGTGATGGTCCAAAACCAAACCTTTTCAGGCAAGATTGACGAAAATCCTCATGCTCACCTTAACGAGTTCAAACAGACTTGTTCATGTATTCATATAAAAGGCATGTCCGATGAAACCCTTAGATGAAAGCTTTTTCCTTTCTCTTTGGAAGGAAGGGCTAAGATCTAGTATTCTAGAACTGTACCGATTAAGGAAGGGAATTAGGAAGCTCTTTGTTCTAGCTTTTGTCTAGCTTTCTTCCCTGTTTCTAAAATCACCAAACTGCGTATAGAGATCTTGTCTTTTGTTCAAAAGGAGGATGAATCTATAGTTGCTGCCTAGGAACATTTTGACAATCTTGTCCGTTCAGGTCCATCCTTATGCATTCTAGACCCTGTACTTTTACAACATTTTTATTTAGGTCTAAAAGAGGAAACTTCTTCTTTTCTTAACTCAGCTTCTAATGGATCTTTCCTGCATATATCTGCTTCATCATCAAGAGAGCTATTGCTCAAAGTTGCTGAATCCACACCTAAAGCTGAGCCTATAGAGTTCTTAGAAGAGAAATAAACCCAGATAGTTGAACCAGAAATCATATCCAATCCAAAAACTTCAGCTATCCTATACTCTAATGAGGAGGAAACTCCAGTTTCAGAGATCTTTAATTTTGAGGATGATTATTTCACCAAATTTGGTGATACCTCGAGATATCATATGGTAAGAAAGCCTCAGAATTTGAAACTTTTAGAAAAACCTTTTGATATGACTGATCAAGCTTTCTTACAAGAGGCTAAAAGAAAGTTAGTCTCTGTGATAAGCCATGAATAGTTAGAAGAGTCAGAATCCACATCAGATGTAATTTGTTTAGATTCACCTTCTACTTCCATTTGTTGCTAAATTCATGAAGACCCTTTAGATGCCTTATACAATCCAGTTGTAGGTGTTAATATCATGTTTGCAATGTTTGCTCAAGACTTACTAGCACACATGCCATTAACCCCAACATCAAAACTTTTGAAAAGCCCTTTAGGACATATTCTTATTTGTTTAGGAACTTTATATGTCCTACCTATCCAGGTAGACGATATTCTGGTGAATTTGAGTTTTTACGTCTTTGACATCATTGAGTTTGACCTATTGATAGGCCAACCAATTGAAAGGCTTATTCATGAAGGACATACAGGGAAACTAAGCATTTGTCTTGGGAAAAATCTTTCATTCCCATTATCCATTACCCATACCTTAAATGCTGAGAGTGAACCCTGTTTAGAGCTAGACCCAATGGTAGAGGTCAAGGTAGCATCTTTAGAACCTTTAATAGAACCCAACTTAGAAGAAGATGCTGAGTTTTTCATAGAGGAAGAGGAGGAACAACCTTCATAACCTCTAGATCCTTTTGAAGAAGCGCTTAAATCTCCCATTGAGTTGAAACCTCTACCTCCAGGATTTTGTTATGTTTTTCTTAACGATGATCCAAACACTCCTATGATTATAAGCGATAAACTTTCTTCGGAAGAGACATTCGCTTAATCACTATCTAAGATCAGCTTTTGGCTATTCACTCTAAGATCTCAAGGGGATTAACCCTACCCTTTGTACTCATCATATTCCTATAGATCCCAATGTTTTACCTTCTAGAGAACCCCAAAGGAGGCATAATAATGCGATGAGAGAAGTGGTTAAGAAAGAGGTTTTGAAACTGTTATACAACGAGATCATTTATCCTGTGCCACATAGTGAGTGGGTAAGTCCTGTGCAAGTTGTGCTTAAGAAGGGAGGCATGACTATTGTGAGGACTGAAAAGAATGAATTAATTCCTCAGAGAACCATCACTGGATGGCAGATGTGTATAGATTATAGGAAACTCAACATGGCAACAAAGAAAGATCACTTTCCATTGCCTTTCATTGATGAAATGTTAGAGCATTTGGCAAATCACTCTTTCTTTTGTTTTCTTGATGGATATTCTGGATATCATCAGATTCCAATCCATCTGAATGATCAAAATAAGACTACTTTTACATGTCCATATGGAACCTATGCTTATCGTAGAATGTCTTTTGGATTATGTAATGCCTCTGCTTCTTTTCATAGATGTATGATGTCTATATTTTCTAAGAGATTGAAGAAATCATGGAAGTTTTCATGGATGACTTTTCTGTCTATGGAAAAACTTTTGATGATTGTCTTGAAAATTTAGACAAAGTTTTGCAAAGATGTGAAGAAAAGCAATTAGTCCTCAATTGGGAAAAATGTCATTTCATGGTTAGAGAAGGCATAGTGCTTGGGCATTTAATTTTTGAGCATGGGATTGAGGTAGATAGAGCTAAAATAGAAGTAATTGAACAACTACCCCCACCTGTGAATGTTAAAGGAATACGGAGTTTCCTTGGCCATGCTGGTTTTTATCATCAGTTTATAAAAGATTTTTCACACATTGCTAGACCGCTTGCTAATCTTTTGGCTAAGGACATTCCTTTTGAATTTGATGATGCTTGTCTTAAAGCTTTTGGAGCCTTGAAAAAGGCACTCACTTCTGCCCCAATCATTCAATCTCCTGATTGGTCTTTACCTTTTGAGATCACCTGTGATGCAAGTGATTATGCAGTAGGTGTTGTGCTAGGACAATGTAAAGATAAGAAACATCATGCAATTGCTTATGCTAGCAAAAATTTGATAGGACCATAGCTTAATTATGCAACAACTGAAAAAGAACTCCTGGCTATTATTTTTGCTATTGATAAAATTAGATCTTATTTGGATAGAGCTAAGGTAATTGTTTATACTAATCATGCTGCTCTTAAATACCTGCTCACCAAGAAAGATGCTAAACCTTGCTTGATAAGATGTATTTTATTACTCCAAGAATTTGACTTAGAAATAAAAGATAAAAAGGGAGTAGAAAATTCTGTTGCTGATCACTTGTCAAGAATGCAGATTGAAAATCCACAGGAATTGACCATCAATGATTCACTCAGGGATGATATGCTTTATCAAGTCTCCACTACTGACCCATGGTTTGCAGATATTGTTAATTTTATAGTTTTAGGATATGTACCACCGGGAGGAGACAAGAGCAAGCTCATCTACAAGAGTCGTGTTCACCTATGGGATGATCCGTACCTTTTCAGAATCTATGCAGATGGATTACTTAGAAGATGTGTACTGGTTGAAGAAGGAATCAAAATTATTGAAAGATGTCATTCAGCCCCCTATGGAGGACACTATGGAGCATTCCGTACACATTCGAAGATCTGGCAGAGCGGATTTTTCTGGTCAACCATGTATGAAGACACAAAAGAATTTATCCGGAGATGTAGAGCATGTCAGAAACATAGCAACATCAATTCAAGAGATGCCATGCCACTGACTAACAACCTCCAGATTGAACTCTTCGACTGTTGGGGAATTGATTACATGGGACTGTTTCCAAAATCTAGGAATTTTGAGTATATTCTGGTGGTAGTTGACTATGTTTCCAAATGGGTTGAAGCCATGCCATGTAGAACCTCTGATTCAAAAAACTCTAAGAAGATGCTTGAAGAGATAATATTTTCAAGATTTGGAGTTCTAAGGATGGTAATTAGTGATGGAGGCACTCACTTTATTGACAAGAGCTTTCGCAAGTACTTGATGAAACATGGGATCTGTCACAATGTTGCTACTCCTTATCACCCCCAGACAAGTGGCCAAGCAGAAACATCAAACAAGTAGATCAGGAACATTCTATAGTCAACAAGATGGGAACCAAGTGGAAGAACAAGCTACCTGATGCATTGTGGGCTTATGGAACGGCTTACAGAACACCATTGGTGTAACATCCCTAAAAATCCAAACACCAAAAATCACAACTATCAAAAATTTTTCTAAAGTATATCAATGATTGGTGAGTGTCATGTAGGAAAACATCCTATAGTTGCACAAGTAGCACCTAATGTTAGTTGGAACATTTGCATTTTAATTACAAGAGTATGATTTGCCTCTTATTGGTTTTATGTATTTCTAATATAATCAACAACACTTTATCTCAACATGCGCATATATGCATACCAACTTACATATACAAACCATGGACATGGACCCCCACACCACCATGAGACTCTATGGGACCCATCAAGCCCTTGTGCCATGACACTAACTCATTAGCACTAACCCTTTTGCTAACTAATCATGGCATGGCTTGGAAACAAATAGAAAAGAAATAGAAAAGGAATAAGAAAAAAAGGAGAAAATAGAAAGAGCAAAGTTGCCCAGCCAGCCGCCGCGGCCCAGCTCGGCCTGCTAGCCTCACCGCGCGCGTGCTGCCCCCGCAGCCCAGCAATGGCCCAGGCTGCCTGCCGCTGCCCCATGCCTGCCGGCCTGCCCCGCGCAGCCGGCCCACGGCCGAACTGGCCCAGCAGACCGCACCTGCTCATAGTGCAGAAATTCCCGTGAGTCTCTTAGTGTAGCCGCTAGAGACATCGCCGTGTAACCAACTTGATGTAATGGATGCTCGAATTTTAATCGCATCTTATGGATTTTCATTGCTTCTTTGAATGAGTGTTGGATAGATAAAAATGTTTCAAATTAATTAAATTGGTTTAAATTACTTAGCAAAGTTGATAATAACTCATATCACTTGCACTTGTTCCTAAATCTGGTGATCTTGAAACATGATGTTTGGCCGCTGTTCAGCACATCTGAGCCACCATGCACCACTCCTAGGGCCCGCCATGGGCCATGGATGCGGTGGTAGTCATAGCAACATGGGACATAGGACCCCCATTGGATTCGACCCAGAGGAGGAAGAACATCAGATCGTCACTCTGCCACCCGTCAGGACCCATGTTGAGGAGCGTTCTCCACCACCCCCACCACTTTTGGCTAGGGTGATGGTTCAGCAAACTCGCCTCCTAGAAACCTTGATTGAAGAATTCCAGCCGAAATTGGCTAGTGCACTCATGTTGGAGCTCCCTACCTTTGACGGCTCCAACGGTGACCCTATCACCGCCATAGAATGGCTGTACGACATGGCTGATTGGCTGAAGTCAACCATCTACACTAAGGAGGATCAGGCGAAGATCATAGCCCACCACTTCAGGGGTAACACCTAGGCATGGTGGGATGGATTCAGCACTGCTCATCAAGACTCCATCAACATCTCATGGGAAGAGTTCACTAAGGCCTTTTACGAGTGCCATGTGACAGTAGAAGCAGAAGAGACTCTGGCAGAAGAGTTCTGTAGCAACAAGTAGGGAACAAGCACAGTTCACGAATATGTTACCTGCTTCTTTCACCTGATACGGTATGTGCACCCAAAGAGTGTGGCCACCGAGAAGGATAAGGTGTATTATTTCACTCAGGGCTGGGAGTTCCCCACAGCCTTGCTATCGCAAGATGGGCTTGCCGCACCCTTGAAGAGGCCATCAACGAGGCACTAAGGTCAGAAAGGACCCACCAGGAGATAGGCACACTCGTCCCTATGAAGTGTCGCCTTAAGGAACCATATCAGCACCCGGTCTAGCAACGACTGCATATGCATGATCTCCCTACGAGCAGCTCCTTCCAGAGCCACCCCTTTTGGCATTCCAACACATGGGAGATTACTGCAAGCACTCCTACAATAAAGGTACCCTTCTTCTGTTATGGATGTGGTCATCCCGGTCACAAGATCCAGGTCTGTCCAAGAGAGAAAGCTACCACACCCACACCCACAGGTGGTGTTCCTCTTGTTTGCTTTATATGCGGACAACCAGGCCATAGAGTTATCGACTGTGCCAGAGTTGACATTGCATCACCAACTATTATTCCTTTCAAAAGCATCGAGGCTCAGCAAAGAAGGTTCGCAATGATGCGTGAGCTGCCCGCTGGCAACTTACGCACAGTTCTGCTAAAGACGTCCTTGACAACGAAGATCAGGGTGCAAGGGACACCACAACTCTAGTGGAGTAACCTGTTTCAGATATTTCCAAAAGGGTCATAAGGCTGCATTTTGCCCTACTCCGAGTACTATGAACCATAGTGTACGAAGAGCTGCCCATTGGCATCTCGCCAAGCAAGCTGCTAAGGACATCCCTAGCATAGAACAAGGTATGTGCTTAAAACTGGAGCTAACGCTACAATGATATTTTTAAATCTGGTTTTGCATCTTTTTATGCACTTATTACCAAGTCGGTATGAGATTTAAACCTGCCCACTACCATATGAGGTTTCCCTTAGTTCTAGTCCATTTGTGTCTCCACCCCTAGAGAGGTAGATTATAAGGATTGCTACTTTGGGATACCCTAGTAGCTAAGCCCACCTTGCTACACTAGAATGCATGAGCAGTACTTTATTGTTTGAAAAAGATCTTTGCAAGCAAACACACGAATCAATGCAAGCTCAACTAGGTGATTGTAACCCTCTACGCCTAAAGGAAAATAAGGAAACAAGGTGTCGTGCCACCAAGAACAAGTACCCCCGCCAAGGATAGAGACCTGCTAGATTGGCTGCACAATGTTAAGTAGTTTCCCAAGATTGATCCCAAAATTAGGCTACCATCAGACGAAGATCAGCGAAGAAGACGTACCCAAGACGGCCCTTGTCACCAAGTGTGAGCAGTCCGAGTACACTGTTGTGACCTTTGGTCTTATGAACGCACCAGCTTATCTTATGAAAGAGGCTAGAAGAGTTCGTGGTGGTCTTCTTTGATGACATTTTCGTCTATCCCGCCAGTGCTGGAGAGCATGAGCAACATCTGAGGGTAGTGTTGGGAAGTATGAAGCATCAGCTCTACACCAAGTTCAACAAGTAAAAGTCTGACGTGAATAGGTCAATTCTCCTAGGCCATGTACTCGACGCTATCAGAATAAGCTGTTGACCTGTTCAACACAAAGACAATGGAGGAGTGAGAGCAACCTCAGAATGCGACCGATGTGTGAGGTTTCTTGGAATTGGCCGGTTAGTACCACTGACTCTTTGAGAGCTTCTCCAGATAGCTCGCCCTAGGATCAACCTTCCAAAGAAGACCAAGGAGTTTGAATGGACTCCCCAGTGCAAACAGAGTTTCTAGACCCCAAAAGAGAAGCTCACCATGACGCCTGTTCTTGCCTTGCCCGATAACCCCAGGACCTTATGGTCTATTGTGATGTGTCTCTCCACGTGCTTGGTTGTGTTCTAATGCAAAAATGGAAAGTCATTGCCTATGCTCCCCATCAGCTTAAGGAGCACTAACAATGTTACCCTACCCATGATCTTGAGATTACAGCTGGGATCCATGCATTGAAGATTTGGAGGCACTACCTGATTTTGAACGAGCGTGAGATCTATACTGATCACAAGAGCCTGAAGTACTTATTCACCCAGGAAGATCTGAACATCAGGCATCATTGTTGAATGGATTTGATTAAGGACTACAATGTGGAGATCCCTTACCACCTAGAACAGGATAATGAAGTCGCTGATGCTCCTGATCGCAAAGCCATTGTCATGCTCTGTTCACCACCACCTTGCCCAAGGAGCCACAAGAGGGCATTGATGAGTTACAGATGGAGGTGATATCCCATGACCTATTGAATGAGCTTCGTGTGCACTACACCCCCATGGATAGGATCCATGAAACCCAATGCCATTTCCTAGGAATTTGGGAGGTACGCGAGCTCCTGACGTAGAGCAAGTGCCCAGGAACCAGTAAGGATGAACAAAGCATTCTTGGGTACAAGAATTGCATCTGTGAGTCTTTTCGACTTTGCCACACACAATAAGACCGTATCAGAAGGGCATGAGCTCAATTCTCGCATTTACCCTGAGAGCACCAGGAAGTATGCGATTTTGAGAAAGGAATCTTAGTGAAAGAGTATGAAGGCAAATGACGCAGGACATGTTACTAGGAGTGGCATATGTAGACGCGTCAAGCTGAGCATAAGAGACCTGCAGGGATGCCAAACCATTTGAGGTGTCTAGGTGGAAATACGATGGCATGCCTATGGACTTCATCGTAGGTTAGCCTCGAACGCTGAAGGACGTACTATATGAGCGATAATCGATCGCCTGACCCAGAGTAGCTCACTCGTTAGCAGTCAAGAGTGACACCAGAGATGGACCGCTAGCATATCTATTTAATAGGAACATTCTCAAGCTATGTGGAGCCCATGGAAGCATAATATCGGATCTTGGACCTCAGTGTGCGTCCAAGTTTTAGAAAAACCCTGGATGATGCTATAGGGACTCAACCAGACTACCGCATCACTTATTGCCTTTAGATCATTGGCCAGACAGAGAGGGTGAATCAGACCCTCAAGGACATGCTTCGGGCATGTGATCTCTAAATGGACAAATTGGATAAGATTTGGTCCATGCTGGGTTTCCCCTTCAACAATAGATGTCAAGCAAGTCTTCAGACATCATCTTTTGAGGTCATGAAAGGAAGGTGGTGCAGACCCCACCCCTGGTGTGGGGATAGAAGGAGGAAGGAGATCAACATCCTTAGACCTACCACCATCAATGAGGCTAAAGAAGAAATTGCCCAAGTGCGAAAGGGTCCAAGGCCTTCCCGGGAACCATGCCTGCTGTAAGGTCTTCCCTCCTCGAGGAACTCCTCGTTTCCATGCAATGAGAGAGCTGGCACAAGGCACATGGGACCATACCGCATTTGTACAAGGATTGACAAACTTGCCTACAGGATAGAATTGCTAGGCAACTCATTGAAGTACACCAGTGTTCCATATGTCACAGCAGTACAGGCGTTTGGAGCTACTGGGACAACCAATATCCACAGATGAACTGAAGATACAGGACACCTTGGAATATCAAGAGCACCTGGCCCTCATTTCTGGATAGAACCACCAAGGAGACCAGAAATACCCTCCTACCAATGTGCAAAGCTTAGTGAAGCGACCACACAGAAAGAGAGGCAACTTGGGAAAAGAAGTCAGTACAAAAGAAAGCCTTACCCCTACTAGTCAGAAGGGAAAGTTACACCTTTAATCTCGAGGATGAGATTCTCATAAGGGGGTAGGACTGTAACATCCCTAAAAATCCAAACACCAAAAATCACAACTATCAAAAATTTTTCTTAAGTATATCAATGATTGGTGAGTGTCATGTAGGAAAACATCCCATAGTTGCACAAGTAGCATATGTTAGTTGGAACATTTGCATTTTAATTACAAGAGTATGATTTGCCTCTTATTGGTTTTATGTATTGCTAATATAATCAACAACACTTTTATATCAACATGCGCATATATGCATACCAACTTACATATACTAACCATGGACATGGACCCCCACACCACCATGAGACTCTATGGGACCCATCAAGCCCTTGTGCCATGACACTAACTCATTAGCACTAACCCTTTTGCTAACTAATCATGGCATGGCTTGGAAGCTAATAGAAAAGAAATAAAAAAGGAATAAGAATAAAAGGAGAAAATAGACAGAGCAAAGCAGCCCAGCCAGCTGCCACGGCCCAGCTCAGCCTGCTGGCCTCGCCGCGTGTGCGCTGCCCCTGTAGCCCAGCAACAGCCCAGGATGCCTGCCACTGCCCCGTGCCTGCCGGTCTGCCCCGCGCGGCCGGCCCATGGCCGAACTGGCCCAGCAGACCGCACCGCACCGCACCGTCGTGGCCTGCCTCGGCCTGCTGCCCCCGCGGCCAATGAAGGCCAGGCCGGCCTAGCAAGTGTCGCGCCGGCGTGCGCCCCGGCTCTGCCGCTGCCACACTGGCCCACCCTGTCAGCATTCCTGTCCTCCCTTTTCTGGGAGCTCGCCCATCCCATCGGTGGCGCCAAAAATGGCAGCAGCGCGCCCTGCCATTCATCCCGTGCTGACGTCCGCCGAATGCCGTCCGTCCGCCCAAGCATCCCTAAGGTTGCCCTAACCCTAACTCGAAGCTCGCCTGGCCGCTCGATGCACCTCACAGCATCCCCGTAGTCCGCCACAGTCCATGGCTGTCGCGTCGGCTATATTAGGGGGACCCCGGCGCTGCTAGGGTTTACCCCCGCCGTGCAGCCTTCTGGTCGCCTCACTCGCTCACTACCAAGCCAGAAGGAAGAAGGGAGGCAGAAAGGAGTGCTGCCGCCAGAGCCGGAGTTGAGGACCACAAGCGCCGCCGCTGCTGCCGCACGAGCCATCGAAGAAGGAGGACCCAGAGCTCCTGTGCATCTACGCCATCACCGCACCACTCTTCTTCCCCTTCATCAATGACCACAGCCATGCCTCGAGCCGCTAGCACGGCTACACGTAGGTAAGCTCACCCAGTTCTTGCCATGGCCGTCGGCTAGTGCAACCTCCATGTTCCCGCTCTCCCATTTGCTTTAGGCTCCATTAACTTCACCTTCACCTCTGCCTTGGTCTAGAACATCATTCAGGAAACTTCTTGGGATGTGGGGTAGACCACAGTGGGGCCTGGCACCTTTGCCAGCCCTGGTCACCACGGTTCCGGGCCACTGGTGTGGCGCCGTGGCTCTCACAGCCGCGCGCGCCCCTAGTGTGCCCCGGTAACTGTGCTAGATAGGGTTTTGGAGCTCCTAGCTGCTCCAATCGAGAAGAGGAGGTGAAGATGGAGGTCAATCTCAAGCTTTGACAGAGGAGTCATCATCGTCATCATCACCACCATTCGCTGCGCTTTGCAACCTCGCTAGGCATCCCCATGGACCAAATTGAAGCATGATTCCTATTTGCCTTGACCTCCCGAGTTTGATGCATGAGCCAAAGACGCCCCTGAGCCGCTGCTACGCCCCATTGCTGCAGCCATGCCGCTCGACGCTGTCGCTGCACGTGCGCCGGCGAGCATAGGCACCGCGAGCTCGCTTGGCCCTCGCTGCCACCTACACCTCACCCTAGCGAACCCGTAGCGCAAGCCAAAGCCGCCTCCCGCACGCCGTAGCCACCCGCCGCCATGGCCGTGCCGCCTCGCGTCGCCGCAACGCGCACACCGACAGGCCTAGCCACCGCGAGCTTGCCGTGCCGCCGTCACTGCCTTCGCCACCTCCTTGCGGAGCCCCAGCCAGCCACCAAGCCTGCCCAGCCGGCCGAGGTTCACCGTGCCGCTCACCGCCGGTGACCGCGCTGCCAAAGCTGCCGTGCGTGAGGGTGAAGGAGAAGGGGATTTTTCCCCTGCCCCGTGGTTCCGCTGTCTTCGGTTCACCGTGAACCAAGTCTGTGGACCGCCAACCCGTAGACTTAGCCCACCAGAGATCCAACCTGCCACATGGCCAGTCCCTAGGCCGACACGTGTCCGGGCCAGGCCGGCCCAACCCGGCCCAGATCTAGCCCTACCCGAGCCCATCCAGGCCCCGTTGGGCCCGATCCGCATTGACCGTTGACCGTCAACGTTGACCGTTGACCGTGGGGCCCACATGTCAGCCACTGACCTGGTCCACCTGTTAGTGCTGACATCATCATGACATCAGTGTGATGTCATCCTTGCCTTCCAGTCACCGGACCCACGCGTCAGAGCTGACGTCAGCATGACGTCATCCCCTGCATCCTTGCTGTTGACCACCTCTGGTTAACCCAGTCCTTTTTCTTTTTTAGAAAATGATTTAAACTTTGGAAATTCATAACTAATTCATATGAACTCCAAAAAATATGAACCAAGTGTCCAGATTTTTATAAAAATGAGCTCTACATCATAGGCTTATGTATGATTGCATTTGGAGTTATTGGATTTCATTTGGTTCTTTGTGTTAATCTATAGGGGTCGCTCTCGTGACCATTATGTCTCAATTTCAGATTCCACGAAGGAGTTACCTGAGGAGGAGGACTAGGAGTGCACCAAGGACTTGAGGGAGGACTCGAGTGACAGCTATTCAGGTGCCACACCCCACCCAACCTCGTAGAATCCTATTACGCATGGAATAATATCTAGTTTGCTAGTGCTTTACTTATGAAAATCACCTGATGATAGGTTGCATGGTAGAATTTCTTGATGAGCCTTTACCTTGTCACAACCTTACCCTGCACACCCGCTGATAGGCTAGACGCATGCTTATTTACTTATGATACTTTATTTCTACTACGCTTATATCTGCGATGTGATGCGTGGTGGAGAGTATGGTATAGTATATGGCTAAGGCACGCGGTGCCACTTTACTTGGGGAGAGTGCTGTGTGTGTCTTGGGTGTGTGGTGAGGGTTGAGTTGATCAGCCAGGATTCTATGACAAGCCATGAGGGCGAGTCTTACCAGGGGGTGTGTTCTGGGCATCCCTATGTGAGGTATCTCGGATACATTGTGAGGTATATGGTGATCCCGCGGGTGAGAGCCTTCGTGGAGCAAAGCCTCGGGTAGGAGGTGCTGTTGTAGCATGGAATATTGTAGTCCCTATGAGAAGATAATCCTGTCTAATCCCCTAGGACCTGATATCTCTTAAGAACTAGAACCTTGGGACCTACGTGCTCATCGCTCGTCCCTGTATGGGCGAGGGACGGATGTCTGACTAATTAGGACGATGCCACTACTACTAGGTTGTTAGCAGATAGTGTCGGGAGGTACAGACAATGGTTCCCACACCCTCCTTAAAGCCGCAAAGTTACCTTGGTGGCTCAGGTAACTACGCCTCATAGTCTCAGTGTGCCAGTGTACCTATCGGTGTTCCGGTGGTATATCGAGGTATCCCAGTACTGAGTGGTAGGGTGGCATCGCACTGATTAGAAAGCAGCCGGAATTAGCCTAGGCAGAGCGCACCACTGACGATGGTGATCTTGTGGTTACGGGAGTACACGCTCTATAGAGTTTTGAATCTATATAGTCTGCGTCCTCGGTATGGCCTTTCCCTCGACCTACGCTTCTCGGGAGTAGTGAGATGAGTCCCTCTATTCTCCCCCTAGTGTTACCGTTCTGGCTGTGAGCCGCTGAGACAGGCTCCGAGAGGGAGTTGGCCCTGTCGACTGAGTGCGAGAGTGTGAGATGTGTGTGATGGTGTTGGGATGGGATGGATATGTGGATGAAATGGGTTAAAACTTGATGAACTATATTATATAATATTGGTCACTACTTGCATAGGAAACCACAACCATATATTAGGCCTCTTTGATTATACCCTTTGCATCCCACCAAATATTACATAGCAAAAGCAAACATAGGGTGGGAGATGTGGCCAGTACAATTTTGGATCCAGGTATGGAAGATGGCTTGCTGACGCCCCTGAAGGACTAAAGGATTAGATGGTCTCATGCCTACACTCAAGATGGTGAAAGACGATGCTTCCTCAATATCCCTCTACTTTCGCAGCTGTTCTGGATGCTAGATACTCTGATGATTCTACCATGTGGCGATGTAATAAATTATGTAAACCCCTCTATTGTATTCTTTTAATCGATGTATGGCTTTGTAATCAACTGATATTGGATAAGTTGATGCTTGGACCTCCTGGGCTATCATTATATCCTTCATTCTGTGTATTTTCCCTTCGTGGAAAATTGAGGATGTTTCAATTGGGGATGTCTCCTTATCAACTCATCTATGGGAAGACTTTTCATTTGCCTGTTGAGATAGAATTCAAATCTCACTAGGCAATTAAGATATGGAATATGGATCGTGAAGCAGCTGGAGTCAAGCATAAAATGCAACTATCAGAACTTGATGAATGGCGTGAAAAAGCTTATCATAACTCCAAGATATACAAAGAGAGGACTAAAAGATGGCATGACAAGAGGATCAAGACAAAGACCTTCACCCCGGGAGATAAGGTATTACTTTTTTATTCCAGGGTCAAGCTATTCGAACATGGAAAGCTACGGAGCAAATGGGAAGGCCCATTAACGATGGTTAGCTTTTCATCGCATGGAGCGATAACTCTCCAAAATGATGAAGGTACGTTATTCAAGGTAAATGGACAATGCCTTAAGATTTTTCTAGAACCTGATAAGAGTCCTGCTGAGATAGATGTAGTTGAGTTTATTATTTTCCATTAATGTGCCCTCCTGCTGCTACGAATCGCATTGCAGCCAAAAAGGAAGAAAATCCGAACTAGAGTCAAATTAGAAGAAAGTACGAAAAAACTCACACGAGAACCGGCAGCAAGTGGGGCCAGCTGGCCCCACATGCTAGGCCGATCAGCCTGTCTAGGTGGCAGACCGAGCCCCGTCACCTTCCACTTCCCTTCTTGATCTTTCCTAATTTTGATCTTTTCCTTTTTTGTGTGGTACTATTTCCTTTCGATGAGCTTAGATCAACCTCTCCTCCAAGTTGATCTAGGACTATAAAACCAAGCCTCCTACCCCATCATAACCAAACCAAGCCTCTTTGCTAGCAGCAGCTAAGGCTCTCCTTGCATAAGCTCCATTGGCTTCTTACAACCAAAATGATTCTTTTCCTTCTGATGAGTCGATGGCTCTCATTGTTGCTCAACCAAAGCCTCTTGTTGCTGTACCACCAAAGGATCTCGCCATTGTGACACCGAAGGAGGAGGTGCCTGTTCGTCATCAACAATCCTACTATGCCCAAGCCATGCCAACACTTCGCCTTGCACCACCACCATCTCGTCTTTCCATTGAGGGACCTTATAATCAAGAACTGCCAAGGTTCGTGTCTCAAAGGAGTTAGACCTTCAACATCCTAAACCCAATGAGACACTGACGGGGTTGAAGACTAACAAGTTTGAAGAAGTCACTTGTGCGAAGTACAAATCCACCATCCCACGTGTCTCTTTTGATGGATTCAGGCCATGCCTGAACAGATCCAAGTCAAGCCACCAAGGACTAGATCTCCATCTTCATCCTCATCGCCTAGCTCTAGTGGAACAAAGCATAAGAGAAGAACCTATGAAGAGTTAGAGAAGCAGAATGAGGTAATGCTGGAGTCTATTGAGTTGCTTACCAAGACCCAAGCTAGGGATAGACAAAGCGTAGCTGCCTGCTATACCATGATTGATAGGTTGACTGGATGTGTCGACACAAATGAGGTCAAGCACAATGGCCTTTAAGCTAAGGTCAACATCATGTGTCACACTGATGCCAATCATCTTCAAAAGGATGATGAGAAGAAGAGGAAGAAGTGAGAGAAAAAGGAAAGTCGAGTCGATTGATAGGGTACTCATGTTTTTGAAGAGTCAAGTTTTTTAGAGTCTTTAATTTTGTCAATTAGTTTGTTTTGCCTGGATATGTGTAATAAAGGTGCCCTAAATGATATCAATAAAGTTTTATTAGTGTCATAATCTCTCTTTCTATTTTTGGATATATGTTTTTGTCTCCACATGTTGTGATTGCAAGATAAGCAAAGAACAAGTGTGGGGGAATCCATACTTAGCCCCAGGAAATCAGAAGCAATGATCACTTTGAATGGATCATGACAAGGAATTAGACTTGGCGCTCAGCTCTCATGCAAAGCTGCCCTGCATCTCATCACCTTGTCCCTCATCCTTTCTCCATGATCAAGGTAAGTTATTTACACATATTTTTAATTGCTTCTTGTTTTGGGAAAGTTTAATATGTAAGTCTCATTAAATAAATTATTAATGGTGAGTTGAGTTATGGTTACTTTATCATGACTAAAAGATAGACTTGCACAACACTATTTTTGGAATTCTTGTTGCTGTTAGGAACTATTTATTAGGGACCCCATTTTTTCTTAAGCTGTTGAGGAATGTGAGATAGTAGAATAATGAGCACCTGACTCTTGATATCTTGTCATTTGGAGAATTTCTTTTCAAAAATCTTAAAACTTTTATAGCTGCCTTTCTCCTCTGTGGTAATGATTAAATGCCTATTAGAGCCATATATTGAATTATTTAAACCAGCACATACGCTACTTTCTTTTTGTTGAGTTTGGTCATCCCATGTTAGATCCTTGTTGAGTGATTGCTCATTTCCTCAAGATCAAGATTCACTTACACCCAGATATATTTTGCTGCTCCTACCCTGGGAGTACGCAAAACATGCCTTTCCACCCATAAAATCTATCTCCTACATTAGGGAGAAGATCCAAAAAAATATTATTAGGTTTCAGAATAAATACTCCAAGATTGAGTTCAAGGTTGTAATTTCGTTCTTCAAGTTTATTGTAATTTTTGTGGCATGAGGCTAAGTACAAAAAAGAGAGAGAGAAAGAAAGAAAAATAAAGGTTGAGATAGCCCATGACCCTCTTTATAAGTGTTTCAAACAAATCAATCAAGAAAGAAGAAGGAAGTTCAAGACCTTCAAAGAAAAGTTCATCGCTGATTTATCATTTGAAGGAAGTTTTCTCCAGGAGCAAAGTAGAATTAGGATTAGCCACCAAATATTCCACACACATGCACAATCTTGATCTAAGGGTATGACAGTCCCTCTAAGGATCCCGTTATGACCAGGCAACATATGCAGAGTAAGTATGCCATTCCTTGAATTACCTTTAACCCCATATAAGCTTTTATAGAAGTAGGAATGAGATAAAGGCATCCATCATTTATGCATCAGTGAGATTCTATAAATACCACATATAATGAGTGATTTGAGTGCACTACATGATGGAGAAGGTATGTTATGTTTTCTTTTCAAAATCTAATCAAAAACCTCCAGGTGATAAGATTGAAGGATGAAAGGAGCTCTATTTCAAGATATTCCATTTTCTCAACCGTCCAAAGTTTTATGGTAGACACATTGAATCCCGCGGTATACATGTATGACTAGGTATGTTCTACTACTTAAGTCTTGTTTTGCAGTCATGATAAGGTTAATCTAACCTTTCCTCAAGGATGAGTAAAGACTAAGTGTGGGGGAGCTTGTTGACACTCACTAATGCCTAAATATATCTTTCAATTATTGCTTAATAACATCTGAAAAAGATCATAAAGCATAGTTGTAGGGTGTTGAAACTAACAAATTCCATGAGTTGTGTTGTTTTCACATGATTACAGGATTATCCTTATTTTATCATAGAAAAGTATTTCAGATGAAGAATTAGAGCACACCATTGTGAAGAGCTCATCGAGATGATCGAAACGGACATATCACTTGCTATATTTGGAGTTCCAATGATAGAGTCCACTTTGGATACGTTTTGAACTTTCTAGAAGACACCGGAATCATCACCAAGCAAGAGTTTTCTGGACTAACATAACAATTTCCACAGCTTTGGTGAATTATGATTTTTTAGGGATTAAAACAGAAACAGCCAAGGAAGAGTAGGAGTCAAGGAACCAAACCAAATCAAGTCAGATTCTTGCAAGATTTGATAGGAAGGTTCTAGAGGACACCAGAGCAAAGCAGAAGACCACCTAACACTGGGCCAGGCCGATCGGCCTACCATGTGGGGCTGGCCAGCCTAGGTGGGTCCTACCTATCGGTCTCCTTCAGAGTTCGATCTCCAACCACCCTCCTCAATGCATCTCGACCATTGTTTCAAGTCAATTTGATCCAAGGCTGTGGTTCATCCCACCAGACTATATAAGCATGGGTAGACCCCCTCAGAGACATTTATTTCATCTACAAGTCTACAATTCATTATCTCTAGAGTAGATCTTAGGAGAGGGGTCCCTTGAATGGATCACCTCTCTAGAGCTTAGCAATCAAGAAGACTAGTACACCTCTAGTTAGGTTTAGATCTAGTCTTAAACTAGAACTAGAAGAAAGAGAGAGGTAGAAGATCTGGAGGAAGCCCCGGGCCTGTTGGTGCTCCTCTACGCCTTGTACCTGTGGATTCAAGTTCTTCAAGCTTGGATCAGAGACTTCTACGGTCATCAACTTCTGTGAGTCTTTGAGTAATTGTTCTTATTGTTCTTCTATTTTTGCAATTCTTTTGAGTACTTTGATCTTGGTAGCTCTAGGGTTAGAGGAGTGTCATTCATAAGCATGGTGCTTAGGTTCAATTACTTGTGGAATGCCCCCTATGTTCTAGGCCATTTGGTAGATCGCGAAGGTGACTTTATAGTTTTGTTGAGTCCTCGGTAGTCCACGCCCCGAATATAGGACTTGCAGGCACTACTAGGATCTAGCCCTCTCGTAATGCCTATATGGTTGCAATATGGCTATTTTTGTTGCAATATAGATCAATTGCATCGATGTAAGGTCATTGAGAGATGGCTGCATTTGGAACAGTGCAATAGGTTCTTGCATCCTCTTGAATGTGGAGTTGCAATATAGTAGTTTTGCAATGCACAAAAATAACTATTGCAACCAGCAGAATGGTTGTGTCAGTTATTGTTGTGATGAAACACGTGGCTGCAATATGACAGTGTTGCCATGAATGAACTTGCAGAAAAATAACGTCATTGCAACTCTGTAGTTACGTGGGAATATGTCCATATTTCCATGCATCATGCTCCATTGCATTATTGATATTTTGCAATGTAACAAATTTGGTGGCTAGAGTCCAAATTGCCATGTTGATTTGTTGGTAGTAATAAATAGGAAATGCAATAGATCATCTTTGGGGGCAGTAGATGGAAAATGCAATGATTCATTGTTGGTGGTAATAGATAGAAAATGCGATGAAGCATTGTTGGTGGTAATAGATGGAAAATACAATGAATCATTATTGGTGGTAATAGATGTGAAATGCAACAAGTCATTGTTGGTGGTAACAGATAAAAAATGCAATGGGTCATTGTTCGTGGTAGACATATACTTTAGCAACGCATAAAGTTTGTGGCAATAATGTATATTGCAACAAGAAACAAGGGTTTCGTTGTAGTTTGTTGCAACGAGGGCATTTAGACTAGCACATTTTTTATTTTGTTTCGTAGCTAGAAATTTAGTTGTTGATACAAAATAATTATGCCACGAGTGTAGATTTCATCATCACATATAAGAACTCAAACCTTCATTAACTTTAAATATATGTCTCAACCAAAGTAATAACACAATGACTAGAGTACTACTAAAATAAAGATGACCACAATAGAATAAAAACAACATCTCCGTATACAAGTTTGCAACTATGTTTTGAATATGACAAAATATGATTTTGCTTGTTGATCGCTTCATGCTCCATCACCCATCAAAACTTCATTCTTCTAGCTATCCATCACTATCACAGGCATAAAACATTCTCTAAATATTTTGGGCATCTGCGCTTTTCTGCAATTCATGAACATAATAGAATTTATTATTACTTTTGAATCCCAATAGAATTTTTTATTAATTTAATATAAGAACTTTGGTGATTAAGTGCATGGAAAAACTAAGTATGTGCAAATTTAATGATCATAGTGGCATGGCAAAGATATAAAGTAAATTAAGGAACACCCAACAAAAATATCATATATTGTTTGGATGATAAGATCCCACCAGTTTGATGAACTTTACTAACACATGAAACATAGCATAATAACCACCATTTCAAAGAAAAACCACATTGGTATTCATACCTTATATTGTTTCATTTGATTACGAGTCCTCAATAATTGTTGGGTCAAAATTACATTATTCGATGACCTAGTAGCACCATTTGTTTTCTGGAAAAGAGGCCTAGTTGCAGGAATCTTTGTTGCCATGGTAGTACCTTCACCACCTACCTTTTCTGTGGTCAACACGCTTGCTGGTCCATTATTATGCTAAAATGAATGCTCTCATGTAAATAAGTTGCATTTTATATGTAAACATGTTGCACCTTTTGTAAGTAATTTTGCTACATTTTTATTACCTCTATAGTTGCACTTGCTTCATTGCCATATACACAACTATTTGCAACCAACTTTACAATGGTGGCAAGAACACCAAGCTATCGCAACTCAAGAACAATATTATCACAACTCAACACTATCCGTGGCAATAGGCAACTGTACTTGCAACCACCTGTTCCACTGTGCCATTAGTGCCTACTTCTTGCAACAAAGCTTATAAATAATGCAACACAACATTTTGGTTGCCATAAGGCCCATATATTGCTACCAAATATTACGTTGGTTGCCATAGAGCCAAATATTGGAACCAAATGTGTAGCATTGCGAAAACTTGTGGTGCTATAAGGGTCAAATCCTAGTAGTGAGGAGATTGACTACATGATAGATTCGTAGTCTATTTGCGGTCTTCCATTGTAATCCCATAGTAGATTGATAAGAGAAATACTTTCTAGAAGTAGAACTAGTGTTGATTCCAGCCCTGAGGCGATGCCCTCGGGGCCCGAATCAGATTCTTGAATACTCATTGTAAAGACATGAATGTAGGAGGTGGAATGCTCCATTATGAACCAGCCCCTGGCTAAAACGCATGGGAACCTATTTATAACAGCCTGCAGGCATTTACATGACTATTTTGCCCTTGCAAATCGCTACCCAATTCCGTACTTTATAGCGCTTGAGGGAAAACATGCCCTTGTCCGCTGTCGCCCATTACGACCGGCCTCGCCTTGTGAAAACACATGGCGACCTATCACGACGCCTAACCGTATGCTCCAGGGGCTGCACCTATAACCTGCACCAAGTACCAAACCAGGCGCCTTCAGATTCGGGTCATGGTGGCATGCGACCCAAATCACAAACCGTCCAGCGCTCGTGATCTTTGATTCGGTCCCCGAATCAAGACTCCCGAATCTAGCCGGCTGAAAGCATATCCTTGGAAAAGGTTTTTGCGCGCATCCAGAACCCCGACGCGTGTCGCGCTGCTTCGGTCATGAAATAGCTTCCTGAATCTAGCTTCGTTAATTAGATTCTTGACATGATTCACGTGACCTAATGGGGGACAGGGTGGCAACACTCTCTCCTGTCCCCAACATTAGCCCTTCGGTGTGCTCTGAAACTATGATTTGGAGTGCGTCTTTGCAGCCACGGTCATCGAATCACATGATCGGGCCCCTACTTCAAGATCCAGATCTAATTGCTCACTAAACATGCTTCTCTTCATGGCATAGCCGCATTCGATTCAGTCTGGCACTGCGGGCACCCGATTCATGCTGTCCCATGCTGCAACCCTAAATCCCGAAGGCATATCAATTTTTATGTTATTGACGTGACATTTGATTTTGTTATATTAAAAAAAATTTGTCGATCGGACGGCCTAGCTGTTCTCGAACCATGAGCCATCGCCTCCGTTGGTTTTCCAATGGACGCCTTGCCCGACGAGTATAAAAGGCACCCGGGGGGTACTTGGCCTCATTCCCCCCTCACGTAACCCTAGCTGCCGCAGTCCGCTGCTTCGCTTGACAGCTGATTCGTGAGCGCAGCTTCGCCAGCTTCTTTTGATTTGGTGAGTGCCTTCGATCTCAGAGCTTGTGTGCTTTTCTTTGTTTATAGCTTCAGCTGTAACAGGTGCTTTATTTTCTTATTTCTTTTGTTTTCTTATTTAGTCTAGCAAATGTGCATTTTGCATTTGATTCAGCGTTATGGGGCATTCTAACACTGGTGAAGTCAGCGGTAGCATAGAATCTGGTACTAGTGATGAGTCAAGATCGAATTTGGGGTCAAATTTGAGTTCTATAACAACAGCCAAAGCACTTTGGCTACTCCTAGCGATGCGGCCAATCTTTTGGTGCCAGGGGCGATGAGGTGTTGCATGCTACTGATTTGGCTGGAGGACGTGCCGAATCTAATCCGGTCGTTCATAGCTTACAAGGTTCAGCTGGGGTGATGCTGGAGCTGACATTGATATAGAGACTTTTACTAAGGGTGCCGACAGCCAAGCTGCTGATGATGAGGATTTGACTAGTGATGCCGAGTCTAGCCCACCCAAGAAAAAACCAAAGCACGCAGTGTGGACATGCCATATTAACCCTTCTCTAATCGATGAAGATGAGCTCGATAACTTTAAGTCCACCGGACTGCTCACCTTGTTTGAGAGATCTTTGTGCCAGGCCCTCAAAGGAGGTGAAACTATACCAAAGCCGAAACCCTACGAAGCTCTCGTATTCAGAGACTATTTCAAGGCGGGGCTTCGGTTTGCTGTTGAGCCTTTTTTGGGACAAGTGCTGGAATGCAATGATCTTCGGATTTACCACTTGACACTAAATGCATTTACTTGGCTTAGCATCTTCACTATGGCGATGAAAATGATGGGTAGCGAATTGAGCGTTAATGTTTTTCAATGCTTCCATGATGCTCACTATCACTCTAAGGTTGGGAAGCTTGGAAGGGTAGCTGATGTCATGGCGGAGTATGGCTCTTACAACTTTATACCAGCCTAAAACCAAAAAGGTTCATGCATAGTGTCAGCTTTCAAGAATAAGTGGGAGGAATGGAAGGACTATTGGTTCTATGTTTGAGTGTGCACCGAAGAAGCCGCGGAGGCTGCGGCCCGGGATGGATTGTTGAAAGTGATGCTTCCAATGAAAGGCATTAGCTACGCTCTGGCTCAGGCTCTGATTCCTAATGATGTCACGGCCCTCGAAGCTTACCAGCGCATAGCGAACCATCAGACTAGCCATGACTTGGTCGAGGAGATGATTGCTTTGGGCAAATGGCCGCTGAGCAGTGAGGTTCATTTTGTGACATTTAAAGAGTGAGGTGGTTACAAAGGGCCTGCATGGCACCTTGACCGTCCTGATGGTTACCTGAATGATGAAGCTATAGTTGCTCGAACTGAGAAGCTAGCGAATAGGCTCTGTGACCCTTATGCATGGGAAGAGTACGATGCCCAAAACACGATGGGACACACTTGGCGAATCAACCGAGCCTTGGATGCCATGGGGTTTGTGTACCATGACCGACCCATTCCTGCAGAGAAACCCGGGAAAAGGGTAGTCATTGTTGAAGGTGTATCAAATCCTGATATAGGCCACGGTCAACGTGGTGGGCGCGGACAAGGTAGGCGTGGTCATGGTTCTAGTGGCATTCCCCCACATGCTCGATGGACTATGCTTGCGGAGCGCCAAAAATGTGAAGTACTTCGGCTTCGTGAGGCTCGCGATGTTCAAATTGGCTGTGAGATGGTAGGTCTATTGTGGTCAAAGCCAATTAAGAGGAGTTCAAAGTTTGTTCTTAATAATTCACCTTGGAGCCCTATGACTAATTACATGGTCAGGGATTCACACATTTAGGCTTACTCGGATCTATCTTTATTTTGTTTGATTATCCTTCCTTTGTGCTTTGGTTTTGACACTTATATTGATTGACTTGCAGGACTTTGCCGCTGACGAGCCCGAAACCTCTTCAGCCATGGCCCCGAAGCACTCCGCCAACCTGGCCGATCCCCTTTCCATCGCCATCGACGACATGCCCGCTTTGAGCGGAGAGGGACCTCGGCTTGGTCGGAGGAAACGAATCAAGCAGTCCACGGATGTTGGCGGTGACACTGTCTCGAAGCCGGATGCGACCTTGTCAAAGCCGGTGCCTACCGATGTCTTAGCTCCTGCTCTATTCGTGCTGCGGCCCCATCGGGGAGGGACCTTGTGGCCAAATCTCACCCGGCTCGCACGCTTGGTAAGTCTCAATTTTTCTATAAGCATTCGGGGATGACCCCTGAGATGGCAGTCTGCACCCTTTTTGGGCATGGTGTGCTTCCACTTGACAACATCCATGACAAATATGTTGAGATGCACGTGTATTCGGGCCAGTCCTCTCCCGAGGAAATGAGTCCACTTTGTGAAGAGGCTTACCAAATTACTCGTGCTTTAGGGGCCGCTTCCGATGCCTGACTTGTGGTGAATGTGGATTGCCGAGCTTCAGGGATTCTTCCTTCGGCGCCTGGAGTTGCTTTCGCATAGGAGTGCAGTGTGTCCTTTTTCATTCCTCATACATAAAGGGACCTGACGCTGGTAGATCATAGCAAGCTTTACTCAACCTTGGAATTCTATTCTATTGCGGTGAGTGTTTGGTCGCGTGGGTCGGGGAAAGCATTTTTGGCTTATTTTCTAATCCACGGTTTCGCTTGATGTCGGCTTCAGTGCTAAACGTTGTGCTGCAGAAATAGGAACATGCCGCCCTCAGCCTGGCGGAGTCTGAGCTTCAAAAAGCCAAAGCTCAACTCAAGACCTCCAAAGAGGAGCTAGCTAGGGCCTACTCCATGCTTTGGGAGGAGAGCGAAGCGTGTCGACAAGGTGAGGACCTGGCCGAGAAACTCCAGACATGCATAAACATTGGGAATGAAGTGGCGCGGTCTCAATGAAGTGGTGCAGTCTCAATGAAGTGGTTTGCATGAGATTTCAGAGAAGTATCTCCACCTACTTAGGGGCATGGGAGACAAAACCAAAATCCCAAAGTCGGCGGAGGATGAGGAGATCTCCGAATATGATTACTTACCTTTCCTATTGAATGGGCTGGGCCTTCTCGAGGGTGCACTGCATGTCAGGTTCAAATATGCAGTGCTGGAGGCTTGCCGTGCCTTATGCAAGAGCCTGAAGGATGCAGGTTGCAATCATATGGATGGGCTTCCAGCGGCAGATGATGCCAGTGTCTATTGGAAACTGGATGCCAACGTGAACGCTACTGCCACTAAGTTCCTGCGAGGCTACTGGGATAACGGCGGCCGCGACCTCGGGTTAATTCAGGTGGCCATGAACCATTGCATGGTAAACCCCTAAACCTAATGTGGTTCATTAGTTTGTTAAGGGGCATGTCTAATATTATTTGCTTTCTAGGATCCAACAGAGCGTGAAGCCGTTAAGAGGAGGATCCAGGCCTACATCTCTGATCGTGACGACCGCGAGCTTGGCTCTGACGCGCGGACGCCCTCTCAAGAAGATACTGTCACTCAGGCCCAGTGTGAAACCACCGAAGCCTTTGCTCGACCCGAAGCAGGCAGCGCAACCGACCAGACACCTATCTCCGGAGCTGCCCGCGACACCCCTCCTGGCCCTGGCACCAGCGCTGCTGAAGACATTCCAGCTGATCCAGTAGTTTAATTTAGGCCGAAGCACGTTGGAACAATTGTGCTTGAAACCTTTTGTGGTACCTCCCGAGTGTGGGAGTTTGAGACTTAAGTGCTGTTGTAATATTTAATACTTTAAACTTTGATGATGCAGTCGTTAGCCAAATGGTATTTGCCTACACTATTTGAGGAATACCCAATTACTATCTCTTCTTTGATTTCGCGCTGCCAAATTAGTAACAGATTTTATTGTCATCAAACGAATCACGAAGGGCTATTTGGTTATCAATCTCATTTTCCAAAAGTTTGTTATTGGACTGTATGACGTCGTCCCCCCAACTTTTTAGTTGAAGGGTTTGAGAAGCGAGTTAAAAGCCCTTCAGCTTCACGTGGTTTACCGAATAAGTTATTATTGGCTTGTGAAACGCTATCTCCCCTAACTTTTTTGGTTGAAGGGGTTGAAGAGCGAGCTGGGAGCCCTTCATCTTCGAGTAGGTTGGCAAATTGTTTATTGCTGGCTTGTGAAACACCATCCCCCAACTTTTTTGGTAGCTGGGAGCCCTTCGAGCTTCGTGATTGCACATATTTTCTTTTTATTATATATCATTGACCTGCTTGCAGCTATTTACATTGTTTTGTTACCTGCCCAATTTACAACCTATGCCATAATATGGCTAGCTAAACATGGACTTGGTCCAATGCCTCCACATGGTTGTCTTGAACTTTGGGTGCAACGACCTTTGTGGGAGCGACAAGCTTTTCGGTGCCGGACTCCCGAAGCTGATTTGCTCGAATGAGGCTTTGGCTACCCGCCAAGATTTCATGGAGTCTAGTGACTTGGGATGCTTGGGGCTGAAGATGGTACTATGGTAGCAAAGCTCATTGTGCTGCTGCGCAAGCCATTCTTGGGACACAGGAAATGGATTCAGAGCTTACTGGCCTTGAGTAATATCTTGCCGCCATGAATGGCTTTGCTGTTGCTTCCATCAAACCCTTTGCTACTCTTTTGCGACGTAACTCTCTGGATGATTGTACAAAGGTGGCCCGAAGCAACATAGCCGAATCTTTTGTAATCCCAAATCCTCCCAATCATAATATTATTTACATTAAGCATGTGTGGCGTGCGAAGCACTTTTTTGGTGGCCATGAGAGCTTTGATACTTGCCTATCTGGTCTGAGGAACCACCTAGTGGTCTTCTTTTATAAGACGCTCCTAGCTAACGACCGAGTGCACTAGCTTGGTTTAAGAGGCGGTTCCTTTACTGCTGTGTACCTTTTGTTAGGTTGCAGGCTTGATTTCCTTGTCCTTACATCTTAAATAATACCCCGGTACCTTTCCTGTTGTGAGGTATTGCTATAGGTGTTGGTGTTTAGTAGTTGGCGTAATTATTGGTTACGCTACATTATGTAGTAGATGCCTCGAGGCGGCTGGGATTCGGTATCCGTTTCTGATATCTGATGCAGCTGTTCGCATGTCCTGCTTACATTCGATGCGGCTGTTCACGTTCAGCATCCAAATTTGCAGGATTCATTTGTTTGCCATGTTCGACTTATGCTTTGTGGCGACCGTGTTTGGTGCCTGCTTAGGTGCTCATCAGCAAGCTACTTCGGCATTTTTGCCAAATTCCCTTGTTTGCCTGTTTGGGCGAACACTTTATGGCAACCATATTCGGTGCCCTCATGGTTGCTCGCAACCTAATTTTGTGCTACCAAATATTAGAGCTGGCGTCTGACACCGCTTTTTTCGGTGTTTGCCGGTTCTGAGTACAAAATTCTTTTGGGGGAACCGAATGTAACTTAATATAAAAAGGGGTACAAAGGGCTGCCTCATTAAAAACCTCACACCTTCAAAAAGGCTTCCCTAGTGAGGAAAAAGAGCATAGACCCCCGAATATGCTTAAATGTCTTACAAGAATTAAAATAAGAAACAAAAATTACAACCCGTTCTGGGTGAATGTGTTTCATGGGTAAAAACACCGAAGATTGTCAACATTCCAGGTATGGGCATATTCGACACCGTCTTCGTTCATCAGTGTATATATGCCTGGCTTGATCATCTTTGTGATGATGAACGGCCTATACCATTGAGATTGGAGCTTGCCTTGCTTGTCTGGATGCTGAATCAGAACCATGTCACCCGGATATATGTTATTTCTAAGGACTTTTTTGTCTCACCAGCTTTTTGCTCCTAGTGGTACTTGTCTAGGTTCTCTGTTGCTTTGAGTTTCTGAAGCTCAGATGTTCCAGCTCCACATATCTTTGGATCAGAGTGGTGGCTACAATTTCTGTCCAGAATGAGCCCAACTTCATTTCCTCCGAAGTGATAGCTTCTTCACCGAATAGTAGCCTAAATGGTGTGAAGTCGGTGGCCCTTGACTTGGAGACATTGTGAGCCCAAACGGCGGTGACCAGGACCTATGCCCATTTCCCCTTTCCTTTGTTGTCATTGATGATTTTGGAGACTGAGGTAAATATTTTGTCATTTGCTCCTTCAACTATGCCTTTTGATTCAGGATGGTTGACTGATGCGAATGAAAGTTTGATGCCGAGCTCTTTGCAGAAGGTTTGGAACTATGATGAATTAAATTGCTTTCCATTGTCAACTGTGATGTATGCTGGTACCCCGAATCTACAGACAATTCTTTGCCAAACGAAGTGTTCAAAGTGGCAGATGTTATTTTTGCTAGTGCTTTAGCTTCTATCCACTTAGTGAAGTATTCAATTGCGACAACAGCATATTTCAAATTTCCCAGAGCCGCGAGAAAGACACCGATGATATCAACTCCCCATCTTTGCAAGGGCCATGTTGGGTAAACGGGTGAGGTTGGATTCACCAGAGAGTTTTGATTTTTTGTGAACATTTGGCAAGCTCGGCAAGTCTTGATGATTTACTTAGCATCTTCGACCGCGGTTGGCCAATAGAAACCCTGTCTCATTGCTCTATGCGCTATCTTGTGCGGTCCACTATGAGCTCCGCACATGCCCGAGTGTATCTCATTCAGCAGCTGGATGTATTCAACTCTACTGATGCATTTTAGCTTCAGTGCTACCATGCCCTCTTTGTACAGAGTGTCACCTATAATTGAATACTGCTTCATGCAAGATAACATTCGGTGCTCTTCTTTCTTAGATAGTGGTTCATACGTGCCAGTCAAGAATGCCCAGATTGGTGCTCTCCAGTTGTCGCTTGCAATTGCATGTATTGCTGTTGGATGATCTTCCTCCTCTTTGATTACCTTGATAGTCAGGACTTGAAAAAACACATCCGATGGTAAAGGCAGATTCTGGGCTGCTGCTTTCGCCAATTCATCAGCTTTTGCATTCTCAATCCATGGAATGTACTTCAGGGTGAAGCCGAGGAAATGTTTTTCCATCTGCCTGACCGCTGCCAGGTATTTGATTAGATCAGCTTCCTTGGTGATGTAATATTTTTAGACATGGCCCACAATGATCTGTGAATCAAATTTGATAACGCATCTATGTACACCCAGCGCCCTTAGCTTCCTCAGGCCAAGCATGACAGCGTTGTATTTGGCGGTGTTGTTGGTTGTCAAAAATTGCAGCCTGGCATCATACCAAATCTTAGGACCTTGGGGAGGAGTGTGTACCACTGAGATCCCAGCACCTGATGAACACCATGCTCCATCACAATGCATGGTCCACACCAGTTCTTCAAATTACAAAGTTGTATGATCTGCTCTAGGTGTCTAATTGGCTATGAAGTCAGTGATTACTTGAGATTTGATTGCAGATCTATGCTCAAAGTCTACCACAAACTCATTCAACTCAGTGGCCCATTTGCCCACTTGCCCGATGGCCTCGGTATTGCAGAATAAGGAGTCCAAAGGTTGAGCTGACAATACCCGAATATGATGCGTCTGAAAATAGTGCTTCAGCTTTCGAGATGCCATGACCGCAGTGTAAGTGATTTTTTCGAGCTCGGAGTAGTTTATCTTCGCGCCTGATAGATCTTCGGATACGAAGTAGATTGGGAACTACTTCATTTTTCCTTCGTGCTCCTTTTCCTCTACCAGCACTGCGCTTACTGCTACCGGTGAAGCTACCAAGTATAGCAATAACACTGCATCAGGTGTAGGCTTGGATAAGGTGGTGAGCTTTGTCAGATATGCTTTTAGGTCCTCAAATGCCTGTTGCTGCTCCGGTCCCCATTTGAACTTCTCGGCCTCCTGAAGCACCCTGAAGAAGGGTAACACCCTCTCGGCTAATCTTGAAATAAACCTGCCCAGGGACGTAATTCGGCCTGTCAGCTTCTGGACCTGCTTCCTGGATTCAGGCGGTTTCATGTTAACTATGGCCGCAACTTGTCAGGATTTGCTTGTATGCCTCTGGCTAAAACTAAACAACCTAGCAATTTTCCCTTGTTGATGCCGAATATGCACTTTTTCGGGTTCAATTTCAGTCCGCTGGAACACAAGTTGATGAATGTTTCCTTTAGATCTTCGATGTGTGTTTGCTTTTTGTCTCTTTTAATGACTATGTCGTCCACGTACGCTACCAGGTTGTGTTTCTTTATCTTCTCATGAAACACTTTATCAGTCATTCTAGAGAAAGTAGGTCTGGTATTTCTCAGACCTTCTGGCATTCGCTTATAGCAGTAGGTGCCCCCAGGAGTGATAAAGCTTGTCTTTTCTTCGTCCGCTGAATTCAACTAGATCTGATGACACCCGAAGAAGTAGTCTAACAGACTCATTCGCTCATAGCCGACTGCGATGTCAACATACTTGTTGATTCTTGGCAAAGAGTACGGGTCCTTTGGGCAATGCTTGTTAAGGTCGGTGAAATTGACGCACATACCATTTTCCACTTTTCTTCTTCACCATTACGACATTGGCTAACCACTCAGGATACTGCACCTTTCGGATTACTCTCGTGTCAAGCAGCCTTTGAACTTCGGCGCTAGCTGCTTTGGCATGCTCAGCTGACATTTTCCTAAGCTTCTGTTTCCTTGGCTTCACAGATTTGTCAACATTCAAACTATGCTGCACGAGCTTGCGATCTACTCCGTGGAGGTCTCAGGTCGACCAGGCAAACACATCACTGTTCTCATCTTGAAATTTTAGCAATTCGGCCAATTCTTGGTACTTAGCTCGGCTCCAATGTGAACACATCTATCTGGTCGATTCGAGCTCAATGGTACTCGTTGTGTTTCTTCACCTGGCTTGACTTTCGGTTCTATTTTCTTCTGCGAATCCAAATCATCTTGCTCAATTCATGAACCATACTATATCCCGATATTGGTTTGCCATCGATTTTTCTTGCCGTAATTTGATCATCACGAATCGTGATGACGCCAAACGGAGAGGGCATTTTTATGCACAGATAGCTTTGTTTGATGATCATATCAAATTTGTTGGTTATGCCCCTATCGAATATTGTTGCGTACGGGTATGGTATGTCCATGATGTCAAAAGTGATTTCCTTAGCCTTGACCTTTTCTTCTTCATTGAAAGCAACTGTCATGGTTTTCTTTCCTATTGGATCAATTCGCTTTGCCCCGAAGCCGAATAGGGCGCTTCCGGGTGGATCGAGTGACTTCCTATCTTGCGTCATGTGGTCAAAAGCCTTGCTGAATAAGATGTCCACTGAGCTGCCATTGTCTATCAAGATGTTGTGTAATGTGTACCCAGCTACAAACGCAGTTGTGACAAAAGCATCGCAGTGTGGGTAATCCTAAAGCTGAAAATCTTCGTCAGCGAACGATATGGGTTCTAGCTTCCATGGTGTTATATTGACTGGGCACCTTGGGGACACAGACAGTACTCGCCATTTGAATTCTCTTCTGGCTCTCTTGCCCTCATGCTCGCAATTAGACCTGCCTATGATGGCATAGATGTGGCCATTTGTAGGCATGGCGGTATTGATGATATACAGCACCGTGCAATTTTCTAGCTTTGGTATCAATTGCTATCCCTACTGGATTTGCTCTATGGCCACAGACAAAGATGCTGCGACTGAATTTACCTGTGGCTGAGCTTGAGGGAAATTTTGCTGGACATGGGGTTGTGCCTGCAGCCAGTACACCAGATGTTGGTAAGCGTAAGGGTTGAGATTCGGTTGATACTGTGCACCGAAGGCATGCTGATGCATCTGATACTGGCTGGCCGAATTGTCTCTTCGCGCATTGTGGAATATCTGCTTCACATTTTTTGGCTGCTTCGGTGCCTCATCCTTCTCACGCTGCTGTTTGGCCAACAAGGTGTATTTGCATTCCTTTGAGAAATGACCCTTGTTTTCACCACATACGACACAGTATGAGATTTTTGATCCTTTGCCGCGGCCTCTTCCTCGGCCACGGTCGCCTCGGCCTCCCCTGCCATTCTGGCCATTTCCTCTTCTCTAACCATCGTTCGGTTGTGGGTGATCATGAGCTGCCTAAGGTTGTTCTTTTTGCACCGCGTTTACTACCTTTTGTGCTAGCTGCACGGCTTGCTTCGGGGCTGTCTGCTTAAGACTATTTCTAGATGCTTTTCTTCTTTCTTGTTCAACCTCGGACCTAGTGAATTTTCTCATTTCATCGAACAATTGGTTGACTATCTTTGGGATCTCTCTGGATAGAACTTCGCCGCAGGGTCCTTCTCTGAGTCCTTTTACTGCAGTGGCGATGATAACGCCATCGGATACGTTTGGTAGCTACATTTTTGTCTGTATGATCCTTTCCAGGTAAGTGGATAGAGGCTCGTTGTCCGGTTGGAACAGTGTGAGTAGGTCCATCATTGTTTTCTACTCAGACTGGAGCCCCTGGAAAGTGACGAGTAGGTCGCTCTTTACCTGATTCCACGAAGTGATAGAAAAGGGCCTTAGCGACATGTACCAATCATGAGCGACATCTTTGACTGCCATGATGAGTGGCTTGGTCAGTATCTTGTCGTTACCCCCAGCGAAATATATGAAGGCTTTGAAGCTTGAGATGATTTTTCTCGGGTTAGAACGGCCGTTGAACAGTGGTATGTTCGTTTTGAAGCTCGGCCATAGATACTGCTATAACTTGATGGACAACGGTGAGGATGTGTCTAGGTCGATGCAGGCCTCACGCGGTTCTTCATGGACTCACGCTTCGGCCCCCCAGGAGCATGAGCTTGGGAACTGTGTTTGCTTGTAGTGCCTGTAACTCTTGTTGAATTCTTACAGCTTCAGTTGCCACTTGAATGATTGCCTGCTAGGTGGCGGCTTCACAGTTTCTGGCTGTGACTTGATTCGCAAGCTGGTCCCGCTGCTGCCTCAATGCTTCCAACCTCTGCTATTGCTCATGGAGTGACCTAAGTAGCCTGGCATTTTTGGTGTCCAGCGGATTCGGTGCTTTGGGATTTTGATCAGCGCCAGCCAACTGCTCGGCCAGCCCATCGCTTGCTGGCGGCTGTTGGTGATCTTCTTCACCGCCTAGTACTGGCTGCTCCTAGGGTGGTACCGAGGATGATGTTGTACCCGCACTGCTGGTCAAGGACATGCCGAATTGGGGTGCCGTGGCCGTGCTTGGTTCAGTTGCATGCGTGATGCCCGGCGGCTTGCTTGAAGCTGCGGTTGGGTCGCTTACCAAAGACATATTGGCCCAAATGTCTTCCACCATTGGATTCACTGCTTTTTCCATAGTTTTTCTTTGCCCTACACGGTCACATCAGTTGCCCGATCAACAACCACGGACGGTGCACAGTTGATTCCAGCCCTGAGGTGATGCCCTCGGGGCCCGAATCGGATTCTCCAATACTCATCGTAAAGACATGAATGTAGGAGGTGGAATGCTGTAATATGAACTAGCCCTCGGCTAAAACGCATGGGAACCGACCTCTCTACAGACCCCGAAGGGAACACTATTTATAGCAGCCTGCAGGCATTTACATGACTATTTTTCCCTTGCAAATCGCTCCCCTATTCCATACTTTATTGCGCTTGAGGGCAAACACGTCCTTGTCCGCTGTCGCCCCATACGACCGGCCCCGCCTTGTGAAAACACATGGCAACCTGTCACGACGCCTGACCGTATGCTCCAGGGGCCGCACCTGTCACCTACACCAAGTACCAAACCAGGCACCTTCAGATTCGGGTCATGGAGGCGTGCGACCCGAATCGCAAACCATCCAGCGCCTGTGGTCTTTGATTCGATGCCCGAATCAAGACTCCCGAATCTAGCCGGCTAAAAGCATATTCACGAAAAAGGTTTTTTCGTGCATCTGGAACCCTGACGCGTGTCGTGCTGCTTCGGTCATGAAATAGCTTCTCAAATCTAGCTTCCTTAATCAGATTCGTGACATGATTCGCATGGCCTAACGGGGGATAGGGTGGAAACACTCTCTCCTGCCCCCAACAACTAGATAGCCCTAGTCTTCTCCTCCTACCTTCTAAGCATCTCACCCTTGATTTTGCTTAGGGAATAAGAATAGATCAAGATCCCTTGTTCTATTCCTTTGGTTTTGATATTTAAAACTAGGTCATCCTGGTGAAGTGCTACATTGGTGTATTATCTGTGCACTTGGCTGAACCTATTATATAATGCAGTAGGGCGGGTGGAGGCCGGCCATAGACGACTTCAAATGGAGTCATGCGCAGCGTCAAATGATACGACGAGTTGTAGTAGTACTTAGCCCACGGGAGCCAATCCAGCCATGGGAGAGGACGGTCCCCCGTGACGCACCACAGATACATCATGATTGTATGGTTCATCACCTCCGACTGCCTGTCGGTCTAGGGTGGAAAGCAGTGCTCATCACGAGTTTGGTGCCCGCCATCTTGAACAGATCCCTCTAGATGTGCCTGGTGAAGACAGGATCACGGTCACTGAAAATCGACATCTGAAAGCCATGGAGCTTGATGATCCCCTCGAAGAAAACCTTGGTGATCCCCGTCAATCGTGTTGGAGGCACCAGGCATCAATCGTGTTCGATGAAGAAGTCTTGTCACAGTCATTGTAGTGTCTTCTGGATCCCTTCGTGGCTGGTGTGCGCCAGCTGCAACACAGCTTGGAGGGACGCCAATGCCGTAGGACAAAGATGCGGTTGCCCCGGAGGACAAGGCCATCCAGGACATGCCACGGTGCCCCACATTCTGTGACGACGGTGTCCTAGAACTCGCGTAGCGTGGGGTCTGCTTGCAGCTCTTGGCGGATGTCATCGAAGAACCAGAACATGGGCGAGGAGAGGGTCTGAAGTTGCTCTGGTGTGATGTCACCGTCATGACGCGAGAGCGCATCAGCGATGACATTCAAGCAGTCGGGCTTGTATTCCATAGTGAAGTCATAGGCAAATAATTTGTTTACCCATTGTTGTTGTGACACCGTGGAAAGTCATTGATCTAGCATGAATTTGAGGGCATAGTGATCGGTGTGAATGACAAATTTACGGCACCACAGGTAGGGTTGCCAATGTCGAACGGCCTGAACGAGACCAATAAGCTCGCTCTCATAGGCCGCCAGCTTCAGATGACGCGCTGCGAATGGCCTACTATAGAATGCGAGCACGCCATCGCCTTAGTGCAGGACCGCACTGAACCTTGACCCTGACACATCACAATTGACCATGAAGGGCCGGTCTAAGTTGGGGAGCTGAAGGACCCGGATGGTGGAAAGGGCGTGCTTGAGGGCGTCGAATGCAGTCATGGCCTCCGGTGTCCACGAGAAGCCCTCCTTTTTGAGAAGGGTGGTGAGCGGTGCGACGATCGTCCTGTAATCCTAGATGAACCAACGGTAGTATCCCGCAAGTCCTAGGAACCCGCAGAGGCCGCACATGGACCACGGCGATCTTCTCGTTGTTCATGGTCACGCTGGTCCCTGAGATGACATGTCCTAGGTATCTGACGGAGGGTTGGGCAAAGGATCACTTGGCACGCTTGAGTCAGAGATGGTGCTCATGTAGGGCGGTGAGGATGGTGTTGATGTGTTGCAGATGAGTCAACCACGATGGACTGTATATCAGAATGTCATCAAAAAACACTAACACAAACTTACAGAGAAATGGCAGGAGGACCATGTTCATGAGGCTCTGGAACATCGTCAGCGCATTTGTGAGGCCAAAGGGCATCACGAGAAACTCGAAGTGGCCTTCATGAGTATGGAAGGCCATCTTGTGCACGTCCACGATGTGGACTCAGACTTGGTGATACCCCGAGCGCAAGTCAAGCTTAGTGAAGAATTTTGTGCCATGGAGTTCATCAAGGAGTTCTTATACGACGGGGATGGGGAATTTGTCCTTCACCATCTGTTGCTTCAGAGCATGGTAATCCATGCAGAATTGCCATGAGCCATCTTGTTTCTTAACCTAGAGGATAGGGGACGAGAAGGCAGATGTGCTAGGCTGGATAATGCCTTGATCGAGCATCACCTTGCACTGTGCCTCGAGTTCATCCTTCTGCAGCTGGGGATTCCGATAGGGACGAACCGCCACTAGTGTCGCCCCTGGCAGGAGGTGGATCCTGTGATCACATGGGCGCGCTGGCGGCAGCCCCGTTGGCATGGCGAAGATGTCATCAAAGGAGCCGAGTAGTGTGTCAAGGAGCTCTTGTTCATTATGGCAGACGGCGTAGAGGTGGGTCGTCTGGATGTCGTAGCGTGTCGAGCCAATCCCTCGCCAAACCACCCAACAATCATCGCACCAGAATGCCATGCATAGGTTGTCAAAGTCCCAGAGAATGGGCCCCAGCATGTGGAGATATGACCTACCATGATGAAAATTCTAATGATGATTTTGTTATGGTCACTGAAGAGTGGTTTCCATGATGTTTTGGTCGGTCATTGAAATGTGTGATGATTTTGTTTTCCGTGATGTATTTTGGTAAGGTCACGGGAATCATCTCGAAAACCCTGACGGAATCATCACAGAGGCATTCATGGCACTGTTCATCGCTGGATTGTGATGGTTTCACGGATATCCTCGAGTTGTGACCAACACACTTCGTCACTGAAACCCACACCGCTCCATTTGGCTATGGGAGCTGACGCCGTTTGCCTATGGGAGAGCTGCCTTCACTCATACTTCCATCTGCTATTAGTCGTCGGACCTGCCCATCACTCAGCGGACACTTCTCCGTCCGATGTTATGGGACCCACCGTTAATCATTCGTTTCGAATGGGCACCTTTATACCACACTTCACTAACCGACATGTGGGACCTACCTGCCAGGGGAACCTTGAGGCCACCACCCTTCGACAACTGACATGTGGGACCCGTCTAGGACTGTTCTCCATCCGATGTGTGGGATCAACGTGTTAGTTAGAAGGGACCCGCCACATGGGACCCAGCCCACCATCATTCAACGACTGACATGTGGACCCATCTGGGACTATTTTCCATCTGACGTGTGGGATCAGCGTGGGACCCACCATGGGGGACCCATCTCTGTTCATGTGGGTCAACCTTTATCAGCTGACATGTGGGACCAGGGCACCATCCCTGTTCACGTGGAACCTTGAGGCCACCACCCTTCGACAACTGACATGTGGGACCCGTCTGGGACCGTTCTCCATCCAACGTGTGGGATCAGCGTGTCAGTTAGAAGGGACCCGCCACATGGGACCCAGCCCATCATCCTTCGACGATTGACATGTGAGACCTATCTGGGAACATTTTCCATCCGATGTGTGGGATCAGCGTGTTAGTTAGATGGGACCCGCCACATGGGACCCAGCCTACCATCATTCAATGACTGACATGTGGGACTCATCTGGGACTGTTTTCCATCTGACGTGTGGAATCAGTGTGGGACCCACCATGGGGGACCCATCTCTGTTCATGTGGGTCAACCTTTGTCGGCTGACATGTGGGACCAGGGCACCATCCCTGTTCACATGGGGCCACCCTTCTTCGGCCGACCTATGGGCCCATGTGGCATCCTTCACCACCCGATGCGTGGGACTAGAGTGTCAATTACCTGGGACCTGCAAGTGGGGATCCTTCTCTATTCACATGGGACCACCCTTATCTCAGACATGTGGGACCACCATTCTCCGACTGACGTTGAATTCACCAAAAACATTGGGCTTTTTAGGATTCGAACCCAGGACCTGGCATAAAGATGTGAAGGTCTTTGCCACTACACTAAGTGGCTATGTGCATTCTTGTCCCCTTGGAGCCTTTATATATGTAAGTACATTCTATGTTCTCTTATATCTTATATCTATATATATGGGATATATTATATCCCCTGAAAGTGGAAAAGTATCTGCCTGTTGGACTTGTGGCAGAGTCAAAAGCGGCAGTAGAGGATCCCTGGTGTGCTGTGGTGGCTCTGGCATCCATTTGGAGGTAGGCGGCGGGGCTTTCCCTATGGAGCACGGCGGCATTGGCGTCCACATCGCTTGTGTGCCGTGGCAGAGCCGTCAAATCTGATTCGCAAGTCTCCTTTCTTCCCTTTTTACTGTTCATTTCTTCATTTGTGTTTTGCCTCGACATGGATCTACTACAGGACTTGGGGATTTTGCTTAGATATATCACCTTTGATGCATACCGCCATATTCCTTAATTTTAGATAGATGCGAGACGAAGATTGGTTCTTGTAGTCCCTATAGCACATGGCTATTGGATTTGTTAGGAGGCAGCAAATCAGTGCCACTAATCTTTAAACTGCATTTGTTGCTACGCATGCCAATGATGGTCACTAGCACTTGCACTTGTAAAACTGAGGCAGCCTATTTGGGTTCTGCAGATTCGAGATGAATGCATGCTATGTTGTGTTCCGCGGTCGTAGGTGAGGGGTTTCTCGCAGCTGGGCTGACTGTCAGGAGCAAGTTCATGTGTTCCCTGTTGCTCTGCTTTCAAATCCTATGAAGCTGAGCTCGTGTAATTCTTGTGTGATCCTTAGACTTCATTTAGCTGAATTTTTAATGGTATTATAAGTGTGATGATTAGACTTGATTTAGCCGAAATGAGCTCGTACCATGGAAATTGTTAATGGTTGTTAAAGTTGCATTTTGATATGAGCCGTGGACTTCACTAATGGATCTTTATTGCATTATTTTCTACTTGAGTGATCTCAATACGTGCTATTTTGAGTTGTTTAGCTATAAGCTAAATTTTTAATGGTATTGTAAGTGTGATGGTTAGACTTGATTTAGCCAAAATTGTATTGGACTAATATGGTTACAGCCGCAGTAATTGCTATTCTAGTTTGAGTTGTCTATGTCTATGTGCTCCTACTCTAAATTTGGATGAGCTCATAACATGGAAATTGTTAATGGCTGTTAAAGTTGCATTTTGATATAAGTTGTGGACTTCACTGATGGATCTTTGTTGGATTATTTTCTTCTTTGTTCAGTGATATAATTACTTAGGTAGCTGAGGCCTCTTGCACACTGATAAAATGGAGCAGGCCCCCAACAGGAGGACGGACTCGTTTGCCAGCCTCCCAGATGATCTCATTCTTGATATCCTCTGCCGCCTCTCTGGCCCCTCCTTGTTTCACTGCAAATTGGTCTATCGACACTGGGAACTCATCATCAACAAGTCCGACATCCATGACAAGCTAGCCCACTAGGTTGTGATCAGTTTCTTCTTTGATAGGAACTACATGAAGCGACACTTCACCAGCTTCACCGGTGTATTTCCCTGCTTCAACTTCTTGCCCTTCTACATAAATAATGTAGCTGTCTTAGATTGCTGCAATGGCCTCGTCCTATGCTGGTGCTCTATGCTTATGGGACCTCAGTGTTGGGTCGTTTGCAATCTAATCACACAGAATTATAAGGTACTGCCAACTAGCCCTCATGATCATGGATTAACTTTAGGTTTATTAGCTGGTGAGGCTCAATTGTGTCTCGATCCAACACTCTCCTTGCACTTCCATGTTGTTGATTTCGTAGAAGGTGAAGACCGTTTAAATGAAGGTGTGCAGATCTACTCGTCTAAAACTAATACATGGCTTAGTATGGAATGTGGATGGGGCAAGGATATTCATCTGGGACTGTGTGAAATGCAAGGTGTATTTATTAACAGTTTTCTATGCAATATGGCCTATGTTGGAGATGAGGGAACATCTGTGATAGTTGCTATGGATATGGAGGGAAACACATGGAAGGAAATTGCTACGCCTACTAGTAGTGATGAGCACAACCTGCATCAAGCTCAGGGTCACTTGTGTGTATGTCTTGTTGATGGTCCTCGCAATCAACGCAAGTTTTCACTATGGATCCTTGAAGACTATGGTACTAATAATTGGATATTGCAGCATACTGTCATTCTTAGCAAAATTTTTAGAAGCATTAATATTCGAGGGGAGTTGACCCACAAGGTGATTGTAGTTCACCCATTATGGAATTTGGTTTTCTTAGCAGGGCATGAAAGAAAACAAATCATCGCATATGACATGAACCGCAGAAAAGCTCATGTCATCCCTACTAGACTCTTTTGGTATAGTAGACATTTGATTAAATCAAAAGAAGAATGCTTCCAGCATAGACCAGCCTATCTTCCATATGTTCCCTTGTTAATGGATTCACTAGAGCAGGGGGAGGAGTTTGTGCCCTTACCGCTCTACCCTTCGCGCATGTGGAATTGGTACCGTCTAACCAATCAGGAAAGCTATGAGGGCTACTCAACGAATGACTCCACCTCGTTAGACTCGGACTAGGTGGAGGGTGGCAAGATAGACAATGGCATGGGCAGCGGCGTCGACTGGTAGGCGAGGGGTTTTCCACAGCTGAGCTAACTGCTAGGACCAAGTTTGTGGGTTCTCTGGTGCTTCATATAAAAGGTACAACTCCTATGAAGATGCAGTTGCTGCCTTCAACTCAAGAGCAAACATCTCAAGTCCACCCTTGGCTGCTGATGATGACATCTGTCTTCAAAACTCAATACCTGCTCTACCCTCTTTCTACTTCAAAATTGTTATAATAGTCATCCTGGTTATCTATGTCTGTAACATATGGAAGAAGCTGAGCTCGTGTACTGACTGTTAGTGTGATTGTTAGACTTGATTTAGCTGAATTTGTAATGGTATTGTAAGTGTCATGGTTAGACATGATTTAGCTAAAATTGTAATGTTTATAGCTCTATTAACTGCTATCCTAGTTTTTGTTATATATATCTATGTGCTGCTATTCTAAATTTTGACGAGCTCGTACCACGGAAAATGTTAATGGTTGTTAAAGTTGCTTTTCTTCGGATATACGTGCGCAATAGCATTTCAACCCCATGTCTCCTTGATCCGTTCTGCATAACGATGCAGTGAGATTTGCTCCTCGCTGCAATGTGGGAGCCAGCAGTAGGCGAATGATGTTTTGTAACGGTGCATACTGATTGATATGATAATCGTTGTAATGGTGCATAATGATGTTTTATAGGCGAATGAAAGTCCGGTCGTATCTCTTTTGTGTACCACAGAAAGTCTACCCCTCAATTGTTGTTGTTGCTTTACTGTCCAGCCGTTCCTCACTTGTGCAACACCAGAAAGTCCTTCGGTATCATGTTTCTGCAGTGGCGAACAGTCAGTCATAAATGGGCCAACTCATAATTGGGCCGTACACCAGTGCACACCACTCTACAATAGCCGTCGCTCACAATTGTCTTCATTGAGCATGTCCAAACAACAAAATACAGCGGATCTTGCGGCGGTGACCTTGAGTGGTCATGGTGAAGATGAGTATTAGTCTGGTCCAATTTCAAAAACTTTGGTAATGCATTATTGCCCAACAACAACACGAATACCAGCTTCAGCGATGTGGCATTGCACGGCTCAAACCATGTAACTAGGCTACCAAGTCACAAGCAACCTGTTCTATTCTCCTTCCATGACACCTACCTTTGCCAAAACACATCGGTCGCCCATGGTGTAAATGAGCCGTGTTGCGGCAATCCATAACACCATGAGTGCATCACTAATACCGCATCCTACGAGATTAGATATACGTGTGCAGTAGCATTCCAACACCATGGCTCCTCAATCCATTCTGCATAATGATGCAGCAAGATTTCCTCCTCACTGCAATGTGGGAGCCAGCAGGTAGGTGATTGATGCTTTGTATCGGTGCATATTGATTGACACGACAATCAAAACTGATAAACCCATTATTTATTTGTCCAATGAGGTCAACTATATAGTAGAACATTCTGAGTTAGCAGATATGAACTGCCACTAGCCAAGACTTGGGACTTGGGATAGTCCAGACATTTCTGTTGCGTGTACCATGGGAAAGTCTGGCCATATTTTTTTGTGTACCATGGGGCAGTCCTTAGTTGGGTAGTCCCTGCCAGTAAGGGACAGTCATCCGCCTCGTGTGGAACATGTTGCCTGGAGTACATTATTGGATATATATCCCCTGAAAATAGAAGAATATCTACCCATTGGTCTTGTGTGGTAGGGCAGCGGAGCTAGAGGCAGTGGCAGAGGATCCCTAGTGTGTTGTGGTCGCTTCGGCATCCATTTGGAGACAGGTGGTGGATCCGTGTGGGGCGTGCTGGTGGGGCATACCGGCGCGTTGCTTGTCGATGATGAGAGGCAACTTGCACGCCGATGGGTAGCGAGTAGGTGCGACGGAGAGGAGCGGTGATGAGGAGACTGACAGGATGGGATGGTGGATGACAACAGCAGTCCTAACATTAGAGGAAGAAGAGGAAGGAACCATCGACCACTACATATTTTTATATATATATGTGCTTATATGATAAGTAGTATTTGCATTACTAGATAAGGAAAGAACACAGATAGTACATAGGAGGATACAGTACGTGGACAGCCGTCTCACCTATCTTACACAAAGGCCCCTAACATAAAAGAAAATAAGAAGGTTTGTTAGAGCCTATGTTCCTTGAACACGCCAGTAGACTCCGCTGACCACTGCCATCGAAGAAGACTCCATCGCCAACCACAAGCTAGAGAAGCGGCATCGCTTAAAAGCTTTGGTTGCAGTCATAGTAGAAGAAGCCAATGGCGAAACTCCATCGACCAGGGCCACACCCCATCCTCACCAGCTCCTGGATCTAAGTTTGCCACCGAGGGGAAGAAGAACCAGATCTAGCCGGCCATCAACCACAAAACCCATAGCAAGTGTTGCGTCCTTCAAACAAAAGGAGGTCAGCAAGGTCAACATCAGACAATGGAATAGACTCACCCGCCTCGGACTACAGACAAGGGGATATGCCAGACCTCTCCTCCCCAGCCTTCCCAATGATACCAGAGGAATACTTCAAAGGGGCAAAGAATAGGCCACCATTCCGAAGGTTAACGCGTTGAGGCTTGTTCGCCTTGTCTTCCTTCGTATCATTGGAATAATTCTCAATGCCTTAACCATGGGAATAGGTGGCCTAACTACTGGCGATGAGGAATCGATAGCTGCAGTGAGGACACTGACGGGGTGGGACGGTGGATAACATAAACTTTTTTGCAAAATGGTGGATAACATCAACAGTCCTAACATTAGATAAAGAAGAGGAAAATCAGAGGAATCTACTAGTTGAGGTGGCCTAACCAACGGGTCTCCTCTATTGAGATGTCCTAACCAATAGGGCTCCTCTGATTTTTTCTTCAATCTCTGGGGTGCCTCCTCCTCTTTCATCCCTAATCTCTTGTCATCAGAGGAAGAAGAGGAAAGAGAGAACAGAACTCACTGGTTGAGGTGGCCTAAACAATGGGAGTTGCTCTCCCTTTTGTCTTCAACATCTGGGGTGGCTCTTCCTCTTCTTCCTCAAACCACTCATTAAGGGATCCACCCCTAAATAGGAGCCCTGAGGATGGTAGATGGGGAGATGGTAGATGGGGAGGTGGTAGATGACATTCAAGGCGGACACGGTCAACAACCCGCACACATGAGTTACCTTTAGTTGGTAGTTCAAAAAAAAGGTTTTAGTGTCTTAGTTACAGTACGTCTGCCCCTCGACTATTGTTGTTGCTTCTCCGTCCGAAAATAAGCTATCTTTTTGACTTTGATACATCATGTTTGACCGTCTGTCTTATTTAAAATTTTTGTACAACTTATAAAATAAATAAACTATCATTAGAGTATCTCTAATGATAAAATAAGTCATATTAAAGTGGATGATGTTTGTACAAAAAATTTGAATAAGACGGATGGTCAAACATGATGTATTAAAGTTAAAAAGATTACTTATTTTTGGATAGAGGGAGTACTTGCTTATTAGGATGGTCCGGTCATTTCTCATTTGTGCAGTGCCGGAAAGTCCTCCATGTGTGTGCCATAGTTGGGCCGTCTTTGCAAAGACATGCAGTATATCAAGAGAAGGGAAAGTCCTTTGGTATCTTGTTTTTGCGTTGGCGGACAGTCAATCATAAATGAGCCAACTAATAGTGTCTTAAGCCATAAGTTGCAGATCTGGCAGAGGAATCCATTATCTGAAACCTATGTGTCATCAGATCAGGAAAGTAGCTTGTAAAAAGGGGAGTCATTCTTGTTTACTGTAATGACTTGTTTTTAATTATTAGTTTCGTTTGTACTCCCTCCATCCCAAATTATAGGTCACTTTGACTTTTTTGGTACACTCACTTTTCTATGTATCTAGACATAGTTTTATGTCTAAATACATAGCAAAGTGAGTGTTACAAAAAAATCAAAGCGACTTACAATTTGAGATGGAGGGAGTATGAACTTGATGTATTGAAGTTCGTGTACTCCCTTGCATTTTATGTCATAGATGTCGATACTCTATCATATGAAATTAGTAGTCACTTTAGCTAGTAAAGGACACAGTAACAAGCATCACATGAAAACAAGGATAACTAAAGAGGGTACTGCTAGACACAGTCAAATGTATAGGGCCAGACTTCTTATGTGCGCACTGCATTCGTATAGCAATGGCTTGTCCTATGAGTTCAATTATGTAGTGGATGGATGTTCTGGTGTTTGCAGACATGAACTGCTAGGAGCTAAGACTTGGGACTTGCAGGATCAAGAGATGGGACAGTCTTTCCATTTCTCTTTCTGTAGCATGGGAAAGTCTGACCATATCTCATTTGTATACTACAGGACAGTCCTTATGGGTCGTGTGATAATAGGCTTGTCCCTGCTCCTAAGGGAGTCATACATACTCATCATGTGGAACATGTTGATCTTATATGCCCTTGGACCACACAGTTGATGCATTAGGATCCATCGAGACTGGATCCATGCTACAAGGGCGGAGCCTAAATTCAGTTGATGCAATGCTATCAGTTTCCTAGTAGACTGATTGCTATGCCATTCATAACAACCCTTCATAGATGGTCTTACGAAATCAACTATGCAGTGGTCGGACATTATCATCTACAGTACAAATCAATAGCACCTCTCATCCGTGATGCACAGTATGGTCTGTCAAATTCAAATCTTGCTTTGGCGTGTTCCTTGCATTCTATGATGTAGACGTCATTGATCTTTCCTATGCAGTTAGCCACATAAACTACTTACCGACATAGTAACAAGCATCACAGCAAATCGAGGATAAAATATGGAGACACTGTCAGACGTGGTCAAATGTAATGGCGTCGGACTTTATTGCCATCGCAATAAATTTCAACGGTTGTCTGCACTCCTCCGATGTCGACCTGTGGGACCTGCAGCTACTCTGACAGGCACACCAGGCCACTCAGAATTGGAACATATGAGTAGCCTTTGAACACCAGGATCTGTGTGTTGTGGTGGCTCACGAGTCCATTTTTCGGTTGGCTGTGGGTCTGTCGATGAAATATCGGCGGCAATCTACCTAGGGTATCCCTACGGTAGTAGATTATTGGAGGAGGCATGCTAAGATGATGAACTAGATGTAATAAGAGACACAAGATGCAAGTGTTATCTAGTTTAGGCCATAGATTGCGTAATACCCTATGTCAGTGCTCTGATTGATTATGAGTTGGTATGCGAGATGAGTTTTTGAGGGGGGTCCCTGCCTGCCTTATATAGTCTAGGGGGCAGGGTTACAGATCCGAGTATCTCAGGATGATTGATCACATGCAGGATAACAGATTACATGAGATCGTATCTCTAGTTATCTTGATATCTTTCCTATCGACTAGGTTTTCTTTACCGCCAGGCCCTTCCTTACTTGGTCGCCAAGACGTCCGACCAGATCTAGGCCTTGATTGGTCTTCGTCTCCTGGGCCAAGTCTTCAGTCTCGAGCATTCCCAAAGGTGGGCCACGAGGGTATAGGGGTTAATACCCCCACAGCTAGTCCCCGAGCATCATGCTTCTTGAGGAAAACACCATCTTGACCCTTGTCGACCAGCAGGGATTGAGAATCTCGTATGATTGTCATAGCTATTCGAGCTATTGAATCTTGTTACTGGTATGCCGACCAGTTGATAGGAATCCTCATGGGCATATTCACCTGCTGACTAGGCCAATGTTTAACCAACCACTGTGTCTTGTCAAGTGTAGATGTTTGACAAATGATGCATGTTGCTCTTAAAAAAGAAAAAAATCACTGCACATCTTGTGATTTGGCCCACAGTAGGGAGAAGAACCTGCATCATTTCTCTCATGTACTGTTTTGGTAATCATGGTGTGGAGATCTGCTAAAAATAGCCCAAGTCACTGCTAAGTGATGTGGGCCCACGTAGTCCTCGAGCCTGGTATAAGCTGCAGAGCACGTTGTGTCCGGGTCAAAAATTTAGTCAAGCCTTCGGCCACACTCTAGACTAATCCATGGTGAGGAATATTTATAGTGACGGTTGTACTAGTATATAGTGTTACTACTGACCAGTCCCCAGTGGTGCTAAGTGGAAGTATCGACTATAGTGTTGCTATGTCTAGGCTTGCAACTTTGGTACAGACTAGTGAACATGGCAATTGCGCAAAGATGAAGATGGGAAAAAATAGCTATGCTATTTGCTTGGAGTGAAGCTTAGCATACTGTTGATGCAAAATTCTATCTGCAAACACACCGAGCTAATACCCAAAATCAATATCCGAAGCGTGCCAGTCGATTTGACCTGTTAATCGACAAGGATGATAAATTGAATAAAATCCGAACAAGACGAAAGCGATACGCCTGGACATCAAAGCTCAGAAGGTATTCGATAACTGTTGAACAGATCAGATGAGACGACAGTGATACACCCAGAAGTCAAAGCCTAAATCATGCTCGATAGACGCGGAACCTGCAAGGTCGCCGGAGATCAAGTTGATGCAGCTCGTCGATTCTTGAAAGAACTCGTTGAAAAAGAAAAGATACTTGATGAAGTCGTCGAAAAGTAAAGTACTGGTAAAGGTAAATAAAAAGTAGATTTGTTTATTGATGCTTGGATATCCATTACAATGCCCTTCGGCACATATTTATACTCTACTATTCAAAGAGTCCTAATTTAACACGCAAGCTTAAATATAGAAGAAATAAACTAATTCCTTATACGAACTCTATCTCTTTAAGAAAAAGAAATAAAACCCGTATAGGAGTTGGACTTAAACTATAATACGAAAATCATAAGCTCTATGTTGTCGATCCTCTGTCCGCTCCCGTCATTGATGTAGTTATTTCCTCATTGGCACATCCCTGGCATCGGCAACAACCTTCTAATCTTTCTGCCTATCTTATCGGCAACAGCTCTTCCATCTCATCGGCAATGATCCTCTAACAGTTTTTCAGCTTCATCGGTAATGTACCAAATCAACATACCCTTCATCAGCAACCACTCATCGGCAGTTCAGAAGCAATGCTGAAGAAAAACCAACCTCTTGCCAATTTAGTTTAGTCTCCCGATCCTTATTGACACATGCCAAAAAACGGTGTCAACACATGCCCCCAATTTCGGAGTATAAAATACTTTATGCACTGAAATTTCCTCCAGGTCATGATTACCCAAGCCGCTTGAACTTCTCCTCGAAGGTTGTGCGCGCTGTAGTGGAAATCCTGTACCAACGGGCCCATATAATGCTTCCTCCGCCGCGGCCCATTTTTCATCTGTGATTCAAACCCTAGCTTTTCTCTCTGCAGCTGCGATATCAACAGACGATCCTCCGACGAACTCCATTGGTGCCACTCTTAATGGTGATTCTTAACCTCCATTAGCATTCTTCGTTTTCTCCATCTTCGTCGCGACCATGGCTATCCCCTTTGACGTCCCCAAGGTTAATCTTCTTCTTTACCCATCTTTTGACATTTCTTTTCTCCTTTTCCACGCAGTTCATGACTCCTCCTCATTTTAATTTTAATCTCAGGAACTTTACAATAAGCTTCTTATCCCAACACATCAGAATCAATTTATCTGCCTAGGCCCAATGGGGAATCCAGACCCAATCGACATTATAAACGTAGAAACCAATCGAATCCCCTTTAGAGCTCAAAATCTTGATTTAGGATTCTGGACTGATACCTTTCGATCCTGGCCAAAAACCACTAAAGGATGGAAAGACTGGTATTTGAGGGTCGCCAGGCCAATGGAACTGTATTGGGCAGAACGTAGATTAGAACAGTGCATCAGACTATCTATTGCTAATATGGAGAGGAATGAGTCAATGTTAATCGCCGCCTCCTATTTCTGGTCCGATACTATGAATGCCTTCATCTTCAGACATGGACCAGCTTCTCCAACCCTTGCCGATGTGTATATGCTTACTGGCTTGGATATCTCATCTGCCGATGACAACACTCTGTTCTAGAGAAAACCTGAGCATCAGCTGACTACTAGGAACATCAGTGGCTAGACTGGTTATATCAGCGAGTATAAGAAATCCGGATCAGTCAATCACAGGGAGCACTCAGCTTTTTTGGACATGTGGCTTGAGAAATTCATCTTCTGTGGCAGAACAGTTGGACCGACCAATATGCACCTTCCTGCAGCAGAGATGTTGATTAACGGCGTTAGACTCCCACTTGGCCGATATCTCCTTGGCTCCGTTTACCATCTTCTTCACCAAGTGTCACAAAAGCTGCTGCAAGGCAAATCCATTGACAATCTGGGAGGCCCTTGGTGGTTCATCAATATGTGGCTGAACGCCCATATGCACAAGTATTTTCACATTGATCTATTCGCCCAGCGATTCCCTCGAAATCTTCCTAAAGACTATCAACTTGAGGAAGAAGAATCGGCAACACGCCCCCCTATCAACTTTGGAGAAGCACTGGTAGTATTACCAAGGGTGGAAGCAAACAGAGCTCAGATTGGTAATCTCTTCCACAGACTCTACATAGGCATCCCTTCTGAGCTTCGGGCCTGGGTCCCGTATGTTGATGAAGAAGCAAGATTCCCTCTTTCCTTTAACCTTACCGATGAGGCTTTGAATAAAGATGCCAATATTCTTAGCACAATAATCACTCCTCGCGCCATCCCGTTCAACATATTTGGAAGTGGGAAGAACATCAACCACACATATGAGTTCTATTATCCATCGGTAGCAGCAAGACAATTAGCCTTTGGACAACTGCCCATCAACCTTTGCTTTGCTGATGTGATTAAACCAAGAGAGACCATCACGAACCGCATGGATTGGCACATGATTGTTACTCTCCTTCCTGATGCCGATACCTCTAATGTTGATCTAACCAATTGGGTCCCAGCTTCCTTCATCACTGAGTCCTTCAGATTATGGTGGCAAGAATGGAAAGAGCAGCTATTCTTTGCATCTCCTCACCTTTACTAGAATCTCATCGATCCTGATCACGCCATCCCTACTGATGCGGTAAGTCTGACCATCTGCACTTCTTTCAACTTCCCTTTAATCCATCGGCAACTAACTTTTCTTTTTAAATAGGTCGACGACCTAGTTCCAACACTGAGTAAGAGCGGCAAGGTCATACAGCTACAGCCGATCTCCCCAGTATCCATCATCGGCCATAAAGCTCCTTCGCTAGACGCTCTGATGGGCCATGGTCGTTCCAAGAAGAGCACCAAATCAGCCGCATCCTTGGCACAGACATCTCAGGTAATCACCTCACTTTCTTTTGCAGATGCCGATTGCTGTAATTTACCGATCTTACATTTCAGGGCGCGAGTTCTACACCAATCGAATCTTCATCGGTAATTCGCCTTTTGTCTCCTCTTGCAGCACCTTCATCGCCATGCCTTGTCATCCTTGATGATTCTCCAGAGGTATTCTTTATTTAAACCTTGATTGTTGAATCGGCACTTTTACTCATCTGTTTCTCTCATAGCACCAAGTAGTCGCATCGGCAACCGCCCCGAGTGCGCAGACACTCCAACCATCCATTGTTGATGCCCCCTAGCCATCCGATGCCGATATTTTACAGCACAAGCGTAAGGCTTCATCGGGTGAAGAATCACAATCAAAGCGGGCGAGACTTACACAAGCTCTAATTTCACCATCAGCATCCTCGCCTCGCCCGATATCGCCTGATGTACCTGTGCAGACTTCTCCATCGGCAACTGCTCTTCCATCGGCAATTGTACCCATACAAGGATCTTCATCGGCACCGGTATCGCAGCAGCAGCCAATCGAGGCACCAACACAGGAAATGCCATCGGTAATTGTACCTGAGGTTGCTTCTTCAAGCCAAAGGTGAGAGATTGCCTTGAAACAAGTAAGTTAACTCCCTTAGATAACCTTTAACACTTAGGTTCTTCTGCTGATGTCACTTTTTTCTTTTTAGGAGCAAGATTCCCCTGACAGTCTGTTCTCCTTTTCTATCAGTGGGATTGTTCCCGATGATGATGAGCCTGAAGAAAGCTCTGCTCCAGCCCTTGAGGCTTTATCATCTGAAACCAAATCTCGACTGGAAACGTTATTATCCTTGCTGCAACAGGAGACTTCTTTGCTGATCCAGGACTCTGATTCTGCAAGAGCAACCTTCAAAGAAATTCGAGGCCATATTCCTGCCGATGTCGAGGAAGCACTCTTCCAAGCTGCACATCTGGAAAGTCGACAATTGCAGTACCAGAGGGCTACCCAGTGAATTGCCGATAGAGCCACTCAGGCAAAACTCTAGGAGGACATGATGAAGCACAAGCAATTTGCCGATGAGAAACACAAAGACATCGGTAAACTAGAAGCCTCCCGTGCAGATCCAAAAGAAACGATTGCTCAACTATCGGCAAGAAGAGAAGCCCTGCTTGCGGAGCTGAGACAGATCGAAGGAGCCTTGGACTCAGCAAATCAGGAAAAGGCCCAAATGCCCGAAGCTATCAAAACTCTTCAGCAAGAAAGGGACAACCAAGTCCTCAAGACGCTGGCGCTTAAGAAGAAAATCAAGTCAGTTGAAGGCAATGCCGATGAAGACCCAAGGACACTGGAGGAAGCCGACCAAATTTGCCTGCGTGCGATATCAACCATCCATTCATTGTTGAACTTGTAAACCTTCTTCCTCATTGGCAAAGCAATGCATCGGCAACTTGTAAAACTTCCACATTAACGTAGCGCTGATACACTCTTTTTGAACAAGTACTTTATATGTTTTCTTCATAAGCATGTGTTTGGAATTTCATCGGCAATATGAAAACCATGTTGACGTCTGCCGATGGGCCTTTGTTTTTGTGCTTCGTCTGCCATACTTGAGTTTTTTCCCCACGGGAATTTTCCTCTTTATGCTCACGCTGTAATTTCCTCTTCTGAGTCTTCGTTAGACCTACAGGGCACCATTGAGGAAGCATTGTTTTCCAAACGGGTTGATACAGTTTTGTACTTGAATTTGGGTAATTTATATTGGGATCTCTATAGAGTATTGCCTCATCAGGGATTCTTGCATTGGCCATCTCCTCGAGCTCCTCTCGGTTCATCGACAAACAGTCATCATGCCTGCCTAGCCTTTCATGTACACTGGTTCTGCCCCCCAGCCGATCATGTACTGATGCTCTCTCTCTGATAGGCTTATCAATGTATTCGCTCCGATTACCATAGCGCGATCTTCTTTCTGTCCGATCGGCTCGATCATAACCATTGCACTCAGGGCAACTATCAACAGTAGGCAATTTAATGCCTTCTTCCTAGCAGTAGATGAAGAACGGGCATCTCTAATGATTTTTATGCCGACGCCATTCTTCCTGACGCAACTCCTCTTGCCGATGTCGATAGCGGTCACCTGAAATTCTGTACGGAGCTGGTCTAGGAGGTCTTCTGGAACTACTATTTTCTTCAACTATCTCTTTTCCCTTTAAGTCATCGACAATTACTTGATGTCTAGGATCTACCGATGATCTCCTTTTAGCACTTGTTGATATCAATACTTTGGTCTTGCTTACGGCATCCACTATGTTTGCAGGGAAAGGATGTTGATCAATCTTCATCGACCTCTGAGCTTTAGAGTTATCGAACTTGATCCTCCCAGATTCAATGGCCGATTGCAACTGCTGTTTGAAAACCTTATAGTCATTGGTATTGTGTGAGTTGCGTTATGAAACTTGCAGTACCTCATCTTCTTCAGCTCATCTGCCGATGGAATCACATGATTGGGTGACAGCTTGATTTGGCCTTCTTGAAGTAGCAGATCAAATATTCTATCGGCCTTTGTGACATCAAATGTGAATTTCTCTGGCTCTTTCTGACCAAAAGGACAAGATATAGGCTTCTTACCCTTTACCCATTCAGCAAGGCCGATAGTTGGTTCTTCATCTGAGTCTGATTCCTCTGCTTCTTCTACAAAGGACACCTTCTTGTTCTAGCTCTTCCTATGTTCTGGAGTTTGAGCACTTTGATCAGAGATCCTTTGCACAATATGGCTTAAACTTTCAAACTCCTGAGAATCGTACTTGTCCTTGAGATGTGGCAACAAACCCTGGAAAGCCAAACCAGCTAATTGGCAATCATCAAGCACTAAGTTGTAGCACCTATTCTTCATGTCTCATACCCTTTGCACAAAACTCTCCACCGATTCATCACTTCGCTGTCTCAATTTCATCAAATCGGTAAGCTTCTTTTCATGGACACCAGCAAAGAAGTACTTATGGAATTGTCTCTCCAGGTTAGCCCAAGTAAGAATAGAGTTTGGTGGCAATGAGATAAACCACGTGAATGCCAATCTAGACAAAGAGGACGGGAATAATTGGATCCTCAGCTCATCCCTATTCGCTGCTTCCCTGCACTGGATGATGAATCGGTTGATGTGCTCCATTGTCAATGTATCATCCTGCCTAGAAAACTTAGTGAAATCTGGCACCTTGTACCGATTCGAAAGGAACTGAGTCATAAGCTGGAGGGTATGGAGTCCGATAAGAGTAAGTATTAATCTTGGGCTGAATCCCAAATCACTCTTTCATTACTTCTATGATCTTATTGGTTAAGAGTGCATCCTGATCTTGCCAATGCACTGGCTGAATCTCCACTCGAGGCGTTGGCTAATATGCTTCTACATACCCCTGTGGCACTTGGCTTGGAGGAATCGGCATATTTACGGCACCAATCTATGGGGTAGAGTTCATCGGCTATTTTGCCAATGTTTGATCCTAAAAAGCTGCCTGTGGACTATACTGCTGAGTCCCCATTGCCTGGTAACTTGGTTGAATAACAGATTGCTGAACTGGCGCTTGCTCTAACCAATTGAGATTATAACTCATCGGCACCTAACTTGCCGATGGCTGATAGCTTGCGGACAATTGATGCTCTTGTATGGGTGGATGATAGCCAGCATGATTGCCCTGAATTGCAGATAACCCAGATTGAGATATGAATGACACTATGGGCTGTCCTGTAGTGGAAGCTCTCTGTTGAACTGGTGGAGGACTAATCAATGGATTCGCATAAGATATCTGTTGCGGAGGCGCGTGGAATCCCATTGACAATGGCTATATAGTAGGAGGTGCAGTAGAATAATGTGACACTTGAGCCATCGGCCGAATTGTAGTAGCTGATGTCATTGGACCCTTCCCTGCTACATCGTGCACTTAAGGCAGTCCAGAGTTGGCAGTAGATGTACCTAGAGGCATCCCGTATCCCCACCAATTGGCAACAACTTGACTGTGTTGACCTGAAAGACCTGACATTGCCGATGTCGATAGATCTGTGCTCAACTGAGTACTAGGCCTCTCCTGAGACGTTAGATTTGATCCTATCGACATGGCTTCAATGATAGATGGTCCTGATATAACTGGAGGAGTAGGCGCTTCCATACTCTCAACGGCTGGATTTGCCAATGGAGTACTGATAGATGCCGATCCCGGCTGATGATATGCCGGCCCGACATAACCTGGTGCTTGTCCATCTCTTAATATTGGCACAATAGCATTGTAAATGGTATTGGACAGCACGGTGGAGTGGTTGATCAAAGCTTGATTTAATGCAGAATTAACCATCTCTTGTAATTTACCAGGGTTGGAGTCAAAGGTTACCTGCCGAGGCAACGGCAGATCTTGCTTCTGGATGACTTCTCCGCCCCTATTCTTGCTAAAAGACTTCAAGCAGAGCTGCCTATAATCCTCCATAGCTTTTTCCATGGCTAGCTTCTGATCCTCCTTGAGATCTGACTCTGATATCTCGATGATGTTCTCTGGATTGATATCAGCAGGATTCTTCATGATAAATCTGTTGACTTGGTCCCATCGAGCGTGCCAAAAGATGTGTTAATGCAAAATCAATATCTAAAGCGTGCCAGTCGATTTGACCTGTTAATCGACAAGGATGATAAATTGAATAAAATCCGAACGAGACGACAACGATACGCCCGGACGTCAAAGCTCAGAAGGTATTCGATAACTATTGAACAGATCAGACAAGACGACAGCGATACGCTCGAAAGTGAAAGACTGAATCGGGCTCGGTAGACGCGGAACCTGCAAGGTCGCCAGAGATCAAGTTGATGCAGCCCGTTGATTCTTGAAAGAACTCATTGAAAAAGAAAAGATACTTGACGAAGTTGTCAAAAAGTAAAGTACTGGTAAAGGTAAATAAAAAGTAGATTTGTTTATTGATGCTTGGATATCCATTACAATGCCTGTTGGCACATATTTATACTCTACTATTCGAAGAGTCCTAATTTAACACGCAAAGCTTAAATATAGAAGAAATAAACTAATTCCTTATACGAACTCTATCTCTTTAAGAAAAAGAAATAAAACCCGTATAGGAGTTGGACTTAAAGTATAATACGAAAATCGTAAGCTCTATGTTGCCGATCCTCTGTCCGCTCCCGTCATTGATGAAGTTATTTCCTCATCGGCATATCCCTGGCATCAGCAAAAACCTTCTAATCTTTCTGCCTATCTTATCGGCAACAGCTCTTCCGTCTCATCGGCAATGATCCTCTAACAGTTTTCAGCTTCATCGGTAATGTACCAGATCAACATACCCTTCATCGGCAACCACTCATCGGCAGCTTAGAAGCAATGCTGAAGAAAAACCAACCTCTTGCCGATTTAGTTTAGTCTCCTGATCCTTATTGACACGTGCCGAAAAATGGTGTCAACACATACCAACCAAACCCCAAGGGCCATGTGTCAAAGTAAATGGTAATGGCCTGCTCTAAATCCATAGTTTAACTATGGGGGCGTCTGTAGCTATGCTACCAATGCCCAGTCCCTAGCTTCGCACAAGGCTAATTAGATGGCTATATATGATGCATCTTTTGAGACATCCTTGTGTAAGACACGAAAGTTATAGTATAACTATAACATAAGAACTCCTGTTGTGCAAAGAGTGTTAAAAGGGACCATAGCTGTGCTATGTTCTGGTCGGAGCTTTGCAACAGCCTAGAAAAAATGGTAGTTGCCAAAATATGTGAAGTAGGGAAAATGGCTATGCCATTGTCCTGACCGGAGCTAAGCTGGTCGGCCGGACCCCTTTTACCAGGATCCATTGGTAATCTTAATGTGGTTAAGAGAGATGACATGGTTGTGCCTTCTTTACTCAGTCCCTAGGCTAACTATGGGACTAAACCAATAGTAAGAGTCGAAATAAGTTGAAGAGTGAGCATGACTTTGTCAGGCTCGGATTGGTGGTCAGTGACTAATAAAAATATACTTTCATATAAGCATGCGTTCATGTCATATATGAAAAGATCAGGCTGTTACTATTGTTGCAGGGAACAATTTAGCCTTTCCATTTTTGTCCAATCAAGTGTATTATCCAAAAAGCATGCAGGTGAGGCCCAGTCCCAGTTTAAGAGCACGAATGAGTCTGGTGTTCGATAATCATCCTCGATGAAAAAGAAGGAACAAGGCCCATGCGCATCCTAGTAAAAATATCCGTCCACCGGAGTCAACGAGGTAAACCCTAGAAGTCCACGGGCCACACCGCTAGGTATATATAGGAGGCGGCCACCGCTTCAGTTACTATGCCCCACTTTACTACCGCATTCATTTCCACCCGAACTGCTTTCATCGTCTCCATCGCTCCTCACATTTGGGGAACCGCCATGCGAACCCTAGGCTCCATCCACCATAATCAGGCGATCGCATGGGCCTACAGCACCGCCATGGGTTGGGTATTGCAATCTTCTGGCGCTGTGCGTGCGGCCTTGACGAAGCGGGGATACCAGAGATGGCTGGAGGCAGCACGCAACCGGCAGAGGTGGTGAGGACAAAGTTCATGAAGACGCACTGGACCATCACTGAGTCAATGGCAAGGACACTTCACAGCCAGGTGAGGAGTGGAATGCTACCACCAGAGGAGCGTGGAGTGTGGCGAGTGCCACTTTCAAGTGATAGATTCCCGAGCCCTCGCGATGGAGAAATCATGGTATTCGAGGATTACATCCTCTGGGGATTGGGGGCGTCGATCCATAACTTCTTGCATGATTTGTGCATCCAATGGGAGATATCTCTATGCAATTTGCATCCCAACTCCATTCTCACAGTTTTGGAGTTTATTACCTACTATGAGGAATATTTGGGGATCCCGCCCCATTTCAACCTATTTCACCATTTTTATTACCTAAATAAAAAGGGAAGGGAACGGGAGGTTCCCAAGTGGCAGGCAGGTGCTACATTGTGTTGCGCAATGGGATGAAAGCATAGTGGATAGACATCCCGCACTCCACCTTGATGAAATTGTGGTTCCAGAAATGGTTCTACATGAGGCAAAGTCAAGAGGCGAAACCTATGCCTTGCGATGTGACGTTGATCCCCAAGTTCAATGTCAAGTGGGCAGCAAAGCTTAATGTGATGAAAATGGAGTAGGTGACAGAGTTGCTGCCATTGATAGACAGGGAGAAGGTGCATGGAATCATGGTGTCCTGTACGTGGTGGCAACGCCGGCTACAACCGTGCCGGGAGAGGCCTACCATGATGTATGAGTACCGCAGTCATAGTGATCTATCACGGGAGGTGGAAGTCGATGTCAGCACTGACATTGTCAAAGTGTGGTGCACTGAGGTCTTCCACAACTCTAATCTGGTGAAGGCAGCACCAAAAAATCCTCAGCATCCTTTTAACTGCACGCATCGACCACTACAGGTGTGTATAACTCGATGTTTGTATGCCACAAATTGCATAGTATGTAGCAGATTCTAAACATGTATGTGTGTTGCTGACATGTTGTAGAAAATTGGTGGACAGGATCGTGCTATTTCCATCTCAACCGTCCTGGCTGGAAACTGGCCACGCGAAGAGGCCCTGCACTGGGAGCGCACGCTTACCGACCTAGCTGACCAGATGGCCGACACTGACAGGACCAGCGATGGAGAAGAAGAGGTGGAAGCAGTCAGGCAGGAGATGACCCCATGCGGTGAGAGGGCGTAGCGCTGGGTTGCTGCTAAGCAACCACTGTCGCGCTCGTCCCCTATGAAGGGTGGCGTCTCAGGTCCCTCATCCAGGGGGAGTCCCAGGTTGAAGAAGGGATCACCACCAAGGCCAAGAAGAAGAGTGCGGTGATCTTATCATCGTCATCAGAGGAGGACTTAGAAGATAATGTACCTCTATGTCAAATAATGAAGAGGCTACGAAGAACATCCCCACCCTGTTTGTCCCAGCATATGACGCCACCACGGGGATCCTCACCGCCGAATACATAGGTTGCAATGCCGGCGACTAGTTCCCAAGGTTAGCATCGCTAGCTAACGCAAGTGGACTGGTCTATGATCATCGTCGGTCATCATTGTCGGTCTTGGAGTTGTTGCCAGTGTCCAATCTGGTGGTAGAAGAGACTGGCCTCCATCCTCTATCACCAATGCAGCCGGCAAGTCCGACCGAGGGGTCATGCTCACTGCCATGATGCCTACACGATCACCTGTCCTGCTAGACATGGATGCTCCATGAGGTGATGACCATGGTGAAGGACAGGAGGCTGGAAGGGTTGGTGATGGCGCAAATGCTGCCATGACGGCCACAACAGACACAGAGTTAGTGGATGGTACAAACAATGCTGGTTGGCAAGATGTAGCCAGTGGAGGTCATCGACGTGGACGCTTCCAGTCATCATTCAGTCACTCCACCTGGTGAGTGGAGTCTAATTTTAGGGAAGTTGATCTTTTAATAATCCTGGGGATGAACATAACATCTTGGTGCTCTATAGTATGAAGTCTGCCATGGCATCGGGAGCCACACAGGGGCCAACGGGTGGTAGCGCCAAGCTGGGCATGGACCCAGTAATTGAAGAGAGGATCCCCATCGTCCCTGCTAGCACCAGCGGGGTGATGGTCGTATACACGCTCATGCCGGTACCACCACCACGCCCGGCCACTGCCGAGCAAGTTGGGACATTAGGTTCTGGTTAGTCAGCGTAGGTGCACGACATTGGTGTAATGCGAGTGGAGGAAATCACTGATGATGCCACATAGAAGGTGGAGAAGATGGTCATAGACTTGGTCCGCTAGGTGCAGGTGAGTAGAACCTGATTGATTGACAAATGTTGTATGTCTTGTTTAGGCCGATGCTGATGTTGTTTCATTTGTTAGGATATTACCAAAGACACCGAGCAGTGAAAATAGGTGATTGATTGGGTAAAGCCTGCCCTGGAGGAAAATGCAAAATTGCACGACGAAGTGGAGCAATTGAGGTGGAACGCACAGGGGTGAACGCCGAGCTGATAGCGCGGGTGGCAGAGCAGGAGAGGATGGCTGAGTAGGTGACATTGCTGCTGCATTAGAAAGAAGGTATGTACCTTAACTACTATGGTGTCTTTGTACTGCCAACATAGTCACCATGCCCATACGATTACAGATATGGAAATCTGAGAGAAGCACGCCCAGGAGCAGATTGTGCAACTGCAGAGCCAAAACACCGAACTGGTGGCCAAGCATGCTGCTATGGAGAAAGATATGCAGGGTAAGGGGTACTGCTTGGTGTGATATACCATATTGCTGTGTTGTCATGATCTGAGACATCTGTGTTTGTGATGTAGAGCATCTTCATATGGCGCAAGAACAAGTCCGTGTGCTAAACATGGAGACCAAGTGGATGCAAGGGCAACTTGCTGAGGTGGTCGGCGGGATTGCTCCAGTGCTCAATGTGCTCGCAGAGGATGACGCTAATGACATTACCCCATTGATGTCTTTGGGGGTTGTGATCAGTGCTTGTAAAGCATCCTGGTCGCGTCTGAAGGGTTTTACCAAAGAATTCGCGGAACACGTGGGGTCGCATGTGCTGGCGGTGGTGCGCTCACATTATCCAAAGGTGGACTTAGTCCATTTAGGTAAGGGAGTGTCAGCTGATAATGATGTTGTTGCAGAGAACCTCAGGCTCGACTCAGTGGCGATGTCAAAGGAAATGGTGAAGGACATCTATATAGTAACTTAGACATGTTGTCATTTACTGTGTTGTTGGCGCGTGTGGATGCCTTTTGTATGAAAAAACTTTGTTAGTCATGGGGTACGGGTAGCACTTCTTAGTAGTGCTTTCCTAAAGACAGCATAAACCAAAGGGCTGTATGTTTAGTACTTTTCCTTAACGTTGCCATGGTCGAATATGAATCGTTCGTCATGTTAGTGGAAAATTTATGGAAGCCGACAATAGCGATTGTCATGTTACAAAATACAACAGGTTTGTACTTGAACTCATTTGAATGAGGATGAAACAGTAACAATCTTTATTCAATCGACTTGTATCAAGAGTATATAAGACAAATACATGTGACATATAGTACTAACTATCACGGGTAGAATCGCTTGAGAAGGTCGATGTGCCATGAATTGGGTACATCAATGGGAGGCTTGTCTAGGGTGCAAAACCTGTAGGGGGTCGACCTAGTGATGGCCTTTACCATGAACAGTCCCTCCTAATGGGATGAGAGCTTATGGAAACCTTCAGTCTTCTACTTGCATCGTAAGACCAAATCGCCAACCACAAAAAATCTGTTTTTGACATTGCGGTTGTAGTAGCGATGTACGGAGGCGAGGTATTTGGCTATCCATGCACATGTGTCAAGCCGCCTCTCTTGGGCCGCATTGACATCGAGTTGTCTAGCTTCATTGGAGCGTTCTTCATCATAGTTTTCTACTCTTGGTGACTGGAAAGCTATATCCTCAGGGAGAGACGCCAGTGCTATAGCCCAAAGACCCAAAGACCATGAAGTATGGAGAGACGCCAGTGCTACAGCTTGGTTGGGTACGTAAACCCCAAGTGACAGCCCACAGCTCTTTGAGCCATCGACCCGGGTGTGTGTCTCTGTCCTAGTAAAGGCATTTGCGGAGAGCTTCGAGAATCATTCGATTGGCTCTTTCCACCTATCCATTGGCATGAGGATGGGCCACCGAGACGTATTTTACCTTGATGAATTTGTCGTCGTAGAAATCAAAGAAATCACTATCGGTAAAGGTAGAGCCTAAGTCGGTGATGATGGTATTAGGGACGCCAAAATGATGGATGACATCATTGATCATCTCAGTGGCTTTCTTTGTTGTGGCCTTAACTAAGGGCTTGTATTCAATCCATTTAGAGAATTTGTCGATCAGGACATAAACATATTTGAAACCGCCTAGGGTTTTCTTGAAAGGACCGATCATGTCAAGTCCCCAGCATGAAAAGGGCCATGATGCAGGGATGGTTTGTAGTTCGTGCGCCGGTACGTGGATTTGTTTCATGAAAACTGGCAATTTTTGCAGTGACGTACCAATTTTTCTGCATCGGCCACGGCTGCTGGCCAATAGAAGCCTGCTAAGAAGGCTTTGCCGACCAGCGTGTGCGATGCTGCATGATTGCCGCATTCGCTGGAGTGGATTTTATCCAACAGCTCGATGCCTTCTTCTTGTGTAATGCACTTTTGAAAGATTTCCTGACGTGCATTTTTTGGCATCAACTTGTCATCCATGAGGACATAGTGTTTGTTCGTCGGATGAGGCGTTCCTTGAGGATCTTATCATCGAGTACGTCTTCATCAACGAGATAGCGAATGAACTCGATTCGCAATCAAGCTGGGGTGGTTTCGGCTATGCCACTGACTGGTCGTCCAGTGGCTGGTCGATCTGCATTGGTGAGACATCATCTTATAACTAGCTCTGGTCGGCGTTATTTTTAGAGATGAGGCTTTTCTCAACTAAGGGGTTGTCGTCAAGGACCATGGCTGTAGGATGGTCGGAGTGTTGCTGTTGGATTTTGCTCGTAATGATGGTTGGTGTGATGGAAGGTTTCTTGACTACTATTTGCTCATCTTTGATAGATGGTTCAAACAAATCATGAATGAACACGCCATGTGGTACTGCTGCCCTTGAGGAACCAAGCTTACATAGCTCATTGGTGACTTTATTTTTGGCTCATACCATAGGACAAACTCAAGACCATAAAACTTGTTTTCAAGCTTTTGGATTTCTGCCACATAAGCCTCCATCTTCTCACTGTTGGTGTCCCATTCTTTGTTTACTTGGTTGATTACAAGGAGGGAGTCACTTACACCATAAGCCTTTTGATGCTGAGTTCGACGGCAATCCATAGTCCATGAAGCGCAGCTTCATATTCAGCTGCATTGTTGGAGGCTTTGAAGAGGATTCATAGAATGTAGTGCAGGTTGTCTCCAGAGGGGCGATGAAGTAAACGCCCGCCCCTGCTCTGTCGATGTTGAGGGAGCCATCAAAATACATTTCCCAGTGCTTATGACTCATGTCTTTCCATGGTAATGTTAGGTCCAACCACTCGACGAGGAAAACAGCTAAAGCTTGAGATTTTATGGTACTACAGTTGTTGAACTTTATGGTAAATGCCATTAGTTCTGGTGCCTATTTGACTATTTGACCACATGCATCCCAATTGTACACGATGTCGCCAAGCGGGAAATCGGTGACCACCATGATGCGGTGAGATTGGAAGTCGTGTAGAAGTTTCCTCTTGGTGATCAAGATGGAATAAAGTAGCATTTCTATATGCTTATAGCGCTATTTAGAGTCATTGAGTACTTCACTTATGTAGTAAATCGGGCACTACACCGGATAAGTGTGGCCCGATTCTTCGCGCTCGACCACCATAACTGTGCTTACCACTCGATCAGTGGCCGCGATGTAGAGTAGTAGTTCTTCACTGTCGGTTGGAGCTATGAGAACTGGGGGAGATGTGAGGTAGCTTTTTAGCTAAGTGAAAGCGGCATTAGCCTCGTCCGACCACACAAACTTTTCTTTTGCTTTTAGCAGTCAAAAGAAAGGGAGCCCTTTTTCTCCAAGATGTGATATGAAGCGGCTTAGGGCTACCATACAGCCTGTTAGTTTTTGAATGTCTTTGACACATTTAGAAGGTTGCATGTTCAGCACTGCTTGAACTTTTTCAGGGTTCGGACGTATACCGTCTTGACTCACGATGTTTTTGAGCAGTATGCCTGATGGCACCCTAAAAATACATTTGGTTGGATTTAGTTTCCACTGGAATACGTTGAGAGCATCGAATGTTCGCTGGAGGTCGGCGATCAACGTGTCTGATTTTTGGGTTTTTACCACTATGTCATCTATGTACGCCTCAACTAGATGGTCTTTGATCTCATTGTTAGGTTGCGTCGGCGTTTTTAAGGCCGAAGGACATTGAATGGCATGCTGATAGGTCACTTCGGTGTTTTAAGGCTGAAGGACATGGTCATGTAATAGTAAGTGCCAAATGGAGTTAAGAAGGAAGTTTTGATTTGGACATCCACCTCCAGAGCTATCTGGTGATAGCTAGAATAACAATCTAGGAAAGAGAGCAATTCGCAACCAGTGGTGGAGTCAACGACTTCATCGATGCGCGGTAGAGTGAAGGGGTCTTTGGGGCAGTGTTTGTTGAGATTGGTGTAATCAACACACATTCTCCATTCCATGTTTTTCTTTTGTACAAGGACCGGATTGGCTAACTAATCCGGGTGATACACCTCTTTTATAAGCCTGCGGCTAAGAGTTTAAGTACTTCTACCCTAACACCTCTTTCTTGTCATGAGTGAACCAGCGCAGCTTCTGCTTGATGGGCTTCGTAGTCTTTGAGACATTGAGGAAGTGCTCAGCTCATTCCCTGGGTATGCCAAGCATGTTTGCTGGTTTCCATGCAAACATGCCGATGTTATCCCGTAGGAACTGGATGAGCGCGTCTTCCTATTTGGCGAAGAGGTTGGCCCTATGAGGGTCATCTTGTCCTTGTCACCAGTAATGAGGATTATCTTCTTATGCTCCTTGCTCTTCTAGGAAGAGCGCTTGGCCTCCTTGAGAGGTATCTGGAGGTCAGCCAGAGGGATGGTCCTGGTTTTGAGGACTACGTCCACCATTCTTGTTCGGAGGTCAGCAATTTCTACCGCCGCGTATGCGGAGGTCTCGCAGTTATATGCCATGAGGACATTGCCATGTAAGGAGAGGATGCCTTTCTCCATTGGCATCTTGAGTAGCATGTAGCCATAATGGGGGACTGCCATGAACTTGGCGATTCTCGAATAGCCGAGTATGGCATGATACACACGCTCAAAATCTACAACTATGAAGTTGATGAAATCCGTACGAAAGTGCTAGGGAGTGCTGAATTGGACACAGAGGGTAATGCCCAAGAGGCATCGATGGCTTGCCTGGCATCACACCCCAGAACAGAGAGTCATACAGCTGGAGATTTCTCCTGCTGCAAGCCGAGCTCTTTGAAGGTTTTAGGAATAGGATATTAAGGGCGCTTCCGTCGTCAATCAGCACCTTCTCGAAGTGGAAGTTTTCAATCACTGGGTCGAGGACAAGGGGAAAGTAGCCAGCATCTTCTCCCCTTGCCCACATGTCTGCTCGGCTAAAGGAGATGGTCTGTTTCAACCAGGTTGGAGCCCTGACATCAGCCACAAGGTCCTCATCAGACTTGCTTATGGCCATGATGCTGCGCCAGAGCAACTTCTTTTCCCTTTGGGTTTCGAGGGCGATTTTGTGGCCGAAGATTGCTGCTACGTGCCTCTCAGGCTCCTCGTACTCATGGCATCTTTTGTCATCGGAGGCGTGGTCTTCGTCTTTCTTCTCCTCCTTGACTTCCTTGTCAGCGTTCCTGTTCTTATTTTTGTTCTTGTTGCCACCACACTGCCGCTTTATGACAACTTTGTGGGAAGATGTTCGCGAAGCCCCAACATTCTGCGCAGGTCTGCCCCTTGTTGGGGTGGCGAGGATAGTCCTGACTAAGGATTCTGTCATAGTCATCATCGTAGGGTTTGTCATTACTCTTCACGGCGTTGATGCGGTTTCCGCGATTACGCTGGTTGTCGTCTTGTTGGCTACGCTTCCTATTCTGTAGGTCATCGTCGTGGCTGTCCTCACACCGCTGGTCACGGCAATCATTGCGGCGATCGTCCCTTTGCACGTTGTCACGTCCTCCATGATACTGGTCATGGTCGCAATTGTCGTCCTCTCAGCGATGGTTGCGGCGTGGAGGGCCATCATCGCTATTAGGACAGAGGGTGTCGTCCACGCGTGTCCATTCATGCGCAATCCTCAGGAGTTCGATCATCATCTTAGGCTAGACGTGAAGCAACTCGATCTTGAGATTTTGGTTGTGTGGCTGCGTCAAACCATTGATGAAGAGCTCGACGGCTTCTAGCTGGGTGATGTCAGTGACCGTCGTCCAGACGTCCGAGAAGCACCGGATATAGTCATGTAAGGGCTCGTTCGGGTAATCATGGATTTAACACAGAGCATACTTGGTGCCGGGTTGCTGGCGCATTGGCTTGAAGTGATCCGCCAGCATCTGTCGTAGTTAGGGCCAGCTGTGGATTGATCCCTCACGCTGGCGCATTAGCCATTGGGTGGCCAAAGTACCCAAAATGATCGACAAATAGTTTGCCATGATGCGTTCGTCGCCTCTAGCTGCTCAGACAGCGGCTTCATACAGGAACAACCACTAATCAGGGTCGGTATGACCATCATAGCGCCTGACGTCGATCTTGAAGTTTTGTGGCCAGGACACTTCGCGAAGCTAATTGGAGTAGGGCTTAGGACCAGGGATGTTGTATCGTTCCTGATGCCTGTCGTCATGGTTGTAGCAATGGTCTCCCCATCCTCGTTGATTGACCACCTCATCGTAGGTGTCCGCTCGCGGGCCGCCTCTTTTGCGATTGCGTTCTGGAGATCGATTGTGGCAATAGCGATCTGGAGAGTGGTTTCCACAGCTATGGTTGGAAGAGCGATCCAGACCATGCTAGAGTGGTCGTTCTTGGCAGAGCCCTCGCATAGATCGGATCCACGACGCTGATGACCACGCGATGCCGACTTTGCCGATGCCTCTCACAACCAATTGACCTGTGCTGCTACCGCCGTCAAATGCATCTCTAGAGTCACAGCCAAAGAAAGCTTCTAACTTGCTTCTAGCAATAGCGATGTTGGTGCTTGGCATTTTTGGCACTTGGCAGTTGTTCAACAGATCAAATTCTTCCGCTAGATTGGGTGGAGGCGCCAGTCTCGCTCGGCCCTCTGCTCGGCATCATGACGTTGTTGCTCATGGCGGGTGGCGCATCCGGTGTTATGCTCGACCAGACTTGTCTCTTCTCGGGGGTCTCATTGTTGATGGTAGGCTCATCGGCGCTGACCATGAATATAGTTCCTTCGAATCCTGGAGGATACTCGAGGTGGTTGGCATCCTTAGGCTCCATATTGACCATCGTAGTCGATTGCCTGGTGGCATCAGGATCGGAGTAATCCTGGATGCCTTTTTCCCCTGGTTGATCATCAACGATCATCTGGTCGGTGTCAGGAGCTGGTGGGCTGGTCTACACCCCAATGGGATCTCTAGCAGCCTCTAATGTTGTCGAGTTATCGTTGATGCAGAGGTCGGCGAGATCTGTCAAAGTTTCATCCCATGGCACATTGATGATATCCTCAAGGCGCACCATGTTGACTAGATGGCCTGGGGCAGGGCGACGTGAGATCTTGTCAAGGAGCTGGTGTGTCATACGATCGCACGTAAGAGCATACGCAATTAATGGAGGAAACTGCTCTGCATAGGATGTGACAGCATTTTTTAGCCCGTATGGAAACAAGACTTGTCGGTGTCATGACCCTGGGGGCCTAACATCAACTAGTAACTACGTGCTGCATGCTCCCTAATCTGGATGGTGATGCAAGAAGAACATGCAATTTATCCTGGTTTGGGAAAAGAAGGACCTACGTCCAGCAGGTGATGTCTTGTATTATCTTGCACCGAAGTGCTTGTACAGGGGGAGAACACAAGCAAGCGAGTGAGTTGAGCTAAGACTTGAGCGTTTTGGGCTCTGATAGCTCTCCATTAACCTGTCCTCTACACTAGCCCAGCGCCTCCTTTTATAGGCCAAGGAGGGGCACAGGTGGACAGGGAACCCTAAAATGGCACGGGCAGGGCTGTCATAGGCAGTGATGCAGAGGAATGATCATGTCATCAACACTATAGGGGTGTGCGCTAAAGCAAACTTGAGCCCTGCAGCGGCTTGTGTGATGATGAGATCCGCTCTCCTGAGATGTCATGGCGAAGTCAGTGATTAACCGGTCCTGATGATGGTGCTGGCATGCCTCAGTGGCGTGGTGAAAGATGCGACCTCTTGTTAAGGATGTACGGCCTGCTATGGATGACGTACAGGAGTGGTTAAATTATTAACCAAAGCCATTGAGAGCCTGGGTCGAGGGGCTCCCAAGGGGTTTCGAGGCCGTGTGGATAAGGCCGACCCCCAGGATTTTTGGTATGGATGTTGACATTTGCGTTTCAAGGGGGTGCCCGATGGGGCACAGTGTTCAGTATTGAGGAATAGTGGCTTTGTGCAAATTAGCACATCCTTGGGGATGGGCAATAAAAGGTAGACGCGACCTCTATACTTGCCCATCATTACCATCATTGTAGCCATGGGGGTTGGCGGGGGCTGGTGAGGCACATTAAATGCTCCGACTCCCATACAGAAGTAGGTGAATTGGGAAAGTGCAGTGGTCGACGGGGGGTCGTTCGCCCGTACGGATTTTCATCATTCGAGGGGGTCCTCGATCGGGCCCTGTCGCTTGAGGGGTCCCATCGAGTTGGCATTGTCCCGGTCCGTCGTGTCCTGTTCGTGGGCTGGCCCAGGATGACTTATCACTGAGACCCCGGCCTTGGGCATTCGGGCACATGTTTGTTAGGGACTGTAGCTAGAGATTATGATGGAAAATTTGGTCGATGATGCTGGGATTAGCTTGCTTGATTGAGGATTAAGGGTACCCCCTTATCCAGGTACACGACAGTAGCCTCCAAGCCTCTGTGCGAGTGCTGGCACTCACGTTGAGGTTCATGAATCATAGCGCTAGTCGTCTTCTAAAGGGTGCGCGCAAGCGTACCATTTAGGGGTAGCCCCCGAGGCCTCGGGGGAGTAGGTAGTACTCCTCCGAGGGCTTTACGCGGTTTTTGTCGAGGGATGCTTGTCCGATCGAGGGTGCTTGGTGTTCCTAAAAAATTAGATTAACATGAACTGGAGTCGTATTTGACCCTTCGACGGTGCTTGGTGTGCCTGGTTGAGGGGTGTCTCGAACCTTCGAGCCCTCGAGCGTATTCGACCCTCTTTCGTTGAGGGGTGCCAAGCGCAATCAAGCCCTTGGGCCTTGTACAACCAGGGATTTTGTGCTTTTTGGCGAGACACCCTGCGGTCCTTTCGATCGGATGTGGGGGGAGAAGCGCCATACTACCCTCAATGGGCGAGTTCCAACGTTCTCAATGAGCTGTTATCGGGAAATCCAAGTGAGAACTCATGCCCCATTGGATAGGGGTCCATTAATGGCTATGGGGGCATTCTCACAAAAGCCAAACAAACTGATGCACAGATGCCATCCCCATGCGCTAGGGGCCAGTGGCTCGATGCCTCCCGTCGAGGGGATCCCATGGGCATCTCCTTGTTTTGGCCTTGGATATGTTTGAGGGGGTCTCGAGAGTTCGTTCTTGAGCTGGGCCTCGTGTCGACTCCCCCTTGGTCACCCCTGACTTGAGTGCTCGAGGGCAGCTATCGAACCCTGACCGAGGGCTAGCCTTCGCTCCCTAGAGACTTATTGTGAGACTGGGGCCCCTTTTTCCTTCTTGTGGAAGGCATTGCTTGAGGATAACTCCATCCGTCCATCCATTGGGCATTCCTTTTTAGGCGAGAGTTGAAATAGCACGGTCGTGCTGGACCCAGACAACGGCTAGAAGCCAAGCAAGTGACGCGTGTGCCTATTTTGAGAATTGAGGGAGAGGTCAGGTAAATGCATTTAATGCGAATGGTTCGCTTACCCCCTCGGTCGAATCTGCCCGTTGCTCTTTGTCCTGGCTATAAATTCTGTGAGGTGGGACCTGCCCGTTCCCCATTTCACCTTCTTGCCTTCCACGCCGCTGCCACCAAGAGAGGAATTGCCCTACTCGTTAGCGCAAAGGGGAAAAGAGAGAGATTAGGAATCTTCCCTCTCGTTCATCCACTGAGTAGATCCGTGCTGCCGCCAGGGCTCCCGCGTTTGTTCCCCCGAAGGATTGCCTCCCATCGACCGTGACGAGGTGGGAGTTGGAGGAGTTCGTCGATGGTGGGCTTCTTCATCCCGTCACCTTGGTTGACCAGCCAGAGTGGAGGCTGCCGCTGTAGGGAGATCGGCAGCCAAATCCACTGGAGGGCTACGTGGTAAGCTTCATCAAGTTCCACAAGCTAGGATTTAGGTCTCCCTTGAGCCGATTCATGCGAGCTTTTTCCCACTTCTATGGGGTCGAGCTCCACCACTTCTCCCCCAACGCCATCTCTAATGCGGTGATCTTCACTGCCCTTTGTGAGGGGTATCTGGGGATGGAGCCACACTAGGAGTTGTGGCTCCACCTCCCCAAGGGGATAGTGAAAAGAAGAAGAGGAAGGAGAGGAGCCTTAAACACCAGGTGCTCGAGCAGCGTCAGGCCAAACAAAGCGAGATAACCACCCCATTGAGGAATCTCCCTCGGAAGAGACCGAGGAGGGAGAGGAGGAGGATAGCAATGATGAGGAGGGGGTGGCGGTGCATCTCGCGCCCCACCTGCCTGATTCCCCCCGCGCTAATGAGCTTTCTATGTAGGAGGATGTCCTGGAGTGGCCTGCTCCACAAGCGTCGAGGGCGACCTCTGGGCGTCATGGGAGAAGAGGTTGGTGGACCCCTCTACGTGGGGAGGATCATCCTCCCAACATGCGTGTGGCTGGACTCCACCTTCCTCATCTTGGGAGACCCGGTCCCGGTCCTTGATGCATGGCGCGTGGACCTGGGACCAGGAGGTGCCACCCTCGACGCCCGAGATGCGGATTCGGGGTCACGCGGCCTCGTTAGAACAAGGAGGCCCAAGGACATCGATCGAGGCCCCGGGCAGCTCTAGACCCAGGAAGGGTATGGCTCAGAGCAGAGCCTCGAGGCCCCCTAGTAGCTCGAGGGGGCCCGGAAGGTCGCTCGTCATCCCAGTGGGGTAAGCTCCACTGTCCCGAGCTTTCTCTCTTGTTCCTATGACTCGCAGAGTTACTAGATACCTTGTTTTATCCATGTTGCCCAGGCTCAAGCACCGGGTGGAGGAGGCAGATCCTTCACTGGCCAAATGGCTCAAGGTGGATGCGGCTACGAGGATGGCGGTGGCGGCTAGAGGTGTGATATCAAGGCCTCTGTCGATGCCGAAGGTGGTCTGGCTAGCTCAGGCCCAGGCGGCAATAGTTCGAGGGAAGCTGATGGGCTCTGCTCTTGTTGTAGGCTCGAGTGGCTCGGGAGCCATGGGTGGTGGTGACTCTGCCCGGGGCCAAACACCAAAAAGTGAGGGTGCAGCCCCGGGCTCGACGCCCGTGGCCCCTAAGCCTAGCCAGGTCAAGGCCTCCACTGCCTCGCACAAGGCGGGTGCCCTCAACCACCACGAGCTGGGGTCGAAGGACGCCCCGATCGTCCTTGAGGATGAGGAGGCTGTAGTTCCCCTCCCTCCATCGAGGAGATGGTGGAGCACCCCCAGGAAGTAGGAGCGCCACCTTCTCAGCAAGAGGGGTGGGAACCATGGCCAAAGGGCCTGCAAGAGGTGGAGATGCAGTGGAAGTAGGAGTAGGAGAGCCTACAAAAGAAGGAGGAGGAGTAGCTGTGAAAGCAGCAGGAAGAAGTGGGGTTGGCCCTAGGCCAGCTTGAGCAGCAGCAACAGCAACAGCAACAGCAACAGCAGTCGCAATAGCAGCAACCATAGCAACAGCAGGAGGGTACGGCGCCCTTGGACCCACTGCCTCAGCGGTAGGATAGGCCAATGGGGGAGCTGGGGACCTCGAGTCTCCCACAGCAGCAGGGGGATGCCGCAACTACCTTGAGCCAGCGGCCGCTACAGCAGAGCGTGGCACAGGAGGTGTCGGTGGTCCCAAGCGCATCGCATGAGCAGTACGGTGAAATGGCCGCCGTGAACCCATCACTATCACATTAGCGAGAGGAGGAGGAGATTGCCCTTCTCCTTAGCGGAGCGTCTGCCACTCGAGGGGCCCCTCGCAGCCTTAGCTGGTCTGCCCCCAGCTCTTTTGACATGGCGAGGCAGGCGAGTGGCGATGCTGAGTCACCGAGGGCTAGAGCAGAGGTCGAGCCGCCGTTCCCCACCCTGGCTGAGCGGGTGGCTCATCATGGCGGTTCACCTAACCTGGTGATCTAGATGGTGACATCGGTGTGGGGAAGGGTCAATAGCATCCTCCCCTCTTGGGGCAAGGAACCCCTCATGCTCTGGAGCCCGCTAGAACCTGACGCCCCTGGGATCAAGATGGACGATCCAGCGGAGGTGATGCACTGGGACCAGTTGAGGAGTATCGGGCGCGAATGGCGCACGTCTTCAAGGTGGCCCTTGATGTCATCACCGATGACCTGGGCTGGGCCTACTCGGTACATGACTCTCTGAGCGTGCCTAAATTGGATGACTAACTTCCCACTCCCTACTTCTAGGATCTGAGGAGGCACTCCTATGTGAAGTCTGAGTTCCTCCACACGACGCAGGACAGGCAGGAGTAGATATGGCACCAACTCGAGGTCGGCTGGTCCGCCCAGGTAGAGGTGGCTTGAGCCAAGGAGGAGGCCAAGAAGGCTAAGGAGGACCTGGCCAAGGCCCAAGAGGAGACGACCAAGGCTAGGGAAGAGGTCAAGGAGGCCCACGAGAAAAATGTCCTAGGCCAAGGAGGAGGCCGCCCAAGCCAAGGACGACATAGGCCGGGCCTGTGTGGAGGCGCAGAAGACCCTCGAGGCCCTCTCCTCTTCGTAGGGATGCATCAAGGAGCTCAAGGTGGACGTCGCTTGGATCTCCCAAGCTCGTGATGCCCTCAACGTCTCGGTCGGGGAGGAGAAGCGTCGTACCGACGCCCTTGCTGCTGAGGTTGCCACACTAAAGGAGACCCTTCTTTAGAAGGAGGAGGCCGTCGCCTTGGCCGGTAGGACAATTAAGGACCTGCGGCTTGAGAAGAAGGTGGCAGTCCGTGCCTTCAAGGCGGCCCAGAAGGAACGCGATGAGGCAATGGATGCGCATGCGGCCCTCAACACCCACTGCATTGGTATGTCTTCTTCTCTGGTCCTGGGCTTCTTGTCCTTGCATTTCGTTCACCATGATTGACTCTTTCTCGGCCTTCCAGACCCCAAGGCCGATATGCTCGCCGTCCGAACAGCTTCCAAAGCGCTCCAGGAGGGCCGTTTGGATGAGGCGGCGCTGACCGACAGGGTCCGCACCATGATCAACGGGCTCTGTGACTCCTGGGGGGTCGAGCCCGCAGAGGAGATCGAGGAAGAGGTGCGCGGGGCTGCTCTTGTTGTTGACACCTCTAACTCCACATAAGCTAGGTTGTCATCCCCAGCATGGCGCCAGAGGTGCTGGTATTAAATGCATATGCTTTCTCAAAAATGAAAAGGGATCCGCAAGCGCACAGATAATACCGATGTAGCATTTTAACAGGGAGTAATCCCGATATTGTTATTTATATTTTTACCACTGGAAAGGGGAATGCTTATGGATATGAGCAATGAGCGCTGCATGTGATAATGGAGAGCTTAACCATGTCTTTTTCTATCTTCTCATACGGGGTAAGTGTCACATAAAATAATAATAATATATAATAATGAATGCTAAATGATAAAGGATAAATGAGAGCACATAGCCACATAAAATAATGATACAATCTCAATAGAGTACTCTAAGTTTATAACACTAGCATAGACTAGGACAATCTACAAGAATAAATCCTAAGTTATTCTAACTATAACACCAAAGCATACAATGATTAGTGCAAGTACACCTAGCAATCATCTTTTTAATTATTTTATCATAGCACACAGAAAAATAGAAAGACGATCAAGAAATACTTAGATTGATACACGGGGGTGCTCTCCCCCAAGCTGGATGTTGACATAGTCTGTTGATGTTGCTGACTGACAGTGAAGGCGTACTGTTCCTCCTGGAGTGTCATGAGTGGTTGCTGTTGGAAACAACACTTGACTGTTGAAGACAGCACTCTGACAGGGGACAGAATGTCCATGTGCCGGTTAGCTCTTTTTGATCCTTTGATTCCTGTGAAGCTTAATTAGACAGTAAAACTTGTGGAACTAATTAAGCGTTAGTGATAAACCTCTAAGCCTTGGATGTCTAGAACCTTCTTAGCCTTTTATCTTTTAGTAGGATCATGGACATTTTTATAAATTTTTTATATTTATGGTATGCAGAAAAAAAAGGTGAAGATGATCAAAAATTATTTTTGTGCCACCACAGTGAATAACTGTATGAGCTGTTGCACCACACATTGTTCACATGGGGATTAGAATTTTTCTAGATGCAATGCATGGCATATATTTGTTTTCTTTTTTCTAAGGCAGAAATAGAAAGGTAAAGATGCAACTAAATATTCGTGTAGGAAAAAGGTAAATATGTGAAACGGGAAATGTAATGTTGAAAAGGAAAATGCAAATAGATACCAAGTTACCTCTTGGTGCGGCGTTCTGTGATTTTTAGTCCTCCAAACAGGACCTCCTTGTTCGCTCAATTTTCAAGAGGTGCGTCGGATGGCATCACTAGTGCTGCATCTTGTACAGGATTTGATTTTGGTTTTACCTTGGGTTTCCATACCTTCCTTGTTAGTGATGGTGACTTGGAAGAGGAAGCTTCTATGATCACTATCTCTTCTTCTGTTGGTGGTACCTCTTTTACTTTTTCAGTGACATACTCCTTGTCAGGGTACCGACCTTCGAATATTGATACTTCTCCTTCATAGTCAACCCATCCATCTATGGTGATCTTCTTCTTCTAGCGATGGGTACGCTGCCTTCTCCTTGATCTATTCTTCTTGGGCTCCTCACTCATTATATAATCATCATTGAAATAGCGGTGCACCTTTTCTACGGGGAAGTGGAAGTGGACCTCCCCTATTCCAATATAGATGATGTCTTTGGTAGTGTTGAGGAAAGGTCTTCCTAGTATAATGAGAGGATCATACTCATCTTCACCCATGTTGATGACTAGGAAGTCAGTGGGGATGTAATGGTCATCGATCTAGACAGGGACATCTTTGGCTATCCCTTCCATGAAGCAAAATGTCTGGTCCACCATCTGTAGCTGCGCATAGGTGGGTTCCAAGGGCATATTTCCATATAGATATTCATAGGTCATCTTGGCCATTATATTGACACCTGATCCAGTGTCATAGACAGCTTTGTTGAAGGAACATCTATTGATGGAGCATTGAATAGTTGGGACACCTGGGTCGTCCTTCTTAATCAAATGTGGGGACTTGAGCTGATGGTCATGCTCTATGTGGACTGCAGTGACCATTCTCACTGTCTCTCTTTTTTGGGTCTTCTTATTGTTGCCCTTGTTCTTAGTCTTAGTTTTGATCTTAGCTTTGTTGTTCCTAGTGATAGTCTCTCTCCAGCTCATAGGGGTACTGAGGGTGTGCTGGAAATTGCAAAACCCTATTCTTGAAGAAGAAAGTTTCTCGTTTGCCCCTTATGTTGAAGATGATCTTGGCAGTGTTGGAATAGATGATAGCTCTAACAGTGTTCAAGAATGGTCGTCCCAAAATGATGGGGGACCTCTCGTCACCTGCCGTGTCCACTACCATGAAATTTGCAAGGACATATGAGCTGCCTACTCGTACGTATATGTCTTCTAGAATTCCCATTGGGTAGCAGAGTGACTGGTCTCCAAGCTGCAAGCATATGGTTGTGTAGGATAAAGGATAGTTGAACATTTTCTCATATATCACCTTGGGCATGATGTTGACGCTTCGCCGAAATCATAGATTGCCTCATTGAAATTAGTACTTCCAATGGAGATCGGAACAACTGGTCTCCCTGGATCACCTTTCTTGATTGGTAGAGTTGGGTCATCCCATGATCCTCTAGGAGGGTCACTCCAATAGCTTCCTGCATTAAATATGTCTACAAGATGTGCATTTTCTAACCCTTCCGGTTGCCCCAGAATCTTACATTGGTCGGCGGAGGGAACAAAATTGGCAAGCTGTTGCAACTGAGACTCTAACATTTTATTGAAGCTAAGCTAATTCTTTATGGCATTGGAAAAATTATCCATTCTATTATTAACTATTTCAAGAGTTTTATCATATGATGCTAGTTTCTTAGACAGGTTATCCATTAACTTACCTTGATTAAGCACTAACTCTCTCAAAGGTGGCTGATTGAAATTATTGTAAGAAGAATTATTACCTTGGTAGTTACCTGAGAAGATTAGACTTTGCTGTTGATTCTAGCCTTGATTCTGCTGAGGACGGTAGTAGTTGTTGTTGTTGTTGAGGTAGTTCACGTCCTCCTTTATCTCTGGGCAATTAGCACCTATATGCCCAGTCTCTCCAAACTCTTCACAAGTCATGCAAGAATCATGAATGTGCATGACTTCTTTCTTTTCAATTGCTTTCTCATCGAGCCTCTTCATTAGCAAGTCCATCTTGGCAGACAACATGTCTACCTCCTAGAGCTGGTGCATCCCTCCACCTCTCTTGCAGGTCTGAGTTCTTTCTTCACTCCAACCTTGGTTGGAGGCCATCTTCTCCACAAGAGTTATGGCTTGAGGAAGATTAAGTTATAAGAATGCACCTCTAGCAGCAGCATCCATGGTTTCATGAGTGCTATTATTGAGCCCATGATAGAAAGTCTGTATGAGTAGCCAATTCTCCATCCCATGATGAGGACATTCGAGGATGTAATCTTGAAAGCGTTCCCAGAACTCTGGGACTGTCTCTTCATGTTGTTCCTAAAAACTTGATATATTCCCACGGAGAGCGTTGGTCTTGCCCATGGGAAAGAACTTTGCTAAGAAATTGGTGGAACATAGTGCCCATGTAGTATTCTTCTCCTTATTGGCAAACATAGTGCCCACTGCTTCGCTCTTCCCAAAAGTGAGAATGGGAAAAGGCAAAGTAGTATAGCATCTCTGGGGACATCCTTGATAGTGAAAGTTCTGCAAATCTCCAAAAAGTGTTGGAGATGAGCACTAGCATCTTCATGGGCCTTCCCACAGAACTGACTTGCTTGCACCATGTTGATCAATGCTGGCTTGAGCTTAAATGGGTGATCAATGTTCGCAGCAGGTCCAGTACGGATGTTGTCCGTAATGGGAGCTGAGAACTTGCAAAGTGACTTGTTGGCCATGGTGTTGAATACTGGTGTCAAACTTTGAATAAAAGGTGGATCTTTCGATTCAAAAGTACGGGCAGGTTGAGCTGATGAGGATGATAAGTGCTTTCTCAACTTGGCCTTGGTCCTCCTGATTAAAGCTTCTGGATTGTCAATGTAATTTTCTAGAAGATCAAACCTGCTCATACATTACCCTGCATATGATATATAACATAGACAAAAGACAAGGGTAAGTCTATATGAGGAGAGAAGGGTCGATGGTGCTAAATAACATTAGTAGATGCAATGACTGCTCATTATCCATTTGGTAAGCTTTCAACCTTCCCTGGCAACGGTGCCAAAAATGCTTGTCGACACCTCTAACACCACATAAGCTAGGTTGTCATCCCCAGCATGGCACCAGAGGTGCTGGTATTAAATGCATATGCTTTCTCAAAAATGAATAAGGGATCCACAAGTGCACAGATAATACCGATGTAGCATTTTAACCGGGAGTAAGGGATCCACAAATGAATACCGATGTAGCACAAATGAATAAGGGATCCACAAGTGCATAGACAATAGAGTACTCTAAGTTTATAACACTAGCATGGACTAGGCCGATCTACAAGAATAAATTCTAAGTTATTCTAACTATAACACCAAAGCATACAATGATTAGTGCAAGTACACCTAGCAATCATGGAGAAAAAAGGTCATATCTATGCATAGTGATATTACCAAGAAAGATCATGAACAGAGCAATCACTTCCCTATAATAGTGGTGTTCTACTAGTCTTATACTCGAGAGGAGGACTACGAAGGACTCAACAGGGCTGTCACTCCCGCGATCTACCTCATGATCCGAAATATAGGGCGCAATTGCAGATAAATACAGTATAGGCACCACGCTTACACAATATTTACCACTCACCCATCGATCTAATGAGCAAGCGCTATACGATCCTATGCATAAACATAAAATCTAATCCAAATATACTAAGCATATAATCAAAGTAAACTAAGGATAATATAATTAAGAACATAAACAAATAGAGCAAAGTCATATCTGATATATTAGAATAGAATAAAGTACTATTCATAGTAGCAAGAACAAAGATTAATATTATAATGAAGTAGAAGAAATTACCAAGAACTCTGATAGATCCAGACTCCAAGCTAGGTTTGACTCCTTCTAGACCTATTCCTATGTAGCTATGCTACTAAACTATGGAGCTCTAATAGAGATGGTGGCTCTAAGGCTTCTCTGGAGTTAATGAATGAACTAGAGAATGAATTCTAGAAAGAATTAGGGTTTCTCCAGGGGCCAGGGGTCCTGTTTATATAGCCCCCTAGGATGCACAACAGCCTTGGATCAAACTGACATATATGGACACTTCATATTGATCCTCAAAGTCGGTGGAGGCAGGATTCGCGAGGTTGCCCGTGATTGGTCCAGATGGCCGGGCGCCGCCCAGGTGGCTTGGGCGCCCGCCCAGTCACCTCTGCCACGTGGCCTCAGCTTCGCAGGGTCGCCTTCCCTAGTCTTCTAGAATATTCTTGAGTTACTGTGAAACGACCTCGATTTCCACAAAGGGAAAACCACAGAGTCGAAGTGTAATATGACCATTTAAATCACATTACCCGATAATAGTTGATTATCATCATCCATACATCAAACAAAAGAGTGCAATAGAGAGGTTTACAATAACTTATTAAATCGCCACTTGGCAAAATCAGAGTTCATGCAGCATAAAATTTAAAAGCTTGAAGGTACGGAAGCTATCATCTTTGATCCAACTTGAGTGTAGGCATGAAACCCTCAATCGTCGTACTCCCTAGACGAGTACTCACTCCTTGAACCTGAAACCAAATTTTTAGTATGATTTGTACTGGCCACTCCCACCCTATGCATTGCTTTATGGTAATTGGATGCAAAACAAGGGCATATCAAAAGGGAACCTATAAAGGCTGGGGGTTTTCCTAAGCAAGTAATCAAGTATATAAATAATATAGTATTTAGGTTTTAAACACATTCCCAATCCCACACCATCCGTCACCATCCATCTCTGAAACACCATCCTATATCCTCCAACATCATCTCAGACTCAAGTCAACAGGCCAACTCCCTCTCAGCTTGTCTCAGCGGCCCGCAGCCCTCGACCTGGCTCACGACCGAAAATCACACTCAGGGGGAAGGTAGAACACTCCACTCACTAGTTCGGTGCATCCTCCTAAGGAAAGGTCCATAGCCAAAGAATTGGCATATGTATCGATCGATCAACCATACACTCTGCACAGGTTTGACTAATCCACTAGATAACCATCATCGGTGTTGATCACCACCTAGGCAGATTCCAGGTGCCTACTGCCATAGAATGATGCCACTCTACCATCCAGCTCTGAATCACTGTACCCACTCCCGAAGGGGGTGCCATGATCGTCTAGGTAGGGTGTTAGCTCCAACCCAAGCATATACCATCGTAACAATTCTTGCCTAGCAGTAGTGGCATTGATCTATCCAGCGGTACGGCCATCTCCCCCCATGGGAAGCGAGTGGAAAGAAAGAGATTCTTAAGGTCCGGATACCAGCGCAGCAGTTCCTAAGTGTGACAAAGCCAAGATGTCTCCTCCAGGGTTGATCTTTAACATGCTACCACCGTACCTTCGTCCTGGGCTCCACCCCTCAGAGGCTCACACCCAAAGACCACCATCGCATCTCAGTTAGTCCACCACAGACCAATATTCATGGGAATGTCTAGATACATTCCTCAGCAAGACTCACTCCAAAAGCTCGTCATAGATCCCGGCTCGATCGACTCAACCCTCACCCTACTCCCTGTCGTAAGTGTTGGGAATATGCCCTAGAGGTAATCATAGAGATGATGATATTCCAGTTGTATCTATGACATGCATTAAGTGTTCATTGAATATCCATTATAGACAACTTGTATTGATTGGCAATTATGTGAATTATTTGTGGAACTCAATTACTTGAATGGTTATTCTAAAGTTGTCCCTGGTCGGCGTTCTTGTGAGAACACACTTGAATATTAGACCAGCACATGTATTAGTTGATGGCTATGTTTCACAAGTCATGGCAATGGAGATGTAACACTAATAATGTGGGCACATGTGAGACATGTAGGCTGGACTGACCCGACATGAGAAAGTCTCTATTCACGTCATATACGTTATGTCCTTAGACCTGAGATTGTGGTATGTACTCAAGATGTGAAATGGCCAACTTAGGGACTATCAAACGCTGCTCCATAACTGGGTAGTTATAAAGGTAGTCTTCGAGTGGTCGGGAAGCATGCTATAAGACATAGACAATCAAGATGGAATTTGCCCCTCTCTACATGAGAGAGATATCACTGGATCACTCAAGTGATTGGATCAACAAATTCATGGCCATGCTTGGGTTAAGTGTTAACCCACAAGTTAAACCATATATCGAGTGGCAAAGGGAATAACTTGTATGTGGTCGTAGTGGTTCGTCTGATATGATCTTTGCATGCACATAGGAGTTGTCACGTCTTGCTAGAGGCTGCTGTCAACTATTGGGCGAGTAGGAGTACTTGGCCCATGTCAATGTGTGCGTGAACCCATAGGGTCTCACGCTTAAGGGGCTAGAAGCCTAATTCGGGTTGGACCTGAATTAGACAAGGATTAGGGTTACTAATGGGCCTCCAACTTATGAGCTCATTAGGGATGCCTATATAAAGCAAGGGGTAGGGGCGCGGTCAGGGGTTACACACCTTGAATAGCCGCCGTCGCTCTCCCAACGCTCGCGCCTTCTGCTCCTTGTGGACCTAGCAGTCCCTGCACGTGTGGGATTCCTCGGAGGTGCTGCATCTGGAGCACTGGGACGAACCACGCGAGGTGGTTGACATGACGGATGACCATGCAACTGCACTGCCTGCAGCGACACGTACGACTACATCGAGTCATCTTTCGTTGCACCTGCGCATCTAGTGGTAATCCCGTAACATGTAACTAGCAGTAGATCCTGGTTTATGAGGTAGAAAAGTTTTATTTTCTGGCTAGTGTAGCACCCTCACAACCCAACAGTAAATTCCACCCCAAACCCAGATACAGCATCATCAGCTCACAAGCCCATCTGTTCCATCAACTCACACATCAAGCCTGACACCCTCCAGGCCTTCCCAGGGTTCATCACGTCACATCAAAATGTAAGCGAGTGAAGTATAAATATATATAAATATAGCAGATAAGCAAGTGGCTAACGTAACAGCGGGTAAGCAGGTGAAAGGTTACGACAAGGTAGGGCTCATCAAGTAATAACCTACCATGCAATCCTAGTTCAGGCGATCCATTATATAGCAACAGAAATTAAAGCACTAGCCATACTACATTTGCCATGTGTAATAGGATCTACGAGGTTAGGTGAGATGTGGCACCTGCACTAACGTAGCTGTCGAACTTCTCCTGGTAGTCACTGTCGTCAGACTTGTCCTCGCTCGAGCCTGTAACCAAGAATTAATGGTCGCGGGAGCGACCCCTATAGATTAGCACAAAGAACGAATGCCAAATAGAAGATACAAATGCACTCAAACATAGTAAAAATAGGTAGAGCTCGATTTATAGAAAATTTGTATATGTGGATCATAATTTTTAGAGCTCGTATGAATTAGTTATGATTTTTTAAAGATTTAACCATTTTCTAAAAAAGAAAAAGACTAGATTATCCTGGTGCTGACACATGGCAGCCTGTGATTGGTCCACGTGTCACAGGTGGTTTTAAATAGCGACAAATCAGATGCTGATGTGGCAGGCGACGTCATGCTAACGTCAGCATTGACTGGTTCAACGGTCGTCTGACATGTGGGTCCGGGGTGACGTCACTGCTGACGTCAGTAGTCAACGATCAACTGACAGGTGGGCCCCGCTAGGCCATTAACGGGCCGTTATTGGGCTGTTAATGGGCTGAGTGGGCTAGATCTGGGCCAGGCTGGGCCCACCACATGCCACGCTCTGGTGCTGCCACATCACTGCTCTGGATTCAAACCGGGCTCAGTCCACAGTGCTCCGGTGCCTGCTGGGCCCACTGTCAGCGTCTCTGGTCCACGTGAACTGCGTGCACGGACATGACCTCGGGTCCACATGGTCCACAGCTTGGTTCCACGGTGCACCGACTTTGCCTTGCCCCACGCGCAGCGACTCCGGTCCAAATAGACCACGTCCACCCTCCTCGTCACCAAGCCATCCCCTTCCTCTGTCTCCTTCGCCTGACGGGGGGCTCAATGGCAGTGAGGAAATCCTTGATTCCTGGTGCCACAGTGGACCTCTGGTGTCATCTTCTTATCTATCAGCTCCAGGACGTCAAGGTGAACACGGAGATCGGCTTCAAGGCAGTAGCTTGGCTCCCGACGGCGTGCTCTACGGCGCACGGCGGCTCAACGGTGATGGTGCATGGCTGCAGCTTGTGGGTGACTCAGTCCAGGTCCAAGCAGTGTGTAGGGGTGCGATTGAGGTCACACAGCACCCCCCGATGCGCCAACGTAAATCCACGGTGGAGTCGGTGTGGGTAGCAACTCCCACAGCAGAGCTCCGACGAGGCCTTGGTGCACGGCATGACACCTAGAGAGGCTCCCCGGCCTCCATCTTCTTGTCCAGTTGATGTAGCTCATCATGGCAGTCGTTGACGTTGGCTTCTTGTCCTTCATGGTGGCTGGTGGAGACAGGGAACAGTGGTGCAAGGTGGCACTCTAGAGCGGCAGTGCACTGGCATGGCCTCACGCTCGCCACTTCCCGATGCGGCTTCCAAGGGGCTAGCGGGTGTGACGGTTGCGCCTTGCTGAGGCAATCATGGATCCGACGTCGAAGCGGCTTGGGGCTCGAAGATGAGGTAGCAAGGTGGCCTCATCGTTGTGGCGTGCAGCACGGCGATAGTCATGGCGGCGTTCCGGTCCGGCATCCTCCTGATGCCGTGGTAGTTGGGCTTTGCCCGGTCTGTGTGTGCGTGTGCGTGTGTCCAAGTAGGCTGGGTGAGGCCTTGGCCTACGTGCTTGGTACGAGTGCCATGGCCAAGAATCAAAGGGCAAGGTTGGGAGAGCAGCGATGGCGGCGGTGCTCACTAGCGTTGACGAGGATGGGTGTGCGGTACAGGTCCAACTCTGGCTTCGGCTCGTGGTTCAGCTCCGGTCCTTCGTTCTCGATGGCTCCGCGTAATAGCAGCAGCTCCGTAGTGGCACTCCCTTTCTTCTCCAGTGGCAGTGGAGCTCCTTCTTCCTCTTCCCCGCCCCCTTCTTCTCCTTCCTCCCCTTCTCCCCCAAATTGGACTGGTTGGTGGTGAAATTGGGTACCACCAGAGTGGTGGTGGCTGCTGGGGAGCCCTAGGGCGCAGGGGCACCGCATATATAGAGGGGTCACGGAGGTAGGTGGCCGGCGGACGGTGATTAGGCGAGGGGCTCGATCAAGCAGCCAAGGAGTAGTCTAGGTCATCAGTGGGGAGTTTGGCTCGGTCCAGGGGTCAGCGAGAGGGGGTTAGCTGGTGCCGGGTGAGCCAAGGCGTTGCAGCGGCGTAGCTTCACTGTAGCGGTAGCACATGTGTGCGCGCACGCGAGAGGGAGGTGCCCGCGCCGTGGGCATCTTGCTGTTGGCCGGTCAGGCCAGGTGGCGCCCTTGCAGGCATAGATGAGAGGTGAGACAGGATCAAGCGGCCGGGGTGGATTGCTTAGGGGTGATGCGGAAAGCAACGCCTGACACCGGCGATGTCACGCACGACCGGACGGTGGGGGACCGTGGGGAAGTTATGACAGGCGGGCCCCACCCGTCGGCGGCTCAGCGGCATTGGCGTGGCGCGCGGGTAGCGGTCCATGCTGGGCCGTCGGCCTTGCTGGGGTGGCCTGCGCGGGAGAGGGAGAGAAGAGAGTGGGCGAGTAGCTGGGTCGACGGTGCTGGGCCAATCGGGCACGAAGGGAAAAAGAGAGAGAGGGAAAGGAAGGGGCCGGTGCTAGGTTGGCTGGGCCGATCAGGCCGAAAGGCTTCTTCTTTTTCTCTCCTTTATTCTTTCTTTTTTCTATTTTTCAAATACATGAATATATACTTATATAGCATGTTGTAAAATACTTTATGGTATACTTAGAGGTCATAAGCCATGTTGGGTATATTTCCCATAGAATATATTTATTTATTACATAAATAAATGTTGTGGTTCATTTTATTAATCATCACATAAATCCAATAAAAACCAAATCACAATATTAATGCAACATGACATGACAACTATTGAAACATAGAAGGTATACTATTGCAACTTTTGGAAACAACTTGTAAAACATTGATCAAGCATATTACTATGAAACATTGATCATGCTATGATTGCATAGGATGTTATGCATGGCATGTTAAGGCTGATGCACGGTTAGGGGTAGATGATGACATGTCACACTCATCATTCATAGGTTTTTTGAAAAAATTTTGTAGCTCAAATTTTTGAGTTGTTACAGTCCTCCCCCTCATTGGAATCTCAACCTTAAGATTTAAGAAGTGACATACGCTTCAAAGAGGTAAGGATACTGTAGCAGCAGTTGATTCTCATCTTCCCATGTTGCTTCATGTTCAGTGTGATTGCTCCATTGAACCTTGCACATAGGAATAGATTTGCTTCGGGTTTCTTTGGTGTCACAACCCAAAATCTTGATAGGGTACTCTTTGTACTCTAGAGTATCTTGGATATCAAGCACATCAGTAGTGACTGTTTCTTTCTTGGGTACTCTTAAGCACTTACGTAACTATGAGACATAGAATACGGGGTGTACTCCTACCAACTGTGGAGGTAGCTCAAGCTTGTATGCTAGCTTTCTAACTTTCTGACGAATGCGGTAAGGGCCAACAAATCTTGGAGCTAGTTTACATTTCACGTGGAATCTGACAGTACCACGAAGTGGAGACACTTTGAGATAGACAAAGTCCCAAACTTTGAATTCAAGGTCTCGACGCCTTTTATCAGCATAGCTCTTCTGTCGGCTTTGAGCGATCCTCAAGTTCTCTCTAACTTAAGCAACTCCTTCTTTGGCTTCCTTGATTTTGGCAGGGCCAAAGACTGCCCTCTCACCTGGGTGGTCCCACATCAACGGGGTTCTATAAGGTTTGCCATAAAGAGCTTGAAAGGGTGACATCTTGATACTTGCTTGGTAACTGCTGTTATAAGAGAACTCAGCAAATGACAGACATTTCTCCCAATCTAAGCCATATTTGAGAACACTGGCACGGAGCATATCCTCAAGAATCTGATTCAACCTCTCTGTCTGACCATCTGTTTGAGGGTGGTAAGCAGTGCTGTAGTCAAGGTTAGTCCCAATGGACTAGTGAAGAGCTTGCCAGAATCGGGACATGTATTGAGGTCCACGATCCGACACAATACTCTTAGGATCTCCATGAAGCCTCAATATCTCCTTGATGTAGATATCTGCTAGCTTCTCAGCGCTAATGGTGGTTTTGATAGGCACAAAGTGGGCGACTTTAGTCAGACAATCAACAATTACCCAAATAGAGTCATTACCAGCTGGTGATCGAGGCAAACCCACGATGAAATCCATGGATATGCTCTCCCACTTCCATTCAGGAACATCGAGTGGTTTGAGTAAACCAGCGGGTCTCCTGTGCTTGGCCTTGACTTTGTTGCAGATGTCACATTCGACCACATGTCTAACAATGTCTGTCTTCATGCCTTTCCACCAGAAGTGCTTCTTCACATCTTGATACATTTTTGCACCTCCAGGATGGATGCAATACTTGGAGTCATGTGCTTCTGACAGAATTTCCTTATGCAAAGCAGGGTTGCTGGGTACATAGATTCTATCTTTGAACCAGATGGTTCCAAGCTCATCTTCTCTGAATTCTGGGTTATAGCCTAGCTTCATCAACCCTCGGATGTAACCCATTTCCTCACAACTCTTCTGAGCTTCGTGAATTCTCTCAGTGAGATTATACTCGATGCAAAGTTCGTGCAATAAACCATCGGTACTATCTCGAGCTGGAGATCTTCAATTTCTTTCTTCAATTCAGGTGGCAGGGTTGAGGTGAACAGAGCATGACAATAGGTCTTGCGACTAAGAGCATCTACGACTACATTCGCCTTTCCTAGATGATAGTGAATCTCCATGTCATAGTCCTTGATTAGCTCTAGCCATCTGCGTTGTCTCATATTCAAATCTTCCTGAGTGAAGAAGTACTTCAAGCTCTTGTGATCGGTGTATATGTCACACTTGTTGCCAATGAGATAATGCCTCCAGATCTTTAGGGCGTGCACAATAGCTGCTAGCTCAAGATCATGAGTGGGGTATCATTGCTCGTGCTCCTTTAGCTGTCAGGAAGCATAAGCAATAACTTTCCCATTCTGCATCAACACACAACCTAGTCCTTGGTGAGAGGCATCACAATAGATGACAAAATCTTTAGTGATATCAGGTAAGGCTAGGACAGGTGTGGTAGTGAGCTTCTCTTTCAGAGTTTGAAAGCTTTGTTCACACTCTGGTGTCCATTCAAACTCGTTGGTCTTCTTTAAGAGATTTGTCATAGGACGAGCTATCTTCAAGAAGTTCTCAATGAATCAGCGATAGTAACCTGCCAATCCCAAGAAACTCCTAATCTCAAACACATTGCGAGGCTGCTCCTATTCTTTCATGGCCTCTATCTTTGTAGGATCTACAGCAACACCATCAGCTGAGAGTATATGACCAAGGAAAGCAACTTCTTCAAGCCAGAACTCACATTTGCTGAACTTGGCATAGAGTTGGTGTTGGGATAGCTATTTGAGCACTATTCTCAGATGTGCTTCATGTTCTTCGACAGTGGATGAATAAACCAGAATGTCATCAATGAAGACCACCACAAACCGATCAAGATCATCCATAAACACCTTGTTCATCATGTTCATGAAGTCGGCAGGGGCATTCGTGAGACCGAAGGATACAACGGTGAACTCATACTGCCCATAGCGAGTGACAAAGGCTGTCTTGGGAATGTCTTCCTCATGAATCTTCATTTGATGATAACCAAATCTGAGATCAATCTTTGAGAAGTACTTAGCACCATGAAGCTGATCAAGCAAGTCATCAATCCTTGGCAGAGGATACTTGTTCTTGATGGTAACAGCGTTGAGATTGCGATAGTCAACACACATCCTCATTGTGCCATCCTTCTTTTTCACAAACAAAATAGGTGATCCCTAGGGTGAGGCACTAGGCCTAATAAAGCCCTTATCAAAAAGCTCTTTCAGCTACTTCTTGAGCTCTTCTAGTTCATCAACTGACATGCGGTACGGTTGCTTAGCAATGGGACCGGTACCGGGCACGAGGTCAATTATGAACTCAACATCACGATCAGGTGGCATGCCTGGCAACTCTTCTGGAAACACACTCATGAATTCTCTAACAACGGGGACATCAGCAAGAGTATTCTCCTTTTTCTGAGATTCTTCCTGAGACTTGAGTGCATTCAGGGCACATAACACAGATACAGACTTATCCTTCTGAGGTGCACATCTAACTACTTGGCCAGAAGGGTGGGTTATCTGAACATATCTGGGTGAACAAGAGATCAAACCCCTGTGCTTGGTAAGCCAACCCATGCCTAGGATAACATCCAGGCCATTTGAAGGTAGAAGGGTAAGGTTAGCTTAGAAGGTTAGACCCTCGATAGAAAGCTGCACTCCCTTACAGATATGGGTGCTTCTCATCTCACCTAGGGGAGAACTGCTGACTATAGGTTCCAGATGTGGAGTGGTAGGTATATTATTCTCTTGTGCAAACTTGGATGAGATGTATGAACATGTAGCTCCAAAATCATACAGAACAGATGCTTTAAGGCCATTAACTAAAAACATACCGAACACAACATCTGGGGCAGCTTAAGCTTCTTCTACGTTCATGTGTGTGAGGCGACCATGGCTTGTGGATCCTCAGTACTGAGACTTGGGTGCAGTAGGTGTGGGCATCTTCTCAGGACAATCAATGACCTTGTGACTAGGTTTGCCACAACCAAAGCAAGTGAACGGCACACTGCCTATGGAGGTTGGTGCAGCGACCTTACAGTTGCCCAAGTTTGGCGCAGCACAAGCAGGTGTACAGTGGTCGGACCTATGACGTGGCTGCGAAGAGTGCCCCCGGGGGTAGCGATCCTTCCTAGAGTGGTCACAAGAGCGACGGTCACGAGAGTGACGGTCGCGGGAGCGATGGTCCAGGAAGAGTGGGAGTGGTCAGCAGAGTAGGCACCATCACTCTTACCCAAGCCATGGATAGGGTCCTTGCCATAATGAGGACGGCTAGATGACCTGTCCCAGCAGAACCTCTTTCACTCATAGTCATGGTAGGAGCCTTCAGACTTCTTCTCCTCCCTTCTGGACATTTCTCCTACCTCCTTCTGGTCGTTCTCGATCTGTATGCAGCGATCGATCATGTCACAAAGGGTGTGACTCTTGGTGCCTCCCAGGGCCACCTTGATCTTGGGGTTTAGACCCTTCCTGTACTGGGTGACCTTCTCCTTCTCAGATGCCACAACATGCAAAGGTACATAGTGCAGCAAATTGGTGAAGGTGTTGGTATACTCACAGATGTCACACCCCTTCTGAGTGAGGTTGTGGAATTCCTCCTCTTTCTACTCCATGACTCACTCAGGAACATGGTACTAGATGAACTCATCAGCAAACGCATCCCAGGAGATGTGGTCGGGGTCCTTATGAGCTTGGCGGTAGTTGTCCCACCAGGAGCGTGCAGCTCTAGTGAGATGGTGAGTAGCAATCGCGACTCGTTCCTCAGGGGTACAGGTGGTAAGCTCCAGCTTCTTCTCAATTTCCCAAAGCCAATCATCAGCTTCCAGCGGTTCCTTGTAGGTGCCATCAAAGGTGGGTGGCCTGAGCTTCAGAAAACCCTCAAGTTTCCTATGGAAGTAATTTGGGTTGCCTCCATAGCGGTGATTGTCCCCATTGACCAATGCGGCGAGCAGCTGCATTTGTTGCGCCATCACTTCTGCCAGGTTCGGCGGCGGTGGTGGTGGCAGGATCGGCTGTGGCAGAGAGTTCAGCTGAGGCGGAGGCCCATTGCCATTGGGCATCACCACCTCCAGCGGCACCTCCTTCAGCTGGTGGGGTCTGCTCATGGTCGTTCCCACCCTGGTTAAGGTCGATGGGCGGAACGCGACCACCCCTTCGTCCATGGCGTCTTCCACACCCAAGCTCAGGCTCGGGTGGAGGCAGACGGTTGCCTAGACGTGTGGAGCGACGTGTAGACATCTGTGACAAGGGTCGACAATGGTTTAGTACTTTATTGATTCAATATAATTAAATGATTTCAATGATTTAAGGAAAAATATTTAATCTATCCAACACTCACACAAAGAAGCAATAAAAGCCATAAAATGCGATAAGATCAAACATTCATCACATGGTTTGCATTACATGGCATCATCTTTAGCAGCTACGCTAGATGACGTGCGAGACTTGCACTACGAGAGGGTAACTCATGGAAGGTACATCAAGGAAGATACATCATAACTCATGGATAACAACTAGCTCATATCTAACTCATGATGTGGCCATGCAGGGTCCACACTACTCTGACTCATACATCAGTGTGTTGTACACTGCTGGATGAAAACGGCTGCCAAGAACCATCAGCTCCTCCTGTGACATGTGAAGGTGCTTCACGTCAGCTTGGGCCTCTCCGAACTCCTTGGTAAGCGGCAGGTTGGTGGGGGCTAGACAGTGGTCGTGCCTCAAGAGATTCTAGCCAACCTGGAAAGTTTCCTTGAAGGGGACCTTGCATCTGGACGACAAAGAAAGTCAGTCCCACAACTCAGCGTACTCCTGGCAGCATCTCTCATCGGCATTCTTCTAAGCTGTCTTGAGCCTCTTATACCTGTCCACCAAGGTCTCGTTCTGAATCATCAGGGCAATCAGATGGCCTTGGTTGCACTCTTCTTTTGCCTCTGCTTTCTTCAAGGCTTTGACGAGCATTGTCTTCTCACATTGCACGGTGAAGTTTCTCTTACCATCTTCCCATCTCCTCTTCTGAAGTTCTCTGATCTCATTGTCCTTGTCAATCTTCTCTCCTTCCAACTGGAGAACTCTTGCTTCGAGGTAGTAGTTCTGAAGCCCAATGTCCTCCACCTTGTCTCACAGGTCAGCGACTTTGGCTTTGTGGGCTCCTGCCTGATGGGCGAGCTTGTCCTTCAGCTGACCGATGGCTGCCTTGAGACCTTCTTTATCCTCAGCTTCCTTCTTGCAAAACTCTTGGTACTCCATCAGAGTGTTGCGGTCAAGATGCCTCTTCTTCTCTAGGTGCTCTATGTAGCAGTTCTGCTCGAAGAGGTGAGCGACGAAGGCACGGTTGCAAAGACTTGTCTCAGCTAGGATGATTGGCCTGACATGGTCATCCTACTGCTCTGGTGTGAGGAGAGAGTTCAAGGCCTGAGGAAGAAGGCAAAACTCTGTGTTGTGAAGGTGCTCATAAGCGATCTTCATCACTTCACGCAGATCCTTGAGTGACACAGACTGGATCCCTTCGTCGTCCTCGACTATCATCTCTAGGAGAGCTGGTACTAAGGATAGAGTCTGACTTGCAGGGGTCTCCAGGTGAGTGACCACATAGCCCTTGATTCCTCCTTCTAGGTCAGGTGCTCCAGTACAGGTGTACTTGATCTCCTCAATAGGCACTCTGAGCACTCCAAGAACACGGCGCAGGGTGTACAGAAAGCCTGGAAACTCCTGTCCCTCTTAGGTGAACTCAGCCTTGGGCATGCTGCTCAACGGTCCAAGTGGGGGTCCAAAGCTTATCATCTACACGTTTAAAGGGAAAGATGTCAGCAAGTCAGTAATAATAGAGAAGCCTTGCATAAGAAGAAATGCAGGGTCGGTATATAACCAAAAGAAAAGCTAGTTTGTCATGTTCTATCATCCATTTCTAGGGTTTTGTCCTAGGGTCAAGTTTGGCTCCTGATACCAACTGAAATGACCTCGATTTCCATGATGGGAAAACCACAGAGTCGAAGTGTAATATGACCATTTAAATCACATTACCCGATAACAATTGATTATCATCATCCATACATCAAACAAAAGACTGCAATAGAGAGGTTTATAATAACTTATTACATCACCACTTGGCAGAATCAGAGTTCAAGCAGCATAAAATTTAAAACCTTGAAGGTGCGGAAGCTATCATCTTCGATCCAACTTGAGCGTAGGCACGAAACCCTCAATCGTCGTACTCTCTAGACAAGTACCCACTCCTTGAACCTAAAACCAAATTTTTAGTACGATTTGTACTGGCCACTCCCACCCTATGCATTGCTTTGTGGTAATTAGATGCAAAACAAGGATATATCAAAAGGGAACCTATAAAGGCTAGGGGTTTTCCTAAACAAGTAATCAAGTATATAAATAATATAGTATTCAGGTTTTAAACACATTCTCAATACCGCACCATCCATCACCATCCATCTCTAAAACACCATCCCATATCCTCTAACATCATCTCAGACTCAAGTCGACAAGCCAACTCCCTCTCAGCTTGTCTCAGCGGCCCGCAGCCCTCGACCTAGCTCACGACCAGAAATCACACTCAGGGGGAAGGTAGAACACTCCACTCACTAGTCCGGTGCATCCTTCTAACGAAAGGTCCATAGCCAAAGAATTGGCATATGTATCGATTGATCAACCATACACTCTGCAGAGGTTTCACTAATCCACTAGATAACCATCATCGGTGTTGATCACCACCTAGGCAGATTCCAGGCACCTATTGCCATAGAACGATGCCACTGTACCATCCAGCTCTGGATCGCTGGAACTGTGAAGATGCCATGCCATGTACCCACTCCTGAAGGGGGTGCCATGATCGTCTCGGTAGGGTGTTAGCTCCAACCCATGCATATACCTTCGTAACACTTCTCGCCTAGCAGTAGTGGCATTGATCTATCTAATGGAATAGCCGTCTCCCCCCATGGGAAGCGAGTGGGAAGCAAGAGATTCCTAAGGTTCGGATACCAGTGCAGTAGTTCCTAAGTGTGACCAAGCCAAGATGTCTTCTCCAAGGTTGATCTTTAACGTGCTACCATGGCACCTTTGTCCCAGGCTCCACCCCTCAGAGGCTCACACCCAAAGACCATGATCGCATCTCAGTTAGTCTGCCACAGACCAATATTCATGGGAATGTCCAGATACATTCCTCGGCAAGACTCGCTCCAAAAGCTCATCGTAGATCCCGGATCGATTGACTCAACCCTCACCCTACTCCCTGCCGTAAGTTCCATCCCAAACCTAGATACAGCATCATCAGCTTATGAGTCCATCTATTCCATCAACTCACACATCAAGCCTGGCACCCTCCAGGCCTTCCTAGGGTTCATCACATCGCATCAAAATGGAAGCGAGTGAAGTATAAATATATATAAATATAGCAGATAAGCAAGTGGCTAACGTAACAGCGGGTAAGCAGGTGAAAAGTTATGACAAGGTAGACTCATCAAGTAATAATCTACTATGCAATCCTAGTTCAGGCGATCCATTATATAGCAACAGAAATTAAAGCCCTAGCCATACTACATTTGCCATGCATAATGGGATCTACGAGGTTGGGTGAGATGTGGCACCTTCACTGACGTAGCTGTCGGACTTCTCCAAGTAGTCACTGTCATCAGACCTGTCCTCGCTCGAGCCTGTAACCGAGAATTAATGGTCGCGGGAGCGACCCCTATAGATTAGCACAAAGAATGAATGCCAAATAGAAGACCAAATGCACTCAAACATAGTAAAAATAGGTAGAGCTCAATTTATAGAAAATTTGGATATGTGGATCATAATTTTCGGAGCTCGTATGAATTAGTTATGATTTTTCAAAGATTTAACCATTTTCTGAAAAAGAAAAATATTGGATTATCCTGGTGCTGACACGTGGCAGCTTGTGATTGGTCCACGTGCCACGGGCGGTTTTAAACAGTGACAGATTAGATGCTGACATGGCAGGTGACGTCATGCTGACGTCAGCATTGACTGGGTCAACGGTCATCTGACATGTGGGTCCGGCGTGACGTCACTGCTGATGTCAGCAGTCAACGGTCAATGATCAACGGCCAACTAACAGGTGGGCCCCACTGGGCCATTAACGGGCCGTTATTGGGTTGTTAATGGGCCAAGTGGGCTGGATCTGGGTCGGGTCGGGCCTGCCACGTGGCACGTTCTGGTGCTGCCACGTCACTGCTCTACATTCAAACTAGATTTAGTCCACGGCTCTCGGTCCACGGTGTTCCGATGCCTGCTGGGCCCACTATCAGCGTCTCTGGTCCACGTGAACCGTGTGCACGGACATGTCCTCGGGTCCACATGGTCCACAGCTTGGTTCCACGGTGCACCGACTTCGCCTGGCCCCATGCACAGCGACTCCGGTCCACATAGACCACGTCCACCCTCCTTGTCACCAGGCCATCCCCTTCCTCTGTCTCCTTCGCCCGATAGCGGCGCTCAATGGCAGCGAGGAAATCCTCGATTCCAGGTGCCACGGTGGTCCTCCGGCGTCATTTTCTTGTCTATCAGCTCCAGGACATCAAGGTGAACATGGAGGTAGGCTTCAAGGCGGCAGCTTGGCTCACGACGGCGTGCTCTACGGCGGATGGCATCTCGACAGCGAATGGGTGACTCAGTCCAGGTCCAAGCGGTGCGCAGGGGTGCAATTGAGGTCACACAGCACCTCCCCGATGCGCCGGCGGTGACCTAAATCCACGGCGGGGTCCGCGTGGGTAGCAACTCCCACGGCAGAGCTCCGACGAGGCCTTGGTATGTGGCATGGCACCCAGAGAGGCTCCCCGGCCTCCATCTTCTTGTCCAATTGATGTAGCTCATCACGGTGGTCCTTGACATCGACTTCTTGTCCTTCACGACGGCTGGTGGTGATGGGGAATGGCGGTGCAAGGTGGCGCTCCAGAGCGGTGGTGCGCTGGCATGGCCTCGCTCTCATGGTTTCCTAGTGCGGCTTCCAAGGGGCTAGTGGGCATGACAGGTGCACCTCACCGAGGCGGTCATGGATCCGATGTCGAAGCAGCTTGGGGCTTGGAGATGAGGTAGCAAGCTGGCCTCACCGCAGCGGTGTGCAGCACGGTGATAGTCATGGCGGTGTTTCGGTCTGGCATCCTCCCGATGCCGTCGTCGTTGGGCTTTGGCCGGTCCATGTGTGCATGTGCATGTGTCCAAGTAGGCCAGGTGAGGCCTTGGCCTACGCACTCGGTACGAGTGCCATGGCCAAGAAGCAAAGGGCAAGGTTGGGAGAGCGGCCATGGCGGCGGTGCTCACCGGTGTTGACGAGGATGGAGGTGCAGTACAGGTCCAACTCTGGCTTTGGCTTGTGATTCAGCTCCGATCCTTCATTCAAGATTGCTCCACAGTAACAGCAGCAGCTCCGCACCGGCGCTCCCCCTTCTTCTCCGATGGCGGCGAAGCTCCTTCTTTGTCTTCCCCGCCACCTTCTTCTCCTTCCTCCCCTTCTCCCCCGAATTGGACTGGTTGGTGGCGAAATTGGGTACCACCGGAGTGGTGGCCACGGCTGGGGAGCCCTAGGGTGCCGCGGCACCACTTATATAGAGGGGTCGTAGAGGTAGGTGGCCGACAGACGGTGATCGGGCGAGGGGCTCGATCAGGCGACCAGGGAGCGTCCAGGTCATCGGTGGGGAGTTTGGCTGGGTCCAGGGGTCAGCGAGAGGGGTTAGCTGGTGCCGGGTGAGCCGAGGCATTGCAGCGGCGTAGCTTCACCGCGGCAGCAGCGCATGTGTGTGCGCACGAGAGGGAGGTGCCCGTGCCGTGGGCATCTTCCTGTCGATCGGTCGGGCCAGGTGGCGTGCTTGTGGGCGTAGATGAGAGGTGAGACAGGATGAAGCAGCCGGGGTGGATTGCTTAGGGGCGACACGGGAAGCAGCGCCAGACATCGGCGACGTCACGCGCGACCGGACGGTGGGGGACCGTGGGGAAAGTTATGACAGGCGTCCCCCACCCATCAGCGGCTCAGCGGTGTTGGCGTGGCACCCGGGCAGCGGTCCATGCTGGGCCGTCAGCCTTGCTTTGCCGGCCTGCATGGGAGATGGAGAGAAGAGAGTGGGTGAGCGGCTAGGCTGGCGGTGCTGGGCTGATCGGGCACGAAGGGAAAAAGAGAGAGAGGGAAAGGAAGGGGCCGGTGCTGGGCTGGCTGGGCCGATCGGGCCGAAAGGCTTCTTCTTTCTCTCCTTTATCCTTTCTCTTTTCTATTTTTCAAATACATGTTGTAAAATACTTTATGGTATACTTAGAGGTCATAAGCCATGTTGGGTATATTTCCCATAGAATATATTTATTTATTACATAAATAAATGTTGTGGTTGATTTTATTAATCATCACATAAATCCAATAAAAACCAAATCACAATATTAATGCAACATGACATGACAACTATTGAAACATAGAAGGTATAGCTATTGCAACATTTGGAAACAACATGTGAAACATTGATCAAGCATTTTACTATGAAACATTGATCATGCTATGATTGCATAGGATGTTATGCATGGCATGTTAAGGTTGATGCATGGTTAGGAGTAGATGATGACATGTCACACTCATCATTCATAGTTTTTTGAAAAAAATTTGTAGCTCGCATTTTTGGGTTGTTACATACTGGGTGTGGTATTCTTTCTATGTAAATCTGACATGTGGGTCTCTTTTAGTTCTTTTCTGATAACCCACTGCAGAAATAGACATTCACTAAAACTCATAGAATTCTGTTAGTGTAACCCATATAACTAGATGGTATTCATATTTTAACCCTTTCTCATGTTAAGTTGACGGTTAAAAATGATACTTAACTACCGTCAATACTCGTCAACCGGTTGTACTTCCTTGGGGCCACCATGAGGGATCGCGTCCAGGACGCACTCTATATCGGCGTGAAGCGGGCGATGGTAGTTGTCTATTCCAGCTTCATGTACAACATGGATGTTATCTCCCCAGGCTTCATCTCCAACCTTACCAAGTCTGACGATGAGAACGAGGAGAGGTGCCGGGCCTTGATTGACGCTGCTGAGGAACCAGGCGAGCAGTTGGCGAAGCTGTTTGAGCCCGAGGTCCTTCCCTTCGATGGCAAAAAAGCGGTGGCAACGAGGGCCTGTGAGCCAGAACTGGGCAAGAAGGCCCATGTAATGGATTAGTTTTTGTAACATCATGGCCCTGGGGGCCATAAAACACTTATGCACTATCTAAAATGCTTTTGAGTGCTTTTTATCTCGAGTTTCTTCTCTCTCTCTTTGGCTTTGTTCTTACTTTTAATAAGTTTTTAATGCGCGCTCGAGTCCCTCGAGGGGGGAGCGAGTGGAGGTACCATAGCCCAGGGGCGTAGGTAAGCTCCCGGCTCGACGACCCATAGGGATTTTGAGGCATTTTCGACTAAGCAAAAGTTAGAACATCGGAGCGTGTGAGAGGAAGACGAACGTCAAGTTTCAAAAAACATGTGAGTTTTTCAGAGACTTCGGGGGGTTCCCCTCCTTGTAGCCCCCGAGGGAGGCTCAACTCTGATGAAGCAGAGCCAAGGCTACCTTGCATGAACGAAAAAGAAAACATGCTGAGTCGAAGCCGTTTTTTATTTATTCATTCATGATGCCATAGATGTACAAAATGCGAAGAATGTACAAGGCCTCGAGGCCCTAAGGGTAAAAGCGACATAGCTGTTCGATGTTCCACGCGTTGGTGAAGGTCTCACCCTTGCCATTCGATAGCTTGTAGGTTCCTGGCTTCAACACCTCATCGATGATGTAGGGACCCTCCCACGGTGGAGTTAGCTTGTGGCGACCCTTGTTGCTCTATCGTTGTCAGAGGACGAGGTCGCCGACTTGGAGGTTTCTCTTGCGCACATGCTTGTGGTGGTAGAGTCGCAGCTTCTGCTAGTACCATGCTGAGTTGAGGAGGGCCATATCTCGAGCCTCCTTGAGCTGGTTAATGGCATTCGTGAGGGCCTCCTTGTTCGTCTGCTCATTGTAGGCCTTGAGTCGAGGGGACACATACTCGAGGTCTATGGGGAGGACAGCCTCGGACCCATAGACCATGAAGAACTAGGTGAATCCTGTGGCCCGGCTCGATATCATCCTTAAGCTCCATAGGACCGAGGGTAGCTCAGTGGCCTACTTCTTCCCATACTTGTTGAGGTGGTTGAAGATCCTTGGCTTGAGGCCATGCAAAATCATGCCACTAGCACGCTCGACCTAGCCGTTAGTTCAAGGGTGGGCAACCATGGACCAATTCACATGGATATGGTGATGGTCGTAGAACTCCAAGAACTTCTTGCCGGTGAACTGCGTGCCATTGTGGGTGATGATGATGTTGGGAACCCTGAAGCGATGAATGATGTCGGTGAAGAATGCAACCGCCTGCTCGGACCAAATGTTGGTGATAGGTCAAGCCTCGATCCACTTGGTAAACTTGTCAATGGCGACTAGCAAAGGTGTGAAGCCCTCGATTGTCTTCTTTAGAGGTCCGACGAGATCGAGCCCTGCATGGCCAACGGCCAGGTGATGGGGACCATCTGTAGAGCGTGAGCGGGGAGGTGTGTTTGCTTGGCGTAGAACTGACACCCCTCGCATGAGTGGATGAGATTGATGGCCGAGGGGGCCTCCATCGAGGAGGGAGGCTCGATGGTCTGCAGGGCGGCTTCATCCCTCGAGCCCCAGTTGATGGAGGGCTCGGATAGGTTCCTCAAGAAGACGTCAGGCGGGATCGTGCCTCGAATTGATGTGATCCTTGCCAGCTCCTCAGTAGCTTCTTTGTTCCGTCGTGTGATGTGGTTGAGCTCGAGGCCATAAAATTTGTCCTCCAGCTTGTGAACCTCTTTACAGTATGCTTCCATCTTGGGGTCATGGCAGCTCAAGGCTTTTATGACTTGGTCGATCACGAGTTGCGAGTCACCATGAATGTCGAGGCGTCGGACTTCGAGCTCGATGGCGATGCGTAGGCCGTTCATGAGGGCCTCATACTCAGCAACGTTGTTGGAGGCAGGGAAGTGTAGTCGGGTCACATAGTGCATGTGGACTCCTTGTGGTGAGATGAAGAGCAGGCCCATGCCCACCCTCATCTTCATCAGTGAGCCGTCGAAGTACATGGTCCACAGCTCTGCCTGGATCTGCGCCGGAGGGAGTTAAGTATCGGTCCATTCTGCAATGAATTCTGCCAATACCTGAGACTTAATGGCTTTGCGGGGCGCGTAGGTGAGAGTCTCACCCATGAGCTCGACCAACCACTTGGCGATTCTTCCTGTGGCCTCCTAGTTCTAGATTATCTCTCTGAGGGGGAAAGATGAAACCACGGTCACCAGATGGCCGAGGAAGTAGTGTTGGAGCTTGCGTCATGTGATGACGATGGTGTAGAGCAGCTTCTGGATCTACGGATGGAGAACCTTGGTCTGTGAGAGTACCTCACTGATGAAGTAGACCGGCTGCTGGATGGGCAGTGCGTGTCCTTCTTTTGTCCTTTCTACTACTATGGCCATGCTAACCACCTAGGTGGTAGCGGCTACATAGAGCAAGAGGTGCTCAGCTGGGTTCGGTGCCACTAGGATCAGAGGCGATTTAGCATTGCCTTCAACTTGGCGAGGGCCTCTTCGGCTTCAAGGGTCCAAGCGAAATGTTCTGCCTTTTTTAAGAGGCGATATAGAGGCAACGCTTTTTCCCCGAGACGAAAGATGAAATGGCTAAGGGCTGCGAGGCATCCTGTGAGCTTCTAAAGGACCTTGAGGTCCCAAATTGGGCCCATCTTGGCGATGGTCGAGACCTTCTCGGGGTTGGCCTCGATACCGCGCTATGAAATGATGTACCCCAAGAGCATGCCTCGAGGGACGCCAAAGACACACTTCTCGGGGTTGAGCTTGATGTTCTTGGCCCTAAGGCATCCGAACACAATCCCGAGGTCCTCAATGAGGTTGTTGGCTTTTTTGGATTTGACCATGATGTCATCAATATACGCCTCGACCGTCGTATCTATGTGCTTGTCAAAAACATGAAGCATGCACCGCTGATATGTCGCCCCGGTGTTTCGAAGGCCAAAGAGCATGGTCACATAGCAGTACATACCAAAAGGTGTGATGAAGGAAGTCGCGAGCTGGTCAAACTCCTTCATTTTGATTTGGTGGTAACTAGAGTAAGCATCAAGAAATGAAAGAGTTTCACAACCCGTAGTTGAATCAAGAATTTGGTCAATACGTGATAAAGAAAAAGGAACTTTTTGACATGCTTTATTCAAACTAGTATAATCTACACACATCCTAAATTTCCCATTCTTTTTATTAACTAGTACAGGATTAGCTAACCACTCGGGATGATGAACCTCCTCGATGAATCCGACCGCCAGAAGCTTGTTGACCTCCTCCCCAATGATCCTGTGCTTCTCCTTATCAAAGTGGCGCAAGCATTGCTTCACTGGCTTAGACCCAGCCCGTATCTCCAAGGCATGCTCGGCGACTTTCCTCGGTATGCCTGACATATCTAAAGGACTCCACGCAAACATGTCGGCATTCGCGTGGAGAAAGTTGATGAGCACTGCTTCCTATTTGTCACTGAGGGTGGCGTTGATCATCAACGCCTTCCCGTCGGAGCTGCTCGGGTTGAGGGGAATCTTCTTGGTGTCCTCTGTGGGCTTGAAGTTGGGGGCCTCAGTGGCCAGCCTATCAAGGGTGGCCGCAATCATGGTTGACTCCTCGATGGCCTCCCTATTCTCGACGCACTCGACATCACAGTTGTAAGCGTGCTTGTGGGAGGGGCCGACGGTGATGATGCCTTTAGGCCTAGGCATCTTGAGCTTGAGGTAGGTGTAGTTGGGGATGGCCATGAACTTTGCATCACCAGGCCAGCCGATGATTGCGTGGTAGGTGCTGTGGAAGCCGATGACATCGAAGGTGAGGACCTCCTTTCGAAAGTTTGCGGAGGTGCCAAAGAAGACAGGGAGGTTGATGCAGCCGATAGGGTAGGCCTTCTTCCCCGACACCACTCTGTGGAAAGCCCCAGCTCTAGGACTGAGCTTCACCCTCAGGACTCCTAGAAGGTCGAGGGTCTCTGCGTACATGATGTTGAGGCTGCTGCCTCCATCCATGAGGACCTTGGTGAGGCGGGTGTTGACGATGATGGGGTCGACGACGAGCGGGTATACACCAGGCCTCCAAATGTAGTCTGGATGGTCATCACGATCAAACTTGATGGCCGTATTTGACCAGTCGAGGTAGTGAGGGGTTGCCACCTATATGAAGAAGACCTCTTGACACTCCTTCTTGCACTGGCACGATGTGAGTTGAGTCAAAGGCCCCCCATAAATTATGTAGTAGTTGTGGACTTTGGGGAAGCCATCCTCCTTGTCGCCGCCTCGATCCTTGGGCTCATCCTTCTTTTCACCCTTCCTGAGACCCAGGCTCTCAAAGTATTTCTTGAGCATCCGGCAGTTCTTGAGGTTGTGGTTCACCCCTCCCATTCGACAGGGGTAGGGCTCTTTTAGCATTTTATCGAAGACGCCCCCTCGGGAAGGGGGCCTCAAGGCTTCTTGTGCTCAGCAGCAGTGATGAGGTCATTGAAGGGGGCCTCGTGCTTGCCCTGCTGGTCTTTCTTCTTGTTGTTGTTGTTCTTCTTGGCGCCCCTGGTGGAGCTCTTGGGGTCGACCGCTTGTGCTTTCCCCTTGTCTTTGTCATCGTCAAAGAAGGCATGGACCACCTCCTCACTGGCTGCATAGTTGGTGATGATGTCCATTAGCATGTCGGCGGTCTTAGGGGGATTGCGCCTAGCTCTTAGACCAGCTCCTTGCAAGTCGTGCCCGAGACGAATGCGAGGATGACGTCCTGATTGGAGATATGGGGAGCTCGGTGTGCTGCTTGGAGAAATGCCGGGCAAAGTCACGGAGGGACTCCCTAGTCTTCTGCTTGTAGTTGCAGAGATCCCAGGAGTTTCTAGGATGCACATAGGTTCCCTTGAAGTTCCCCTCGAACACCCGGACTAGGTCAGCCCAGTCACGGATTTGATCAGGGGGTAGCTCCTTGAGCCACCTTCGGGCAGTGTCAGACAAGAATAAAGGGAGCTGGCGGATGATGGCATAGTTGTCGCGTGCTCCTCCCAGCTAACAAGCTAGCCCAAAGTCGGCTAACCATAGCTTGGGCGTGGTCTCACTGTTGTACTTGGTAAGGCTCGAAGGAGGGCGGAACGGTGATGGAAGTGGCGTGCGCCGAATCGTCCTGCTGAAGACCCAAGGGCCCGGTGGCTCGGGAGATCGATGCCGGTCTTCATTGTTGTCGTAGTGTCCGCCTCTGTGTGCGCTGTAGCCTTGTTCCTCAGCATCACCACTCTTGCATCTGCGATTCTCGTTGATGTTGTGGCGCACGTCTCGAGGCTCGTGGTTGTCAAGGATGCCCTCTCGGATGGGGACTGCCCTCCTCTGCTGGGGAGCAGCCTCCTGGTGGACAGAGCCTTCCCTCTCATCTTGGGATGGGTCGATCGGTCACTCTGAGGCCACCCCTCGATGCCTTGAGGCAGAGCTCTCAGCTTGTTGTGTGACAACCACCTCAAGGAGGCCCTGAATTTCCTCCCTGATGCGTCGAGCGTTAGGGTTTCAGGGGGCAGGCATGTTGTGGAGAAGCATGGTCGTGGCGATGATGTTCTAGCTAGCACAGTTGAAGATGGAGTGCTCGACCGCCCCCTCCTCGATGATCTACCGGTTGACCTCTCGGGACCTAGCTTGAGCTCTTCTGCCCAGCAGGTTCCTGCGCTCCTGCTCGAGGGTCCGCTCGAGCTGGCACAGGTGCTCCTGATCCTCATCAAGCTTGGCCCGCATCTCCTAGACCCATGCAAGCTGGGTGTCTTGGGCATCTTGGGGTATCTGCACGTCGTTGGGCGCGGCTGGTGGCGGCTCCTCCCGGACCTGTGCAACGAGAGCTCCTCCGGCCGCGGTAGTGGCCATGGGGTCGGCGGTGTCGTTGCTCGACGCAACTTCCCTATCGACGTGGAAGCATTTGCATGTGGGGTCACTATTGTTAGAGTCAGAGTCAAGGTTGTCAGAGTAGAATACTTGAAATTGCTCGCGTCGCTCTTCCTCCAGCTAGCGTCGCATCATGCCGACGGTGTACCGCCTAGAGCCGGGTGCTTGTGTGAAGCTGGAGTCCTCTGAGACCGATGTGACTGCTGCTAAATCCATGGTGGTGTGCAGGAGTGGCCCCTGAAAAGCCACGTGTGTGCTCATACCTTCTTTTACGGTGGCAAAATACATCCTGGCGGTGTTGTCTAGACCAAACAAAAACGGCCATCGCGCGAAGAACAACCCGTGGGGCAATAGGTCAAGTGGCACTTAAGTCGCGCACTCTTGGGAGACCGCGCCTGGTCCCCCTAGCGAGCGCATCGTGAAGGTGAAGTCAGGGTTGCCGCCGAGCCCTCCCAGCTCCTCCTCCGCTCCCAGGCGTAGGTCTACCAGGTTCCTAACTAGGGACCCTGCATCCTTGACCGGGAGTGAGGAAGCCGAAGTGGACGTTGACTCGCTCATGGAGCGGCAGTGGTGGTGACGCTGGCCGCGCCTCCTCTGGGATGTGGAGGCATGGTGACGTGACCGAAGAGGGGCCCCTTGTGGGCACCCGGGATGGCCTCTGCTCAGATCTTCGACCAAGAGCAGAACCATGTCAAGGCCACGACTGAGTGACATGAACTCCAAGCTCCCGAACCAGATCACCATGGTGAACGGAAGCGATGGCACAGAGTCTGCCATCTAGAGAATGGCGGGAAACTCTGGTGACACGCAGATCCCCTACCTGGCGCACCAACTATCGGTATCACGACCCCAGGGGCCTAACACCAACTAGTAACTACGTGCTGCGTGCGCCCTAATCCGAATGGTGATGCAAGAAGAACATGCGATTTATCCTGGTTCGGGCAAAGAAGGCCTATGTCCAGTGGGGGGATGTCTTGTATTATATTGCACCGAAGTGCTTATACAGGGGAGAATACAAGCAAGCAAGTGAGTTGAGCTAAGACTTGAGCGTTTCAGGCTCTAATAGCTCTCTATGAACCTGCCCTCTACACTAGCCCGGCGCCTCCTTTTATAGGCCAAGGAGGGGCACGGCTGGACAGAGAACCCTAAAATGGCACTAACAGGGCTGGTGTAGGCAGTGATGTTGAGGAATGGTCGTGTCGTCAACACTGTAGGGCGTGCGCTAAAGTGAAGTTGAGCCCTACAGCGGTGTGCGTGATGATGAGATCCGCTCTCCTGATATGTCACAGCAAAGTCGGTGATTGACCGGTCCTGATGATGGCACTGCCATGCCTCAGCGGCGTGGTGAAAGACGTGACCTCTTGTTAAGGACGTACTGCCTACTGTGGATGATGTACTGGAGTGGTTAAATTATTAACCGGGGCCATTGAGAGACTGGGTCGAGGGGCTCCCGGGGGTTTTGAGGCCGTATGGATAAGGTCGACCCCTGGGATTTCTGGTACAGATGTTGACATTTGTGTTTCGAGGGGGTGCCCGATGGGGCATAGTTTTTAGTACGGAGGAATAGTGGCTTTGTACGAATCAGCGCATCCCTGTGAACGAGCGGTAAAAGGTAGACGCGACCTCTATACTTGCCCATCATTATCGTCGTTGTAGCCATGGGGGTTAGCGGGGGCTGGTGAGGCACATTAAATGCTCTGACTCCCGTACAGAAGTAGGTGAATTGGGAAAGTGCAGCGGTCGACGGGGGGTCGTTCACCCATGTGTATTTCTGTCATTCGAGGGGGTCCTCGGTCGGGCCCCATCGCTCGAGGGGTCCCGTCAAGTTGGTGTTGTCCCAGGCCGTCGAGACCCGTTCGTGGGCTGGCCCAGGATGACTTATCACCGAGACCCCAACCTTGGGCATTCGGGCCTATGTTTGTTAGGGACTGTAGCTGGAGATTATGATGGAGGATTTGGTCGATGATGTTGGGATTAGCTCGCTTGATTGAGGATTAAGGGTACCCCCTTATCCAGGTACCCGACAAGACTGGCCTTGATAGTGTACGTACTTCTCGATCGCCTGGTCTTTGACCGATAGGAGACAGCTGAGGCCGATGGACGTGGCCTTGTTGGGAGAAGTGGATTTGATTAGACTGAATCTAAATGACCCGGGTGAGCGGTTTCACATCTACGGCGGAGCACAGTGGTGAAACCATCATCGTCCTGGAGCTCGGCCAAGTGTTGCTGCATGGATTCAATGAAGGATAGGATTTTAGATAACCCTTCACCTTGACAATCAATCAGGTCGATCAGATCTAAGTTATTGATGTGCCTCCCTTGATAGCGAGGGAGCGAAGGACGAAAGGCCAGCACAGATGGTCCTAGGGACAGGCCTGAGTCTGGTCGGACAATGTCCTTATTGGAGAAGCTGATGCAGCGACAGGTCAAGCCGCCTTCGCAACATCATCGGCATCTTCCAATGGAGGCCAGCTGAAGGAGCCGAGTTGATCATGATGTTGGCGTTGAACTCCATGGAAGATGGGAAGGAAACCATCTTGCTCGCCTTGAAATATTCACGCGCACCCCCTACCTGGCGCGCCACTATCGATGAAATATCGGCAGTAGTCTACCTAGGATATCCCTAGTAAGATGACAAATTAGATGTAATCAGAGACACAAGATGCAAGTGTTATCTTGGTTTAGGCTGCATATTGTGTAATACCCTACATCCTGTGCTCTGATTGATTATGAGTTGGTATGTGAGATGAGTTTTTCAGTGGGGGTCCCTGCCCGCCTTATATAGTCTGGGGGGCAGGGTTACAGATCCGAGTATCTCGAGATGATTGATCACATGCGGGATAATAGATTACAAGAGATTGTATCTCTAATTATCTTGATATCTTTCCTATCGACCAGGTTTCCTTTACCGCCAGGCCCTTCCTTACTTGGTCGCCAAGACGTTCGACCAAATCTAGGCCTTGATCGGGCTTCGTCACCTGGGCCAAGTCTTCATTCCTGAGGAGTCCCAAAGGTGGGCCATGAGGGTATAGGGGTTAATAACCCCACAGGCTCTTTCCCAGTGGAGAACGGCGCCATTGGCATCCGCGTTAGTAGTGTGCCGTGGCAAAGGCGCTAGATCCAACCCGCGTGTATCCTTTCTCACCTTTTACTGTTTGTTTCTTCATCTGGAAATTGCTTCAGCATGTGTCGCCTATGGTACTAGGGGATTGCATTTGGATTGAAAACCAATGATGCATGGATGTTGGGGGTGTTAGAATGGAGTGCATATGTTTCTTTTGAGCTGAACTAGAAATGGAGGAGGCCCCCGACAAGAGGACAAACTCATTTTCTAGCCTCGTGGATGATGTTGTTGTCGAGATCCTCAGCTGACTCCCCTCCTGCTCCTTGTTCTGCTACAAAATGGTCTATAAATCCTAGAAAAGACTCATCTCAGACCTGAAGTACCTTAAGTTGTTGCCCCAAACTATGGCTAGCTCATCTATGACACTTATAAAGGCTATAGACACTTCACCAATGTCACTGGTGTAGAGTTGTCCTTCAAATTCTTGCCCATGGACAATGTAGCTATCAGTGATTGCTGCAATAGCCTCATCCTATGCTAGTGCCATGTACCTGATGGATACCACTATGTGGTTTGCAATCCAACAACCCAGAAGTTCATGGAACTGCCGCCTAGTAACCATTCTGTTGGTGAGGCTCGATTGGCATTCAATCCGATAGCCTCCTCGCACTTCCATGTGATTGAATATATAGAAGAGGAGGGTGAGTGCATGGTTGCAGACATCTACTCATCCAAAACAACAACATGGATCCCTAAGGAATGTGGATGGGGGAGTGATGGTACTAATGTGACATTAGTAAGATCAACAAGTGTGTTTCTTAATAGTTGTCTGCACATGGTTGGCTACTGGGGTGGGTACTATCACATACTTGCTATGGATGTCAAGGGAGACAAATGGAGAAAAATTCCTAGGCCTGATGGAATTGCTGCCTCCATACATCAAGCACAGGGTCACTTGTGTGTGTACTCTTGATAGGCGCACTAAGTCTCAACTTTTAGTCTGGGTCCTTGACGACTATAATACTGATGAATGGATACTGAAGCATACTATTAGCACTATTAATGTATTTGGAAAGACTAATATTCAATTTGGTCACGAGGAATGGGATGAAGAGTACATACTGATTACAGTTCACCCAAAATGGAATTTGATCTTCTTTGCTAGGGAGGCAAGAACAATTATCGCGTATGACATGGACATCAGAAAAGTTCGTGTCGTCCCTGCACATGTCTTTTCTTATGTTAGACGTTCGGTCCTGACAGAATTTGTCACCAGACCTTGGTATCTTCCATATGTTCCTTTGTTCTCGGAGTCATTAGCATAGGAGTAGATTAAAAAAAATCCATTTGATGCATGTCACATTGCATTTGACGTATCTTCCATACGTTGGGAGTTGAGACACAAATGTTACTCTTTCCTATATTTTAACTCTTCCTTGTGTATATTACTTTATTATTATGTCGCAAACATTGTTACTCTTTGCTATATATAAAGTAACCAGCATCACAGGAAAACAAGGATAAACTACGGTGTCAGGTGCATTCATATATACTAGGGACCGGACATTACGATGCAGTAACATTTCATCACCAAATGGCTCCTCCACTCTGCATTAGGGTCAGGCGAATCTTTCTCATTGCTGCAAGGATATTCCAAGTTCAATTTGGTAATGCATTCTTGCCAAACAACAACACGAGCACTAGCTTGAGCGAACCATGTAACTGGCCCCCTAATCACAAGCAACCCGTTGTATTCTCCTACCTCAACACCTACCTCTGCAAAAATAGATCGGTCACCCATGATGTGAACGTGCCCTGTCGCGGCAATGCATTCCACCGCGAGCGCATCACCGACTGGTTGAGCAGCCATTTGTCTTTACTGCATCCTACGTGATCAAGTATACCTAGCTATTCAACACTATGGCTCCTCGATTGGTTACGCGTTACTTTGTGGCGAGATTTGCTCCTCACTGCAAGGTGGGAGCCAGCAGGTAGGTGAATGGTTCAATCATCGGTGCATACTGATTGCTACAACAATGAAAATTAACAAACACATTATGCTTTGTCCGACTTGTTCAATTATGTAGTGGTCAGACTTTCTTGCATTCACAGACATGAACTGCCAGGAGCCAAGGCTTGGGACATCGGACTGTCCGGCCATTTATTTATTGTGTACCATGGGAAAGTCCGACCATATCTCTTTTTTGTACCACAGGACAGTCCTTATATGGGCCGTGTGATAATTGGGCCATTCCCGCTCCTAAGGGTCATCCTCGTGTGTAACATGTTGACCTATATATTGGATATATATCCCCTAAAAATGGGAAAATATCTACCCATTGGACTTGCACTGGCTGGGCGGCGGAGCTATAGAGGGGGCGGTGGAGGATTCCCGGTGTGCTATGCTGGCTCCGACATCCTTTTGGAGGCAGCCGACAGGGCTTTCCCGGTGGGGCGCGGCGACATTGGCATCCGCGTTGCTTGTTTTTCTCGAAAACGCAAAATATTTGTTCATCTTTGTATTTAAGAAGGAGTGTTTTTTACATCCGTGCGTAGCGCAGTTGGGAGGTTAAGATATTACAAGAAGCACATCCTTCCTATTTGTTATATTTTAAGCGGACTACTCATGAACAAGATGACTAGGCTCGCAACCCCCATTGTCAACCCACTGGTCCATGTCGCTTGTGTGCGCAGAGGTGTCAGATCTAATCCGCAGGTCTCCTTTCTCCCCTTTTTTACTATTTGTTTCTTCTTTTGGGTTTTGCCTCATCATGGATCTACTACAGGGCTCGGGGATTTCTCTTAGAATGAACACCTCCGATGCATACCGCCATATCTCTTAATTTTAGATAGAAGCGGGATGGTAATGGTTCTGGTATTCCGTGTAGCTCATGGCTGTTGGACTGAATTTGTAATGGTATTATCCGTGTGATGGTTAGTACGTCCATTTCTCTTTTTTGCACCATGGGAAAGTCTGACAATATCTCTTTTGTGTGCCATGGGACACTCCTTAAATGGGCCGCGTGATAATTGGGCCATCCCCTCTCCTAAGGGAAAGTCGTCCTCCTCATGTGGAACATGCTGACTTATATGTTGGTTGGATATTCCCTGCAAGTGGAAACAAATCTGCCCGTCGCACTTGCGGCAGTGGCGGCGGCGGAGGGTCCCTGGTGTGCTGTGATGGCTCAGGCGTCTATTTTGAGGCAAGAGGCTACGGTATTCGACCGCTTCAGTCGTGTGCCACGGCATAGATGACAGTTCTGATCCATAGGTCTCCTTTCTCTCCTTTGACCAATGGATCTTTGTCGGATTATTTTCCACTGTAAGGATCCTATTACTAAGGAATCTCTAATCACACTGCGCACTTACGATCACAGTTCCTTCCAAATGGCGAATCCCCACAAGATGATGGACGCAGTGCACTGGTTTAATGAGGGTCTCATTTTTGAGATCATCCGCCGCCTCCCCACCCGCTCCTTGATCCACTGTGAATTGGTCTATAAAACCTGGCTTCGCCTCATCAAGGACTCCAATACCAGAAGAAACTGCCCCAAATTGTGGCCAGCTTCTTCTATGATGGTGCGTGCAGCGAACGAGACTTCACCAACGTCACCAGTGTACGCTGTCCCTCCTTCAAATTCTTGTGTTTCATGGAGGACTCTGTAGCCATCTTAGATTGTTGCAATGGGCTCATCCTATGCTGGTGTCTTGGGGGTTTTGGATACCACTATGTTGTCAGCAACACAATGACCAAGAGGTACAAGATACTGCCACCTATCACCCATGTTGTTGGGCATGCTTTAAGCAAGGCTCACTTGTGTTTCGATCTGAGAGCTTCCTCGCACTTCCATGTGATTGAAACTATGGATGGTGAAGATGATTGGTGCACAGATTTGGAGATCTACTCATCTAAAACTTCATCATGGATCTACAAGGAATCTGAATGGGGCGAGGGTACTGATGCGCTGGCGTTTAGAGCACAAAGTGTGTTTCTCAATGGCTCTCTGCACATTATGGGGCACTCTGAGGAAGGCTTTACCATACTTATTGTGGATATGGAAGGAAAGACCTGGAGGAAAATTGGTTGTCCTAGTGGGAGACAAAACTCCATGCATCAAGCTCAGGGTAACTTGTGTGTATATACTATTGATGGTCAAAATGATCCCATGCTTTCAATCTGGTTCCTTCAAGACTATGGTACTGATAATTGGACATTGAAGCATACCGTCAGCATTTTAGTGTTGTTCTGGAAGCATTGATAATGTTGGATTCAGATAGTATGGATGGCTTGATGAGGAGTTTTGGGTGATTACAGTTCACCCAGAATGCAATTTGATTTCCTTTCAAGCAAAGGATAGAACAAAGCTCACGTAAGACATGGACCGCAGAGAAGTTCATGTCATCCCTGCCTGTGTCGTTGAGTATGTTCCACGTCGAGTTAAAGATGTGTTCATCTATTGGCCATTCTATCTTCCTTATGTTCCCTTGCTCTTAGATTCATTAGGGGAGAAGTAAAATAAAGCTAAATTTGATGTATCTCTGTGTTGTACTGTGTTATACTAAAAAGAGGGACCAAATGTTGTTTGGTTGTTCATGGACATCTTAATTTCCTCAAGGATGGAAGTTGAAGCTATTTCAGCTAAACTAGTATGGCATCTCTACTCTATTTGCAAATTGAATTATATAAAATATTAAATGACACAGTACCAGCATCACAGGAAAACAATGATAAACTATGGGGGAGACTGTCAGGCGCGTTCATATTTACATGGGGCCGGACATTAAGACATAGAAACATTTTGGCACCGAATGGCTCCTCTGGTCTTCATTAGGGTGAGGCGAGTCTTGCTCATTATAACAAGGTTCTTCTAGGTTCAACAACTTTGTGGAATGCTTTGTTGCCCAACATCAGCATGAACACCAGCTTCAGCGATTTGGCATTGCATAGACCAAACCATGTAACTAGGCCCCCAAGTCACAAGCAACTTCTTCTCTCCTCCCTTGACACCTACCTCTACCAAAACACATCGGCCACCCATGGTGTGAATGTGCCCTGTCAAGGTTTTCTTTATTAATAAACGTTCTTCAAGAGAATCACTCATAATGACTATCTTTGTCCAATTTTTTTAAATAAGATGAGTGTTCAAACTTGGCATCAAAAGTCATTTCTTTGGGACATTTCGGTCATTTCACTTTCGTGTACCATGGGAAAGTCTAGCAAATATTACTTTTGTGTGCCACGGGACAATACTTAAATGGACCGTGTGATAATTGGGCCGTCCCTTATGTTTTGTCAATACTATCATACTCTGTCATACACGTTCAAACATAAAGGGGTCAAACTTTCTTATGTCTAACAACATTTCCATTAATAAAACTTGTTGTAAAAATAACCTTGCACATTATATATTGGTGAACCTTATATTAAATTAAACTCGGTGGTGCTACTACTACAGACTAACCAAAATCGCAACCGTCAGTAAGCACTCGGCAGACTGATTGTGAGGGCTTTCAAAATAGAAGCATTCACACTTTGTCCTGCGAGATCAAATATGGAGCGGTCAGATTTTCTTGCGTTCGCAGTAAAACTAAAGAGCTAGGTATCACCCGTGAAGGCATAGAGCGTGGCGAGACTTGTTGAGATGGACTCCTAGCATCATACGGTTTACAACAAACTGATAATAAGAACCAACAAGGTACAATAAAGGTCAACAGAAGATCATGAGCATAGGTATTATAACAACAAGTTAAACTATTGAGCATCACGATTTTCTCCAGTGAGCATGTCCTAACAACAAAGTATAGCGGATCTTGCGGTGGTGACCATGAGTTGTCACGGTGAAGATGAGTACCAGTCTAGTCCGCCAGTGGATCTGTGCTGACGTGCCAATGAGGCCTTGTGACCTAGAATGAACCAAAAATTTTAGAACTTATTATTTGGCCATAATAATAATAATACAATCAAAACTAACATACCCATTACGCTTTGTCCTACGTGATCGATTATGTAGCTATCGGACGTTCTAGTGTTTACAGACATGAACTACCAGGAGCCAAGACTTGGGACTTGTAAGATCAAGACAGTTTGACCCTTTCTTTTTCTTTTAGAATTCCAGGGCAAAGCCCCAGTCTTTCAATTAAAATCAAAAGATCATAGGTTGATAGTTAAAGTTCCTTACAAACACAGCTTACCAGCTAGGGCTCCTCGGTTGCTCACCAGCACGCCAGCACATGAGACCAAACAGAGATGAGTTCAGCACAGATAAAAACTAAAATTCAAACAACACCTCATGAATGCTAGCAACCTAGATTTCCTCCTTAGTTGATCGAGATGTCTAGCTCCCTCCACCACGGAAGCATCAGCTATCCGACCCTTTCTCTTTCATGTATCATGGAGAAGTCCGGCCATACCTCTTTTGTGTACCACGGGACAATCCTTATATGGTCCTTGTGATAATTTGGTCATCCCCGCTCCTAAGGGACAAGTAATGTGGAATGTGTTGACCAATATATTGGATATATATCCCCCTAAAAATGGGAAAATATCTACCCATTGGACTTGCGGTGGCTGGGCGGCGGAGCTAGAGGCGGCGGTGGAGGATCCTCGGTGTGTTGTGCTAGCTCTGGTTTCCATTTGGAGGCAGACGGCAGGGCTTTCCCGGTGGGGTGCGGCAGCATTAGCGTCCGCATCGCTTGTGTGTCGTGCCAGCGGTAGAGGCGTCAGATCTGATTCGTAGTTCTCCTTTCTCACCTTTTTACTATTTGTCTTCATTTGGGTTTTACCTCATCATGGATCTTCTATAGAACTTGGGGATTTTGTTTAGAATGAACACCTTTAATGCATACCGCCATATCCCTTAATTTTAGATAGATGCGGGACGGTAATGGTTCTGGTAGTCCCTGTAGCTCATGGCAGTTGGACTGGATTTATAATGGTATTGTAAGTGTGATGATTAGACTTGATTTAGCTAAAATTGTATTAGACTAATGGTTACAACCACAATAACTGCTATTCTAGTTTGAGTTGTCTATGTCTATGTGTTGGTACTCTAAATTTGGATGAGCTCATAACATGGAAATTCTTATATGTTGTTCTCTCAACCAGTGTCAATGATTGTTTTCTATTTTGATTGATCTCATTACTTAGGAAGCATAGGGTTATTGCACATTGATGAAATGGAGGCAGCCGCCACCAACTGGGTGGACGCATTGTCCAGCCTACAACAAGTAGAAGAATACATTCTAGAATGCATCTGCCGCACTGATTCCGAGGTCCTCTGCATAATCTTGGATATTCAATTGAAGTACTCGTCCACTATCTATAAGCTGATGTTTACTTGTATTTTGTAGTTGATAGTGCTTTGCGGATAGCTTGTAGCACTAAGGGAATTTTCTGCCACACTCACCAATTGATTGACCAATAAGATGGGCGCAATGGCCAGCACCCTGGAACCAAAAGAACTCAATCTCGACGCCATCCACCTCATTAATTGTTTCCACGGTCCACTGCATAATCTCTTGGATTTTCAATTGAAGTCCCCTGCCACTATCTAAAAGCTGATGTTTACTGCTTGGATTTTGCAGGAGAGAATGCTTCACGAACAACTGGTAGCTAGACAAAATATTCTCCCGCGCTCCCCTAATCACTGAAGGAAACATTAAGGGAGATGGTACACGTTTGACTGGAATTAGAGGAGTTCATTGGAAAGCATAAGGAGGAGATAGATAAGCTCCGTGAGTATTCCATGCATACCTTTAGAGAGACACAGGAGGAGCTCAATAAGATCAGTGATATGCGTGCCTCGACAGAGAAACCAGAGGAGTTCAATAAGCTCCGTGAGGATACCATGCGTACCTTTAGAGAGAAACAGGAGCAACTCAATAATTACAGTGATGTCTCGCGTAGCTCCCTAAGGTAATGCATGCATAACTCTCAGTCTTCAAATCCTGGGGGCTCGGTTGAATGATCATTTGTGGTTTGATGTTTTCGAATCTCAGCGCTTTTGAACAAATTCCCTCTAAAGTCCATGTTCGTGCAGTTCTTCTCAACAAATCTTGCTTTGGTGTGCTCCCATGCATTTTATGTCGTAGACATCATTACTCTTTGCTATAGAGTTAGTCACACAAAATACTAAATGATACAGTAACAAGCATCATAGGAAAGAGAGGATAAACTATGGAGAATACTGTTTGATGTGGTCTACTTTACAGGGGCCGGACTTTCTCATGCACAATAGCATGACTTTCTTATGCGCAATAGCATTTCAATACCAATGCCTCCTTCATTATGCATTAGGATGTGGCGAGATGCGTCCTCACTACAAAGATGCGAGCCAGAAGGTGGGCAATTCATGCATTGCTATTGGTTGTGTGCGGCGGCACAGACGACAGTTTTGAACCGCATGTCTCCTTTCTCCCCTTTTTACTGTTTGTTTCTTCATTTGGGTTTTGCCTCATCATGGATGTACTATAGGGCTTGGGTATTTTTCTTAGAATGAACATATTTGATGCATCCTCCATCCGTTCTGCATTATGATGTGGCAAGATTTGCTCCTCACTGCAAGGTGGGAACCAGCAGGTAGGCGATTGATTCAATGTATCAGTGCATACGGTGATTGATTCAATGTATCGGTGCATACGGATTGCTACGACAATGAAAACCGACAAACGCATTATTCTTTGTCTTACGTGTTCAATTATGTAATGGTCAGACTTTCTGGCTTTCACAGACATGAACTACCAGGAGCCAATGCTTGGGACATCACATTGTCCGACCATATCTCTTTTGTGTACCAGGAGAAAGTCCGACCATATCTATTTTGTGTACCACAGGATAGTGCTGGGCCGTGTCATAATTGGGCCATCCCCGCTCATAGGGTCCTCCTCGTGTGGAACATGGTGACCTATAATATTAGATATATATCCCCTGCAAATGGGAAAATATCTGCCCATTGGACTTGCGCTGGCTGGGCAGCGGAGGATCCCCGGTTTGCTGTGCTGGCTCCGGGGTCCATTTGGAGGCAGGCGACAGGGCTTTCCTGGTGGGGCGTGGCAGCATTGGTGTCCATGTTACTTGTTTGTTGTGGCAGAGGCGTTAGATCCGATCCGTAGGTCTTCTTTCTCCCCTTTTTACCATTTGTTTCTTCATTCGGGTTTTGCCTTATCTACTATAGTACAGGACTTGGGGATTTCGCTTAGATTGATAACCTTCGATGCATCTCACCATATCCCATAATTTTAGATAGATGTGGGACACGGAATGATTCTGGTAGCAGACAGCAAATCAATGCCACTAATCTTTAAGCTGCACTCGATTCTGCTGATGCCAATGATGTTCGCTCCACCAGTGCCAATGATTAGTTTCTATTTCATTGATCTCATTACTTAGGAAGCACACAGTGATTGCACACTGAGGAAATGGAGGTGGCCCCCAACAACTGGACGGACGCATCGCCTAGCCTCCAAGAAGCAGAAGAATATATTTTTGAATCCATCCACCTCATTGATTCCAGGGTCCTCTGCATAATATCTTGGATATTCAAATGAAGTCCTCATCCACTATCTATAAGTTGATATTTACTTCTTGGATTTTACAGGTGAGAATGCTTTGCGAATAGCTTGTAGCTCAACGGGAATATTCTGCCGCACTCGCCAATCAACTGAGCAATAGGACGGGCGCAATGGCCTAGGATCCAAAAGAACTCAATCTCGACGCCACCCTCCTCATTGATTCCAGAGTCCACTCCATAATCTCTTGGATTTTCAACTGAAGTCCTCTTCCACTATCTTTAAGCTAATGTTTACTGCTTGGATTTTGCAGGAGAGAATGCTTCACGAACAGCTTGTAGCTAAATAGGAATATTCTCCTGCACTCCCCAATCAACTGAATGAAACGATAACTGAATCGACTGGAATCAGTGGAGTTCAGCAGAAAACATATGGAGGAGTTTGATAAGCTTAGTGAGTATGCCTCGCGTGCCTTTGAAGAGAAACAGGAAGAGCTCAATAAGATCAGTGAGTATGCCTCGCGTGCCTCGATAGGGAAATGGTCAGATGATGTGAACGTTTAGTATCTATGGAATTAGAGATATGCGACTCATGGGAATTTTGTTTCCCCTCCCTCGACACGTGCGGTAGTGGCAGCGGCGGAGGATCCCTGGAGTGTTATGTTGGCTCAGGCATTTATTTTGATGGGAGAAGTAAAATAAAGCTCAATTTGATGTATCTTTGCGTTGTACTACTGTGTTGTTCTAAAAATAAGGGACCAAATGTTCTTTCATTATTCATGGACATATTTATTTTGCATGCTTGTGTTAACCTTTGTTGAACTCTGTATTAGGTGGTTCAAACTCTGTTGAGCGTTGTGTGGCTCAGGTCATTAGGTCATATTGGTATTGATCTGTGTTGACCCAACATGAACGCGATTGGTGCAATGCTATCGGCTTGCCAGAAAACTGATTGATATGACATTAAAACAAACAACCCTTCACATGTTGTCCTATGGGATGAAATATCTGGTGGTCAGACATTCTGAAGTTCCCAGAGAAATTCAACAACTACAAAACTGTACAAAGTTTTCGGATGGAATTGACCTGGACATTTGCTAAATGATGCATCACTAAGTACTCTGTTGGTGAATGCCCTATGTCTGGGCCCGTTGTTCACTGCTGCTACCTGCCTACACCACTGAAGGCACCAATGGTTAGGTTTGAAGGAAAAGGTCCAAAACTAGACCGCAGCCAGATCGCATCGATGAGCACTCCGTGGGCAACTGGTGCACGCGGCAGTAGTCCAAAGGGGCGGTGAGGGCTACAACCACCAGCCATTATGCTGTGGTTGAGTGATCATTTGTGGTCTGATGTTTTGGAGTCTCAGTGCTTTCGAATAAATTCCCTCTGAAGTCCATGTTCATGCAGTTCTTCTTAACAAATCTTGCTTCGGTGTGCTCCCTTGCATTTTATGTCACAGACGTCATTACTATTTGCTATACAGTTAGTCACGCAAAGTACTAAATGACATAGTAACAAGCATCACAAGAAAAAGAGGATAAACTATGGAGAATACTGTCTGACGTGGTCTACTTTACAGGGGCCGGACTTTCTCATGCGCAATGGCATGACTTTCCTATGCGCAAAAGCATTTCAACACCAATGCTTCCTTCATTATGCATTAGGATGTGGCGAGATGTGTCCTCGCTGCAATATGCGAGCCAGAAGGTCGGCAATTCATGCATTGCTATCGGTGCACGGCTATTGAGTGATGATCTGGTGCATCTTCCCCACGTGTGCAGTTGAGTCCTTCTAGTTTCCCAACGAGTGGTGGGCTACTAAGCGATGATCCGGGTGCATCTTCCCTATGCATGCATGCAGTTGTATTCTTTGAGTTTCGCAACTGGCGGCGGGGTCGCATCGCGTTTCTCTAATGCATTTCCTATATAACCCCTCTCGCTCCTTGCATTGCCAGTTCATCATCATTAAGGCACCGAACCCCACCAGTTCATCCCAATCACACCTGCTCCTGCGCGCTACGTGGGCGATAGTTCATCTCCCTCCCACTCCATAGCTACATCATTACACTCCCGCTCCATGGATGATAGTTCATCTTCCTCACGTGCCATGGCCAGATCGTCCCACTCCTGCTCTGGTTCCTGCTCCACGGACAACGTGGAAATCCTGGTCCAAGTTGGCAAGAAAGAGTTCATGGTTACGGCCATGTCCTCATCCAAGACGGTGGATCGCTTTCTGCAAGAAGTCCGCGATGATATGGAGCACCGGGCCGTCATCATCGGTTTCGACATGGAGTTTTATGAGAAGGAGCAGAGAAAGATAGCCCTCATCCAGATGTGCATCAGTGATAGGTGCCTTCTCTTCTAGATAGGCGTCGCCGGCAGCATTCCCGATGACCTCAAGAAGTTCCTTGTGGAGGAAGGCCACGTTTTCATCGGCGTCGATCTCGCCAATGACTTCAATCGACTATGGGATAGCCACCAGATCGAGCTTTCTAATATGGTGGAACTTCAGGCCATGGTGTCGTTCATGATTCATGACAAGGAGTGGTACAAAGTGCCAAGCCTCGCAGAGCTCGTGGATATGTTACTGGGCGTGGTCATGGTGAATAAAAAGACCAACACACATTTTGAAGACTGGGATGACAAGATCCTGAGAGATGACCAGATTAGTATGCATGCACCAACACTGTTTTGCCGTACATGATCGGGGTCATGTTGTGTGATTAGTATGGCTGTAATCTGCATGTCACATGGTCTCCTCTTCATGCCAACTCCATGGACAGCGAGGGAGATGAGGAAGGTCAACAGGAACAATTGCTTTTTATGGAGGACCAGCGAACCAAGAGGATTTCCAGATTCCTAATTTGCCAAGGTACTCATGAGATGATCTAGAACTATGGGAAGCATTTCAATAATTTAGTATAGTTATGTATGCCATTGGTTTTTCACATTAATTTTTTTTGTGTTCGCAAAAGTCATCGCTTTGCATCTGCGATGCAGGGTTGAGGAACTGGAAGTGGAATGACGTGCTAAGTCATGATTTGGCTAAAGCTTCTTCTGACAGAGACGGCCAGGAGAAGAAAATATTACATAAGAGGCTGGTACACAAGCATGGCTTCTCTGATAAGCCAAATAGTGGTGCACATATTAAAGTGGTTTCGATTGGGGTGAAAGCGTATGTGGCGGTCTTTGCTTGAGAGCATACGAGGTTGTCTCCCTGCCTGAAGGTCTGAATTTGGGCGAAATTTTTGCTCCCCGCCCGCCAACACGTTGATGTGTCTGTTTTGCCCTTTCACGCTGAAAATATGTTAACCTAAGAGAAGGGCACTTATGGTATTGTGCTAGCCACATAAAAGCACAAGGACGGGCTTTCTCCGCCCCCATCTTCATTTCTCGCAGCCGCACCAGTCTCTCTTCCTGCTCCTGCCTCCCTCTCCACTTCAAACTTTCAAGCAGTGCCGCTCGCTATAATGCCCACCTCACTCCAAGCGCTAGGCGCCATCGCTGCAGCAGCTTGACTCCAGATCCAAATCCCTGGCCTCGGCACCCGTCGCCATCTAATCAAACCCTAGCCAGATCCAGATTCGGTACCCCATCGTCAACGCCTGCCACACCAGCTCTGTGACGACGATGAGACCTCAGGGCTGGCAATGAAGAGTATCCAGTCAAAGAAGAGGAACAGGTACTGAGATCCCTTTTTATGATGTGTACTGCACTGAGGTGGTTGAACCTGAGATTATTGTAGCTGCACTTTCTTTTTTATTGGATCAATGATCTCCGCATAAGCTGTAGTTTGGCGCTTATTTATACACCCCTGCTCTGTTGTGTTGGCATTTGATAAAATCATTAATCTTTAGTTTAATATAAGTGCCTTTTCTGTTTGGATAACAATGTAATATTTACATACCACATGCTTGCTGCTAAAGTTTGTGTCCCCAATTTTAGTGTGTTGGTCCAAGAAGGCATAGAGGAGCTCTGCCAGCAGGACAAAAGGCACCACTGATATGAATCATAGTCGAAGGACTTTGAAGCGGCCGTTGACCACACCACCATTGGAAGGGCACCGTCAAACCCGGTCCATTAGTAGAAATAAAGAGCAGTATGGATCAGCAGTAGATGAAGAGAATTCTTGGTCAACAAGAGCCACCTCACCCGCCAGCAGTGGATTCAGTCTTCATGATTTGTCTAGAGACATTAATAAGGACGTCGGCAGCCCCAACTCTGTGGATGGCTGCTCTCAGCCAGAAGGCCATACCATTGCCAGAGATGGAGTGTGTCGCTATGAGCAAAGCCCCGCCTTGCTTCACCCGTAGAACAATAATGAAAGCTGCCAAGGTTGTTATTAACTTACAAATGTCTATCAATTGATTCACAATAGTTATTTGATATACATGTTACTGTACTTATAACAATCTGAATATGAATGTATGCTAGATGCTGGTGCCCATGCTCTGGATGGTCTCTCTGCTCATCCTACCTCCTCCCCATCTAGATCTGAATGTATGCTAGATGATGGCACCAATGCCAAAGATGATCTCCTGGGGCATACTACCGTCACCCCCCACACAGAGAACATTTGTCCATGTTGCGAAGGTTGGTATTAACTTACAGATGTCTATGAAGCAATTCACACTAGCAATATGATATCCATGCTTTTTTCTTAACAATCTGAATGTATGCTAGTTGACGATACCCATGCCGTAGAAGGAGATGATCTCACTAGGCAACCTCCTGTATCCCCCCACCTCTAGAACAATAATGAAAGCTGGCTAGGTATCAACTTATAAATCTCTATGAAACAATTAACACTAGTGATTTGATATCATTGCTTGTTTTCTAACAATCTGAATGTTGACGATACCCATGCCGGAGAAGGAAACAATCTCTATGGACAACCTCTTGTATCCCCCCACCTGCAAAACAGTAATGAAAGTCAGCAAGGTTGGTATCAACTTACAAATCTCTATGAAACAATCTAGACTAATGATGTGATATCCATGCTTGTTTTCTAACAATCTAAATGTATCCTAATTGATGATACCCATGCCATAGAAGGAGACGATCTCTCTGGGCAACCTCCTGTATCCCCCCACCTGCAGAACGATAATGAAAGTTGGCAAGGTTGGTATCAACTTACAAATCTATATGAAATAATTCACACTAGCGATTTGTTATCCATGTTTCTTTTCTAACAATCTGAATGTATGCTAGATGACGATACCCATATTGGAGGCAACGATCTCTCTAAGCAACCTTCTGTATCCCAACACCTGCAGACCGATAATGGAAGTTGCCAGGGTTGGTATCTACTTTCAAATGTATATCATTCAGTTCACACAACCTAATGGATATCCATGTTGCTTTTGTAACCATCTGAATGGTTGAAAATTGTGTAGAGCAAGAGTTGTCAACAAAGAAGGGAAAGAGGGGAAAAACTAAAGGACTTTTGCTTGAGAAATTGAACAGCTCGTTGGGAGGACAGATGTTACACATCTCTGTTGCCATGGGGAACAGAAGGCCACTTGATCCAGTAAAAGCTACAAAGTTTGCCTCACAGGCCACTATAGTAGTCGTGAAAGAGATACCAATTTTGCCATATTTCAAACTTTACAAGAGACATGACGGCTTGGTCTATTTCCAGAAATTTTTGGATGGGCTAGCTATATGTATCGGTAGCTTTGTTATATTGCACTGTGCCTTAAACAGCTTCGTAGTTGATTTAATTTGCATTCACACTACTGCAGGCGAAGGTGGCCATCGACCCGAAGCATCTTCCAACTAGAGAAACTTGTTGGAATGTGTTTAAGTGTGCTGTGAAGCAGGAACGCTATAGGTTGAAGCAAAAGTACTTCACTCAAGTCTCTGCTGCTGTGATCCTTACGAGCTCTCCTGTCAATTCCATGAGCGACACGCAATGGGAGGACCTGACCAACTCTTGGTCTAGTGCTAAGAACAAGGGGTGTGTGTGTTTGTGTACGTGTGCGTGTGTGTGAACTCATCGATTTCCCATCTAGTCTTGATATGGTCTACTTATGCTGATTTCTAACACAAATGTTGTTACAGGAAATATCTAGAAAGAACAAGCAAAACTGTGCAAAAGTGAAGTACCACCAAACTATAGGGTCTCAATCCTATGTTGTCTAGCTCCATAAATTTGTAAGTTTTGGTTGTGTTTTGTTACCAGGACTTTGTATAGATATAAACTGAATCATGTGCAATGTGAACAGAAGGAGAAGAAGAGGACAGCCGCAGGACATTTTCAAGGACTTGATAGACAACATGATGATCAAGGACTTCATGAACAAGAGGGTCAACCTGATGAAGATGTTGATGCTGTTGAAGTCTTCAAGGAGTTCCATACCAGTAAAAAGGATAAAAAAGGCCTCAGTGATGTAGCAAGAGAAGCTGTTATAGGTATGTTCAGTATCTTTCCTTAAATCCATCTCAGCCATTCTGCATAAAAGAAGAAAAATTCTCAGGAGCAAATGTTGCATCATCATTCAATTTTGAATTTGCAATTAGAGAGCAATCAATATGGTCTCTATACATTGTGTTATGTAATATCTGTCTGCTCTAGGATGAGAACTACCTCTGCATTGTTCTTATTCTTATGTATTCTCTATCGCCAGTATGATGATGAAGACCTATGCATTACCTGTTATGTATTATTCTCCTAGATTTTTTAATTTAAGTCCTCTTCCACTATCTATAACCTAATGTTTAATGCTTGAAATTTTCACAGGAATCTATGGAAAGGATGCAGGCAGCCATGTTCCTAAAGGGAAGGAACCAATGAGTAGTGCTGATGTTGTCTGCAAGGTCATCTGCCTCTCCCAGGGCAAGAGTGAGTCCGAGGTCAGTGGAAGCACCCTTTTTATGAGGAATGCTAGTATCCCAACAAGCTCTGCCAGAAAAGAGACATCGAAAGAGAGGGCCCTTCATCAACGGCTATTTGAAGAACGGTGAAGTTCCACTGCCCTCGTCGATCACCTGGAAGAACTGAAGAGGATGATAGAGAAGAATGCAATGGAGATTGCGGGGTTCCACAAAATGCAAGCCGCCTCGGACATGAACTTCCGTGAGGAATTTCGTCGCATCCAGTCTTCTGGTAACTCTATGTCCCCACCTGTGGCCTTGTTGGCGGGACCATGTGATGGTTGATGTGTGGGCCTGTGTGCCAGTTTGATGTGTGGACTCGTGGGCTGGTTTGTTGTGAAACAATGGTAGCAGACTGCTGGACATGCATGAAATTATAAATTACTGTATGCGATGATTCCAAATTGGTTACTATTGCCATTTCTAATGAGTTTATGTGATGCTTTTGAATCGGGTTCAGTGACGCTTGTGAAATGTTTTCTGTGATGAAATAATTCCCTCCCATGGACTAAACATGGAAACCCACATGGTCTAATAAAAGATGGGCACGTGTACCGGCTGAATGCATTACGCGTGGAACTCTGTGTGCACAACACGTGGGCTTCTGATTACCCGACACATTGAATGAGCCATCTAGCCACGTGGCCGAATTTCAAAATGTCGCTTGGACGCTCGCCACAGTGACGCATGGTCAAATTAAAAACTGCCACCTAGGCAAGTAAAATACAAATAGATGGGAAAAGGACAGCACGAAACGTGTCCCAATGAAAACCTGACATGTGGTACTGTTTTGACCTAACACATGGTCCTATAGGAACCCGAAATGTGGAAGCAGCAGTGCACGCCATGTCACTCTAACGGACGTCGGGGGTGCGTAACGGCCGTCTGGGCCGTGATGTACGCATACGTAGCCGTCTTGTACGCATACGGAAACACTCTGGTGACGACCAAAATTTAGTAATGGAAACCCAATCTTCTGCGACGGTTTCTTTAAAGTGTCATTCATAAACATGTGTGACACGAGTTCCACGACAGTGGCATTTTGATCACAGATTCATCACGAAACTAAAATAGTGACGAATTTCGCACCTACCGTGACAAAAACGGTTTATCATGGTAGGTCATATCTCTACTGGTGCAGGACCATGTCGTACGTGTCTAGGGGGATGGTGTAGCAGCTGATGTCGAAGAACTCATCGGCGATGCGGATGCTGACGTCGCGAGCGTAACCACGGCAGGGAACGCAATCTCCATTGGCCACGATGACCCCAGAGCCTGGGCAGGCTTCGAACGCCAACTCTGTGTGCCGCGTGACGGAGGTGCTGACGAAGTTGCTGGTGGAGCCCGAGTCGAGCAGTGCCACGTACTGTTCGTTGACGATGGAGACATACAACTGCATGGTGTCGAAGGTGCGAATCCCAGCGATCACGTTAAGCGAGATCATGGGCTGATCTAGGTCAAAGGCGGCCGGAGCTGAAGTCGTGGTGTCGTTGGCTTCCTCATCTGGTTCCTCGATGACATAATATGTAACCTCAAGATAAAACAAATGGGGACACTTGTGGCCCTTGACATAGGGTTCATCACAGTTATAACACAGGCCCAATTTGCGTCGTTCGGCCATCTCCGTCGGTGTCAGGCGCTTGAACGGCCGCAGGGGTTGAGTCGGTGTGGAAGAGGCGCTGACGGCCGTGGTCGATGCAGATGTGGCGGTCGTGGTCAGTGTTGGAGAACGGTGTGCCGCCTGCAATGGAGGCGCCGGCAAGGCCAGTTGCTGTGGTCAATTGCGTCGCTCGAACGCCCGCGCGAGTTGGATCACACGGTGGAGATCTTGGGGTTCCTGGAGTTCGACATCCACCCTGATGTGGTCAGGGAAGCCGCCCATGAAAAGGCGTGCTTGCTGGACGGCCTCCAGGTTGCCGGCGTGGGCCATGCGTGCCTCGAATGCCTTGGTGTAGGCGTCGACAGACAAAGTGAAGGGGAGCCACGCCAATTCCGCCAGGTGGTTCGTGGACAAGGGCGGCCCGAAGCGCTGTTGGCACAAATCCTTGAAGGTTTCCCACGACGGCCGTCCCGTGGTTTGCTCCAGGATGAGGTACCACTGTTGGGCGACGCCGGTGAGATGGTACGATGCATACCACACCTGGCATCTGGGTATGTGAAGTGTGCCTGGAAGAACTGTTCACAACGGTTCAGCCATCCCAGCGGGTCCTCGCGGCCATCATAGTAGGGTAGTGTGAGCTTGTGGAGCTTGGGCGCGGAAATCCCGTAGGGTTCGTGATGCATATGGGGAATATGTGGAATTGGTGGGGGTGATGCCATGGTGGATGAAGGGAGGAGCATGGATAGTTGCATGATGGAGGACAGCGATGGGATAGGCGACGGCGAGCGCGGCCAGCAGATCTGGGTGATGGGGACGCCGTAGCTCTGCGGCGCCGTGGTCGGCACCACTGAGGCCGACACTGAAGGTGCTGCAGCGGCCACCGACGGCGTGATCGACGACGCTGAAAGGAGATCCGAAAGCACCGGCTCGCTAGCCGGGAGGGCAGGCAGGCCCCTGAACCCCGGTAGTCTAAACTGGGGAACGCCCTGGAGTGCAGGGAGGCCACTCAACCCCGGGAGCGCGAACTGGGGAATGCCCGGGAGTACCGGTGGGGGCCGGCTTTCGACGGCGGCAAGGCGAGTGGAGAAGTTCTCCATCTGCTGCTGCACGATACACGGCGATGGTGAGGTTGGAGATGGCATCGGTAGGAACAACGGTGTATTGCATGGGCGTGTCGGATGGTGGTGAGGTGGGTGCGATGGCATGTGTGGTGGAGGGTACCACCGATGCGGAAGGCGCACCGGAGGTCGGAGCGGCGAGTGATGGCGGAATGGATGGGTTGGAAGTGCCCGAGGTCACCATGGAATCTGATACCAGGTTGGTATGGACTAGGGATCTTAGGGCGTAGGAGTGGAAGGCAGAAGGTCGAGGCTTGAATCCTCGGTGACGAGCAGGTGACGCCGGCGCCTGGGCTAGAACGACAAGAGCTGGATGGTGAACAGTAGCTGGGAGCCCAAGGGAGACAACAAGTCTCAATCCCAGGCTAACTCTTAATCAATTGATGCTTAGTACTTATACAAAGGATCTCAACTAACTGCTGAATAACAAATCAACTTTGACTAAACGAAATAATTCGAACTAATGATCCTATAAATCAGGATCTTGATACTGCATGCGCTAGCTGCGCCAAGCGCCCTGGAGACCGCTTCTCAGCCACTCCAGCCACTCCTGCGTTCCCGGCACACCAGCTACAAACCTCAAACCAGACTAAGCTGATGCTGAACCCAGCCAAAAAAAAAAAAGAGAAAAAACTTAAAAACCAGACGGCGCACCTACTATAAACCAGACGAACTAAGCCTGGTGAGCTCAGCGGAAAACTTAAAACCGGATGGTGTACCAAATATCTATCTTTGGAAAACTTGACATGTTTGGCAAGTCGTATAACTGCTTGCAAGGTGCCATCCACAGTCCTCTACTCAGAATTGAGGCCCACACGTCCATTTAGGCTACTTTCATACTACATGAAATTCTGAAATTAACAAGTAAAAACATAGGAAGAAATACATCACTAGGCTACCCTTGAGATTCTTCGTTAAGGCCAAAACATATGTGAACAAATCCACCTTTAGCAACTCCAGTAAAATCCAGACCCAGTCACCAGATAAAGAGTTTCTTGCCAGGGTAAACGCTACTTTGCCATTCCAAACGTATTTCAAAAGCTTCAGGCTGACTAACACATAGTAAATAAATTAAAAGCTTGCTACAATGCTTTTTATACATCAAACAATAATAAAAATAACAGGCCGTCTGAATATCCAAGACACATTTGTTAGCATGCTGATAGTACAATAAAACAACATACCGTACCATGATGGTGCTCAATAGTCGTCAGAATGCATAAAATAGCACGATAATACACCACAGTTACAATATTACAAGCATGTGACATCTCAAAGAATCTGACTGTAACTGCAAAATTCGGATGCTTCTCTTCTGAAATGTAATAAAAGAGCTATTAAAGGACTGTGCGGTTTGTTACATGCTTATGAGAGAAGCAAGTAACGGAAAAAGGCCACTAGGTTCTTGCTATCTACAATGGAGTAACATTCAGCAAGGAAGGCCATAGAAATCTTCTAATCACCAAAACAAAATTGATATGCCCATCACAGAGCACCCAATGGCTACCCAGGGGCTAAGGCGTTCACCTGAGGAAGAAATGCCGAATCGTTATTATGTGATCTGAAGCATATTGATACAACAACAACAACAACATAGCCTTTTGTCCCAAGCAAGTTGGGGTAGGCTCTGAAGCATATTGATACATATTAAATAAAGTTATCATGTGAGAAAATACATAAATAAGTTCAATTCTGCCTCCTTAAAACAAAAATGGCAGCGTCTAAAACCATGCGCAAGAAAATTTGAAACCCCCAAAAAACACAATAATCTAAACTGCTACCTCAGTTCAGGATTGATTGATTGAAGACAAACAGAATTCAGAACAGAGCACAAAGCAGTAAATCACTGCAACAAGAAGTCAAGAACGATACCAAGAGTTTCACTAACAAACTCAAAATCAACAAGCATGTCTTCTGAATATGCTGCATCATAGTTACTAGTTACTACATACTATTCTGTGCATCTTGTGGCTATTCTAATTCTTCTTACTGCCATCAAGTTATCAAGTTATTGGAAACTGCCTTTTGATGTGTGAGATCTGCCAAGGAGCATGTAAAAGCTAACCTGATATTCAAAGCCTTCAAATGACAACTACAGGTAACCGATATCCTATGTGGGCATGAAATAATCCTTATCATCAACCATAAATTCAGTACTAGGAAAACCATTTAAATACCACATGATCTAGGACAAGCCGATTTTATTCCATTTAAATTAAATATCCAAGTATCAAGAAAGCTTATGTCGCATCTTTTTACAATCTTTTTCGTCTCAGTTTTCAGCTACAGTAGAAGATTTCCACAAGCACAAGTTTTGTTTTGCAAGGGTTCGAAGATTCTTCCACAAAAGTACAAAACAATTTGTGCCATGAGAATTTTCAAATATTCCTGTTTTAATCATAAAACTTGCAGATTCTTGACCACCGTACATATATCTTGAAACACATTTCAGCTGACATGAATACCCTATGACATGCTAAATATAATATAATAATTTCTACTAGTACCAGTTCATCTACCTTTATTCTAGATTTGTGATTTCTACATGTTGTGTGACTGTAGGGTTTTTTTTTCAATCTTCACATTCATCTTTACTTGTAGCTCTAGGCACAGGACAGGGAGGAATTAATTCAGTGTATTTTTATTAAAAAATATCCTACAAGTGATGATCATTGCCACCAGTTCACTACTAGGATTGGACAATTTAATAGGTCATTTTTGGCTGAAATTGTTGCCTTGAAGATCAAATGGACATATGTTTAATCCAAATCAACTTACAACAGCGTCCAATTTGGAGCTGAAGACAGTAATGTAACAGTGCAATCCTTAAAAAACATAGTGAAGGCACACGGAGGGCTAATGCATCAGTTACAAAACATGCATGCCAATGAAGCACTGGATACAACTATATGTAAATGCAATGACAAGATATTGAGCAAAATAGGTAGAGGTTACCTATCCTAGCAGCCTTCCAAAAGAAACCACGGAACCTGCAAATTGACATGTAGATAAGATGGTGAGCTAAATGTATGTCTCATAGAGTACAAAATATAAGTTAAGCTCAAACCAACAAACAAAAATATAGTCAGCGAAGTTTTGGAATGTGCAACATTTTTTTTTTTTTGACAAAAGGAATGTGCAACATTGAAATTATGTTTGAAAACTAAAGACAGACAAATAGTGGATGTTAATATTTAATCTAATTATTGAACATTAGAAGGTCAGGGATGAGCTCCCCACATGACTTAGTTTTCACTTATTTCCAACTCCTGGCCACAATACAGTTGCCCCTTATAATTAATTCTGAAATGGCGAGCAACTTCAAAGTTAGAAGAGCCACTTCACAAACTCAGTAGCAATGGATTATGCACCCATGAACAAGATCCATTTATCCCCAAGCAAACTGTACGATCTCCAATTCCTAATGCAAATGCAATTCCAGTCACATTGTTTAACTAGGTAAATCACATCATAGTACAATTATAATGCATTCAATAACTACTAAGAATCTACTCCTGCTGTTCCAAATTATAAGACTTTCTGGCATTTCCAGATACATTACTTTTACTATGTATCTAGACATAGTTTATATCTAAATGCATAACAAAAGTTATGTATCTAGAAAATCCAAAACATCTTGTAATTTGGAACGGAGTAGTACCTAAACTGTAATCAAGTCTCATGTGCCTCACTACTCTTGCCTTCATTAGAACAGAAGGGGACTATCTTTGCAATTAAATGTGTGTATAGTTTATTTGCAACATAAATTTTTTCTAGCTCTGCATGCAAGATTACAATTAAGTCATAGATCAATTATCAATGATTACACAGTACAACTTGATAAGAGATTCATGGTAATTTCATAGTGACAGAATTTTTCATTCAGGAATCATGATTTAGGGACAATCTCCTAACATACATACAATGAGTTAATTTTTCTCTCTCTTTCCAAAAGCTATCTACTAAAAGATTTCCCTGTTTTTGAGATTTCAGGCTCTAACATGAATGCTGTAGTGCTACATTCATTCTCTTTGCACAAAGCAACTACCCTGTTTTCTTGATGAAAAAGAATTGTTGAATAAATAGTGACAGTGCCAAAAGTAGGGTTCGCTCTTATGATGAGATCCGGAAAACTGCTGGAAAAGGACACCAATGAGAGGAAGGATCATTTGTTGTTTGTCAAATTTTAACATATTGAAGGGCATCTATAGACAAGAACAGTTGCTATATGGAACTTTTTAGAACTTCAATAAACCCTAGGATTATACAGCGCACCGCATCAATGCTAGTTGAGACTTCTTATAAAAAATAAATAATAACAATAATGAGTATGAAGGCGCACCCTGTCCGGCGGATGAGGAGGGAGGGGAAGTGCATCTTGAGGTAGGTACAGGTGCAGATCAGCAGCAGCACCACCGTCACGAACGAGTGGAAGTTGAAAAGCGCAGACTGTATCCCGCCGCAGACGCCGCCATCGGGCAAAAACAAAAGTAAGATCAGGACCAAGAAATCCAAGCACGAGTAGGGCTCAAATCAAGCCGTGGAGGTGTTACCATGGGGCACGGGGAGGAGGACGCGGACGCGGACGCCGAGAAGAGAGGCCGGAAAGAGGGCGGCGACCGGACGCACGGGGCGGACGACGCGGTTGCGGCGGATCGGCGGCACGGAAAGGAGGGGAGCGCCGATTTGCGGATACTTTTCTTCTCTTTATTTATTTTTTTTTTCACTTGATTGATGATCTAGTGGTACATAACATAACAGTAGATCGCAGATCGCAGATCGCAGATCGGACGGTATGCGCCACCTCGTTGCGCTGGCAGCGTTGCGCTACTGTGTTTGCCTTCCGCTACGAGCCCGAAAGCTGGTCGTCGCCGTTTACTGGAGCCTCTCCTGCTGGCTCCATCCAGCTTGGATCCTGGCTCCTCAGTACCTATAAGCAAGGTATAGGCACTTTTTCTTCTTTTAAAACCTAAAACAAAAATCGAATCGAGCTGAAATATCAATTTTTTTTTGCTTCACCTTCGACTTTAGTGTTTGAGATATTAAAGTATCGGCTTCGGCTTCAGCTTCGGCTTCGATTTTCATTCACAACTTAACAAACTAAACCGAACCGATGACTACTGAAAACATGTGTATTCATAGGCAGACCCAGGGCCTGGCGACCATGGGCCCTTGCCCGGGCTCCCCTCCTGGTCATCCATTAGGGCATAGTAGGTGGTCCACTAGTCGAGGATGGTTTCTGTACCTGGGAGCGGCTTACTGGTATACATGCAGTTTTCTTGCCCGGGCTCCTCCTCCTTGCTGGGTCCGCTAATGTGTGCATTCTACTTGACTTGCCTGTTCTCTCAATGACTTTTGTTTCTACTTATCATACCTAGATAACAACATAGAGCATCAGAGGTGGCTCCCCAGTTGAGGGGACGTGCCCACGAAGGGTGGCACAACTCCTTTGCCACATCACACGAGTAGCACACTCCTATCCGCTCTATAACGACAATGACATGGTTGTGCACTCATGATCGGTCTACGAGTAAGGAAGCTAAAAATATCGGTGTGTTCAGTTCAACCGAAAACCAAATCGTAAGTACCAACACTAAACTTGTTTTGTTTCTCTTTTTTTTTGTAAAGATTTTGGAAATTAAAATTGAACTCGAGTGTTTGTTAAAACTAATTTTCCTAACTACAAGTAGCTAAGAGAAGGTGGCCAAGGGGCTTTGGATACCCCTAACCTCATGAATGCTCCTACCTCTTAAGAGCATCTTTAATAGTGATCACTAAACTAGAGTCTCTAAAACTAGACTCCATTTTTTTAACACCCTTGAAGAGCTTTTGTATCTAAACCTTTATTTTATTCTCTCTTGTATTTTAATATAATCCCTATGTTTGTCTTTCATATCACATCATTACAATTCAAATTTAAATATTTGTGAACCATATAAATGAATCATACTCAAATTCAAGATTTCAAATAAGTCAATTAAATTCAAATTATTCATCAAACATAAATTATTGGGTACATAGAAATTTATATCCCATGATCACGTCACTTAACAGCAAATTACAATAAAACTAAAATGGATCGTACTGGCATGAGGTCTCGATGATGATGCTCTGGACTGTTGATCGATTGGATCCACGTCAGCTGCCCCAGCTATAATGGAATCCGGTTTCCAAGCAACCGAAAGAAAATGGAAAACCCCAGGATTCCTACCCGATCGTCGTCTCCCGTCCGTTTGCCCCAGGATGGCCGTGGCCCCCCGTTTGCGGCCCCACGACCCATTTCCCACCGTCAAAATCCTCACACCCGTTAGATGAAACGGCTCCCATCTCCTCCCGTGCTCGTCGGCGCCTTGTTTCTTCTTTTCTTTCTATAAATCAAACCAAAAAGCAACGACGACCCGACGAAGCTTTCGCGGCCGAATTCCCCACCGCTCCTCCGATCGATCAAGCCGCGCTAGCTAGGGTTCCCTCGCCACCAGCGACGCGATGCCGAAGAACAAGGGAAAGGGAGGCAAGAACCGGAAGCGGGGCAAGAACGAGGCGGACGACGAGAAGCGGGAGCTGGTGTTCAAGGACGACGGGCAGGAGTACGCGCAGGTGACGCGGATGCTGGGCAACGGCCGCTGCGAGGCGCTGTGCATCGACGGCACCAAGCGCCTGTGCCACATCCGGGGCAAGATGCACAAGAAGGTGTGGATCGCCGCCGGGGACATCGTCCTCGTCGGCCTGCGCGACTACCAGGACGACAAGGTCGACGTCATCCTCAAGTACATGAACGACGAGGCCCGACTGCTCAAGGCCTACGGCGAAATCCCCGACAACGTCAGGCTCAACGAGGGCGTCGTCGACGAGGAGGACGCCGGCGCGCAGGATGACTATATACAGTTCGAGGACGAGGACATCGACAAGATCTGATCGATCGCGCCTGTTCTCTTCCTCCATCCTCTGCCTCGGCCGGCCATGGTAAACTAAAGGGAGTATATTAAAACGCAAATGTATCATTCTGTTCTTCTTGTGGCGGTTACCATTCTCTCTCTTCATGACTGAAGGAGAATATCTGCGATGGTAGTCGTGGTGATGGTATTGTGAATTATGTATGCTGTGTGATATACGGGCGGCGAGTCCTGTCCTGCGTACAAGGATTTGGGGGCACTTGTGGTGCCCAATAATCGTGGGGAGTCCCTCCATATGGTGATATAGCAAGTATGGACTGAAACTGAACTGAATACCTCTCCCCTTGTGTAATATGATATATCTGGTTGGGCATGATCCAATTTTGTTCTAATGCCTTCTGTGTTCATTTCAACCATGGGTTCCTCAGTTTGGGTTACGTTCATGGTTATTGTGAGTCAAGGGCCAATCTTTTGTGGTTGGATTAAGGTGGGACCCACTACCCCAGTCCTAGTCTCTAACCAGTTTGCACAGAAAAAATAATCCCGTGCAATTTGATATCTGCTGAATATTACCCATTTCAATATACTGCATTCCTCTGGTTTTACAACATTGAACATGTCTGTGGGCATATATTCCAATCATGTCATCTTTACAGATCGCAAATGAATTTAAGCTTCATGAGGCAATGCTGGAGCCAAACTATTTTTTCTAAGGTTTTATTAACCTTGGCTAGCACAATTGAGTAGATGATTAGAGTTGAACACATTAGATGATTACTTGGCATCATGTGGCTTGTACTGTTTCTGACCACACTTTTGCATTGTTTTGTGTTAAGTCCCCTTATAGCTAGAAATTATCGCTCATTGTGCTTGCCATTTGGTGGATAATTGCGAACCTTCATATTCCCTACAGGCCTGCTGTTTGGGATTGTATTATCCTTATCTGAATCTGAATGTAACACAGGTCTCCTGTTAGCTATATGATATTTTGAAAAAAAAAACGTATATCAATTTGTTGAGTGACATGAAGTTACCATCTATTCCCTCAATATTATGATATAGTAAAATCAATAAATCTTGATTTCTATTGCAGTCATAATTTGAATTCTATCCCAAAGACTTGTGCAAAGATTTGTTCTATCAATAATTTGATTTCTATTGCAAAGATTTGTGTCCTTTAGGAAACTGTGCTCTCATCTCCTGATCGGAAAAGGACATCAAAGCTCTGGATATTTCTTGTGCTCTGGATATTTCTTGTTTAATATTTGAGTGGGTGAGCGGGATACACGTATATGAGAATCTTTATAAAGTCGAATAACTTGGTTCAGTTTCTTTTTGAAGATATACAGCTATAATGTTGTATCAGTCCTTCACATTTTTTTAATCATTTTTACCATATTATTGCAACTATATGTTTCTGTGCTTCATGTTTTTGTACCATTATTATTATTTCTGGTCAGAATTTAGGCTGATGATTTGGTTTGGGTTCGATTTATATCTATTTGACGTACGGAAGGCTGTTGCCATTCTCGTTTTGGTTTCGCTTTATTATTAGCAGGGTGCAGTATTTTTCTTTGTGCAATTTGAATAAATTCCTGTCCGCACATGCGTCCTTTCGGCGCTGCTCTGCTTTTTAATATTCTCACGTCTCTTAGCAATAATTCAAGCATATATGCTACGTGGCGGCTGGCCACAGATGCTTCCTGCCCGGCGAGTTGTCGCCTAAAACATGCCAGTAATTGAGGCGGCACCAATGCGCGCTGATCCCCGGATGCGAGAAATTCCCTCTAGACTAGCGAATGCGAATGCGGCACCACATTTTGTTTGTACTGTTTGATTTGAAGATGGGCTACAAATTTTCTAGAGCAAAAGCTACACGGTCAGTGTGTCAATAAAGATTTTTTATCTTATTTGCATCAAATCTAACTCTGAAGCTCTAAATAGTTTTTGATAAGAAAAGGTTGCATTATTGATCAATTCATGCTAACAATGACACCAATCAAAGATACTAATAGAATCCTATTCTCTCTGGCCTGTTTTTGTTACAGGCTTAGGATGTACTGTCTCTATTTTGGACCAAACTGAGGCGCAAAAGGCCCGAATCAACCAGTTTTTATTATGGGCCGAAACTAATCGAACGACCATTTTTTATCCGATCTGACATCAAATCAGATTGTTCGATCCGAGTGGAATAGGCCATGTTCCAAGCCGTTCCGACCAAAACGAACAAGGCTATTATACCCCCTTCAGCCAACCCTGTTGGTTTAGGGTAGATACGAACAAGGCAATTATGATGTGCATTTTTAGAACCAGTTAGCTCACAAATTTTCAAAATGCATTTACAAATCTACCTGATTAAAGGCCCGTTTGGATACTGCCGCATGACTTACCTGGTAGGCACAACCAAGTGAGAGTGCCATTCAAACATGCCTTAAGTATCGGAGATTCAAACATGCCTTAAGTTTCACTGTGGTCTTATCATTTTCACCACTAAATGTTTCAAACTTAGGTATCCGCCATCGACATGGAGATTTAACGTAATCAATGGCTAATAAGTATGGCCTGTGATAAGTGGGTACCTTCTATTGAGAGAAGCCACATGGATTTCTAGCGTGAGCTAAATCTTGTTTAATTCGGATGAGCTAGATGTAGCATATGAAGCCAAATCACAAGCAATGACTTTCTTGCACTTTGTTGAATTCTCATTGATTCGGCTTGAGTTAATGGTAACATGTGAAGCCGAATTGTGAGAACTACCATTAGCACAACTTGCTGAATTTTTATTAATTCAGCTCGATTTAAGAGTAACATATGAAGCCGAATTATGAATATAAGTATTGGCATATGGTGTTGAATTTTGAGAGTAACTAGAACATAGCGCGGCGTTGCCGCGCTAAAGTAGCCTCTTTTTTTAATACGTAATATGTGTGTATATTTATATTAAGTGTATAGTGTAATATGTTTTGGATGGTAAATTATTTATTTACAATTTTTATTTATTTTTATTGATTTTTACCATATTTAATTACTGGAATACGATTTTATATGGTCTGTGATATAAATTTAGAAATTATTTTATTTTTGGACGACGAAGTAGGGGTGTAAAATATTTTGGTAGACTTTAGAGTGGTTCTAGTTTATTTAAAAATTTTCTATAATTTTTTCTGGGTATGTTTCTCGTGTATCCGTAGCAATTTCCTGTGTGAACAGTGTACATTGTCGGATTAACCGATTTTCTGGGTACGTTTCTCGAGTACCTGTAGCAATTCAATTGTGAACAGTAAAAGCTATCAGATGAACAGTACACATGAAAGCGACTTTTGCAGCAATTTCTACCGTCCGATCGAAATCCAACGGCCCATATTTTTTCATTGACGTGGCCACATCCAGCGTCCAGAAGCCATTTCGGTGCTAGTAAAAGATTGGCCAAATAGTCAGCATCAACATAGCCAATTCTCTCATTCGTCGGTTTGTCTCGTGGTTGAACCACATATTGTGAATTTACAACCGATGAATATGAATTTATATGTTGTATGTTTGTAGAAGAATTAAAACTTAACAATTTTTTAGCAAACATCGGCTCTTGATCATGTATTTGCCAAAAGTATTAGCCGATGCATCGTACCTATTATCATTATCACTAGCAACGTCAACATAAGAATTTACGGTACGTGCAAAATAAAATTAAGAATTATGTAACATATTTGCATGATGTACCTTACACGTGGCGCAATAATATTGCAGAGTAGTGCTCTGATCTCCATCCATATTATTTTATATATTGAGCAAAGAAAATCTCCACCGCTTCTTGTAACTGTCTGATAATAAATTAACGAAGGCTCTTGATGATGAATATCTCCACCACTTGTACTTTCACCTCGGGCAGCAAATAAGTAGAGCAGATTTTTTCCTCTCGTAGAGGCAAGTACAGAATAAAATTTCCAATTGATGTCCTCCACGTAATGGCTTCCAAAGAGTCTTCCGTGTATGCTTAGTAAAATATAATATAAGCCAATTTGCTGATTATTAGCGCCACGGTGACGTTTCCCTGGAAAGCAATATATACAATAGAAGCCAAGCAACCAGAAGGTGAAATTTGCTGCAATTGGATTCTGTTTCTGTACAGAACGTGACGCACACCACAAACACAATCGGCCTTATAGGGCCTGATTTGTCGTGTGAAGTCGATACTTCCTCCATCCCAATAAATATGAAATTCTAGTAAAAAAATAAATATACAATTCTCATATCTCGAGGAGTCAAAGATTATGAACTTTGACTAAATTTATATTAAAAAATACTAACAGTTACGAGATAAAATAAGTACGGTTAGATTAGTTATGAAATATATATTCATAATAAATTTATTTGAGACATAAATGCTAATATTTTTTTTATAAACATGGTCATAGTTGAAATAGTTTGACCGGTATGGTTCCCATAGTTGCATTATCATTGGGACGGAAGGAGTACAAAATAACAGATGCAACGGCCTCGAGGCCCGATGATATGGGGATCACGTGAAAGAATTGGCAGATCAAATTAAGAATATGACTAAGGCAGATAGGTTCTTCCCACCCGCACGTGTAGCTTCTTCGTGCACTCCGACGCACGCTCCTCTTATCCGCTCGCCCCGCTGTCCTTTTGCTTCTCCGCTGCCCACCTCAGTCGCGAGCCCGGCGCGCTCCCTGTCCGTGTGGAGGGTCGCCGGCCCTATCCCTTTCCTCCCCGGGCCATGGCGGCGGCGCCGGATCCGGCCCAGGTAGGCCCCCTCATCTTCTCTCCTCTCCTCTTCCCTCCTTCTCCTTCAACTCCGGCAACCTAGTTAGGGTTCCAGCAAGTCCTCCCCGGCTGTAGAACCGCCCGACAGGCCTGGGCGGTTCGGCCGGTGGTGAGCTCGGCGGCAGGGGCGCCACCGAGCAGGAAGGGCTAGACAGTCGGATGGATATGGGTTGGCGGTAGGGGAGCCATGGCCGGAGGTGCTGGAGGGTGGGGACGGGGGAGGGCGGTCGCCGCCGGTGGTAGGGTATCGCCGGAGCTCCGACGAGACCCTACCGCCGGCGGCGGGGCGGTAGACGGCGGGGAGGGAGGGAGGGGTGTGTGCTCAGTTAAGCAGGGTGTCCGACGCTTAGGACATCCTAGCGCTTGATCTACCCAAACCAAATTTCCTAGCAGTTCTGGGAAGCTTCACGCCCAGCCATTTTGGTTCCAGGGTTTGATCTCCACCCAACAAACGGCTAAAATACTCGGAGGAGCCAATCCTGGCCGTCGATCACGGATATGAGCGCCATCCCGGTACCAGTTTCCTTTAATAATAATAAAATTCCGACCGTTGGAGAAATCCCTCGAAACCCCTGTCGGGCGACCCGGCCTGTGCAATGCCACCGCCAGCGCCCTGCCCCTGCCCCAGCAAGCGTGCCGACGCGGCGACGCGGGACCATATCCGGCTGCCACAAGCCAAGTCTCGGGCCTCGGGCGGAACCCTAGGGCCGCCGGGAGCTCCAGAGCGCCAGCAAGGAGCGGCCGCATCTCGCCGAGCAGGGGAAGCAAGAGGTGCCTGCGCCCATCGCGCCGCCACCGGAGCACGCGCACCGGCGTCGTCCTTCGTGCCCGACGTCGAGGACGCCGGGAGCCCCATCCACGAGCACGAGATCAACTGCAAGGTATTGCAAGGTTCTTCGTTAGTAGCCAAGAAAGTAGCGACGCCTGTCTCTGTCCACTACGATCCGTTCCTCCCGCACCCCACAACCTCTCGCGCTGGAGATCCACCGGCTGCCCCACCCCACCCCCACCTGAACTCTCCCGCCCGCCCGCCGCGCCTGTTCCCGATCCGTAGCGGCCGTGCCCCATGGCACGAACGTACTCTGATATTCTTTGGAGGCTTCTACTTTTTTGGATTTACATTGTTTGATGTTTTATGGAAGTTAAATTTGTCTGCGTATTTCCTTCACAGGGGCTGGCGATGGCGGAGTGTTTTCATGATGCAGTCTGAGCCAGCCACAGAGAATGACATCCTCGCCGAGCACCCAGGTGATGTGCTGATGGGCATGACTCTGCCTTGACCTCCCATTTCAAGCTACTAAAAAAATGTTCACCTGATTGCTTTCCAACCCAGTTCACCTGCGTGCTTCTTTTCGTAAGAAATTTAACTTCAACAATTGACACAACAAATGGAATCTAACTCAAAACGGTCTTATGCACTATGCAATTTACTTTAACTTCTTCATGGTTTATAAGCATTGTATTTGCTTCTGAATTTACTATATTTCTGCCAATCTAGATTGCCCGATTTATTGGATGGATAACTGATGACTCAAACATTGTAGCCAAATTAGCACATATATCTTAGTATTTTCTGAGAGGAAACATTGCTTTTTCCTTACTTAAAAATAAAAAGACATGCGTCTGTGCATTGATTGATTCCATCCATTCTCACAAAAATAGTGTGTGGCTGCATTTCAACAAAGAAGAAGCTGGCAGTAATCACTAATGAGGATCCCTTAGTATTTCGGATCCCTTAGTGTTTGGGATCCCTATAAGTTCAGTCTAATAGTACACCATAATGCAGTTGTAGCTGAATGTGAACACAATGTAAGTTGCTGGTATTGTTTTTGCTTTTTCATGTTTTCCAACAGTTTAAATCATTTGATTTGATATTTAATATCCTATCCTCTCAAATCCCAATGTCTGAATCTTGCCATAATTTGTTGGCAAAAGACAGGATTTGGGTATGCCAAAGGCACCACGACCCCTTGGACTTGGTTCTATTATATAGCAAAAGCAAACTTGGTTTACAAGAAGCTCAATGAACATATTCTAACAGCATATAGCATAAAGTGATAAAGGGGTCATGGTGCTTTACAAGAAGCTCAATGAACATATTCTAACTTGGAGCAGGGCTTAACCACATAATTCATGCTATTTCAGTGCCATGCTCCTCATATAACCTTAATGATCCTTTTGAAATCATCTTTGTTTCAGTGCCATGCTGGCCAAGAAAAAGATGAGAGTGCTAAGGCTCAGGTCGTGCTGTGCCATGTGTGCTGATGGGCCGACCAGAGGTTGGCGAATCCATAGTGGTACGTTGTGTCAAACAAGGACATGAGCAAGAGGATTCTCCTTGAATACATGGTCAGCTTCAAGTGGACCAAGCTGCAGCAGAGGCAAGGTTGGCTTGTTCGGCTAGCTGATAGATGCAAACCACACAACTGCTAGACTTGAAAATCTGTTCATCTAGTTCATGGCTATGCCAGCTAAACAATTAAGCAATTTTTTCTGTACTTTTGCATTAGTAAACAATGCATATCATCTCTAGTGGGTGGATGTTGCTTGCAATTTTTATTTAGTATTATCAACTGCACAACTTTGAAAATATGTCAGCCTTTAAGATTAAAGTTATGAAGAACATTTGAAAGTAAAAAAAAAAAGCAAGAGACTGAATCTAGCTTGTCCATTGATATTATACCATGGTAATTATACGTTGTTAGGAAAATTTAATACCTTATATCATTTCTGTTCTTTATATAATAATATCAGTGGCTAAAGGTTTTTGGCCAGTTATCTTTTCCTTTTCATTGGCATTTTGACTAAAAAAATGCAGTGACAAGTGCCGCTTTTTGTATTTGTAGTTTATGGTGGCTTGGTCAAACAATTTGTTTTTGGGTCAAATATTTTGCTATCTATGGTGGGACTCATTTAACACTTGAACTCAATTTTGCAGGTAGATTGTCCTTTAACATCACTCTCGGGGATAGCCAAAGGTAAGTTCACCTCTTTGAGTTCGGTTTCTGCTGCCCTTTTTAGAGGAGGGAAGCTTTGGATCCTGTATTTTGGTTTTGGCTTTTTTTTTTTTGCAATTTAGTTTTGCTTTTGATTTTGTATCATATTGCATTGCATCACATCATGTATGATAGAGCATCTTTGAGCTTCATGAGTGTAGTTGTTAGAATGAAATTATGCTCTCTTTGGTATGTTTTGTATGTACATGATGGTGCTTGTGGCTTAGGCTCTCTTTGATCATTTGATGCATGTTATGAGCTAAGCTTGATTCTATAATTTGTGATTCATAACCGCTAAAACATGAAAATCTTGTTCATCGTTGAGATTGGCAACTAGCATGTGTAGGCCTTGTTGACATCCCTATTGCTATCACTTGTATGCTAGGTTGCTATGTCTCATGTTTTGAGTCATTCACTTGCTTGAACAAATCCTAATAAACTTGTGCTAAAATTTGAAATCCAAGTTAAGTGATGAGAAAAAATCAAGATGGGTCTTTATTGTCCCATATCAAGGTATCATGGCTGCTTCCGATTGCACTTGGGATGAACTTGAGCCTTATAGTGAAGTCCACAACCATTGTCTTAAGCTTCTAGGCTTGGCATAGTTAAATATTTTCGGCGTGACGGTATCGATAACCTACCGTCCCACGTCAAGGTATCGAGACGGCTTCCCACTGCACTTGGGATGAACTTGAGCCTTGTAGTGAAGTCCACAACCATTGTCTTAAGCTTCTAGGCTTGGTATGGTTAAAATTTTTCGGCGTGACAATATCGACTACCTATTGTCCCACGTCAAGGTATCGAGACAACTTCCCATTGCACTTGTACTCATCGACCATCGCAGCACGCCAATTTGGGTCAGCAAGTGCACTGCGATAGTTGGACGGAATTGGTGAAGCATGAGTGACGGTGTAGGTCAAACATTCAATCAGTGGAGGAAGAGCGCAGGTCTGTTGCCGTGTCACGGGTCCTGACGGAGCAACAATCGGCTACGGTGCCGACGCTGGCACAGGTGGAGAGTCCACAGCCGGCGGTGAAGCGACGTCAGGCGGCGGGTGAGGACGACGGCTGTACTGGTGGATGATCGGCGGCCAGGAGACTGTCCGAGCAGTAGCGACGGCTGGACGTGAGCTGGTCTGCGCACCAGCCGCTGGAGCAGCTGAAGGCAGTGAGGTGCTACCCAATCGAGGGACCAGACCATGCCAAATAATGTCAGGCCTTGATCCAAGCCGGCCGAGTCAGCCGAGAAGAAGATTGACCAGGGCAGCCTATCGTAGCACAACAAAAAATCAAGAGACTCCGTAGGTGGTTTTGCAACTGCAAACGGAAAATGATACTCATCAAAAATCACGTGGCGAGACACGATCACTTTGCGGGTGGAGAGATCGAGGCAGCGATAACCCTTTTGGGAAGAGGGATATCCAAGAAACACGCAAGCTGAAGAGCAAGGAGAAAATTTATGGAGTGTCGTGGCACTAAGATTAGGATAGCATAGACACCCAAATACCCGAAGAGAGGAATAGTCAGGTAGCTTGTGATAAAGAAGATAATAAATAATACCATTATTGACTGAGGAAGATGGATGCCAGTTAAGGAGAACAACGGCGGTAGATAAAGCTTTGGCCCAATAGATGGGAGGCATGGCGGCGTGAATGAGGAGAGTGCGAACCATGTTGTTTAAAGTACGCAACATACGCTCAGCTTTGCCGTTTTGGGCAGACGTGTATGGACAGGAAGTACGAAGAAGAATGCCCTGACTACGAAGAAAAGTAGATGTAGCATTGTTGATGAATTCGGCGCCATTGTCTGTCTGAAAACACTTGACATGCAATTGGAATTGGGTGTGAGCGTAATGAGTAAATTGAACAATATGGGCATGAACCTCAGATTTCTGCCGAAGAGGAAAAATCCAACAATAGTGAGTATGATCATCGACAATCACAGGTAATATTTAAAACCAGACACACTAAGAATTGGTGAGGTCCATACGTCACAATGTAGGAGTTCAAAAGGTGCTAAAGAGCGAGATAATGAACTAGTGAAAGGGAGCCATGAATGCTTGCCAAGTTGACAGGCATGACAAACAGCACGATCCACATTATTACATCAGATAGCTGAAATCTTATTTAAAGTAGCTAAAACTGCAGGCGCAGGATGACCAAGACGTGAGTGCCATAAGGGCAATGAAGCAGCAGCAACATGACAGGCAGCACCAGTGGAACTGGGTAAAGTGTAGAGCTCCCCGCCATTGTTACATCGGAGAATCTCGGCCTTGGTCTGGAAATCCTTGATAGAGAAGCCAAAAGCGTCAAACTCAATAGAGCAGTTATTGTCGCGAGTAAATTGTCGAACAGATGTAAGGTCCTAGATGGCAAGAGGGGGGGTTGAATGGCCTATTAAAAAAAACAAACCACTAGGCAAAACTTGATTAGTATAACAAATGGCGTAAACGCGGTTTTGCCTAGCCTATGTTGAGAGCAAGCCTCCTAATGACAATTCTAATATATATTATGTTCTCTATGTCACACAAAGGCTATGTCACTACTTTCTAATCTATTGAGCTATCAAGATAACCAATTCTACACAAGCTACACAATATGAATATATATAATAAAGTAAATACAAGAGGTAGGATGGCAATTTCAATACCGACGGTGGAGTGGAGTTGTTGCCAATCACCAAGATGATATTCAATCAATCACAATGACAACAATATAAATATATCGATGAAGAACCAATCACCGGGAGACAAGAGATGACACACTGATTTTTCTCCCGAGGTTCACTTATACACCGACAAGCTAGTCCCCGTTGTGTCGACCTCCACCTAGATGGTTCCTCGGTGTGACCCTCAAGCCACTTGCTCCGCAAGGCACTCCCCCCCAAGGGAACCGCAAGACTCCTCTCAAACGAGGTAACTCAATGACACGAGCAATTTACTAAAGTTGCTTTTGGCGCTCCGCCGAGGAAAAGCACAAGAACCTCTTACAAATCAACACCGGAGGTGGGCAAGAACAATCACCAACTCTTCCCAACGCCTCCAACAATCTCCAAGCCGGCTAGGTGACGGTGCTCACCAAGAGTAACAAGAAATCACCGGCCAAACGACTCGCAAGTGCCACTAGATGAATCAACTCATGCAATGCACATCGAATCACTCAATCCTCACTTATGATGTGCAACCAAGCAAGAGAGGATGAGAGGAGGGCTATTTTTCAGCTCAAGGGAATGATGAATGAGTTGAGTTAGAGAGTCAAGAGATCTAGCCCAAGGCCGACCAACAACTATTTATAACCCCCATTCATCAAACTAGCCGTTGCCCCCTCAGGACACACGAGAACCACGCGCCGGACGCGCCAGATGGAACCGCCGGACGCGTCCGGCGCGTTCACCATCCACGCGTCAAGCCACTGGGAGCGCCGGACGCGCCAGATGGAACCGTCGGACGCGTCCGGCGCTCCATCTTGCGCCACGTGTCGCCCGCGTTCAAAGTCGACCGTTGCCTCCCAACGGCTACTTCTCAAAACGGCTCAGATCAATGCGCCGGACGCGCCTGATGGAACCGCCAGACGCGTCCGGCGCGTTCACCATCCGCGCGCCAAGACGCTGGCAAGCCGGACGCGCCAGCTCCACCGAGCGCCGGACGCGGCCGCGACACTGTTCAGCGTCCGGCGTTTGAAAAAGCTGCGCCTCGCGCCAGCTAAGTCAAACGCGCCGGACGCTAGCGCCGGACGCGTCCGCCGCGCGCCGGACGCTACTCAGAGCCGACCGCGCGCGGGGCTGTCCGCCGGACGCCAACGCCGCACGTTGTGCCGGACGCACTCCCGCGTCCGGCCAGTGCTCCGGCCAGCCTGCCTCAACCTCCACGCGCCGGACGCGCCAGGAAAGCGTCTGGCGCTTCGGCTTCACGGGCCGGACGCGCCAAGACAGCGTCCGGCGCTCCTGTGCGCCGCGTCCGGCCAACAGAAAACCACGTTTTCAACATGTCGCGACCCGTTAACTCATCCAACATGCTACCCAACAAGTATACCAACTTGAAGCCGAGAGTAAGCACGTTTTCATCAACATTTTGCATCCGGCGCAATAGAAAATATGCATCTCATGAGCGGTTACCAAACCTAACTCAACCCTGCAAACACCATCACCTTTGCAAATGTGCTAAACTCCATCATGTGACATCTCCATGTGCAAGTGAGTTAGCATTTTTTCAAAGCATTTTCAAAGGATTTTCAACGCGCACTAGATCCTAAATGCAATCACATGAAATGATGGACCTAGTGGCACTCATGAACCGAATTACCGAAGATCTCCCCTCTTCATAGTTCGGCTATCGATCCTAAACGACTCACACCCTCTATGGTGTCTTGAGTGCGAAACAAAATGGCCCTATAGTTTATACCTTTGCCTTGAGCCCATTTTGTCGATCCTCCAACCGCCAAGCCTTTATATGACATGTGGCACTCCATGTCATCATGTAACCGTCTTGGTCCATTGATTTCGATATTACTTGCTCTTCTCCGTTGGTCGATCCATCGGCGCCAAGTCTTGCCCAAGCTTCACCGTCACACGGTCCTTCGCTTCGAAGCCTCAACTTGCCCTTCACACTTCCAACCGGTCCATCGAGCCAAGCCCATCTTGATCTTCACCATGCTTAGATTACATAACTTCATGTCATGACTCATCATCGAGCTCCACTTGGCATGGACTACCTTTCTCTAAATCATCCACTTAGAAACAAGGTTAGTCCTTAGATTTCATCAATTATCCAAAACCAAACCGAGGACTTTCAACAGATAACAAATTACGAACAAGATTGGGGGCGACAAGAACATTATTAAGTCAAAAAAGATGATCAGCTATAGGAATAGTGGAAGTGCCACGACTAGAAATAGGGATGGAAGCCCCATTGCCGATGGTGATGAAGGAAGGCAAATGAGGAAGTCGTGAAGAAAGTACATATGAGATGTCGCTCCGGTGTCGAGGACCCAGGGGCTCGCTCCGCCCTGCAACGCCATCTGATTGAGAGAGGCGATGAGGGCATTCTGATCCTAGCTGCTGGTGGTGGTCGGATAAGCGAACGCCGTGTGGGCCTGGGGCAGCGGCGCCATGGGAGGACGCCACTGTGGAAGGGGCTGCCACTGCGGGGAACTGGTCCACGGGTTCATGCAGAACCAGGGTCCAGTAGGCTGCACACCGAGGCCGGAGCGCCCGCCCGAGGCCTGAGGAGGCATGAACTGCTGCTGCTTGCGGTCACCTCCTCTGTTGCCCTTGCCCTTGCCCTTGTCTTTCCCGCCGCCGCCCCCGTTGCGAGGGGGGTTGGAGCCGGAGGACGAGGAAGGGGCAAGATGGGGAAGAGCAAGCAACTGTCGCAGGCGATGTAGGAGCCGACGGCAGCGAGAGCAGTGTCGTTGGAGACCTTGGCGTCGTTGGCGAGGCTGATCTCCTTGAGCCACAGCTTGTTGTGCGCCGAGATGAAGGACGGCAGAACCTTGGAGTTGGAGATGATGTCCGCCGTATTGGCAAACCGCGGGTTGAGGCCGCAGAGTAGATTGAGCACAAGCTGGGGCTCGGAGATGGCGTGGCCGAGGTCCCGGAGGGCATCAGCCATCTTCTTCATCTGCTGGGCGTAGGCGTCGATGGAGAGATCATCCTGGGTCATCGAGTGGAACTCTTGACCTAGAACGACGGCGCGGGTCTCCTGATTCGCCCGGAAGAGGCTGGTGATGGCGACGTAGAGATCACGAGCTGTCTGATCTGGTTCCATGGCGAGGTCGAGGACGTTGTCGTCGACGCAGCCATACATCCAACTGCGAACGCAGAAATCGGGCTGCGACCAGGTGCAATCGGTGGGACGCGCCGGGATGGAGCCGTCGATGTGGCCGAGCAGACCAAATTTGCCGCACATGGCGGTGAAGAAGGCTGACCACTTGGTGTAGTTGGGCAGCTTGAGATCGAGGAGGATCGGAACGTGAGATTTCACGTTGATGGTGGCGTAGGAAAAGATCGCTGGAGCGACAGAGTCGGCCATGAGAGGCATGGTCGGAGATCCTTGGATGCCGGAGGTTGCGGACGAGGACGACGAGGAAGTCGACATCGTGGTGCGGGGCGGTGGCGTTCAGGTGCGAGAGCAGCCTGGACGGGCAGGGACGGCGCGCCGGGCTAGGGCGGTGCCGGCGGGAGGGAGCAGAGCAGCGGAAGAGAAGAACGAAACCCTAATCGTGCCCGGTCTGTGATACCATGTAAGAAGGAAACGTAGGGGGTAATGCACCGCACACCCAATAGGGGGGTGGCCTTTCATATATATAGCCGGGAAGGCTTGGAGTACAAGTACATGTCGTACAATACAAGTATACATATCTATATATATCTCTAACACTATTGTCCCACGTCAAGGTATCGAGATGGCTTCCCATTGCGACGGAAGCTAACAAAGGGCCAAATAAGTAACGAAATTTTTGGGCCAAATAGACAACTTCGAAAAAAGTTGGGCCAAATAAGTAAGCGAACTTTTTTTCAGGGCCAAATAAGCAATTCTCCCTTTTTGTATAGATATTGCTGTTGATAGTTTGTTTAAACTAATGATGGAAATACTTACACAATTCTACTTTGCAGACCCTGTGGAGATCGATGAATATGACCTTGTTGATCCTGTAGACATTTTAACCCCACTAGAAAAGTCTGGATTTTGGGACGGTGTGGTATGTGATCTGTCTTGAATGCACACTCTATTGGTCACACTACCATATGAAAAGTAGTTATTATATTGGTGTTTGATGTCTAATGCCAGAAAGCAACTAAATGGTCGGAGAGAAGGGATGCTGTGGCAGAGTTAAACAAGCTTTCTTCGGCAAAAAAAATTGCTCCATTTTAACCCCACTAGAAAAGTCTGGTTTCTGGGATGGTGTGGCATGTGATCTGTCTTGAATGCACACTCTATTGGTCACACTCACACTACCGTATGAAAAGTAGTTATTGTATTGGTTTTTGATGTCTGATGCCAGAAAGCATTTTAATGGTCGGAGAGGAGGGATGGTGTGGCAGAGTTAACGAAGCTTGCTTCGGCAAAAAAAATTGCTCCTGGTGATTTTCATGAAATTTCCTGGATACTAATGAAGGTCAAGTCTCTGAGATTGTTTTTTCGCCTATATTGCATGATCTTCGAAATCCTTATGATATGTTAATCGTCCAAATTTTCAGCTACCACCCTTTGGGTGTTTGTATTATTTTCTTTTTTGAAATATTATAATTAGTTGTGGGATAATTTGGCTTAGAAGTTAGCACTTTATCTAAGCTTGAGTTTTAAGAGTTGATGTATTCCATTTACATATATATTTTTTTGAATTCTTATGGTGGTTTTTGGTACTGCAGCACATCACAAATGTTAATTTGGCTGTTTTGGTGGAAGCTACTCAGGCAATGGGGAATTTAGCTAGAGGTTTAAGAGCTCATTTTTCAAAATGCACGGATGCTCTTGCTGATTTTACTTGCAAGAAAAACAATGATCCTTTTTCCTGAATAACTGAAACTTGCTATTAAATCCTTTTGTTGGTTTACTGTGAGGACTTGATGCCCATTGAAACTTGCATATTTTTGTTTTTCCTGATTCTTTTCAACAGGAAAAATTGAAAGAAAAAAGCCGACAATGATAGAAGCACTATCACTTCAAGCGATGCACATGTCTCGCTGCTTTACACTTACTGATGTGATTGAAGGTTTGCAATTTTCTAGCAATCTATCTGTGGCATTATTTTCATTGTTGTGGTTGTTTTTTTAGTCTGATACATATTTTGATTGCCTCTAAAGCATATTATTGTGTAACCACATTCCTCTCACTAAAATGGACCATAGGTCCCTATAAGTTTTTATAGCTTGTTCCCTGAACCTGAGAATTGCGCATTTAAGTTCCCGAAACCAAGGCAAGATTAAATCTGAATTAGTTTGAAATATTCGATGACTGATAACTTTTAGATGCTGACCTTTTGTAACTTAATAAATGAAATAAAGGGATAGCTACCAAAGGTTGGCCAGAAAAAAGTATTTACAATTCTTGTTCAATCTCAAGACTTGAACCTTTCAGCTGTGATCAAAATCTGAGCAAGAAAATGCTTATTTTGATAATGCAGATGTTCAGGTGACTGTAAAAAACAAGGTGCCCCTTGTTGGTTCCTTAACGCTGACCTGGGTTACATTTTTCATGGAAACAAGCAATAAAGCAACTGTACTAAAGTTGCACGAGGAATACGTTCCTATCTGCATGGAGGTGAATAACCACTTTATACTTCTAGCAACGTCTCTGTTTTTGGTTCTGTTTTCTCTTCACTTCATAACATGTATCAAAATGTAGCTTTAAAGCCTGTATTTTTTGTTACTCTTGCTCTCTGTAGATGGTTGGTATGAAACTATTGGAACGATCCCTGGAGAAATTAGATGATGTGAGGAAAAAGAAGTTATCAGGATATGATAGGTTCTTCCAGTGACACTGTTTTGAGGGTTCAGGGATAGGTTAGATTTGTGCTTTTGTAGTTTTACTTGTATTTAATGGACCAAATGTCTCGGTTTAGAACTAATTTCAGTACAAACCCCCACTTTTCCAGCTCCAATCACAACATCAGGAGCACCCACATCTGCTCGCGGGGTATTTTCGTTGATCACAACATCAGGACCCCCACTTTTCCATCAACTAGATGCTTCTGGTTGATCTTGAATTGTTTGTTGCTGGCTAAATTGAAACCGAAAACCTTGCTATTTTTATTTTGCCTTCATGACTCACCTGAAATCATTAGTGAACGTCAAATTGGCAACCTGTACAGTACTACAGTCAGTTAATGAGAATCTGTATGGCCCATATGTGTTAAGATTATGAGTATAGTAGGCCCATGAGGCTAGGCCCATGAGGCCCATGTATGACACTATATAGCTACCCTTCTAGGGTTCGCCCTAAAATGAATCCAATCATTCTATTCTAGCATGGTTTCAAGCTAGGGTTTTCCTTCTTCTCTCCCTCCCCTCCCTCCCCTCCTTCCCAGCCGCTGCCGCCGCCACCTCCATGGCTGGCCAGCCTCCTCCTCCCCCTCCTCCCTCTCCTACCTACTTCCACTGCTTCCCCCCTCTCCAACGCGACGCGGGCGCAGGTAGCAGCAGCAGGCGCCGGCTGGCCCCCTACTCCTCGCGCCCTTCTCGTGGCTGGTGCAGGCGCAGGTGGCGCGGTGGGCGGCGCGGCGCACGGCCCCGGCGCGGGCGGCCTGGCCCCCGGCGTGGTGCATGGCCCTGGCCTGGGCGTGGACGGCGCGGACGCCGTGGTGGCCGCTGTTGCCACTGCTGGGCTGGGCTTCCCGGCGGACGCGGCGGCTTTCAACTTCCCCGCCCCGCCACCTCTGCCGTCTTCCCACATTCACGCCGCGGGTAGCCACTCCGCCCTCGCCGCCGCCCTCGTCGCGGCCCGGGCAGCTGCTGCGGAAGGCCAGGCGCGTCTGCGGGCCGCCGCTCTCTCTTGGGAGCGCGAGCGCGAGGCGGCCGATGTGACAGAACCGACCAATTTATTAGAGCACAAGCACATAATTCGCCATTAATTCAGCAAATCATATGATTGAGACCTAATAAACCCGGTAGTCCGTGAAATCTCGAAGGATTTCAAACTTTTCCGGCACGACCAAGATCGTAATAGTTTAGCATTCCCATTCACAAGCACCAAGTTTAAAACATCATCGGAGTACGAAATAGAGTTATTACAAACCAGTTTAAAGACTCAAAGTAGCAGAAGCGATTTAAGTTCAAATACCACACACACATTTGAAATACAGTGCCAGGTCCTTGGTCCACATCCAGCAAAAGCATCAGGTAGAGAAGAGTGACCATGCCAAGGTCTAATCATCTTCCAGAGCGGGATAGAAACAGTTCTGACAATAGCCATATAACATCTCACCATCTGCAAAAACATGGGAAATAAAACCCTGAGTACGAGAATGTACTCAGCTAGACTTACCCGTCATAAACTAAAATAAAGTGACTCCAAGGAGTATGCAAGGCTGTATAAGTAGGATAGCTGACTCATTTAATTGCGGAAAAGCTTGCATTATCGACAATTAATAAGAACCTTCTAGCAATGTATTTTAATCTGATTAACCTTATCATGCTACATTAGCACCTGTACTAAACAAGCATGGTAATAATTATTCAACAGAAAGTAACCAATTCCGGTTGAGTATCCTTCAGTCTCAACCATCTCACCTCTTGTTCAAGTTCTTACTACGATGCCGCTGCTCAAGTCAAGTGTTCACTGTCCAGGAACGATGGCGATTATAATCGATTACTAACCAGCTGGCGGGTACTCCTCACACAAACCACACTCACCAGCCACGGTGAGCTACAGGTCACCGACATCCAATTCGGGAAAAGCACGAGATCAACAGGTACCATCGCATCCGGGCACCGTCCGGCTGCCAGCAGGGCGCACCATGCTATATCCAGGCCTTACAACCGCGTAACCCGTGGTCCCCCATCTTCACCAATGCGATGCGTACAGCAGGTCAACTCCCGGCCCAAATCAAAATTAGGCTTCGTGGTCGGAACGACTTATCCTTCCAGCTAAATGTGAGGCATAAATTCAATATGACTTGAGGACGTACAACGGACGGGGTCCTAGTTCGACACAGATGGGATAAACCACATTGAACCTCCAGTTCATTCTCAACTCCAATCCCGCCCGGTCTCGATTTATTATCTCCACATGGTTATCCAAGATAATGTATTCAACCATTCCAAGTTACCACCTATAACTCGCGGATGATAGGAAATCACCCGACTTCTACCGATCTAGTTAAGCAGGGCTAAGCATATATTCGTACCTGAACCTAACAGGGTTAAGGTATAAACAGTGGCAAGGAATATAAGTAATGCAGCAACGGTATAAAACAACGCCTATAACTTAATGCAGCAAACAAGTAAAGGACTCAAGTTAGATATTTTGCAAACCACAGGGAGAATGCTCCGGGGCTTGCCTTTCAGGAAAGAGTTTGGCTGGTGGTCGGGACACTCCGGAAGATCAACTTCGAGATCCTCTTCTGCTGCTGCTTCCCGAACCAAAGCTTCCTGCTGGCCTTCCTCTCCTTGTGCTCCGGGAACTACCGTTTCGAGCTCTGACGATCCTGTATGATGCATAGTGCGTATGAATACCGTGCATACATATAAATACAATGCTGATGGTGATGGTGAACGAATGCTCAGCTAAGATGAATGATATGATATTTAAAAACATGTATGATAAGCACATGTCATCTGCATTCTCTTCTACCGACAAAACTCCAAATAGGCCTCGCATTACAATTTACTCGCACACTATAAGGAATTATAAACAACCATTGTTTTGCACACTACACTCTACTGAACCACAACCAATAGCAGATCATACATATCATGAATAGCATAAAAAACATTTTTACACACATGAAATGATAACTCTAAAGCATTATTTATAATTAAAAGAAATCAGGGTATAACTACAACATGACTTTAGACTACTCAGAAAATTCTGTAAAAATTACAGGAGCTTAATCATACCAAATAAAGATTACCATAAAAATTTCAAGTCAAAACAGTAAATACTTTATCCTACACAAAAATGACAAGGCAGCACAATTCCAGGGGCATAAAATACTTTGTACATAAAAGTATATCAAACAACAGATCTCAGAACATAATTAGCTCTATATTGACATAAAAACACTCTCTAAAAAGTTTCATGCACAATTTCCTTATATATTATTTATTATGAATTATTTATCATCACATGAAAATAGACACCATAACTAGACAGATCAAACTTTCCCCATGACATAACCTCATAACATTTTTCACAGATAGAGCATGACATAAGAAGACTAACAAACTTGGTCTCACATTTTTCTGAGCAACAGAGAATTACTTATGCATTTCCTAAGATAAAAGCAATTAATAGAGATAAATAAAGCTATACAGAAAAGCATCACAAATTCCACATTTCATATTTTTCATGCATAGATCATCTCATAAGAAAAATACTGCAAGTTAAACCAACTCATTTGGATGAAAAATGAGCAAGTTATGAATTTTCAAAGTTTAAACTGAAATCTGAAATCAATTCTGGAAAAGAAAAAGAAAAAAGCACTTTACACCGGGGACCCTGGGGTTCCCAGAAACTAACCGAGCCCTAAAAAGAAACTTGCTGTGTCTGGCGACTTTGCACTAAAGTCCGGGAAAGAACAGGAATCATGCCCGAGGTCCACGCGGCGGGGGATGGTCGTCGGTGTCGGGATTCCTCGCCGACGGCGAGGTCTCCGGCCGAGCCACGGTTACCAACAGACTCAACTCGTCAAAGCGGGCACATTGGTGTAAAAGATGCAAGAAAACATCGGCGTTTCGACCGGCGGCGATGCACAGAGGCGGACGGCGGCGAGGATTGGCGGTACGCCGACCATCTCGGGCCACGGCGGGGCAAACGGACCAGCCTAACAGCTCTAGCAGACCAAGACGGTTTAAACAGACCAGATCAAGTGATGAATGGATGGCCGGAGCAACGATGGCAAGGTACGCCGGCGAGCGGCGGCGCGAATCCGCGACGGCGGATGGCCAAATTCGTCGGGCTCAAACCCTAATCGACCTCATGAACTACTCCAATCGACCCTACTCGAGCAGACGGACATGATGCACTAGTTAATTGAGGGAGAGAGAGGTTGCTGGCCACGGCGGACCGCGCGGCGGTCGGGCGGCCATGACCGGCGAAAGGAAGGATGGTCGATTCGACCTCTACCTTGGGTCTCGGTGGCAGGAGAGGTGCGCACGGTGTGCCTCACACCTCGGCGGAGCGATTGGCGAGTTTAGGGCAAAAAGTGTTCAGGCTACGGGGTGCGGTGGCGGTGCAAGCTCTCGGCGGCGGCAATGGCGGGGCGACGTTCGCTTGCTCGGGCTCTGGTGGAAGATGAAGGGCAAGAGCGCGTCTGGTGGCGGAGAAGAGAGGGAGGGAGAGACTGACGCGGTCGGGGCGGCTTGAAACGGCCGCTCGGGCTCGGACCGAGGCAGCGCGGCGTCGGAGCTCTTCGAGCGCGTGGCAAGCATGCGGGCAGAGCGGGGCCGAGCGGAGGGCGAGTGGCGAGCTGTGGGACCGGGCGAGCGCGGTGCGGCGGATCCGTGTGCGGCGCTCGGGTGCGGGGTCGGAACAGCGGGCAGCGGCAGCGGCCCGGCGTACGGACGCCACGCGGCCGGCGTCGGGTCGGACAGCGTCGCGAGGAAGAAGAAGAGAGGAGGAAGAAGAGACTGTGCGGTGGGTCCCACTGCGCCAAGATTCGTGCAGACTTGATGAACCCCATATTTTCCAAAATAATCCGAATTTGAAGAAACTCATAAAAGATGAAATGTTCCTTTTGATGAGTAGAATATTTCACTTTTAAACATCAAAACCTAATTCTGCCTAGAATTTGAATTTCAAAAATGGGGATTTAAAATTAAAAGAAAATCATTTTTACAAACTGTTTTTGACATATTTGACCCACTTCCAAGCTTTTTCATGAAATGACCCCAAAATAAGTTTTGCTCCAAATAATTTTCTCTACAAACTTCATTTAACACTCAACCTCAAATAAGCAACCTATCACATAGCTCTAGTTCAAATCAAGGTAAGCACATATTTAAACTTTGTCATTTCATGTAACAAAAATGATGCAATTGAGATGGTTATGCTCATAAAGTGCAATATGATGCATGCTTAACACCAGAGTGTTACAGCCGATGCGCTGGCACGGCAGATTGCCGAGGCGGAGCAGCTCCTCGTCCTCCCTACCTCGTACGACGCTGGGGCCACCTCCTCCGGCACACCGGGCCACCGCGTGTCCCACACCGCGGTCCTCTGGCACGACCCGGCTGACCCGCTCGTGGCGCAGCTCCACTACCAGGCCGGGAGTGTCCAGAACATTCAGCTCCTCGTCCTAGTTGTCCTCGAGCCTGAGTCGCCCGCCTACGCCCGTTGGCGGGACCTGGTCCTCCTCACCCTCCGCCGCTACGCCCTCGACGACCACGTCCTCGCCGATGCCTCGGTCGCGATCCAGACCCCAGCATGGCTGCGTCTCGATGGTATCGTGTTCTCCTGGATCATCGGGACGATCTCCCTCGACCTGCACGACCTCATCCGCAACTCCATCGACGCTCGCCGGACCTGGCTCGCCCTCGAGGGCTAGTTTCTGGGAAACGCCGAGGCCGGGGCTTTGCATCGCGATGCGAGCTTCCGTACCTTCGTCCAGGGCGACCTCTCCGTCAGCGAGTTCTGCCGCCGGATGAAGGGCATGGCCGACTCCATCGGTGACCTTGGCTGGCCCGTGGAGGACCGCATCCTGGTCCTCAACGTCCTCCGCGGGCTCAGTGACCGCGTCGCCCACCTCCGCACGTGGATCACCAGGCAGCGGCCCTTCCCCACATTCCTGCAGGTCCGTGAACCTTGTCATGGAGGAGCTCACGCAGGGCATCCATCTCGGGTCCACCTCTGCACCAGGGTCCTCGTCTTCCTCGGCTGCCCTTGCGGCTACTCCTCCGCCACGTCCGTCTGCTCCGCCGCCGTCGTCTCTTCTTGGTCCTCGTCCCGGGCCGAGCGGGGGTGGGGGGGCCGTGGTGGCCGCCGTCGTCGCGAAGGGGGGCGTGGTGCGGGTGCTGGCCGTGGGAGCAACCCGGTGCCCGCGCCTCCATGGGGTACACCCTGGCCCTCCTTCAACAACCCGTGGGCAGGGCGCATCTCCATGTGGCCCTTCCAGGCTCCCGGTGGTGAGTCTCGCCCGCCGGCGGCCATGTTCGCTGGTGCTCCTCCGGGGTTTACCTCAGCGGCTCCGTGGGCTACACCTCTCGGCACTTCGTCCGAACCGTGGGTGGCACCTCCCGGTGCCTCGCCCGGGCCCGTCGGTTGGGTCCCGGCGGCCCTGGCGTCCACTTTCAGCACCATGGCCCTGACACCTCCTGCTGGACCAGCTTGGGTTGCCGACTCGGGTGCTACCTACCATACTACTCCCGACCCTGGTATACTCTCCTCTGTTCACCCTCCTCCTCCTTCTCATCCTTCGTCCATCATGGTCGCAAATGGGTCGTGTCTTCCTGTCACGTCCATGGGTGCCGTCGGCACTCATAGCTCTTTTCGTCTTCCTGACGTTCTTGTTGCATCTTCTATGGTTCACAACCTTCTTTCTATTCGTCGTTTTACAGCTAACAATTCCGGTTCTGTTGAATTTTACTTCTCTGGTATTACTGTGAAGGATTTGGCTTCCCTGCATCCGCTCCTCCGATGTGACAGCTCGGGGCCCCTTTACACTCTTCGGTTTCTGGCTTCCGCTTCGCCTTCTTCACCGTCTACGTTGTCAGCTGCCTTCGCCACCTCTACTTCCTCCACCACTTGGCACCGTCGTCTTGGCCATCCTGGACGTGATGCTCTGATGCAACTTAGTCGTAGTTCCGACATTCGTTGTACTCGGGCTCACGATGAGCACTTGTGTCATGCGTGCCAGCTGGGCCGTTATGTTCGTCTTCCTTTTCAGTCTTCTACTTCACATGCTACTCATGTGTTTGATCTTGTTCATTGCGACCTATGGATACCTCCTGTCATCAGAACTCTGGTTATAGATATTATCTTGTGGTGGTTGATGATTTTTTCCATTATTCGTGGACTTTTTCCTTGCGTGCGAAGTCTGAGGCATTCCCACTATTCTTCACTTTTTCGCTTGGGTGTCTACTCAGTTCTGTCTTACCATCAAGGCCGTCCAGTGTGACATTGGCCGTGAGTTTGATAACTCCACCTCCCGTGCCTTCTTCCTTTCTCACGGTGTCCAGTTGCGCATGTCTTGTCTGTATACCTCCTCCCAAAATGGCAAGGCGGAGCGTATGATTCGGACCACGAACGACACCATGCGCACCCTTCTGCTCCAGGCGTCGCTTCCTGCTCGTTTCTGAGCAGAGAGTCTGCACACCTCCACCTATCTCCTAAACTGTCTTCCTTCCGCTGCATGCCCAGCTCCTACACCGCACCACGCTCTCTTCGGTACCCCTCCTCGGTATGATCACCTTCGTGTCTTCGGGTGTGCATGTTACCCTAACACCACTGCCACCACTCCCCATAAGCTGGCTCCCCGTTTGACTCTGTGTGTTTTCGTCGGGTATTCCCCAGATCACAAGGGTTACCGGTGCTTTGACCTCACTTCTCGTCGGGTCCTCATCTCTCGCCATGTGGTGTTTGATGAGTCTGTCTTCCCCTTTTCCACCACCACCACACCACCTTCCACCCCTGACCCTGACCTCTCCTCTCTATTTCCCACTGACACGGTGGTCCAGCCACCTTTACCGTTTCCTCCTGCAGGTACTGCTCCACCGTGCCCTTCGCCGGGCCCGTGCCCCGGCTCGCCGCCCACCAGTGACGCTCCTGGCCCTGTGCCCTGCACGGGTCCGGAGGCGTCGCCCTCCGGTGCGGCCCCTGCTCCTTCGCCCGACACGAGGCCCGGGATGCCAGTCCCTGCACCCCTGTGCAGTTCGCTCAGCCGGTGCATATCTACCAGCGCCGTGCGCGGGCGGATCCGGCGCCTCTGTCACCGCCGGTGACCTCTTCTCCACCGGCGACGCCTACACCACCGTCACCGTCTCCGGCTGCCCGTGTCGTGCCGCCGCCGGTGTACCACCCGCCGCTCCTTCACCGACACCCGCGGCATGTTCACCCTGTGGTGACGCGGCACACGGCGGGTACCCTGCGGTCCCGGGCTCTTGCGGCGATGCCCGGTGACACTTAGGTCTCTCCTGTACCCTCTTCCGTTCGTGACACCTTGTCGGACCCCCACTGGCGCCGCGCGATGGAAGAGGAGTACGCGGCTCTCCTCGCCAACCAGACATGGGATTTGGTGCCCCGTCTGCCTGGCCCCAACGTTCTCACCGGCAAGTCGATCTGGACTCACAAGCGGCGGGCGGATGGTACCATTGAGAGGTACAGGGCTCGCTGGGTTCTTCGGGGTTTCACTCAGCGCCCTGGCGTCGACTATGATGAAACATTCAGCCCAGTGGTGAAGCCGGCCACCGTCCGCACAGTGCTTTCACTGGCTCTCGCTCGCTCTTGGCCTGTGCATCAGCTGGACGTCAAGAGTGCTTTTCTGCACGGGACTCTCACTGAGATAGTTTACTGCAGCTAGCCGGCGGGGTTTGTTGACTCTTCTCGTCCTGACATGGTCTGTCGGCTCAACAGATCTCTCTACGGCCTCAAGCAGGCCTCTCGGGTGTGGCACTCTCGGTTTGCTGCTTTCCTGGTGACACTGGGCTTTATGGAGGCCAAGTCAGATACGTCTCTGTTTATCTTTCACCGTAGAGCTGAGACTGCCTACCTGCTGCTATATGTTGATGACATTGTCCTCACAGCCTCCAGTTCGTCACTACTCAGCCGCATCATCAGCTCTCTTTAGCAGGAGTTTCCTGTGAAGGATCTTGGGGTGCTCCACCACTTCCTCGGGGTCACTGTTGAGCCTCATCCCACCGGCCTTCTTCTTCACCAGCGGCAGTACACTCTCGATATCCTAGAGCGCGCTGGGATGACTAACTGCAAGCCCTGCTCCACTCCAGTTGACATACAGGGCAAGCTGTCAGAGGCTGAGGGCAACGCAGTGGCAGACCCCACGGCATACCGGAGTCTCGCAGGTGCACTTCAGTACCTTACCTTCACCAGGCCGGATATCACCTATGCAGTGAAGCAGATTTGCCTTCACATGCATGATCCCCGAGAGCCCCACCTCACTGCCCTCAAGCGCCTCCTCCGCTACCTCCGCGGCATTGTCGACTACGGCTTGCTCCTTCACCGGTCTTCCTCCTCCGAGCTTGTCGTCTACACTGACGCTGACTGGGCCGGGTGTCCGGACACTCGGCGCTCCACCCCGGCTACGCTGTCTTCCTGGGCGGCAACCTGGTGTCCTGGTCGTCCAAGCGTCAGCTGGTGGTCTCCCGCTCCAGTGCCGAGGCGGAGTACCGCGCTGTCGCTAACGGCGTGGTGGAGTACCACACGCTTTTGAAGACTATCTTAGATAATATTAAAAAGTGGGTAACGGGGGATCCTGAAGCGTCAAATGAATGTGAATGGAAGTATCTAGGAAAAAATAAACCCATAGATGCTGAGATGCTGGGAACATATGCGATCGGGTTGCTCGCTTTGGCGTTGTGCAGGTACTGTTACTGTCTCATTGAGTTATCATCTGGTACTAAGTGTTATCCTTTTACTACCAGAATAGGAGGTCGGGCTACCAGAATGTGGTGAACATCACCAACCTTAGCAACTTGAGGTTTGTGTTTAATCATCCTCTAATACTGCTAGAGAGCCTCTAATAGAAATAGCTAATATGTATTGGTAGTGCAAAGCAGGTTAGCACTATGCATGAGTTTTTCCCAGAGCCTCTGAAAAAGTGTCTAATATACTCTCTTAGAAATGCATATACATGTATACTTGCATAAAAAGTCTGCAGTTTCAAGGACATACCACTATCTCTAGACAATTGTGAATATTTTGAAATTCCCACTATCTCTAGACAATTGCGAATACTTTGAAACTCAATTAAAATTTTTGCCATATAGATGTCATGTGGAGATGGAAATTTTTCACTGGGTTTTGACATTGCTGTGAAATCGGTAGTATGTCATGCAAACTACCACTTTCTAGGAACGCTGTAAAATTGAGACCATTTGATAATTTCCACTATGAACTGAATATTCACTGCTCGAATTGATGAAATTTCTTCAAGCTGTAAAATCATTGCACATGCTCTGATGCACCACAGAAGTACTGTTTGGATTTATTTGCAGGTCTGTTGCTGTGATTGGCCTTGTTCCTTTGGGTAATGAGTACACGATTCTCCGATGTGAAACCTATCTCTTCATGCCTAGGAGCTTGGTAAGTGGTAGAAGATATAATATGATTGTGTGGTGTTTTTATATCTCCATTCCTGTGTCCAGATTCCTGTTTTAGTCGCCTCCATGGCTGTTTCGTTATCAAGAGTTTGTGAAAGTTCACAACTTCTAAATGGTTGCTGAGTTTCTGTATCTGAGTTGGACAAAAACTTGATTTGGTCAGGTTTTATCTCTGCGTGTTTTTAACACCTGAAAGTGCTCTGGACATGGGCAGCAGCCCCTTGCTCATTTCTCCATGTGGTTATACAAATTCAGTACTATGTTGCTGTTATATTATTATTTTTATTCACAAGGCTCAAAAAAAGTATTCCATTGTAAGTGCCATGTCAGGATGGTAAAAGGTTAGCTCTTTCATAACTGTTATTTGTCTATAGTTTTAGTGCTACCAAACTAAATTTCTATATCTGTGTTGGACACAAACTCGATTTGGTTTCTATATCTGTGTTGGACACAAACTCCGTTTGGTTTGGTTTTATCTCTGTGTGCTTTTAACTCCTGAGATGTGCTCCGGACATGGGCGACAGCTCCTTGTCCCTTTCTCCATGTTGACATAAAGATTCAGTACTATGTTCCTGTTATATTATAAATTTTATTCACAAAGCTCAAAAAAGTATTCCGTGAAAAGAGCAGCTAAGTTCATAACTGTTATTTCCCTATAGTTTTACTGGTAACAAAATAGCGACCAGTGAGCAAATTTTATGGTTATCTGTTGTACAAATTTATTAGATTGTAAGTGCCATGTTAGGATGCTAAAAAGATCAGCTCTTCCATAGCTATTATTTCTCCATATGCTACCAAAATAGCTAACACTGAACAAGTTTCATGGTTACCTTTTACAGGTTGGGATGAAAAATAAGAGACTACTAAAATATATGAAGTCTAGTTGTTCTACAACCGTCAAAACTTGATGCAAATCGACCCCTCCAAGGTTTGGTCTTTTCATAGATGCACTAGCGATAAATGTATGTTACTGTTTCTAGCATTGTCAGTCTTCCACTACAAATGCTTCTGTTCAATTTCAGATCGCATATGTGCGTCCTCTTATTTATGGGGCCATTGAATTGCAAAAAAGAATTTGCTCAGGTTACATTCTCCTCCTTAAAGTTACTATCTATGAAACACGGATACGTCTAGGAAGGCATATATGTATCTGATACACCTCTGATACGTATCCGAGGAGTATCCAGGAAAAAAGAAAAAAAAGGAAAAAAAAACAATGCACCATCTGGTACATACCTGCCTTCCCGATACGGCCCAGCCCATGAGCAGAGGTCGGCAATCGGTGCCGCGAGGAAGGAGCTAGGGCGCTGCCGTGCGCCGGGGCGGGGAAGCAGGGGCGCCGCTGCGCCACCAGGGTTGTGCCACCGCCGCGTGCACTGCTTGGCCTCGTTGCGTGCGTGGTAGGGAAGAATTGCCTTTTCTCTTTGCATTGCATACCTATATGCCTATATACACAAGACTTATACCAACTACAAGGTACACTATTCATGGCTATGTATAGCCCTACCAACTCCTAGTATGCTTAGATCAACCTAGTACCTGCCGACGTACCTCTACTTCTACCAACTATGGAGTGGCATGTTGCCATACTAGCAATAGTGGAAAGGACATGGACAGCATAGCTGACTACCAACTACTCCTTGACCACTGCAGGAAGAGAAAGGAGGGAAAACAACAGATTATGTCTTACAGTTATGACGCCGCATATAACATCACTCCCCCCTCGATGAACAACTTGTCCTCGAGCTAGAAGGAGGGAACTCAGCACGAAACTCTTCCATGGGCTCCCATGTTGCTTCAGCTTCGACCAGCCCTTCCCATTGGGCCAATATATGCCGTTGCCTGTGGCGGAGCTGATCACTCACGACATGGGCTGTATACAGTGACCATGGTGAAGTGGAGGCAGGGCCGGGGGTGATGCTAGAGTAGTACCCAGGAATGACATGAGAATGCCGATGTGAAAAACGTCATGGATGCGAGCACCCATTGGCAAGCGTAGACGGTATGCGACGTGACCCACGTCCTCCATCTAGAACGGGCCGACGAACTGCTGGCTCAACTTGCCCCACGGTCCCGACAACATTGATTGCACCGACCGATGAAGGATGTGCGCAACCACACAAAATCACCCATGGTGAACTCCGTGGAGCAATGATGACTGTCGTAGCAGCGTTTTATGTACTCCTGAGCTTAAAGAAGCCGTTCACGCACCTCAGCCATGAACGCATCACGGTCCTAGGGTAGTGCGTTGACGGCCTCGGTCCTCACCGAAGCTGCAATGTGGGGAAGCAAGGCCGGTGGGAAGCAAGTACGGACGACAGTGTGGTAGGATGTGTTGTCGCAGTATTCCGCCTAGGGGAGCCACTCAGACCATGCACGAGGATGATCATTGGTGATGCAACAAAGCTACATGGCAATGGTCTTGTTGACTGCCAACAACGTTGCTGTTGAACACGGGGTCCCTGTCGTTGACGATGAAGTTTGAGAACTCATGCAAGTGAGTGATGTCTTCAAAGAATGCCTTGGTGACCGATGTAGCCGTGTACCGATGAAAAGCTGTCGATCACGGTCAGGATGATAGTCTTGCCGTGGACGCGGGGCAATCCTTCGACGGAGTCAAGTGAAATATATCACACCTGGGAGGGTACCTCAAGCGGCTGCAATAGCCTCGCCGGTCGGAGGGAATCAACCCTTTTTTGGCAGACATCGCTCGCGTTCATAAAGTTGCACACCAGGGCATGATCATGCTCCTTGTAGAATTGGGAGCGCAGGTGGTGTAGTGTCTTCTGTACTGCCTCATGCCCTGCACAGTGTGCGAGCTCGAGTACGCTGGGTAAGGTAGCAGACTTTCTCGGCACGAAGACACGTGCCCCATGGAGGATGAGGCCATCCACGATGCGTCGCGGGGTGCCGCGCTTGCTGGTCACTGCGTCTCGTTGGGCGCGCAGCGCGGCGTCGTTGTTGAGCTCGCAACGTAGTGTGTCGAAGAGGGCGAACGACAACCCAGATAAGACGTGGTGGTGCTCATCGGCCTCGTCGCGGCGGGATAGATCATTCGCCACGACGTTTAGACGCCCGGGCCGAAACTCGACGGCAAAGTCGTAGCTGAACAACTTCGAAACCCACAGGTGTTGAGGTAGCGTTGATAGGCGTGTTAGACAAATCACAGATTTGGGGCTAGGTTTTTCATTTCCATTAGCCTTGCCTTTGCCATGGTAGGATTGGATGCATATAGGGGTAGCTTCTTGGTCCTTAAGAAAGGATTACAACATATTCTGAATAGATGCTAAAGCAAGTAGAGGATAAGATGATAACATAAGCATCAACTACACCCAAGATATGTATCCTAAGGGGATAAGCACTGGACTTATGCTTTCATTCTCCTAAGTCTTGTGCGGTGTCCCCAAAAAAAAGTCTTGTGCGGTGCCTTATGGGGAATTTGAGACATCCCAATCCAGGTACACATTTCCACGAACTTGATACACCCAAGGGACTTAGCGAGGAAGTTTGCTAGCTGATCCAGGGTGTTGATGTAGCTGGCCTTGATGCTCCCATCGTCCAGGCAGCTCCGGATGAAGTGGTACTTGATGCGGATATGCTTGTTGTGCTCATGGAAGACGGGGTTCTTTACCAAGGCCAAGGCGGACTTGCTGTCCACCCTGAGCTTCATTGCTTGAGCATTTCTACCTAGGAGATCGCCCAACAGCTGAGCTAGTCACAAAGCTTGAGTCGAAGAGGTAGTAGCAGCAATGTACTCCGCCTCGCAGTTGGACAGGGCCACCACCTGCTGCTTGATTGACTGCTAGCTTACGAGGTACTTGCCGAGGAAGAACAGCATCCCAGTGGTGCACTTGCTGTTGTCAATGTCGCCAGTGAGGTCACTGTCACTGTAAATATAGTCGGAGGTGCCCTTGACATAGCGTAGGATCCTCTTGATGGCCTGTTGATGCTCCGTAGTCGATCGCTGCATGAACCAACTGACGTCGGTACTCCGTGGCATCAACCTCCTTCGCCGTATTGTCACGGCTAAGCTTCAACCTCTCCTTCATGGGAGTGTGGGTTGGATTGTAGCTGGTGAGGCCACCCATCTCAACGATGTGCTTGGCATAGGCGGTCTGGCAAATAGAGTGTTGGCGTTTCTTAGCATAATCACCAGGATTGCAAAGTCCTTGGCAATGTCACTAGAGACACGGTAGGTATTCTGCAACGTTTACAGAACAAGTCTGCAAGCGCACGAAAATACCGTTGTAGCATTTCACCCGGAAGTATTCAGGGTATCGTTATTTGTATTTTCCCAAAGGAAGGCATGGTGTATAAGAGGGACATGGTCAAGAGAAATGAGTGTACAATAAATTAATGTTCATAACAGGGGTAAAGGATAGATAGAAGGATAACTTGACACATACACTTGAGCCAAACTCAAGGATAAAGATAAAAGAAAGAATAAAGAATACCCTAAACTGGAGCAGGCATTCCTAGATAGCTATGCTAAGATAGCAAATCATCATACATGCTTGTTATATAGGGTCAGAGATTCTAAGGTAAGATAGCCTGGCCGCTGCTGATCTTCTTCGGGCATCGGAGTGCACCTGGTCTGCCAGGCGATGCCGGCCTGTAGCTCTACGCCGAACCCGGACGTGGGGGATTACAAGGGACAGACGGGACAAGGCCACTCCCCACTGCCTACCACCTCAACCATAGGGAACGAGACAAACAAAGGTAGACTCCAACCTAGACACCTCGTCTACGTTGGCGACTACTGCTCTAGTATTGTACAGGGTTATCTGTCTTTATCAGGGCCCTCTACTAGAGCATCCGCTACGAGGACGGACGACGAACCCGCAAACCTAAATTAAAGAAGAACCCGTCACCTCAACAAAGCTCTAGGTCTAAACATGTATGTATGATAGATTTAGCATAAAGTTCTATGCGTAAAAGAACTTAGCTCTAGTTTCATAACAAAGCTATATTGATAGGATGAGAATAGGAACAAAAGGGAACTCTGAAAATGAATTCATACCGAGATTGCTCCTAAAGGTTCAAGCTCTCCAATGAAGCTCGCCTTGCTCCAACTAAGCTACTACTACTATATCCTAAAACTACTAAAAAGATACAAGTGAGGGAGAGAGGCTCTCCTTGTATGGTGTCAAATGAGAGGGAGAGAGCCTCCTTTTATAGATGGAGTGGAGGGGGCTCTTTGGAAAATGCTTCTCCCCACTTGGAAAGTTCCAAACCGACCTCCCCACGTCGGTTTCACACCTTCCTTGCACGGACCCAGACAATGGTTGAACTCCACGCGTCGTCGTGAACCGATTGACCAAAGCTAGGCCTGTTTGGTGCCAGGACTCGGGAGCGCGCCCGCCAAGAGTCGCGCGCTCCTCTTCCGGAGCCGAATCGGCCCAAACTTGGTGGACATGTTTGTCTCGACATCTTGAGTTGGCCCATGTGGTGTACTCGCGGAGTTGGGCTGATTTGACGTGGGTTTTAGTTCAACCTCCTCTCTTCTGGGCTCTGGTTTGACTGGCGACTGGGCCTTCTGAGTCTGGGCCTTGGGTGCACGGTGGATCAGCCCTGGTTTGATCCGATGTTGGGCCTTTTATCCTTTTCCTTGATGTGGAGTTTTGTGTCTTCCCAAAAATGCGCCATTTTATTATAACTCCTCTTATAATTGGCCACGTTTCCTGCAAAGTGATAATTCTCCGATACAAGTGGAATCCAGTCAATAATAAATATATATGTGTATAGAAGCATACAGTTCTCCCCTTTTTGATTATTACTGGCCGTATAAAATGGTCGTTAAGGACCGCAAACAGAGAGATGCTAAAGTCGTCCTGGTGGACCTCAATCCCCAAGTAGGAAAGGAGGTTCAAGTCGCTTATGTGTAAGATGACCTTCATCTCTGCCTTGAACGCTTCTACCACTTCTTTTTGTTGCAGGTGATCACCAAGTCGTTGACGTAGATGCCCACCAATAGGGCATTGCCTCCCTTGCACCGCTGGTAGACAACAACCTCGTGAAGGCTCCGCTGAAACACTATCTTCTTGAGAGTGGAGTCCAACTTATTGCTCCATGCCCGTGGTGCCTGCCGCAAGCCGTAGACGTGGTACGGCGGAACGGAGAGGCATCCTGGAAAGTGCACGGGCGCACGAGCTCCTGGACCCTGGGTTTCGCCGTACCGAAACGCGAGGAATCTCTGACCGCTATTCCTGCTACAGTGTCCAAGTGACATTGACCAAGCATGGCCTAGGTAGTCACTATAGAGGACCATGATATCTACCCTGACTTGGAAGGTACCATATTCTATCAGCAGCCAACTAGGAAATGGTTTTGAGACGGGACGGGTCCTTGCGAAGAGAACACGTTCGATATCATGACGAGGAATCCAACTCCGATGAAAGTCAAGAGAAGCTACTACAACAGGGTGCCTCACGACGGCCTCCTGCAGCAGCGCAAGATGGGTACTCTGGCAACGTTCCAACTAATCAATCGTTAGATTGTGTGCACAATATTTGAAAGACAAAATATGTAAAGCGTTATCAATGGCTATCCACAGATTTGTTTTCTCTTGGTGTAAATCATTGTGCAAGAGAGTATTGGATCTGCAGCATTATTAATGGTAGGATCATTGTTGGTTTTTGAAAAACAGAAAATAAAGCATATCTTTTTAGCAAGTAAATTAGAAAGCAATCCAGTATTTGTTTGGATATGGCCAGAGCATCACATTCTCTAGTCTAGAGAACTTTAGGGGTGTCGTGTTTGGATTGTTCCAACTTTATTTGAGGAGTCATGTCAGTAGGCCTGCATCAGCAGCATCAGGGGTCGATTGGGCAGCACTTAGATGCATGGCATGCTGCTTGTGGACAGTATCGCTCGCCCTACAAAATTTAGCAACTAACAATCACGGACTCATCAGCTAGTTACAAATTTGTTTGAGTTGATGTCACCAGTCGGAAGAACAATAGAGATCGCGTCCTCAAGCAAAAAGTTGAAAGAGATGAACCATATCTACTTACAGATTCTATCAAACTGAGTTGACAGTTTTCTGTTGAATACACAACAATTAGCCTTGCTTGTTGGCTTGATATTTAGGAGTTCAAGCTTCATGGGTATTAGGATTTAGTGTACTTGGTGCATATGTCTGCACTCTTATCTTCTATTAGCTACTTTAGCATATGCTGTCTACTTTAGCATATGCCGTCTACTTTAGAATATCCTGTAATCCTTTTTTAAGAACCAAGTTTGCTTCTCTATATGTACCCAAAACCTGCCATGGTTTATGTGGCTAAGTAATAGAGAAAATCTGCCCCAAAACCTGTGTTTCGTCTCTAATATGAACAACAACTCCAGCTTCTGTTACACAAATTACATTTTCTGGATTCTCCAGGAAACCAAGTATCAACACAATGGCTTTGTTTTTGGAAAACAAATGAGCTCTTGAATAAGATGCATGGCAGGAGCATCATGTACTTCACTCACTGAACGACTGAACCTTTGAGTTTTGCCGAATGTGAAAGCTACTACTGAACAGGTGCATGTGTCTGCTCCACAGAAGCCCTATCGTGCGCTGTGTTTCATCCTGAAAGGAACAATGAGAATGCAGCTAATTCTGCCTGAAAACAACAATGAGAAAAAAGCTTGGAGCAATCATGACGTTCCCCTGTTACATACCCGGTGCTCTTCAAGGCAAATAAAATGTACAGTAGTTCTGTTGTGTAATTAAACAGAGGAAACGAAAATGCCGAGTGCTAATCAGGCTCCCATGGACTAGTGTTGATCATCTATGGGTCTCCATCATTTCTATTTTTCTTCAGGCACCTATCTAAGACTGAGAGGTCAAGGTTGAGAGCAACAATAATCCACCCCAAGTCAAATGTACATGGAAGCTGGCCATGATTACACTACTTAACAACAAGGTGAGCTGAATTATACCGATCGATTGATTTCAACAGCGAGACGACTTGATCAGGATATGACCTCGACGGCATGAGAGCAGAGGCTCCCCGGTCACGGTTTAGTCCAGTGTCGCTGTCTGATACAACTGCAGTGCATGGGAACACTGCTCCTTCCTTTCTCTTACGTCGTGCTGCAGATTGGTAAGCTGTTGACCATGACCGACGTGGTGCTGCTTCTCTTCGACCCACATCAAGAAATTGATATAACAGCCGTGTGGTGGAAAGATCATTGGCTTTATCGATTTGGCAACACCGCTACGGTCCATGCAAAAGATAACACAAGTTCTGTGCACTCACGCGCCCAGGACGGGAAAGGCGAATTGGCATCCTGATTTGCTAAGGCTTTTGGTTTCGAGAAGTAACTGTCTCATTGAAATTCTTTTGGCTAGGGCAATCAATCTGAATCCGGGACTATGTTTCTGTTCACAAAGAAGGGTGATGCACAAGCACAACTTGCTGGCTTGTTGCTTTTTCCTTTCAGTGTCTACTGTCCTCTGAATTCTTGGGGCATGGTAGCGTGCAGACTGGAATGAGACTGTATTAGATACAAGTACAAATTGACTTGCCAAATTTGAGTGGGGAGACCAGTCCAACAATGGGAGCGATGTTCTTGGCATGACGGATTTGTCAGTTATGATGGTTGGAGATAACAGACTCGTATGATTGACCACCTCATATTTCTGTCCACTCAAATCGTCGATTAGCATGTGGAATTTCAAGTTTGAATAGTGATATCATTTCTGTTGAAAGCTATGTCAAATGCTCCCTCTATCAAACAAACAATGTTATTCTAGCTTTATTCTAAGTCAACATATCTTTGACCAATTCTATTACAAATATTAGTAATATGTCTGATACCAAATATTATCATAAATTCATTGGGGAACATTATTTTATAGTAATACCTTTCTCAGAGTAAAAAATGTTTATATTGTTTAGAGAATTTTTATGGTGGTGGAACTACCAGTTCATCCCGTAAAATATAATCACCGCACGTATTAATTATTAAAACTAATTAATTTTAACGAGGGGCAGTTTAATACTTGTGTGCTTAATCTCGAACTCCCTATGGCTAACCCAATTCTAGAGAGAAGTTGCTTAGTGCGTCGTAGCTCGCAAGGTATCCCCGCTCCCCGCGCTGCCTGCCTCGCTGCCCTCCTCGCAGCCACGCCACCCCTCCCTGCTCGCTGCCCGCCTCAAGATCGTTTTGATCTTCAATTTTATAGCATAGAGCGAGAACTCATTATCAGGAGCCTAATCCCCGACGACACGTGGCAGCAGGAGCGGGAGCGGACGAGGCGGCGGCGCAGGGACGGCGTAGGGTGGTGGCGGCTAGGGTTGGGGTGGAGAGAGAGAGAGAGCCAAGAGCTAAGAGCTAGGTAAAGGGTTTTTTTCTATTCCTTTTTTGATTGAAACGAGTACATGGGTTTACATTTATAGTCTTTGCGGGACTTTAGCCTCTAAGCGATCGGAGATTCTGCGATCCTCCGCTTCCTATTTTATTTATTTCTATTTTTCTAATTTGTCCAGATGACGTGACGATCTCCGTAGACGGTGGCGGCGGCAGGACTGCACACCACCCTCCTCCCATGCGCGCGCACGGCGCTTTGGCCCGCAAGATGCGGCTTGTTGCAGCGGCGATGACGTTGCTCCCTTGTTGGGTCCTCCAATTGACCCAATTTCTGGCCAATACGTGGAGCGAGCGTTGTACTTGTTACAACGCTCCCCCTTCTCCGATCAATGCATCCTCGCGACGAAATAGGAGTCAGTTGGTGATGTTCTCGAACTGAAGAGCTTGCGGCAAGGTGGTCTCTAGGTGGCAGGTCATGCGACCGTCCAAGTAGTTGGTGAGGATGAAGTTGTCGATGGAGTTGACAATGAAGCAATTTGTGGTTAGTGTTGCTGTAGGGATGCGATGGAGTTCTTGGCGTAGCGATGTCGTGTAGATGGTTGTCGATGTAGAGGAGGATGTAAACCTTGGAGTAGTCGTTCATGGTCGTGGCTGCTGTCATAAAATTGAATGTGGCGCCTAGCCAAAACTCACCATTGTGGTGCCGAATGTGAGGCTCGTTGTGGTAGAGATTGTCGTGGGCGAGAGTGTTGTCAGCACAGTGCTCATTTGCCATTCTTATTCTAATTTCCATGTTGCTGAAGGTGTCATGTCATCCATGGAGCAGTTTGCAAGTGCTCTTGTTGTTGTTGGTGAGGAATCACAACTCTAGTACTGGCGATGCATCTGGTGGTGTTGCTGAAGGTGCCCAAGGAGTTGGTTGCTTCTAAAGTGATGGTGCATGCATCTCCTGTGTTGACAACCAGGTGGCTGGTTGTTGTTGATGGTGTTTTGCCTTAGCTGGCTGTGGAACTACCATACTTAGCATGGCCCAACCTGTAATTCCCGAGTATGGTAGCAATGTTGGCTCTTGTCCCGGCTGACTGATTTTGTTGATGTTGGTGGTCCTCTTAGGGTGTTCAACGGAGTTGTTGCCGCTAGCATCATGTGACAACGTGCCACTGTCATTGTCACCGGTGGTGATGGAAGTTTGAGGGACTCGATTGTTACCTCTTTAATGATCTCTGTGGTTGGAGATGAGAGCGATTCCTTTATGTTGCAGCTGATGTAGGCGTTGGTGGCGATGTCCCGCTTTGATCTGGTTTGGGCGCCGGTAGTGGTGTCGTTGAATTTAGCGTGTCTGATGTCTGTATTGTAGGGGATGATGTTGTCGTTGGCATCGGGACGCATTTGCTCAGCTTCTCTAGTTGTGAGATGTTGGTTCGGCTGGTTGAACTTTTCACCGAACAACTGATGGGCATTGGTGGTAATGTTGTCGTTGACGTGTTGTGGCGTTGGTGCGACGTTGGGGAGGGCGGTGATGAGGGCAAGGGCGCCCAACAGCATGGCCGCGGGCTGCGGCATTGCTCCTGGTATAGACGCGGTCGTCGTTGTCATTGCCTATGGCATGCTCGCGGCCGCTAGGCGAAGATTCGCCTGTGCAGGTGCATCATCGAGCAGCTGATGGGCGTCGATGTTGACGTCCTCCTTATCGGTGACGATCCCAATCTGTTGTGTCTCCACAACAGGGTTGTTGACGGTGACATCCATGGAGACGTTGTCCAGGTTGGTGATGACGAGGAAGCGGGCATCGGGCGACATAGTAACTGGCGGCGGTGGCGCTACTGGCGTAACAACGGGGTTAATGAGGATGGCACCGTGCATGAACGCGAGCTCCATCTCATTGGCCTTAAGACGTCGTTGCAGCATGGCGATCTCATCGTCAACGTTGGTGTTGATGTCGTGGAGGTGTTTATATCTAATTTGATCTGAACCACATGCTGTTGGTGCAGGAAGAATTTTTTGAGTTCCTGAACTCCACCTATGATTATGGCGTGGAGCTCCTCAAGTCGTTGTTGATGGTGGTGGCAAAGATCTCAAACTCTTCATGGTGGTCGGTGGCCATGGGTGCCCGAAGGATCGATCGGTGTCTAGATACTAGGTATAAGGGGCTTAATCCTTGATGACACGTGGAGGCAGAAGTGGGAGCGGAGGAGGCGGTGGCGCGTGTGTGTGCTGTTGTGCAGGGTGGTGGCGGCTAGGGTTGGGGTGGAGAGAGAGAGCCAAGAGCTGAGAGCTGGGTAAAGAGTTTCTCCTATTTCTTTCTTGATTGAAATGAGTACATGGGGGTTTACATTTATGGTTCTTACAGGACTTAGCCCTTAAGCAACCGGAGATCCTGCGGATCCTACGCTTCCTATTTTATTTATTTCTATTTTCTTAATTTGTCTTGATGACATGGCGATCTCCGTAGATGGTGGTGGCAGCGGCGGGGCTGCGCCGCACCCTCCTCCCGTGCACACGCACGGCCCTTCGGCCCGCGAGACGCTGCTTGTTGCGGCGGCGACAACATTGCTCCCTTGTTGGACCATCCATTTGGCCCAATTTCTTGCAAATACGTGGGGCGAGCGCTGTACTTGTTACACTCATCCTAAGGAATGCACATATGACCATTCTGATTCCAGTTTGGACTCTCTGCGCTCGCTTTCATAACTGTTCTTCTCCGAATTCAGAGCACAAGTTTCAACTTGTAGGACACAGATACAGTATTCTTCTATGCCCAATTTTGCTTATGTATGGTGCTAAAAAATCAACATAGTCTTTTGTTCCAATTTTGCTTTTGTATATTCAGGATTTTTTTCACTTGCCTTAGTCTCTACCACCTGGTGCATGCGGTAGAGCTTTACCGTCTGTGACCAAGAGGTACACGGTTCAAGCTCCAGCCTCTGTACATTTATGCAGGGACGACTGCTGGCTATTTTTACTTCCCCAGATCCCGCACTGCGGGAGCCTACGGCACTGGGTACGCCCTTTTAGTCTCTACTACCGGCCCACTACCCATTCAAGACATGTCTCCGAATATTTTCGATTTTATTTTTCTGTGATATGTCTTTCTATATGAAAATTGGTTATTCACGATGTATGATGATCCCTATTAAGCATCCATGACTATATGGTTAAAGCACCCAACTCATAATTGGTAAATTTGCGGATTCGATTCCTACCGGATGCACGCGAAAAGGAACGGTCTACTGCGGTGGCATCAGAGTGGTGACCATTCCGGAGGCACCGTCCTGGTTCCAATTCTCGACGCAGTGCCCACTGGGCCGGTTGACTGAGAATCCCGTAGATGGGTGCAGGGCAGCCTCGATGCCTCCAATCGGATGTGGACGGAACGATGGTGATGGCGGCGCTGTCTTGAACGATGGTGACGGCGGCAGGGACTTGCAGGATGGGCACCGCACAGGCTTGATGTTCGGGAAGCGCGGCACGCTTGGTGAAGCCGAAGCTAACGGCGACTTGGGGACAAGTAACATCTCAATGAACAGGCATTAAGACTAACATCTCAATGAACAAGCATTAAGCTGCCCCTTTACTTGGCTGAGAGCCACAGACCACTTATTCATGCGACGAGGATGAGGTTTTTCTTTTTTTTTTTCAAGGGATGAGGCCGAGTTGGAGCCAGAATACTTCATCGACCGAGTGCCCATCTGGTAGACTTGTCATCCATGATTCATAAAAGCAAAAGAGTACCCGTCAATCACATGCTATGATCAAATGCCGGTGCCATTGAAATCTAGTGTCCAAACTCTTGTTTTGCCATTGCACTGTTATTTCGTCGACAGCCGAGCTCAGAATCCAGCAAGTTGTACACATGCCTCATAATCACACCTCCTTTCTAGGTTCAGATTGATTGATTGCGCTCGAAGAGATCTTCAGTTTGTTTGCGAAACCAAAGCTATAGATTCTTTTTTTTTTTCGGGAAAATACTGTGGGAGAGATCCCCACAGTGTCACGAAATTTTCATTAAAAAAGGAGGTAAATAGATTCTTTGTTGTCTACCATACAGTATACAGTACTGTATAGTAGACACAGTAATGCAATCATTCATGTAATGCAATCATGCATGACTGTACCGGTACCGTACCAGGCGACGGTTTCTTTAGGTTGGACGGTTCTTGTGTTGCCAAATTGGTAAAGCTGATCCCGACACGGCTGTCGTCTCTATCGATTTTTCTTGAACCATGTTAGTGGTCGCCATCGGCTCATCAGCAGCGTGCAGCTGAATGCATTCTGCAAGGTGAGTGAACGTGTGAACGGTTAAGTGTTAATTCGTGCCCAGTGTAACCTAGTTAAACTAAAGCTAGTCAGTGTATTGAGTTCGATCAGAGCATAGATTTGAGCCAGATCACTTTTCAGAAGGGAGCCATCAGGGACTTCATCTGCAAGGAAGCAACCAGACTTGCAAATGAGCTTACACGTCGTCCCTACACCTCTACACTGACATGACTATAAACTTGCAAAGTAACAAATGCAACGAGTCCTGGTTTATTGCTACTAAAGAAGAATACGATGCTGTTGCCGCATCCAAACAAAACAAAAAGCTCGCACCATTTCTTGCCAATCTTGGAACGCACCAAAAGATGCTTTCCCGGAACCAACGATTATCTCCGATCCCGTCAATACAGAATCCAATATTGTGCTTTTCAGCAAAAAAGGAAAATAAAATAATCGACAGCTAGTCATGGCTGATAGGATTCATACCGTACCGTACCGTTCATTTGCATTTCGATCATCTAGCAGGCGTGTATGTATGAACCAATGTTCCGTGACATGATGCAGTCGATCGGGCATCCACAAGCAAGCAGCGTATAGAAAGCGTATCTGCCAAATTCTCTACGATCTGACCAAATTAAAACCTCTTGCGACTCAACAACGGCTTGGCACAGTTCCGTGTCCAAATCCCAAAAGGCTGGTGACTCATGAGATGAGGAGGTGGTGTGGTTGTCACCTCGCTCGCCTTTCTCTCAGCTCAAGATTGTGCGCATGCAGATGGAGAACAAATTCCCTGCCGGCTGCCGCCGTACGTCATGATCCCTCTCCGGGTTGAGTTGAAGTATTCAACCACGATTATTGGTACTACTGGTGCCGTTGGTGGTGGTAGGCTTGGTTGGTACAAGAGTGTGAGGAAATATCAGCCTCCTCTAGCAGTTCCTTCTGGGTTCAGAATATTTAGCCGATTGCATGTATCACAAACTTTTTCAGTGTCCGCTTGTGAAAATGAAACGAGAGCCATGAACGCTTCATTCCATCGAGTCATCGCCGGGTGCATTTGCATCTACTACGCCTGTTTTACTTTATTTCTACTGGCCGGACGGCTGTCTGTTCCATTAAATTTGAAAGAGTGGAATATTCAATGCATTACTCAAGGACACACAACGTTTACATATAGTCTAGGTGGGGAGCGTTTATAGTCAGGCCCGCGAGCCCGATTACATTCAACATTTCCCCACAGTCGGAATTGGGAGCACCGCGAACATTAAGGCTGGACCTAAACTCGGTGAAGACGGATGTCGGCAACCTTTTGGTGAAAACATCGGCGTACTGCGACGTAGTGAGAACGTGCAAGACACGAACTTCACCAAGGGCGACCCGTTTTTTGACGAAGTGTAGATCAATCTCGACATGCTTGATTCGCTGATGCTGGATCGGATTGGTGGAGAGGTAGACAGCACTGACGTTGTCACAATAGACCACGGTGGCGCGACGAAGAGGATGACGGAGCTACTGCACGAGTTGATGCAACCAACAGGCTTCAGCAACATCATTCGCCACAGCCCGATATTCCACCTCAACACTGGACCGGGACACCGTAGGCTGACGCATGGACGACTAAGAGATGAGATTGTCAGCGAGAAACACCGCATATCCAGAGATAGACTTGTGCGTGTTAGGACATCCCGCCTAATCAGCATTCATGTAGACAGTGAGATCAGCTGGAGTGGGCCGGTGAAGGTGAAGACCGAGGTCCTAAGTACCCCGAAGATAGCGAAGAATACGCTTCATAGCACCAAGATGAGGCTCCCGTGAGTCATGCATATATAGACAGATCTGCTGAACAACATTAGCAATATCTGGACGGATGAAGATGAGATACTGAAGGGCGCCAGCGATACTGCTATAGTGTGTAGGGTCGACGACTGTGACACCATCAGCAGAGAGCTTGGCGTGGGTATCCACAGGGGTACTGCAAGGCTTGCAGTTGAGCATACCAACACGTTCCAAAATATCCAACATATACTGATGCTGTGAGAGAAACAAACTGTCATTATGGCACTTAACACTGACTCCAAGAAAATGATGAAGTGGCTCCATGTCTGTCATAGAGAATTCCTGGCGGAGAGCTATGATAATCCACCGAAGAAAACTCATGGAGGATGCCGTCAGAACAAATCATCAACATATAGGAGCAAGAAAGCCATGTCGGAGCTGTGACAATAAATGAACAATGAAGTATCAGACATTGCCTCTGTAAAACCAAGGGAGGTGATATGAGAGGCAAACCGATGATGCCAGGCACAGGGAGCTTGCTTCAATCCATAGAGAAACTTGTTTAGGCGGCAAACATAATCAGGTTTGGAGGTGTCAATAAAACCAGTCGGCTGAGCACAGTAGACAGTGTCGTTCAAGGTGCCATGAGTGAGAGAGTGCCAAAGTAAGAACAGCCTGATTGTTGCTGGCTTGACCACAGGACTGAAGGTTTCATCATAGTAAATACCTAGGCATTGTGTGAAACCATGAAGAATCCACCGAGCCTTGTAATGGTCAAGGGAGCAATCTGACTTGAACTTGTGACGGAATACCATTGTAGGGCATCAAACTCATCCTGCATAGCACGACGCCATGTAGGGTCCAACAATGCAAAGTGGACCGAGGTGGTACTGGAGACAATGTTGCCGCATGAAGATTTAGGCGGTCGACGGGATGGCGTCCTTTCCACGTGTGCGCATTCTGTGCGCATTTGTGACAGGAAGGATTGCCAAGGGCGTCGTGGTGGTGGTGCGACCGGTTGGGCGACCGGCACCACTGGCAATGGCCTGGGACGGGGTGTCCACAGGGGCAGCTACACCGGATGGCCCAGAAGACGAGGCGCCAGGAGCAGGTCCGGCGGGAGCAGTAGTGCCCCCAAACCAGCGGCAGTGCCGCCCATGGCAGCAATGGCACAGTCGCTCGTGGTAGCTGCAGTGTTGCCCGTGGCAAGGGTAGCGGAAGTGCCACCCGTGGCAGGGGCAGTAGGCGCCAAGGCCCCAGCCGTCGAGGGGCTGGGGGTGCTGTTGCTGCCCGGAGCAGCATCCATGACGCCGGGAAGCCATGTATCTGCAAACACAGCTGTTGACCCGATGGGTAAAGAGGAATCATTAGCATCCAAAAAATCAAGTGCGGTGGGATCCTGGGGTGAAGTGGACATATCGGCAAAAGGAAACACTGTATCATAAAAAATGACATGGTGAGAGACGATGATCCGGTTGGAGTGAAGATCAAGACACAGATATCCCTTGTGTTCAGAAGAATACCACGGGAAAACGCACATGGAAAAGCAAGGTGCTAGTTTGTGTGGAGCCATCGATGATAAGTTGGGATAGCAGATGCACCCAAAGACACAAAGATGATCGTGGGAGGGCTACGTGCGATATAAAGCAAAGTGGGGGGGTTTGGCCATCTAAGGTTTTAGTGGGGTGACGATTAAGGAGATAGGTGGTGGTGTGTAAAGAGTCAGCCCAATAAACTGGAGAAAGACTGGCCTGGAACAGGAGAGAGTGCACAATATTGTTGACAGTGTGAAGAGTGCTCTTGGCCCACCCATTTTGTTGAGAGGTGTATGGGCACAACATGCGAAGGACGACACCATGAGTGAGGAAGAACGTGCGGGCCGAGGAATGATCAAATTCACGGCCATTGTGGCACTGAACTGCCGTGATGGTGGAGTTGAACTGCGTGCGCACATACGAGAAACAAATAGAGATGACACTATAAGTATCAGATTTGAGGCGTAAAGGAAATGTCCATGTATAGTGAGTGTGATCATCCAAAATAACAAGATAATATTTGTAACTAGACACGCTATCAATAGGAGATATCCAAAGATCACAAGTATTCAATCAAATGGGCGCACGACACGAGAGTTTGACAAGCTAAAAGGGAGGCGCGCATGGCGACCTAGCTGACAAGCATGGCAAACATGAGTATCATGACGCTTATTACATGAGATAGCATTGGAACTAATGAGCCTGGACAGAGCCTCATGACCAACATTACCAAGACAACGATGCCAAAGTGTGGTGAAGGACGCGGCAGCGGTGAGGGCTGTGGTGCTGGAGGAAAGAACGGGTAGAGATCACCCGTGCTATTGCACCTGGCGATCACGCTCCATGTCTGAAGGTCCTTTACAGAAAGGCCAAAAGGATCAAAACTCGATAGAACAATTATTATCAGTAGTAAAGAGACGAATGGAAATTAAATTCTTAATAATGTTGGGTGAGACTAAAACATTAGAAAGAATTAAAGGACGTTGCGAAGTATAAAACAAAGAGCAATCCAACAGAAGTAACGGGAAGCCAAGCCCCATTACCAACAATGATAGATCAAAGACTCGATGACAAAGGAGCATGAGAGGATGACAATACTAGCATTGTTGACCATGTGAGCACCGGCACTGGAGTCCATGTACCATTCGCCTGATCCAGGTGGAGTCAGTGACATGGTACTGAAGTTGCTGGCGAGGGACGACATGTCAAAGGACCCTCCATGCATGGGAGTCCACGCCTGCTACTGCGATGGTGGCGAGGCGTAGCCGAACCCAAGGGGCACCGACGCCGTAGCCGTATGGTGCCATGTTGGGGTGCGACAGTGGCTGAGGCACAACCGTGAGTGCCGCCTGCGGTGGGCGATACGCCCTTCCTGGAGCTTTGCCAGACTGTGGTGGATGTGGCCAGAACTAAACTATGCCCGCCCACGTGTTGTAGAGGAGCAGGGGCGGATGTGGGCCACCCGCAGCGGGCACGCCGGGCTGCTGGTTCTACTACTGCTTTTCGCCACGGCCACGACGTTGGCGGCGGTTGCCCTGGCCGCCACCAGAGATGCCCTGGCCGCCACGGGAGCTGCCGTGGACAAGAGCGTCACTTGATCGGCTGGACGGAGCACGGGTCCCAGAGCCGAATGAGTCAGTGACGAGGGCCGATGGCGCTGGGGCGGGTGGGGCGTCGTTGTTGGCGCTAACATCGTTGAGGTCAATCTCCTCAAGGAGCAGCAAGTGCGTGCCTCCACGAAGGTCGGGAACGGCTGGCGCAGCTTGATGTTCGTCACCATGGGGCGGAACTTGCCACTGAGGCCGCGGAGTAGTGTGAGGATGAGGGTGCGGTCGCCGACGGGGTTGCTGAAGTTGCGGAGGGTTGCAGCCATCGTCTCGAGGCGGCGGCAGAATTCCATGATGGAGGACAACCCTTGCTTTGCCGTGCAGAACTTGGCGGACAGCAGCAACACGCGCAACTCACGCTGGCCGAGGAATTCGTCCTCGAGGTGGAGCCAGGCGACGCGGGCGTTCGGGTTCTTCAGCATGGTGGACTGCTGCAGGTCGACGCTGATCGTCCCGTAGATCCACGTGAGGACGGTGCAGTTCATCTGCACCCACGCCGGCTGATCGGCGTTGACCACGTCGGTGAGAACGTGATCGGTGAGGGCGTACTTGCCCAAAACGGCAAGGAAGAGGGCACGCCAACAGTTGTAGTTGTTGGCCGTGCGATCCAGGACCACTGGCACGAGCACCTTGATGTTGAGGACGGCGATGGCGGCGGTGTGGACGTCGGTGTGGTCGGCCTCATACTTGTCGAGGGCGGCGTTGTGGGCGGCTGTGGCCTTCTTGCGCTCTAGGCTCGTCTGATGCTCCTCTTCGGTCTCCGCCATGTCGAGGACGTGGGCTGGTGGCAGCTGGCGACGGAGAAGGACGAGACTGCGTGATCTAGGTCACGCGATCCGGTCTAGTCCTGGTGGCGGCGTCCTAGTGTAGATGTACAACACCTGGCGAGTTGCGATCACGAAGTGGCGCCATGATCTCGGTCCTGGCAGAGCGATAGCGAGATCGGTAAGGACCGGCGTGGGCGTACGGCGACGATGTGGCCTTCGATGCGAGTGGCCTGCCACCGAAGCCGGCGGACGCACGAGGCAAGCAGCCTAGCCGGGGCTTCCTGCGAGACGTAGACGAGCGATAGAGGAGGCTGGGGCGGTGGCTTTGGGGAGTAGACGTACGACACGAGTGCGACGTACGGGGTGCAAGCCGGCGATGGATCGGCGCGGCTGCGAGGCACGGCGCGAGGACGCATGTGCGGGGTTAGGAGGCCGGCGAGCAGATGTTGCCAAGCGAAACGGCGTGGAGCCAGCCGATCGTGGGGATCGGCGACGTCGGCTAGGGTTTAGGTGTGCGGAAGCGGAGGGTACGTATCGTAACCTCACATGATACCATAAAATAGTGGAATACTCAATGCATTACCTAGGGACACACAATGTTTACTGATAGGCTAGGTAGAGAGCCTTGATAGGCAGGCCCACGAGCTCGATTATATTCCAACAAAATTATTTCTTGGTACAAGGTTAGTCAAATTACGGAGCAGCATTCCCCTGGCCTGGTGTTTGATGGACAGGCAGTGACTTGCATGTGAAATGTTAGCACACCCAAACCGAACCCAATCGACACGTGCTGTGGCGCTTTCACTCGATGAACCTCCTGCCATCGAATTGCCTTACGGTTCCTGTCATCAACCATGATCGAGAGCAGTGCTGTCGTGACCAGATTTCGCACAAATTTGACTTGATGACGGACGGACGGCAGTGGGTAGAATTGCACCTAGTACATACATTCGCCCGCAGGAAGGCTGGTAGAAACTGAAATTCTCTTTCAGATAAATGCAAGCTTTGGATGGCACACCGTGTTGGCGGAATCTTGATCCTGCAAAGCCGCAAGCCCTCGTGTGCATTGCAGATCGCAAAGAATCGATTCCCCGCGGCAGCTAGCGTAGCTGCGTAGGTAGGCGTTCTTGTCCCCGTAGGACGTCGTATTTTCCTGCCCACCGCCCACTCTGCGTGCACACGCGTGAGGACGCATGTACTAGCTAGACTAGATTGCTCTGGACTGTATGGCCTGGTGCGGCGACTATACTGAACGCACTAGCTAGTAGGTTGGGTTGTTGAAACTACAATACCATTCATCCCGCATCCGAACCTTTAGGGCCTTTTTTCCTACAAGGAACTCGAGATTTGTTACTTCAGGGCTGAGATGGACTGAGTGCACAAAAACGTGCATGACCAATTACTCCGCGCGAACCAACAATCCTTGCATGAGCGGCTTCATTCATCCCTCTTGGGCATTGGCAGCTAAGCACAGAAAGACAATCCAAGGTCATCGTCTTTTTTTTTTGAGGAATGGTCGTCGTCTTTTGGCTGGCCCTGTCCCCCTTTTGTCTCTGAATGGTTGGGGCCTTCGACGATCCCAGCACGGCTGCTTTGTGTGTCGATTTCTTGATGTGGGTAAGCACCATGTTATGTTAGTCACCGCCATCAGCCGAGCACCGTTGCAGCAGCAGACAGCACGAGGTGAGTGGACGCTGGAGCAATGTTCCCATTGCACGTCATCCCAAGAATTTATAGAATGCAAATGTAAATGTTGTAGTTCTAAAAGAAATCAATTTTTCTTTTAAGTCTGAATAAGTATAAATAAAATAGTATCAACGTTTATGGCTCCAACAAATAGGTACACTAAAAATAGAATAATATATATTCTAAAAATAGTTGATAATTACAAATTGAGGATAAATCATTTGGTTATATTTATTGCAGTGGAATATACACACATGACTTGACGTTGATACTCATATTTTCTTAGGTTTATTTGGTTATTCTTTTCGGTAGTAGAGACGACGACGTTCCCATTAACAGTGAGATACTGATTCATCAATCTCTGTTGTGTCTGTAATATGATTTGGAAAACAAATATATTAATACTTTTTCATGAACACTTGATGAGTTGACTTGAAAAAATATAGAATTGCACTTTCTTTTATTATGGAGGGTGTACTATTATTCAAACGGAGCACGCGCAGTCTATAGTTAAATGTGTCGTCAACAGCCCAGGACCACACCTAAATTATTGGTTGATCTCATGCTGTTGTCATGGGGCATGTCTTACACTCGAATAGTGCCGCGCTGTTAAAATTGACTCACACCTCAAAGGTCATGCCACCATCAGGGATTGCTGTCGTGACCAATTTCGATCCTTACAACCTGATGATCGTTGTCCATCCATCTCACTATTGACCAGGTGGTCACTACAAGAAGAAAACCCGACCGATGTGCACGTCCATATCGTAGCATAAGTTATCACTAGTGAACACGAGGCAGATTACTTTTTTAAGGAATCTTGATTTGTACGGAAAACATTTATTAAACAAAAGGAAACTCGTAGTTCTATTTCCCATATTTTCCCTTTTATTCAAACAGGACACAAAACAGGGTTGTGCAGGTATGTTTCAATTACCATGGACAAGAGAAGAAACAGGTAGATAATAAAGAAACATACAGTAGAATGGGTTCCACCTTTGTAATTGTTTAAGCTCAATTGTTGCTAAGGTCATATCATAGTCAAGTAGTACAAGCTAGTAGTCAATTGATTAAGATGACGTGCCTAATAAGGTCATATCCCAACTGAACAGTGTCCTGCCCTGATTAACAAATGGTGTTTGTCAATCGCAAATCCTAATGAAAGACCTATCTGCTCACATGTTTCTTCCGCAACAGGGTCTTGCATTATCTTTGGCATATATTGTCTATTTGAACCGCAGAAGTCGTGATATTATGAACTGCTGCATATGTTGAGACCAAATTTTGGTGATTCCAATATATATGATCAAAATGCCTTGGCACATGTATTAATTAGTGGCCAAAGTCTCGTTACTAGGAAACATGCAGAATGTAAAAGCTACTCCGTAATTGACAGACGACTACGACAGAGAGCTTAAGATGCATATGCATCGACCATCCCTTCATCGGGAAGAAGGACGCTGCTTAGTGCGTGCTAGATACACACGGCGTTGGCGTAGAGCCCAGCCCCGTACGTGTTGGCGCCAGCTGCCAGCTCTTGCGTGCTTGGTGGTCGCCTGCTAGCTAGTTGTTGTCATCACGCCGTACGTAGTACAAGTACTCATCGATCAGTAGGCGGTGTTGCCGTTGTTGTTGTTGGCGGCCCTGCCGTTGCCGTCGACGACCACCTCGGTCATGGCGACCTGGTCCGTCTTGCGCTTGCGTGCCTCGATGATCTTCTGGGTGTTCTTGTAGTAGATGGCGTACAGCACCAACTGCGCCACCGCGAACAGCACGCCCAGCCCGTTGGGGATCTGCATTATTAATGCATGATCAGTAAGTACATATACATGATGAATTGATGACGAGGAAGAAAAATAACAGATTCATCTTCTGGATATAATTCGGACTTGGTCAGTAGGAACAGAGTTGTCTTCTTAGGCTTGAATCTG